>OFHU01004224.1:0-600000 GCA_900245905.1 Lacerta viridis | reverse complement strand
ATAAGGGATAAGAGTATCTTTCAAGTATTATGGCTCTGTCATAGGAGCCTCAACCATCTGACAAAAATCTCCAGGGAAGTGGGGAAACAACAGGCTTCTTTCACCTGGGCATTAGTACTCCTCCATCCAAGGTCAGAGAAGTGAGAGAAGATTGTAGCTTTTAGACATAAAGCAGTTCAGCCCTCCGAAAGATGACTAACATTACAGAGTGCCTTTTATCGGCACAGTACAGTTCCGCATAGTTAAAAGAATGATGAGAGCTGAAGTTATAAGGATTTTGTGGGCTGGGTATTCACACGTTGCGTTCCTTAAAAATCAGGTGGTGGGTGGGTTTCTTTTTTCCTTTTTAGTTCAGCATATTCTTAATTGATTCCACCGAGATGGAGGAGGAGGAGGAGGAGGAGGGGGAGAAAGAATCTACCTAAACTCCTCTTTCAAATCTAATAATTTAGGAGCAGCCTTGCTAGATTAGACCAGAGGCCCAACTAATTCAGCCTCTTGTTCAGTCAGATGCGGAGGAGGAGGAGGAGGAGGAGGAGGAGGAGGAGGAGGAAGAAGAAGAAGAAGAAGAAGAAGAAGAAGAAGAAGAAGAAGAAGAAGAAGAAGTGAATAGGACATCCCTAATTTCATCGGATAAGTGTTGGAGGGTATGCCCTTGAGGTATTCTCTCTGCTGCCACCTGCCTGCACATCCCAGTATCACAACTGTCTGGAACTCAGCCCTGGTTGAAATTAAGTCCTGGCTCAGAGTCTTAAAAACCAGTATCAGTGATTATGGTGTGTGTGTGTGTGTGTGTGTGTGTGAAGCTGTGTGTGTGTGTGAAGCTCTCAGATGAGAAGTGGTTTTCTTTCTTTCTTTTTTCGGCTGGGTCCCTTAATGATCAGTGAGGCTGAAAGGTAGTGAGAATGCATAAAGTCCACCAAGCCAATTACAGAACAGCGATAAAGTCAGTGGAATACACGTTGCTGTTATCTTTCCCTGGCTGCATGATACCTCATTCTCTCTGGCAGAGATGAACAGAGCAGGAAGCAAACCCAGCATAAAGCCACCGTCACTGAAAAGTAACGGGAACCACGATCGGTAACAAATACCAATCCATTGTTTCTTCCATATCCAAGGCAATGGGACAGGCATCTGGGTCATGGTTTGTCTACAGAAAGAGCTCATTAAAGGCGGGCATTGTGTAAGGTAAAAGGCAAGGTAAAGGACCCCTGGACAGTTAAGTCCAGTCAAAGGTGACTATGGAGTTGCAGTGCTCATCTCACTTCAGGCTGAGGGAGCCGGCGTTTGTCCACAGACAACTTTCTGGGTTGCATGGCAGCATGACTAAACCGCTTCTGGCACACGGAACACCATGACAGAAACCAGAGTGCACGGAAATGCCCTTTACCTTCCCGCCGGAGTGGTACCTATTTATCTACTTGTACTGGTGTGCTTTCAAACTTCTAGGTTGGCAGAAGCTGGGACAAGCATATGTCCCATGTTGATACATGTTTAAAGAGGCTGCAAAAGGCACAAGGTAAAGGTAAAGGACACCTGGACGGTTAAGTTAAAGGTGTCTATAGGGTGCGGCACGCATCTCGCTTTCAGGCCGAGGGAGCCGGCATTTGTCCACAGACAGCTTTCTGGGTCATGTGGCCAGCAGGACTCAACCGCTTCTGGCACAACAGTACACCGTGATGGAAACCAGAGTGCATGGTTTCAAACTGCTAGGTTGTCAGGAGTTGGGACAGAGCAACGGGAACTCACCCCATCACGGGGATTCAAACCGCCAACCTTCTGATCAGCAAGCTCAAGAGGCTCAGTGGTTTAGACCACAACACCAGATCGGGTGGGTGGGCGGTTATGTATTCCCCATCCACATTTCAGGTTGTGTTGTGGCTAATCCTCAGGGAAACTGATGGCTGGTATCCATAGATCTAGAAGGCTATTAGCCACAGTGGTTATGTTCTGCCTTCACAGTTGGAGGGAGCAATGCTTCTGAATACAGAAGAGGGGAGAGTGGGCTCTTGTGCTCGGATCCTGCATGCGGGTTTCCCACAGGCATCTGGCTGGCCACTGCGAGAACATGATAGTCTTATGTCCAACTCAGAGTAGGTCCAAGGGAGTCTACTCAACTTAATGGGACAACTCTGAGTAAGGTTTAGTTGGACAGCCACCAATATTTCTGCCCAACTCATCGTTCTAAGTGTGGCATTTTATTTATTTTAGTTCAGGGAGAATTCTGGATCTCTTAGAGATTTAGTGAGGAGGGAGAACAGGTAAGATGGCACCTCCCACCTTTGAAATGCACCCCACTCTCATGCAGGAAAAATGGGGAAGCAACTATACTATCCCTTTTTGCTACTCCCCATTGTAGCTGAAACTCTTGGCGTAACAAAATTTGATCCGTGCCCTGTTTTATACCATTTGCTACCATTAATTCTATGAATGATTCACCAAGAAGGTTCTAAGTGTGGCATTTTATTTATTTTAGTTCAGGGAGAATTCTGGATCTCTTAGAGATTTAGTGAGGAGGGAGAACAGGTAAGATGGCACCTCCCACCTTTGAAATGCACCCCACTCTCATGCAGGAAAAATGGGGAAGCAACTATACTATCCCTTTTTGCTACTCCCCATTGTAGCTGAAACTCTTGGCGTAACAAAATTTGATCCGTGCCCTGTTTTATACCATTTGCTACCATTAATTCTATGAATGATTCACCAAGAAGGTGTAATTAGGCTGAAACCGTATACATGCTTCCTTGGAAGTAAGTGTCATGCACTCATATTCTGGATAGGCATCCTTTGCTGGATGAATCTAACCATTTTGGATTTATCTCAGTTTCTCATTTTCCCACTTCTCAAGTTCAGTTGTGCACATTTCCACATCAGTTTGCATCTTTTTGGGAAACAGGGAGAGAGGCTTCTTGAAAATTGATCAGGGTTCAGTGAACCTTTTCCCTAATACTTTGTATGCAATTTTGCCTAATATACGCATTTTTGCACCTTTACCTGAGGATGTGCATTTTTGTACATGCTGCTTGGTTGGAGAACTGCACTGCAAAATTCAGAGAAGCGAAAATTTCAAAGGATGGCTCCATTTCAGTTTGTCAATGGTTTTGGAATGTGAAAATTTGGTAGGTTTACCTGTTAGGATTCCTGCTCCATGTTTGCAGTCATGATATTGTTGTATGACGGTATATGTTTTCATTCCACAGTGTTGGAAGTGACGGAGACAGGATGTTTGTGTTACTGTGTTCCATGAAGTGGGACTATTGTCCTTTGTTCTCTCTCTTTGCTGTCTGATGAGAAAGAGGAAGGAGCTAAGTCAGAATGCTCTGAGTGTATTATATGTAAATAAACGTAGATTAGCCAAAATGCTGAGCTACTGAGGTCTGTTACGCAAACTGCGAATACTCTGCAGATCCCTAAGTGTGCTGATGTCTCCAAGGCATCAGTTGCTGTGATCTTCGGGCAGTAAAGCTTTTGAAGCTCTTGAATGACCGGCCAGGAGGGAGAGAACATGCCAGCCGGGCATGGGTCTCCGCTGAGGGTCCTACACGAGAGTAGTACACTCCTAACATTACCTTCAAATGTGAACTGAATTGAATTTCTGCCCAAAGCCTAGTTAGCAGGCATACCTATTTGGTTCCTAATTTATTTATTTATTAAGGTAAGGCCCTACATGGTGGATTTCTGCTTTATCTGTACAAAATTGGCCTAATCAATCAGAGGACAATTCACCACTTGCTGCTGTTATTAGTAATTGTGATTTACTGATTTGTTATGAGTTGTGCTGTTGTTTTTAAGGGATTGCACTATTTTCTGGAGTTTATGCCTTCTTTTCCATCTCAACTGATTTTGTCGTGAACCTCCTTGTTGCTTGTGCTCCCCCCCCCTTTGGCCATAGATAAACAGGACTAAGCGAAAAGAGTCGCTCACAATTTAAAGAGTATTTAATGATCAAGCAAAAGAACAAAGCAGTCATTCTCAAAATGAAGATGTTCCCAATTAAGGTTTTCCCCCACTTCCCCCCAGTCACTTCTGTGCTTTGCAACCTGATCTCACAACCACTGTGCTTCTTGTGTAGCCAACTTATCTGCTCCACGTGTCCTTGGACTGATACGCTGGACACTTTCCAGCGAGAGAGAGAGTTTGTTAGCTCTCTCTCTCTTCCAGTTCTTCTTCACTTTGCTGTTCACCCTCCCAGTTCGTCCCAACATTTGTCTTCTGAACTATGCCCCTCTGCAAACCACTGTTCCAAATCTATACAGCTCCACTGCTCCTGGGTAGCTTCGGGATCCTGGCCAGGAGCAGGGGGAGGGGGAGGCTCCCACCATTCCTCAGCAGAGCAGCACTCCTCAGCCTGGTCTTTGACACTTCCTGGAAGATTGCTTCCTGGGGTGGAGATGGCAGGGAAGTTGGCGTGGTGCAGATGCACTGGCAGAACCAGTCCTGCTGGTGTGTTTGCACCACACCAACCTCCCTGCCGCCTCACCCATCTTGGTAAGCAACAGTGCCCCACCTTCTGGGAAGGTGACATAGCAGCTCCGCCTCAACCAGGCATCTGCTTCTGCTTGGGAATAAGCCTCACTAAATACAGTGGGACTCCCTTCTGAGTATCCGTTCATAGGCTTTGGCTGTCGATCCCCATCGACAAAGGACCCTTGTTCTGCCGTTCCCTTGTGGCATTGCATATAAACCCCACTGAAAGCTCAGGAATAAAGTCATTGTTAAACAAGGAAGTGACAGATCCATCAAAGGAGGCCTTTTCGCTCCCTCCCCTCCTCCCCACACACCCGCGTTCTTGATAGGTGTCAGTAGACTTTGATGAGTGCGGAGGCGAGGACTCTTCTCCAGAAGGATTTTAAAATCATCGTATTGACATTCTCTGAAGCAAGATGACTCTCTAAGTCAGGCTGCCAGAGGAGGCTTTTCTTGACAAAGGATAGGGAATTATGCTGTGCCTCTCAATAGCATTATTTACAGCTGTTCGGTGTGCAGTGAGCAATGCCACCAGGCCTTCGAGAATGTCAGGAACTGGGTGTTACATATCAAAGAAGCCCTGGATTCGGGAAAGGAGCAGGACGTGTCTCCTTCTCAACATTAATTTTTTTTTAAAGTACAAATCTGTCTGGAGGCCTCCTTTTCCCCTTGAATGTGCCTCACTATGTCACAGGAACATAGAGAGCTGCCTTGTTCTGAGTTAGACCATTGCTCAGAACTGCCAACACTGACTGGCAGCAGTGCTCCATAATTTTCTGGAGAGCTGCTGCCAGGCAACATTTTACCCATATGTATGCCAGTTCCTGACATTCCCAGTCTACTAACATTACTAAATATTACAGAAGCAGGAGTTGGTGAAATGCTGCCTTATCCCAAAGACTGGAATGACAGAAGGAGGCTGGACAAATCTGTTAATTTAGATTCCTCTCTGTTTCCCAGTCTTACGTTCAGTTCTTCCAATCTGCTCACCCATTTGTGATTTTCTAAAAATCCAGCCCAAAGTTCCCATGCAGCTTCACAAGTATTTTATTTAAGATGCACGTGGTTGGGGCAATTTTGTTGTATTTCTGCATATCTTACCTAATAATGCAATGCATTTCTGTACATTGTTCTTTACCTAATGTGGTGCGTATTTGTACATTATTTTCACCGACGTTCCTGCATTGCAGGAAGTTGGCCAAATGACCCTTGGGGTCCCTTCCAACTCTGTAATTCTATGATTCTAACATATGCAGTTTTATGCACATTCCCCCCTTGTGTGTGAGTGTCCGAAAACCGTTTTTGTTGGGGGCAGGGGTGGATAACAGCATCACAAAATTCAGAAAAGTAGACATTTTAAAGCACACATAAGATGAATTCTGGTTTGTGTATTGGCTTGGTGTGCCTGAGTCAAACTGTACCAACGGTATGCCTCATCCTTACCTGCACCAGGGAGCCGAGGTTTCGCCCCCACTCCAAATGGAGACCCTGAATGTATCCTGGTACTTCGTAGGTAGTCAACGTGGTGCCTTCTAGAGGTAGATGGACTCCAACTCCCATCATCCTCAGCTATTGTGGCCAGTTGCCGAGAAGCTGGGAGGTAGAATTCAGCAACATCTGGTGGGCACGGATTTGGCTACACCTGCTCTAATTCTTCCCAGGCCACGTTCACAGCCTATATTGAAAGCACTATGATATCACTTTAAACTGTCATGGCTTCCCGCAAAGAATTATGGGAAACGAAGTTCGTTAAGGGTGCTGAGAGTTATTAGGAGATTCCCCTCACAGAGCGACAATTCCTAGAGTTCCCTGGGAACATTGGTGCCAACTCTATGGGCACTGAGGACACCTCAGCCCCACTCCCAGTATGTGGAGACGGGGCTGAGTCCCCCAATCTTGAGGGGCTGGGCCTTGTCGGGCCTCCCCACAATGGCGGTGGGCCTCATTGGGCCTCACAGCCTTTTCTGACGCGTGTGACATCACGTGTGTCACACGTGTGATGAGCTCCCCCAATGTCAGGCAGAACTTGGTGCCTCTGCCTGGGAAGAGGGGTTGACTGCTAAATTGTAACTCTGTAAGGAGAAAGGGGGGCTCCCAACAGCTCTTTCCATTTTAAATACATTTTAAAACTGCTTCCAGTACTGAGCTAAGCACCATACAAGCAAACAATGACCTGAGGTTTCTCCCATGTCAGACATATATTCCCCCCCCCCGAGTCTACCAGTGATATTCAGTTTATGGCAGAAGCAGCGGCTTGTTCCCCTTTGACAATAACTAGGCAAAGGAACCCTCCAGTGGTTCTGAAAGCAAGGGCTGTAAAACCAAAGCCGCCATGGTGGTGTATGTTGCAACTAAAAAACCATAAAATATTATGGAATCTCTAAAATTCAACTGCTGGAAGGGCGATGTGCAAGGTGACCCCAGAAGGTGCCGATTATACCTAGACGGTGCTCAGTAAACTTGTCTAGCTTTCAGTTCCAGTGTTGGAGTTTCATCAGCAATCACAGACTAATTATTACTGCTGGATAAAATAATAAATACAGTGGGCGCTTGGGTTGCAAACGCAATCCATGCGGGTGGCACGTTCGCAACCCACAGCGTCCGTAACCCGCAGCACCACATCTGTACACGCATGGGTTGCAATTCGGCGCTTCTGCACATGCGTGAAGCACCGAAGCCAGAAGTAACCCGTTCTGGTGCTTCCGGGTTCGGCACGGCGCTCAACCCAAAAACACGCAACCTGAAGCGGCCGTAACCCAAGGTACTGTATGACTGTATCTGGAAATTCAACTTGGGTTTTTAACTTCCAAAAACCTAGCTGGCTTTTCATATCCCCAACCCCCCCCTTTTTTTTTTACTTCTGGCCACTTCAACCTGAAGCAGAGGAAGAATTAGTTGCTGTGAACCGCAGGATTTAGTAGTCTATATTAGGGGCATGCACAGACCCCAAGATTCATTTTGTAGGCTACCTGTGTGCTTTTAAAAATGCTGGTCTATTTCTGAGTCACTCTGTGCTCTCTCTGCTTTGATGGGTGTTTTTGTTTCCTAGCCTCTCCCCCTGAAACAGAGCTCTGCGTTTCTCCATAAGGGGGCATCTAAAAACTGTCACAACTACCCCCCCTCCCTTTGGGCTAAAACCAATAAAAATTACAGGCACAGGGGTCTCTCCCGAGTGGATTAAGCTTGCCAGATCGCAGGCAAATAGGTCTGGGAGTTTTTAATGGGGGGTTAAGGTGGGGCACTTTCCTCCACAATCCCTTCTGAGCAGGGCAGGGGGCTTGTGTCTTAAACCTTAAAATAATTAAGCGGTAGCTGAGTGGTGTGTGTGCTCCTGCTTATTCATTTTCAAAAGCATTTCGAAGCTCCACATTGGTTGTTCTTTCGGGTGGTTGTCTGCATACTTTAGAGCAGTGTTCCTCAACCTTGGGTCCCCAGATGTTTTTGGCCTACAACTCCCATCATCCATAGCTAGCAGGACCAGTGGTCATGGATGATGGGAGTTGTAGGCCAAAAACATCTGGGGACCCAAGGTTGAGGAACGCTGCTTTAGAGGCCTCCCACTAGACAGTTACAGGTCTCCAATAGTTCTCACACTGAGAAGCTGTCAAGAAAGGCAGCTTAATCAATTGTCTGACTAGATATACATTAAGCCCGTTAAATTAATGGGCGCTAGAACATATGTGGTCTATGGTATAGATCACACCAGTGGTTCCCCCCTCCAAAAAAATGTTTGTCCTACAGAATTTCAGAGGCGACTCTGCCTCAATGTTAGTTATAGAAACTTTGTCAGCTCTGCGTCCCTGTTGCCCCGTTTTTTTTTCTAATAACGCGAGAGCCGCATGACATAGCCAGCTCTGCGCATAGCGTCCCTGTTGCCCTAGCAACATCGGGAACACGCGCAGAGCTGACCAAGCAGCTCTCGCTTGACATCGCTCGCCCGCCGCCACTTGTAACGGCCGCTGCCGCTTAGAAGTAAGTCCACGCGAGCGCGCACCCGCCGCGTGCCCGCGCACACCCGCCGCTTCAACAGTTTCGCCCGGCCGCCCGAAGTCTCTGCGCTCCAAGTCCCAACGGCTGTCCGTGGGGCACATGCGCAGTAGCGCAATCCCACGGACACAGGGACTGGACGCAGGGACACTGGCACTTTATTATAGTGGATAAGCTGGTGAGGTTGTAGAATGAAGTCGTGT
Organism: Lacerta viridis; assembly: GCA_900245905.1. Classification (NCBI taxonomy): domain Eukaryota; kingdom Metazoa; phylum Chordata; class Lepidosauria; order Squamata; family Lacertidae; genus Lacerta; species Lacerta viridis. The sequence goes on along the minus strand of OFHU01004224.1, from coordinate 591,343 downwards.
TTGCTCATTAGGTGGGAGCGACTTTCGGCACAGTGTTTAGCATATGCGCCGCCGGGGGTGCAAAGATCTGCCCAGCGCCCCCAAATTCAGTTTAGCCCCCAAATTAACTTTTATTATGATGTAAGAGTTAGTTTTGCGTGCATGGTGCCGTTGAGAATGACAAGCGCCGTCGTTGAGTCAACCACCGGCGTTGTGAATGACAAGTGCCACCGCTGGCGCGGCGCGTCTTTGGTAAATGAGCGCACCAAGTTGAAAGTCCTTTAGTGAAACAGTAGGTATACATTTCGGTAATATATGTATTTTGTTTTTCTAGCTTGATCAAAATTATTTATTATTTCATAACAGGCAGGTAGTTAAGAGCGCCCCCCCAGAATTCAGCGCCCGGGTGCCCCGCACCCCTTGCACCCCCCGGGTAAAGACGGCCTTGGCTACTTCGTTCCCGGTGTGTTACTGTCATAAAACGTGACAAAGACAATATGAACAATAGCCATGCTTTTAAGTAACAAGTTGTAGTGTTTATGTCACATCTCACAGCCAATTCAGTTTCACAAAAAGGCGCATTTGTTTCTTTATGAAAGTATATACCACCTGCTCATAAAATATTAGATTTCTGCTGAGTAATATAAAAAACATTTATTCAAGAGGGCGAAAGATTTATACGATCTAAAGAGAAACCAGAGTCATGACATCAACTAACAACAGCGATAAAGCCGTCCACCAAGCCATAGCAGATAATACTTAAATGGAATTATCTCCCATTAAATTTTAGCTTAATTTTAATCTAACATGGGATCTGAAATAGTATTGTTAAAAGACGATATTTAAGAAATATTTATACTATGTACTATCGTTTTATTTTCTCTTTTGCTGGTCTATGACCGTAATAAAGTTTATTATTATTATTATTATTATTATTATTATTATTATTATTATTATTATTATTATTATTCAAGAGACTCCTGAAAATTAGCAGCATGGATGCCTGGTGATTTTTTGTGGGAAGCAAAAGATCTGGCAGTCCTTAACGTATCCATAGGGGAAATTTGCTGACAGCAAGAGCTGTTCCACAGTGGAACAGACTTCCTCAGAAGATGGTGGACTTTCCTTCCTTGGGGGTTTTTAAGCAGAGGATGGATGGTCATCTGTCTTGGATGCTTTGGCTGAGATTCTTGCATTACAGAGGGTTGGTCTAGATGACTTTGGGGGGTCCCTTCCTACCAAAGGATCTGGATCCAAGTTGTTCTGGGCATTGTATATAAACACAAGAGCCTTGAACTGGGCCCAATAACGTATGAGCAACCAGGTTAAAGTGTTGATATTTCGCTAACGTACCTAATTTGTTCAGTAGTACATTAACAGTTGGAAACAGAACCCTGGACAGAATGGACTCTCAGCCTAAGCCATCAAGGGAACGGTGCATTCTTACTTGAAACAGCTTACTGGGTTGAGTGGTTTAGAATCATAGAATCATAGAGTTGGAAGAGACCACGAGGGCCATCTAGTCCAACCCCCTGCCAAGCAGGAACACACTAGATTCCCAACAGGTGGATCACCTGTTCTTTAGTGGGAGGGAAGTACAGCATGGTGCAAACAAATTGGCAGGAGCGCCTGACTGGCTCTGCTGATGCATTTGCACTATACCAACCTCTCCTCCACCTTGACCATCCCTGTCCTGGGAAGCAACAGTGACCCATCTGCTGGGAAACTAGCCTAGCATCTCTGCCCCACTGGGCAACCCCGTTCTGATTTTTATTTTTTATTTTTTACTTTTACTTTCCCATCCCCAATCAAACTGTGACAGCTTTTTCTTGGACCAGCCAAGATTTGCATGTCAATCATCCCCACCCCCCTCACAGGAATTAGTTACCCAGTCTATCTGTGGAAATTCTCCGTCTTAAGAGGCAAATCTTCACACATTGCGATCAGTTATCAGAATTGCCAAGTGACAAGATACATTAGCGGCGGTGTAATTTTAGGTCGTATGCTAATCTGCCATTGCCTTGGTAACGGAAAGATACATGGATGGTTTTTGTCGATGTATGAAGCTATTCCTCCCGGATAACGATGCAAGCTTGGAGATTCCTCCCCTGCCCCCGCCACCCCCAATTAAATTTGCTGACATAACAGTGAGCCTGAAACTCTTAGGCCCTAGGTCATTCCTTGAATGTGTGGGATGAGTCAGATCTCACCCCTCCCAAGGTAAGCCGCAGCAGCTGGAAGGAAAGGAAGTGGAAGGCCACTGTGGGGGCTGATTGATGATAATTAAGTGCTTCTCCAAAGTGCCATGTGTGTAGGAGTTTATGAGAAAAGGGAATGTAGATGAGAGTTGTCCTGGGGAGGTGCAATTATGGAAAGTTTGATTTCTGTAATGGAGCCGTAGTGGATAACCCTTATCACAGACTGTCATAGGCTTACACGTGTGTTATTTGGTGGGAATACTCTACTTGACTGTAAAGGACCCATCTACCATGGGAATTTCACACCTTGTCTATCAAAATGAATGGAACTTCTCTGCAGCTCTAATTAAACAGTAATCGCTTATTTTAACGGTGTCAATGGATAATCCACCTCCTGTCTGAAATTAGGAGAGTAGAAGTGTCATTAGGAAAAATTCTCCTGCCGTTATTCATCAGCAGTACCTAATTTTTCGGCCAGCTTCCTTGATCATGGAGTCACACATTTGTGCCTTTTTTCTGTTACTTTCTTTTGCTTGCCTTGTGCCTTCCAACATTCAGCTTCATTGGTGTTGGGAGTAAAGCAAAAACGCTTGCAATAAGTTGTCCAAACCAGTAGGGCGGCGATAGGCAGAAGGTCAACCTGTTCTTCCTCCTCTATGATTTCTTCTCTTTGCAGGAAGTACTTGTTGGTAAAGTAGATCACTTCCTTTCAGGTTTTATTTCCTTCCTGTTTCTACCTGAAATTCAGCCAGTATGAGTTAGCAGGTGCTAGTATGAACTCGGCTCCAACTTGCCCACATTTAAACTTATGCTTTGATTGCCAGAGTAATAAACATTGCATTTTCTTTATCCCTTCAACCAGCAGTTTTACCACACTGTTTCTATCTGCATTCTTCTACAATATATTAACTCCAACAACTCAATGGATTACAAACACACACACACACACACACATATTGTTGTTACCCACCTTGGACACTTAACACAGACACACAGGATTCAAAGTTGCTTAATATATGGAATCATAGGATTGTAGAGTTGGAAAGGACCCCGAGAATCATCTAGTCCAACTCCTTGCAATGCAGGAACCACAGCTGAAGCACTAGTGACAGTTGGCCATCCAACCTTTGCTTAGAAACCTCCAAGGAAGGAGAGTCCACAACCTTCTGTGGGAGTCCGTTCCACTGTCGAACAGCTCTTACCATCAGAAAGTTCTTTCTGATATTTAGTTGCAATCTCCTTCCTTGTAATTTGAACCCATTGGTTTGGGTCCTACCTTCTGGGGCTGCAGAAGATGATGAATGAATGAATGAATCAATCAATCAATCAATCAATCAATCAATAGGATGGGGATGATAAGTGATGCCCTCCAAACTGGCCATAATTATGAGCATTGGTTCCTCAAACTGCCAATATTTTTTTGGAGCCTAAGCTTGATCTTACAAGGCTAACAAAGGAGACCACAAGTAGCTGGGCATCACAGTGACCTCTTCCCTGAACAAGCACTTATCAAATTGCAGAACCAGTGGCTGCCATTTCCTGTGAAGGGTCGGAGCCTTCCCTTGTCCCTGACAAAGAAGATGGTGACAGGTGCAATGGATGCCCCAGTTAACCAAACAGCTGGCTAATAGCAGGGTTCGTGGCCGACAAAGCTTTGGCTGAAGACAATGGAATGAAAGCTCTTTTCTCAGAGATCTCGTTCCTCTATGACTGTTTGTTTTCATTATGTTCAGCAGCTGGGTCTTACTTCACACAGCTTTCCAGGCCCTCCCTGTCTCCATTTCCAACACACTGTTGCATTAGAAGACATTGATTTCACACCCTCTGGTATTTTACAGATGAAAACAGGGCTACTCTTGGGCATTCATGTCTACAGTGGAGACAAGTTCTTTTAAGCTGTGCTCAGACCCACAAATAAACAAACTTCTCACAAAACCCTTCCCTGCCCCTCAACACCTGAAAAGAACATAAGAACATTTAGATTGCTGAAAATAATTCTGCTTTCCAGAAATGCAGTTTAGTTACCCGATTTTTGTTTTGAAAGCTGTAGGTGTTTGTTTTTTTTTAAGTTTTTTTTTTTTAACCATGACAGTTTTATGTATATTTGTATTGGAGACTTTGGCTATGCATTACCTTTCCTTTTTATCTGCATGCTGTCTGGAGGACTTAAAAAAAAAAAAACAAATTAAGCAGGTTATAAATTTTCTAAATAAGAGGCCTGCTGGACCAGAACGAAGGCTCACGTAGTTCAGCATCCTGATAGACCAGCCAGCTGCCTTATGGGAAGCTCACAAGCAGGACATGAGCACAACAGCAGAATCTTGTACCTCAGCATTGCAGCATCTCCCTTACATGCAGAAGGTCCCACGTTCAATCCCTGGCATCTCTAGGTAGAGGTGGGAATATCCCCCTGTCTATAACCCTGGAGAAAGCCACTGCCACTGAATGCAGACAATACTAAGCTAGATGCACAAATGGTCTAAGGTAGCTTTCCATGACCCTGTGTCTTAGCGAAGGCAGTAATTTTGGGTCCAGGCAGTGTTTCTGCTCTCCCCTTGCTCCAGCAACATTTAACAGAGGGGGCTGTCTGAGAGCAATTTGCAGATCTCTCTGAAGCACCTCCCATCCTCCTTTAAATGCTGCTCCTCCATCAACAACTCACCTGGCCTGCCTGCCAACCAACCATGATGCTTGCCTGACTGCTGATCTGTTATCACACTGCAGTTGCTGTGGCCACCTACTGGCAGCCATTGAAACTACAGTGTGATGCCTACAACAATATTATATTACACACACACACACACACGTTTGAAGAAGAAGAGAGGAGGAGGAGGAAGAGGAGGAGGAGGAGGAGGAGGAGGAGGAGGAGGAGGAGGAGGAGGAGGAGGAGGAGTTTGGATTTGATATCCCGCTTTATCACTACCCGAAGGAGTCTCAAAGCGGCTAACATTCTCCTTTCCCTTCCTCCCCCACAACAAACACTCTGTGAGGTGAGTGGGGCTGAGAGACTTCAAAGAAGTGTGACTAGCCCAAGGTCACCCAGCAGCTGCATGTGGAGGAGCGGAGACACAAACCCGGTTCCCCAGATTACGAGTCTACCGCTCTTAACCACTACACCACACTGGCTCACATATGTATGTATGTGGCAAATTTAGTTCAGTTCTTGGGATAGCTGCATTGAAAAATTCTTTGAAAAGATAATGTCCATAAGAGTAACTTAACTGAGCCTAGGTCTCATTGAAATCAGTAGGAGAAGTTAGCTATGACATGGACACAGGTCTCATATAAATAAATACAAAGGAACTTCAACGAAATTAGTCTGGATACAAACCCAATGTCTTTTGGACATTGCAGTCTGATCCTATAGGTCTGCTCAGAATTTAGCCCATATGTTCAGTGGGGATTATTCACAGCTAAGTGTACATAGTTATATTAATTTCAGTTGTTATTTGGTGCATGTGTATTCCTCTAAATAACTCAGAATATTAGAGATGCGGTTCTCTTCTTTTACCCACAGAACAAACCTGAGCTGTGGATTAGGGTGCAAGATAGTAATTGGCCCAATGTAGGCTGGTGGCATCATTAGAAATCCAGTTCTACAAAGGTTCCACAGAAGCTCGACTGATGCTAAATTTAGGCAAGGATAAAAATAATAGGAAGTCCAGACCAGCTTATATAAAATAGTAAAAATAGGGGGCAGTATGAATCATCTTTCTCTGTGTTAGGAGGATTTTTTTTATTTTTTGCTCACTAACGGACATGTACAGATGAATATAGCACACAGCTTGAATGAACATAGGATGCACTGAAAGTTCTTGGGTTTGTCCCATTTTCTGTAACTTAAAAAAAAGATGAAAAATTCACATTGAAAGAGTACAAATTTCTAGGTTTTCTGTATGCTTTGCCATTCAACCCTGCGAGGTGAGAAACGGGCAGGAGGATTTTGCTGGACTGGCCAGAAAGGTTTCTTTGTAAGACAGCGGCCTTAGCTGGCCACTTAAGTGTACTCATCAGCACCCCAAAAGAATCGGTTAGGTTGCAAGAGCTACAACTAAGTGGATGGTGCCCTCTGGGTAAATGGGTGGGACTTTCCCCCCACCCCACCCCCAACTAGCTGTTAGGTAAAAGAACAATAGACACAGTGTTCCTGTGTGAGCTGTGCAGGAAGCAGGATAGAATCTGGAGACACTAAGACACGATTGTTCTGTGCTGGAACCAAGACTGTGACTAATGGAGAAGTTATATTTGTTGGGGTGTTGATGCTGTGAGCCCCTCCATCTTATGTGTGTAAATAAAAACACATATCCTGAAGAAACCACAGTCTTCCTGGACCTTCGTTCCGAGGAAACCGAACCCCAAGTAATTGCCTGGAACCCCTGGATTCTCTCACAGCTCAGAGATTGGGGTGGTGTGCAACAGTTTGGATCATTGCAGCGGGGTTGAACTAGATGGCCCTTGGGGTCCCTTCTTGCTCCCGTGATCCTGTGGCATCGGAACCGGGAACGTGCATAACTGCCAGTTGCTCTTCAGGGTTAACACAATGCAGACCAAAGCCTGGAGCTACACGGACGGTAATTGCCCTCTGAGCTCTCCTTTTGCAAACGGTTTCCCTTAACAGCAGCCCTTTCCCTACCCATCAGCACTTGATCTTTGCTGGGTCACAGTCAGATTTACAGAGCAGAGCGAGAGCTCCCGCCTGCCTCGCAGTGCATAAAGAATTCTGAAAAAGGGATTATATTGCAGATTTGGCCTTCTGTAGAGTCATAACATTTAAAATGCCATTAAACCTGCGCTTTCGCTTCTCTGTAGGCTCCCGTGTCCCACGGCTTGCAAAAATTTCAGTATCTGCAGGGGTCCCCATTGTACTCGGAGCTCTTTGCAAAGCGACATGGGCTTTTCCACAAAGCCATTACGGAGGGAAAGGGGAAACGGCGCAGGCCTCGATTTGTGTTCCTTTATAAGAATTTGGCGTGACACTTATTTATATACCTTATTATGCATTGTAGTCCCTGGTGATCACTTTTCGCAGCGCTCTCGCTGGCTTTGTATTCTTAACCGACTGACGTCCCAAGGCATGGCGGTTTCAAACTATTTTCAAAATAGCAGGGAAATTTAATAAATCCTCACATGGTTTTAAGGATGCCAGGACAGGTTTCGGAGGCTCTCTGAAGCGGTTAAAGCAGAGCAACATTTCCTTCATTGCAAAAAATGGGTGGGGCAATGAATGCAAATTTCAGCTTTGTCCAGTAGTCTGATTTCTATATATATTCACATGCCCCTCTTGTTATCCTCCGCCCAGGCGAGCAAGAGGTTTTATCAGAGTTCCTTAATAATAATAATAATAATAACAACAACAACAACAAATTTATTATTTTACCCCGCCCATCTGGCTGGGTCCCCCCAGCCACTCTGGGTGGCCTCCAACAGATATTAAAATACATTTAAAATACACAGGTTAAAAACTTCCCTAAACAGGGCTGCCTTCAGGTATTTTCTGAATGTCAGATAGTTGTTTATCTCTTTGACCTCTGCTGGGAGGGCGTTCCACAGGGCGGGTGCCACTACCGAGAAGGCCCTCTGCCTGGTTCCCTGTAACCTCACTTCTCGCAGTGAGGGAACCACCAGAAGGCCCTCGGTGCTGGATCTCAGTGTCCGGGCTGAACGATGGGGGTGGAGACACTCCTTCAGGACTGAGGCCGTTTAGGGCTTTAAAGGTCAGCAGGACAGGAGGGGTGTGGGGTAAAGGATGAATATTTAAAGGGGATATAGAAAAAAGGCTGACCACGGAATTCTGAAACCAGAGGGAAAACGGTGTATGAGAACTGGAAGAAACATTAAGGTACTTTTATAAGATGTGATTTATTAATAGTTGAAATTGGAATCAGAAGAGATATAGGCTACAGTATTAGAAGTTAAGTTAAGAGAGGATATAAGAAGTTGAGTTATGTAATGCAATGTTTAGTTGGATAAGAATAAGATTTGAGATTTGTTGTTTATGATTGTAAGATTAAGATTAGGTGTGAGAAAGAAGATTTTACAATGTTATAAAGTTACTAAAGAAGATTAGAAATGAACGCAGAAGAGAGGACGTGAGGAAGTCCCAAACTAAGGATTATAAAAAGGATAAGGATGGATAAATATGTGTTTTGTTTGTGTGTATTTTGTTTTGTAGTTTTTGTAGTGTTTGTATTTTGTGTATGTTTATTATTAAAATCCAATAAATTCTTATAAAAAAAAAATAAATAAATAAATAAAGGTCAGCACCAACACTTTGAATTGTGCTCAGAAACGTACTGGGAGCCAATGTAGCTCTCTCAGGAAGAGCCAATGCATCAGGGCAAAAGCAAAGGGCATTTGCAGAATTCAAGAACACGTTCTAGCCGCACAAAAACAATCAAGGGGAGTGTGAAGTCAGGCCACTGAGGGCTGTGGCCTGTCAAGTGGGCATGCGGCCTGGAAGAGAGTCCCAGGGTTCAAATAGAGGGGCATTTGGTCCTTGGGCTTGAGCTTCCCTACCCTCTGGGCTACCAGGAAGTAATTGCACTCAGTGGCGGCTGGTGCCCATTGAGAGTGGTAGGGCAAAAGGCAGAGAGCCCAACTGTAGGTGGCGACAGAGCCTGTTCTTATCTTGTCTCCACCCTCCTCCCTGCAGAGTTCTCCAAGGGCAGCACTGAGGCTGAGGGGGAAGAAGCAGATAGCCAGCTGCTGCCAATTCCAGGACTAATTTCAAGAAAGAAGGCTGGCAGGAGGCTGAGGTTGGGCCAACTTCTGCATGGCTGTAAGAGAGCCACACCCCTTGCTCCACCCACTTTTGCCTCTTGCCCCGCCCATCACTGCCACACGCACCTCGAAAGGGGGGGAAGTCCCTACGTGGCTTCAGTGCAGAGGCTCAAATCAGATTCTCAGATAGTCAGGCTTTTTATTCAGCACAGAAAAAAAAAAATGTCCTCTCGGCTGCTTATTCTCCAGCCAGCCACCTCCTGACACCTCAGCACGTCATCGCCTCCTCATGCAACCACAATCCTTGAAAACACTGATTGAACCCAAGTTTTTGCTGTGCATAGAGGCCTCATTGTACATAATACTAATACTAATACTAATTGTTGTTTAGTCGTTCAGTCATGTCTTTGTGACCCCATGGACCAGAGCACGCCAGGCACTCCTGTCTTCCACTGCCTCCCGCAGTTTGGTCAGACTCATGTTGGTAGCTTCGAGAACACTGTCCAACCATCTCGTCCTCTGTCGTCCCCTTTTCCTTGTGCCCTCCATCTTTCCCAACATCAGGGTCTAATGCTAATGCTAATGCAAATAGTTTCATTATTTCTACCCCCGTCCATTTGACTGGGTTGCCCCAGCCACTGTGGGCAGCTTCCAACAAAACATAAAAACCCAATACGACCAACATTAAAAAAAACTTATCTATACAGGACTGCCTTCAGATGCATACCCTCCAACATTTCTCTGATGGAAATAGGGACACCCTATTTAATAATAATAATAATAATAATAATAATAATAATAATGCCCCATCCATCTGACTGGGTTGCCCAAGCCACTCTGGACAGTTTCCAGCATACATAAAACATAATAAAACATTAAACATTCTACAGTATAGTTACTTATCTCCTTGGTTCAGGGTTGCCCAACTTCTTCCCCTCCAACATTTCTCTGATGGAAATAAGGATGCGCTAAGGAAAAGCAAGACATTCCAGGATCAAATCAGAAACCAGGACAGCTTCTGTAAATCAGGGACAGTCCTTGGAAAATAGGAACACTTGGTGGGTCTGCAGATGTCTTCTAAAAGCCATGTAGTTTTTACCGGTTAGTTGTTTTTCCCTACAGCAATCAGCATTAAAGGTAAAGGGACCCTTGACCATTAGGTCCAGTCCTGTCTGACTCTGGGGTTGCGGCGCTCATCTCACTTTACTGGCCGAGGAAGCCAGCGTACAGCTTCCGGGTCATGTGACCAGCATGCTTAAGCCGCTTCTGGTGAACCAGAGCAGTGCACGGAAACGCCATTTACCTTCCTGCCAGAGTGGTACCTATTTATCTACTTGCACTTTGACATGCTTTTGAACTGCTAGGTGGCAGGAGCTGGGACCGAGCAACGGGAGCTCACCCCGTCACGGGGATTCGAACCGCCGACCTTCTGATCGGCAAGCCCTAGGCTCTGTGGTTTAACCCACAGCGCCACCCGCGTCCCCAGCAATCAGCATTAGTCTCCTCTTAAAGCTGGTTGTTACTAGTTTTGTGGTCATGCTGTACCCGAGCGTTCGTGAAGCTGGCTTAACTGATAATGGATATTGCAGAATTTCTGCCTCAGCAGCCCACAGGGGAATGTGACCCTGAAAGGTTTACCATCCCTAATGTTGAGAGGCCCCCAATTAGCCCCTCGTTAAAAAAAATCCTAGCATTCTCCCTGAGCAGTCTCCCCAGGTGTGCGAGGGAAAGAGTGGTTGTTTCGTAGCCACTTCCATCTGTTTCCTCTCTTTCCCCCCTCCGCAGTCTCGTAGGTTTTACTCGGTGCCTCGGGCGAGGCCTTAATAATGCCAGGCCCAGTCTCCTCGCACTATTTATGTTCCTAAATAGTGGAAACACAGGAGTGAGATTTTCTTCTTCTTCTTCTTCTTCTAAGAACTCGTAAATCGCTCCCAGAAGCAATAATAAAAGAGACATTGCAGTGGCTAGGTGATTTGGGGACATGCAGAGGGAGATGTAAATAGTTTGAGGAAATCCTGCGCGAGTCTGCTGTGTTGTTCCCAAAAGAACAAAGCATTTATGTAGCTCTTCATGTGTTCCCCCCCTCCCAGCACAATGCAAAAGAGTCATTTTGGGGTTTTATTTCTTAAAGAGGGGTGCGGGGTGCTGATCTAAGTGAAAGGGAACGCAGCGAGAAAACGACACGGAAGTTCAGGAAGTCCCTGGAAGTAGGGAAGGGAAGCTGAATGTTGGCACATCCAGGGCAGACCAAAGAAATACCTTTGTGCCTTGTTAACCTATGGAACTCACTCCCACTAGATTTGGTGTTGGACACAAGCTCAGATGGCTTTAAGAGAGGATCCGACAAATTCATGGAGGGTAGGGTTATCGATGGCTACCAACCACGATGACTATGCTCTGTCTCCATGTTCAGAGGCAGCAATACCAGTTGCTGGAAACAGAGGAACCTCGCAAAAATGGAATGAACTGCCATGTGAATGCAGTTTCAGAATGAAGACTCCCACTTCTGGGTTCCAAAGTGAGACAGAAGCTAGCGACTGTGTGCAGTGTGGTGGCATTTACTTCCTTTTCCACAGACGACAACCCCAAAAGAGACAGGAAAAAGTTTTATGATAAATGATAAATCTGGCCAGCACAAGTGGCTCAGCCGTTGTTGGCAGAGGGAAGTTTTGATGAATGTGTTTGTAAGAAAAAGGACATGACAGATGCAAGGATGTAATGTCAAGCAGGAAGGGGGGGGGGAGAGAGAAGATGTACCAGTTCATAAGAGATAGTCACATTTTATTGCTTTTCCTAACAATCCTCTGTCGGCTTTCGCATTCAATCTTTCAAGTGCTATCTTCAAGTGTTGGGGTAGCTTGATTGTGAATACAACTTCCAATGTTCAGAGGTGAGTCTTGCCTCTTGAGAGGGAGATATCAGAAAGCATGGGGAAATATATTTATGGGGGGGTATAGCCCCCCCACCCCCACCCCCAAAAAACACAATCCAATGATGGCTTAGTATACTTAGTGGCACCAGAAAGCTGGCTGGTTGTTGGGAGAAGGAATAGGAAACTGAATGGACTGCTCTGGAGGAAGATGTGACTGGCTGACTGAAGCACTGCACATTCCGCACTGCAACGTTTTGTTGCAGCTCTGACTCGTATTTTCGTAATGAAAGCTGGCAGGAATCAAGAGGAGCCTTACGTAGACAGGAAAACTGAGAAAATACCAAATTCATGTTCATAATTTAATAATTCTGGCGTGGCATTAGCTGTTGGTATCCTGGGAAGGCATTGCCAGGGCCCCAGGGCCCCATTGATGCATGTCCTGGGGTAACAGCATCATAGAATGGTAGAATTGTAGAGTTGGAAGACACCCCCAAGGGTCATCTAGTCCAACCCCCTGGAAAGCAGGAATCTCAGCTAAAGCATCCATGACAGATGTCCATCCAACCTCTGCTTAAAAACCTCAATTGAAGGAAGTTTTAAAATCTCACGAAGCACTAGGCAGCTGGGTGTGGTCACTGTTGAAGCCTCTCTTTCCCTAGCGAACCTGTCAGATGTTGAGATCAGCAGAGGCAGCCATCTTGGTTGTATCACTGCCCTCAGAAGCTAGATTGGCGGCAGCTTGGGAGAGGGCCTTCTCTGTGGCAGCCCCTCAGTTGTGGAATCCCCTCCCCACAAAAGTGTGTCTGGCTTCTTCACTTTATAGCTTTCGGCAGATGCTGAAGAAACACATCTTCCCCCTTGCCTTTGAAACCTGAGATGTGTGTTTTCAGGACTCACCCTTTTCCTGGGACTGTCCTCCATTTTGACTGCCTTTCATTTTGAATTTTGAATTGTTGTAACCCGCCATGGGAGCTCCTGATGAAAGTTGGCTAATTTATTGTTGTTGTTGTTGTTGTTGTTGTTGTTGTTGTTGTTGTTGTTATTGTTATTATTATTATTATTATTATTATTGGTGACTGGGAGTGGCCGATGAGACCACATAACACCGGTTCTGAAAAATCTTCATTGGCTCCCAGTACGTTTCCAAGCACAATTCAAAGTGTTGGTGCTGACCTTTAAAGCCCTAAACGGCCTCAGTCCTGTATACCTGAAGGAGCGTCTCCACCCCCATCGTTCAGCCCGGACACTGAGATCCAGTGCCAAGGGCCTTCTGGCAGTTCCCTTGCTGCAAGAAGTGAGGTTACAGGGAACCAGGCAGAGGACCTTCTTAGTAGTGGCGCCTGCCCTGTGGAACGCCCTCCCAGCAGGTGTCAAGGCAATAAGCAACTATTTTACTTTTAAAAGACAACTGAAGGCGGCTCTGTTTAGGGAAGTTTTTAATGTTTGATGCTATACTGTTTTTAGTATTCAGTTGGAAGCCCTAGAGTGGCTGGGGAATCCCAGCCAGATGGGCGGGGTATAAATAAATATTAATTATTATTATTATTATTATTATTATTATTATTATTATTATTATTATTTTTATTCTGGATCTGCAGCTGGAAATCCAGTGACCACCGAGCCTGAGAGGAGACCACACAGATCAACTCCTCTGTGGCTGCTCCCGGACTTTGAAACTTCTTCCCTACGGAAGTTAGACTGGCTCTGTCCTTGCTGTCCTTCTGACTGGGAGGTGAAGAACATCTTATAGAATCATAGAATCCTAGAGTTGGAAGAGACCACAAGGGCCATCCAGTCCAACCCCCTGCCAAGCAGGAAACACCATCAAAGCATTCCTGACAGATGGCTGTCAAGCCTCCGCTTAAAGACCTCCAAAGAAGGAGACTCCACCACACTCCTTGGCAGCAAATTCCACTGCCGGACAGCTCTTACTTGTCCCAACAGGCTTTGGGGAAATGACTGAAAGGGCTGGTGTTGTGCCGTTCTTATTTTTATCTGTATGGCACCTTACAGGGAAAAGGCCAGAAGGTTGGCCCTTAAGCATCTAAGTTCTTCACATGGGGTCGGAGGATGGGAGAGTTGGCTAGGGCCAAACTTTGAAAAGCCTCTGTTGCTTCCCACCTTTGTTGCAGCAAATCCCACGCCTGGAGCTATCCGTTGTCCTGAAAAGCCAGTCCTAACTTTTCCCCATGGGCTTTGGGATGGAGGGGGCACGTTGCAGGGAAGCTACACAAACGTTGGTGACAATTGACTTATGCACACACAGAGAATTTGCCCAGCTCTAACATTATGTGAATTCTCACGCAGACGATTACGAATGAGCGGCGCTGGAAGTGGATTGAAGACGAAGCTGCCTTCCCTTTCAAACATTCGCTGTTTGCTTTCTTCCCCATCAGATCAGTTTGTCTTAGACTATCAGAAGGCCCATTAGAAAGAAAGAAAGGGTGGAAACCCAAATGTTTGTTTGTTTGTGTGTGTGTGTGTGTGTGTGCGTGCGTGTGTGCATGTGCAAGGTCTTCCCTTTGCACAGCTACGAACTCAGTTCGTGTGGCATTAAAAGGTGTCATGTTGCATCAGGCCGTACATCAGTGATATGATAATGCAATGAGACGTGCCAGATGTAGATAGCAGGAATCCAATCTGAATTCATTTGCATACCCTGATCAGAGATATTAAATGGCTGGGAGTGCAGCACAAATCCTGGGCGAGCCATTTTGGAGAACAAGGACATTGCTAGGAGACAAGGAGTAAGCGGAAGCTGACTCTGCAAAGTAAAACGACACGTTGTGGGGAGCAGTGAACGCAAAAGCAAAGGTGGAGAGTGAAGGGGAGTGCAAAGGTAGTACTTTACAACTTTAGAATCGAAAAGAAAAGAATCACAGAGTTGGAAGGGATGCTGAGGATCATCTAGTCCAGGCATCCCCAACCTTCAGCCCTTCAGATATTTTGGGACTACAATTCCCATCATCCCTGATCACTGGTCCTGTTAGCTAGGGATGATAAGAGTTGTTGTCCCAAAACAGCTGGAGGGCCGAGTTTGGGGGTGCCTGATCTAGTCCAACTCTTTGAAATGAAGGCATATGCAGGGTCGAACCTGCAACCTTGGCATTATCAGCACCATTCTGTAACCAACTGAGCTACCCAGCTTATACAGTTATACTCTACTTTTTAGAATGAGTTGAGGAACTTCTGGCCCATGAGCCAACAACAACAACAACAACAACAACAACAACAACAACAACAACATATGGTAAAGAACCCCTGGAAGGATAAGTCCAGTACTTTTTTTCTGGTGAATCGTCAGTTCCATTGCTACCCCCAATGGCGGCCTCATTTCCTGTCATGGTGTTTCCCGAGTCTCAGACAGAAGCGAGCGTTCAATGTGTGAAGTACGAGTTGGAATCTAGCATGGTGATTGGTCAGTTTTGTTGTTACCACCTCCAATGGCAGCTTCCTTTCCTTTCCCGGTGTTTCCTGAGTCTCAGACAGAAGCGAGCGTTTAACGTGTGAAGCAGTGTGGAATGTGGACGTGTGATAATATGAAGTAATGCATGTTCTTTGTACTTTTGTCCATTTCCTGTATTTATTTTTCCCAATTCAAACTATAAAACGGTGATTTGAGTCAAAATGAGAGTACCCATAAACATTTTTTCCTTTAAAAGAAAAAAAAAAAGCACTGGTTAAGTCCAGTCAAAGGTGACTATGGGTTGCGGCACTCATCTCGCTTCACAGTAAAATATCAAACATAATAAAACTATCCTGTACGGGGCTGCCTTCAGATATCTTCTAAAAGTCGGATATTTTTTATTTCCTTGAAATCTGTCAGGAGGGCATTTCACAGAGTGTGCATGACTACTGAGAAGGCCCTCTGCCTCTATCCATCTTGGCTCACCAGGGGTTTCCCCAAACCACACCCACCAACCCATTAGCTGACATCTTGCATTGCCTGCACCTGGGAATAGGGCCAGGCAGCCCAGGGAGCAGGATTTAATCCTCTTCTCACCATGACCACCCAGATGCCCGCAAGCAGGACCTGAGTGGAAGATCCCTCTCCCCAGCCCGCAATTCCCATCCACGGGTATTCAGGGACATGCTCCCGCTGATTTAAACAGCAGTCACCAAATGCCTCTGGACACTCAGGAGAAAAGCATTCCCTAAGTACACAGGAAGAGTGTGCTGTATCAGGCCAATGGCCCATCTAGTCCAGCATCCTGTTCTCACAAGGTCCAGATGGATACCAGTTGGGAACCCTCAAGCAGGATCTGGGTACAAAAGCTCTCTTCCCTTCGGTGGCACCCAGCAACTGGCATCCCGAAGCATCACTGCCTCCAGCTGTTGAGGCAGAACATCGCTATGGTGGCTTTCTCTTGTGGTTTGTCTTCAGCCACTGGTCACTAGCGGTTTGCTACATATAAAAATGGAGGTTCAATTTAGCTATCGTTGCTTAAAGCCATCGAAAAGCCTAACCCCTTCTGCATGGATGAAAGCATTTCAAAAACATCATCTAAGCTGGTTCCCAGATCTTACGTTAGAAAATCCTGTCCATTAAATTATGTGCCGTATGAAGCATATTTTTTTCCTTTTTTCTTTTGCCGCCAGTATTATGAGAACAGGAAGGTATGTGTGTGTGGGGGGGGTCCATCTCTCAACACCATAAATAGTTTTATAAACACAAGCCTTCCCTGGGCCCCAACACTTTCTGTTGAAATAAAACATCCCCAAACACTTTAGCACTCTTTTTTTTTCTGTGGGAGAAAGGTGAGGCAGCCCCTTGATCATTTTACCAGTATAATCACACTCACAAATATTTATATATTGTGTAGATCAGACTCCCCCTTGTAATAGCCAGATCTGACGAACTCTTAATGTGAACAGTGCTGTGCTTAGATTTGACTTCCATGGCGTACATTCACAATAGCTGCATTTGAAATGCCTCCCCCCCTCCATCTCCCATCCCCATGGAAAATTTGTTTTATTCTTCCATTTAGGCTGAGGTCTTATTCTCACAAACCTTGGAATCAGTACTACTGAACTTAGTGGGTCTTCTGAGTAGGCGTGTATAACACTGAATGGTTAAATAGCTGTTAATTATTTAATATTCCTTTCTTTATTTAACAAGATTTATAGACCACTTAATCAAAAAAATAACAGCCTCCAATCCGTATGCATAAAATAGTAGTTTGCATGCAAGCCTTTGTGGAACACGTAATATTGCTAACGTCCATAGCACATACCTCCTTTGCATGCAAAAGGTCTCAAGTTCACAATCAAGAAAGACACAGCACTAAAGGAAGGTGGATTGGGAGGGAGGAGGAAATAAGCAAGGTCAGATGGGAGTTGATAGTTACATCAGGCTTCCTCAACCTCAGCCCTCCAGATGTTTTTGGCCTACAACTCCCATGATCCCTAGCTAGCAGGACCAGTGGTCAGGGATGATGGGAATTGTAGTCTCCAAACATCTGGAGGGCCGAGGTTGAGGAAGCCTGAGTTACATCTTTTGAACTACAGTCATACCTCACACTACTGATTTCAGACTTGTCGGGTTAAAAGTCTTTGTGGCTTTTGTATAAGATTTTATATATACTTTTCAGAATTTTGATGATCAATTGATGATAAAGAATATATTATTGACTTGGGGATTATTGTGCTGCATATATTATACTACAATACCTCACATTACGGCCGCTTCAGGTTGCATGATTTCAGGTTGTGCACCGTGCTGAACCCGGAAGTAACAGAATGGGTTACTTCTGGGTTTCGGCGCTAAACCGCTCTTTGCGCATGTGCAGAAGCACCAAATCGTGACCAACGCATGCGCAGACGTGGCGCTGCGGGTTGCAAACTTGCCTCCCACACGGATCATGTTCGCAACCTGAGCATCCACTGTACTCTATTCCATCCCCCTCCCAGATTATTTTCCATTTCCCTGCCACCAATTTCACACACATCCCCCACAAAACTTGGCATTTTGTTGGCCACTGCGCAAGCCTGGACATCATTGGGCTGCCTGCGGATATTCCTCCCGCCTTGGAGGCATTTAATTTGTGCAATTGCATACTGACCAGCCTCCAAGCATACAATGCTGCGATTGCACAAGTTAAATGTGTGCCAGTTGTGCGTCGGCTGTATGCATATAAAATGGAAGTGCATTTATGCTTCTGTATTATTCCAGTTGGGGGTCATGGTGTGCCTTCCCCCCCTCCCATGAGCAATTGCTTTGCCAACTGCTGCAGGTCCTGAGTCAAAGTTTACACTGGAGGAAGGATGGGCGACACCAGGGCTCATCATCCCACTTGCACAAGTTGTGCCATGACTCACGAGCTTGCGAGTTCGTCTTTGAGGGACAGCATCAAATCAGTTCGGCTGCTAATTTGTCAGAACCAATCACCCTTCTGAGTCATAATGAAAACTCGTTTTATTTTTAGCCTAATTTAATCAAACACGGCGGCCAGATCTGGGGGCGTTGCATGTGTGCCGGAGTTTCAAAGAATGCACAGCACTCCTGTGTGGGCAGAGAGAAAATGTGCCCCCCCCCAAAAAAAATGTACATAAAACTATCCTGTGTCTAAACGGGCTTCTCACATTGATTTCAGTACTGTACCCCTGTACCTGGACTATATTAGCCAGCTTATGTGCAGAGAAGCATTGTCATTTCAAGAAAATAGACCTTGAAAGTATATCATTGCAAGATCTTGTGATGGTTTTATATTTTGTTCCCAAAGCCACCTGCAATCTACAAAAGAAACCTTAATCATAGCCCAGAGGCTCAAACTCTGGACAGCTTGCTTTTCTTAACGCAGTGTTGTGTCTGTACCAGTCAGTGGAGCAGATAGACTACACATCCCATAAGGGGGAGGCACATTCCACAAGACAAAAGCTGCAGTCATACACGGAGCGAAGCAGATTAAAGCCCATTGAAATCAGTGGGCTGCAGCGTGTTTAGCTCAGTTTTGGATTGTGGCCAACATAATGATGTACAACGAAATGCTTATTATAGCATACACAGATTGGAGAACGTTCAAGTGCAAATCACGCATCTGCTGCCATTTATGTCTTCTCAGTAATAACAACAACAATAATAATTACTACTATGGGCTGTCACTCTTAAAAAGTTTGAATGGTCAGCTGATAAGTTTCTACTAAGTTTTTTTAAAATATATTTTATTGAATTTTACAATTTTATAGTGAACATGGGTGTCAGTATCACAAGAAGAAATATGTAAATCAAAATCTCTTCCCCCCCCCTTGACTTCCCTCAATCTCCTCTTCTGGTTTGTTTTGACATTAGCTTATTTTATTTCACCTTAATTCTGAAATCTTTTACCTAAATGTTCTTATATTCTTAACGTCTTACATTTTTGTTTATTTCCCCTGTTATTGCTCCTTAACTTTAACATTAGTTTTCTTAATTGTACAGGTGAAAAATTAGAATATCGTGGAAAGGTTCATTTCTTCCAGGTAATTCAACTTAAAAGGTGAAACTAATATATGAGATAGACTCGTGACATGCAAAGCGAGATATGTCAAGCCTTTATTTGTTATAATTGTGATGATTATGGCATACAGCTGATGAGAACCCCAACTTAACAATTTCAACTTTGGGGGTTTCATCAGCTGTACGCCATCTGGCACCCATCATGGGGTCCCGTTGCGCCATAAGCGGTTTAGTCTTGCTGGCCATATGACCCGGAAAGCTGTCTGCGGACAAACGCCAGCTCCCTCGGCCTGAAAGCGAGATGAGCGCCGCAACCCCATAGTCGCCTTTGACTGGACTTAACCGTCCAGGGGTCCCTTTACCTTTTACCTTTTTACTCAGGAGTCCCACAGAGTCACCTTGGAACAGTCATTGAAGAAAGGGGGGAAATGTCATCTCTTTTTCCAGGACATACCCTCTTTTTCATGTAAAATGAGAGTCGTCATAGCGATCCATAGTTAAAAGTAGAAGTCGGCAAATGTGTCCTGTTTTTTGCTCTTCAAAATATGGCAACCCTTGAGAACGTTAACGTAACGTTTTCATATAGCATTCAACTCCCCCTGCCCCATCAGCTGCCCCATCCTTAAGGGAAAGAAGTCCTGTATCAGCTTCCACTATAAGATCAGAATGGATGGAGAACGGATGGCCCATGAAATGTAACAACCAACCGAAATGAAATGTGGGTACATTTAAGCGGCTGTGTTTATGGTAGTAGTCGTCAATAGTCGTAATAATAATAATAATAATAATAATAATAATAATAATAATAATAATGTTATTATTTATACCCCACACATCTGGCAGGGTATCTCTGGCCACTCTGGGTGACTTCTACCATATATGAAACATAATAAAACTTCCCAATACATGGCTGCCTTCAGATGTCTTCTAAAAGTTATCTTTATCAAACTGGAACTGAGTAAAAAGTACCAAGCATCTCATGTGTAGTATATTTTTGAGGGGATATATACATTGAAACCTTCCACAGGTCTTATAGGAAGTATTGGTAGGCAGAGTGTTGCAGGTGGGCACCACCTTGGCGACCCATGTTGTACTATCAGGCATCCCCGAACTTGGCCCTCCAGATGTTTTGGGACTGCAGTTCCCATAATCTCTGACCACTGGTCCTGTTAGCTAGGGATCATGGGAGTTGTAGTCCCAAAACAGCTGGAGGGCCGAGTTTGGGGATGCCTATACTTAGCTAAAGGAGTAATGCAACTCATAGTAATGTACTTTTTTTAAAAGCAACTGCTTCTCTCTCTCTCTCTCTCTCTCTCTCTCTCTCTCTCTCCCCCCCCCATTAATATTCTGGAATATTTATCAATGGAATATGCATGGAATGTATTTCCTAATGTGTTGAGCTTATTAACTCGCTCTTTGATCAAGAAAGAAGAAAATCAGTGCTGTCTCTCAAGGGGGGGGGGGAACCCATGTATTTGCAACTCAGCCAGCCTATTAAAAGAAGCATTTTGATTTCCGCAAACCCTTCCGCAACACGGAAAAGCGAAGCAGGGCTATCTGATCGTGCATTCATGTCTGAAAAGATCAGTCTTTACTTTACCGCGACCGGCTGTCTTTGTAGTAAACGGTGTTTTCATAGTTTTACATCACTTCATACTCCACGCTCTTTTGATTTGCTTTCAAAGCAGCCTTAATAAGGTAAAGGAAGCTGATGGTTTTGCAGCGGCTATGAATGTTCGCTGCGGATGAGAGGGAAGAACAGATAAATACACCCCCATCCCAATTCTTAGTACTTTGCAAAAAACAAAAAGCCAGTTGTAAGTGCTGTTTCGTTCCACATCAGTTGGCTGGGCATTGCAGAGGCAGGCCAAACTCGACACACAGTGATGTCATGGTGATGTCACACCACAGATTGAGATTGGGGGAGAGAGAGTGGACCTCATCTCAACCCTACTGCTTAGCTGCAGCCTGGGAGGGAAGGGATTGGGGCTCAGCCAACACCGTCTGAAAAAAGGCAACCATAAATGATCAATAAGATGAAGTGACTTCCCTGTTAAGAAAGGTTGCAGCATTTAGTTTAGAGAAGCGATTAGAAGTGTCCGATCTTTATAAAAACTGTGCATGGCTCCCTCTCCCACGACACCAGAATTCATTGATTATGCATTTGATTATTCTCCCACATACATATGCTTAAGGAATTTGTGGGGGTTTTGTGTGTATTTTTGTATATTTGAATTTTGGTCTTATATGCCCCCATCAGACTAGTGTGCAGATGAGGACTTGGTTGTTTCTCCTGTTCCACACTTCCTGAAAGCTTTATTTTTTTTTCTTTTTAAAGCAGAGAGAGAAATGTGGAAACACGACACATTTTCAACTCTGTATTTAACTACATATTTGTCGGCAAATTTCCATGCAGAATCCATCTATTCATTTATTTTTTTGCAGTTTGAAGTCGAGAAAGGACTGAAAGGACCTCTGTGAGCATGTGTGAAAGGGAGGCAGGCTAGAAACAGACTGATTTCGTTCAGCCCTACCTTTTTGTGGCTATAACTACAATTTAGAGAGAGATGGAAAATGTGCATCCGTGTTTACTCTTGCGACTCATCCCTTTGTCCTTTTGAGGAAACGATTTCTGGGCAAGTTTCTTCTCCAGAAAAGATTTAACTGCTTCCTACAAGTTCGTTTTAGGAACAAAATGATGGATTTCCTAGAGTGCTTTGCCTCCCATAAATAATATTCTGTTCCATAGACAGAAATTATTAGCTGGGCACATTTGATTTACAGAGCTATTAAAAAACACAACTTCTGTGCTCGGTAGAAGACAGAAGAGTCTACGTGTTGCAGGGGACAGAATACTGGAGCTGGGTGTTACAGATATATGCCAATAGCCCCTTTTCACCAGAAACGCTACGGATTTCCTGATAGCATTGTACGCTTGTTTTGGTAAGAAAGAAAAAAAAACTTAACTAAAGTTGCCAAAGGTGCCATTTTTCTTCATTCTGAAACACATGTCCAGAGCAATAAATGTGTAGAAATTGGATTACATAACCGAGTACAGTTTACGTACTTAATCCGTTCCAGGTTACAGTAGGTAACCCGAAAAGGACGTAACCCGAACAATTCATTGTGTGCATGCACAGACTGAAAACCCCCAGAAAAACTGAAAAAAACGTGAAAAATGCTCTGCGCATGCGCAAATCGCGTGCGCATTGGGTTGCGCTTCCGGGTTAGCGGAGTTCGTAACCCGAAAAGTACGCAACCCGGAGCGTACGTAACCCGAGGTACGACTGTACCAGTGAAATTGGCACGGAATGAAATTAAGGTTTTCCATACATCCTTATCTGCTGATAGGATGAGCCATGGAACTTCTTCCCGCAAGGAAAATGAAGCAGCAAATAATTCAGGGAATTGCATAGATGGATTAGAAAGTGATGTCAGGACTTGGCAGCTGATTATGCCAAACTCCACCTCCACCTGCTGCCATTTTGTGGCTGGCTCTGCCCCTGCGCACGCCCCCCCCCCCATTTTATGGCTGGTGGGCCTCAGTAATTCTCAAACATCTCAAGTACGCATAAGGAATAGAAAGTCTGAAAACCCCTGCTCTATAGGATTTCCGTAAGAAAGATAGGAATGCACAGATCAGCTTAAGCTGAATTCTCTGTCAGTTTCACCGGTAACTAGGCATCGATCTATTTCGACTTGATTTTGGCAGGTTTCCACAGGACAAATTTCCATGCAGACTGTATCCATTTTGTGTACACCCTTACCATAAAAGAGACATTTTTCAATGCTTTTCAAGGCAAGGGAAGTTTCCGCAAGACCCGACAGATAAAGTGCCACAAGAAAACTCAACCACCTTTTTCACGTGCTATAATTAGAATCTCATATACTATAATTTCTTTCTGGTGAGCTATGAAATGCTTTGCCACCTCCCTCTGAGGGAATTTCTGAATATGTATATTGCTCTTGTGAGCCAAGAAGAAGAAGAAGAAGATAAGAAGAAGAAGAAGAAGAAGAAGAAGAAGAAGAAGAAGAAGAAGAAAATAAATAGTAACATATAATGGTTTTCTCAACCTCTGATCTAACAATGCGAATCTGAACATTTCTGGGTATTTTTTTAAAGAAGGGCTTTCATTGCATTTTGAGAGTTTAGCGACATTATAACTGAACACGCACTCAAATAAGAAACCTTTGCTCCTGTTGGTGTTTCTCCCCCACTGTGTTCCACTCGTCAAAGCCTTCCTTAAATCTGGCTGGATATATACACAAAATCCTATTTCCGTGACTTACTGGGTGATCTTGTCTATCATAATCGAACTCGTGTGATGCTCTCGGTTCCGTGGCAGCACTTGGGGGAAGGAAAAGGAAACCAAGCCACATCTGCTTACAACTGGACAATGATAAGAAACGTGGGCCAGACTAGGTGTCACACGGAAGATGTGCAAACAGCCTCCTGACCAGTGGAGGTCAGGCCATGGTGGAAATTGAGACATTGCCTTACCAACTACAGCTGGCCTTGATCACCCTGCCTTCTTCCTTGCAACAGGTGGTGCAGTGACAATAAAGGTTTATTATTATTATTATTATTATTATTATTATTATTATTATTATTATTAACCTGTTTGGGGTGTGGGGGAGCACTGCCTGTCAGCTCCTTCCTTCTTAAGTCTCCATGTTGCCTCAGCAAGGAGAAGGATGGGGACAACACTGGAATTAATTGATTCCACTTGTCGTAGGCTCTGGCTCAGTCTGTTGCATAACTGTCAACCTTCCCTTTTCCCCCGGGAAATTGCCCTATCAGTAGGGGAATTTCCCGCAAAAAAAGGGAAGGTTGACAGCTATGGTCTGTCAGTGGCTCTGGCGCCACCTAATGGTGGGCTCGCTGCCTCCTGCCCTACCAGTCCCAAGGGGCACTGTTGCTCCTTCCAGATGTTCTTGGCCTCCATCTTTCATCATCTCACACCGCACTGTGCCAGTTTAGCGCAGCGCACAAGGACTCGCCAAGCGGGTGGCTTGGTTTGAGGGTGGCTTGTGGGCTGCTACAACGACCCTCATGGGCCGCTTGTGGCCCATGGGCCTTAGGTTGCTGACCCCTGATTTTGTCCAACCTTCTATTAAAGCTGTCTAAGTGAATGGCCATCACTGGTGAAGCAAGTTCCATGGTTAAACCATGAACTGTGTGAAGATGTACCTCCTTTTATCTGTCCTGAATCTTCCAGTGTTCAACTAGGAGGGAGGCTGACCTGACCTGAAAACACCATTCACACAAACAAATGAAAAAATATCTGGAATTCTAACTGCATAGGTCCACATTCCTTTTTTGGACCAGGATGGTTAACCGTCTCCAATTTCTACCACAAGCGCTATATCTGCAAAAGGAAAGCAAGGGCATGAAACCCCTTGACAAATGCCAACAAGAAAAGGAAATAACAATGGAACTTTTCAGAGAAACTCCTGTTTGACAGGCTCTAGGATGTTTCCCAGTCAAGCGCAAGTACAGAGTATGTTCACTGATTTTTAAACTATTACCCCAATAAAATGTAATTATAGTGATTAATTGCATAATGATGACTGTAATCACAGCCTATTCTTAGTTGATTAAGAAAGACAGAAGAAGCTTGTTAAAGAAAAGGGGGGAAAGCCTTCCAGGAAAAAAAAGACCTGTCTATTTTTATGTTATTCGACATTTGCAATTATTAAGTCTCTCCTGAAGATCTTTTCTAAAGTGTGTGCTTGAAAGGTGAAGGTACAACATTCTCTCTTCGTCGTTCCCAATGATGACTGAAATATGAGTCCCTCTGGATATATATTTATTTTAAATAGGAAGAGAGGGAGCTGTCTTCGACCAAGACACATCTTTCAGCTAGCTCAGAATTGTCTACACTGGTGATGGAGAAAGTTTAGCCTGCCATAGGTTGCTGGACTCTAGCACTCATCATTCCCAGCCAGCATTTCTATTGGACAGGGATGGTCAATGTTGTCATCCTGCAACATCTGGAGCAGGGGTCGGCAAACTAGGGTCCACAGGCCGGATCCATCCCAAATGTCCTCTGGATCCGGCCCATGAATGGTTCTGCAATTGCCGCTTGGATCAGCATGATCACCTTCCCCTCCGGCGCCATTTTTTGCGACCCCCCCCCGGACTACATCTCCCAGCATGCTCCAAGGTTGCTCAGACTTCTGCGATGCTGGCCAATCCGAAGCCTTAGCAATCTCAGGCCTCCCCTCCATTGGCCGGTTTGATGAGAGCTGGCGGCCAATGGCGACCCTTCCTGAGACCCACTGTTCCAGTCAGGGTGAGGCGCAGGGCAGGGCGCCTTGTTGACGTCTAACTCCGAGAAGGGAGGAGAAGCGAAGGGGCAGGGAGAAGCGGGAGCAGAGAGCCTGTGAGGAGGGAGGAGGGAGGAGGAGGACTCTTCTGTGCTGCTCAGCAGTGGCACATTAGCAGCACAGTCATGGACACGCCCTACCCAGCCCAGCCCTCTCCATCTGAATGCGGGGAGTGGAGGTATCTCAACCACTCTGTGGTTGAGAGAGAGCCAGTGTGGTGTAGTGGTTAAGAGTGGTAGTCTCATAATCTGGTGAACCGGGTTCGCATCTCCGCTCCTCCACATGCAGCTGCTGGGTGACCTTGGGCTAGTCACACTTCTTTGAAGTCTCTCAGCCCCACTCACCTCACAGAGTGTTTGTTTGTCAAGGGTTAGACCAGGCATAGGCAAACTTGGCCCTCCAAATCTTTTGAGACTACAATTCCCATCATCCCTGAGCACTGGTCCTGTTAGCTAGGGATGATGGGAGTTGTAGTCCCAAAACATCTGGAGGGCCAAGTTTGCCTATGCCTGTTTTAGACCATACCTTTTCATAGTCCTACTTTGGGGAGGGGGGCAGGGATTTAACCTGGGACCTCCTGAACACAAGACAGGTCTCTGCCGCAGAGCCACAGACTTTTCCAAATAGACACAGAGACATAGCGAAAGTAGGGAAGGTGTGTGGAAGAAACGTAATAATAAATGAAAGGCACAGGAAGTATATTGATATAATTATGGATGCTTGAATCCTTCAATCTTTGTAAATTCAGCTACTAAGTGATCTGCTAGGCACATTATGGATAAAGGTGCAGGTTGGAACACAGTGATCCATTACATACCCTCCAACATTTCTCTGATGGAAATAAGGATCTCCTAAGGGAAAGTAGGACATTCTGCAATCAAATCAGAAACCGGGATGGCTTCTGTAACTCTGGGACTGTCCCTAAAAAATAGGGACATTCGGAAGGTCTGCCATTAGGTCTTGGCAGTTCTCTGAATGTTGTGACTTAGTTCTCATCTCAACAAACTTATTGCAATGTGGCTTAGAAGGTGCATTTTTGAGATAATGCATGTTTACAAATGTGCATTTTTGAGACAAAGTTCATTTAAAAGTGCAGATTTGATGAGGAGGAGGAGGAGGAGGAGGAGGAGGAGGATAATAAACTGCTCTACATCCATAGATCTCCAGGCAGTTTACAACATAGCATTTTAAAGAGAAAATATGCTCAGACATATGGGCTTAAGTTGAAATTACAGTGGTACCCTGCTTCTCAAATGCCTTGGTACTCAAATGCCTTGATTCCAAAACATCGAAAACCTAGAAGTAAGTGTTTTTTGGAAGCCGAGCATCCAATGTGGTTGTCGGCTACTGTTTCCAGGGTGCCTGCAACTTGGTTTCTAAACATTTCAGAAGTCAAACGGACTTCCGGAACAGATTAAATTTGGCGCTTTTGTTTTTGCTATTTATTTTGTTTATTTCGTTGTTGTTTTTGAGGCTTTTCTGGTTAATTTGTTTTTGTGACTGTGTGGGACCCAGTTCAGGTACTGATTGATTGATTGATTGATTGATTGTGTGACTGAAGAAATGGGTTAAAAAACAATGACTATAATCAGTGTACAATACTACAATATCATCTACAATACTGTCTTATTTATTTTATAGTACAGTACATTGATTATTGCTTTCATTTTATGGATCAATGGTCTCGTTAGATAGTAAAATTCATGTTAAATTGCTGTTTTAGGGGTTGTTTTTAAAAGTCTGGAACGGATTAATCCGTTTTGCATTACTTTCTATGGGAAAGTGAGCCTTGGTTTTGGAATGCTTTGGTTTTGGAACGGACTTCCGGAACGGGTTAAGTTTGAGAACCAAGGCATCACTGTATTATATCGGAAATTCTCTGTCCAAAATTCAGGAGGGGAAGAAGAAGAAGAGGAGGAGGAGGAGGTGGAGCTTTGGTTCCATTTTGAAAACAAGCCACGTTCCCCCAAAACTCCTGAAATGGGGAGAGGAATTTGAGTGAGGAAAATTTCATAATTCACCCTGCAGAAAAAGTTGAAGTTTTGGAGGAACGACCTGCAGGAGAATAGGCTAACATGCATTCATGTCCAGGAAGTGAGCTCCCCTATGTGAAATAATGCTTTGCACAAATAAGGATTGAGTAGGAATGCCTACTCTACTTTATGCTGTTTTATAGGCCCCTTGAGTTAAGAGCAAATACAATTATTGTAGCAGTAGCTGCTTGTGTTATTATAAACGCGCACAAGCATTAGAGATGAGCAATTCTCCCACTCTCTAAGTCCCCCCCCACACACACTTTCTCTCCCTTTCCCTTTCTCTCTCTCTTCCCCAGCTGAAGACCTTCAGTTTACTCCCTTTTACTTATGATCCTGCCAAATATATCCTTTCGTAGGAAGGATATATTGAACCTGTCAACTTTATTTAAAGTAAAGCTAAAGCGGCAAAAAATGCAGAAGTGTGTCAGCCAGCCCAGGTACATGGTAAGGAATTTCAGAAGAGGCCGTGCTCCACTTAGCCGGCTACAAATCCTGCAGATGTCGAGGAAGGCACAGGGGTGGGGTGGGGGGGGGAAGGCAAATGATGTATGGCAAGCGGGAAACGATGCAGTGATAAATGAGGCTTGCAAAAGGAAGCCTGCAAGCACCTTCCCTTGTTTCCCACGACTGCTTTGGAATTGCAAAGTGCTATTTATATAATCAAAACTGCCAGCAGTCTGTCATTGTGGAAGGGTGGGCTTAGGGGTCAGCAAACTTTTTCAGCAGGGGGCCAGTCCACTGTCCCTCAGACCTTGTGGGGGGTCAGTACTATATTTTGAAAAAAAAAAAGAACGAATTCCTATGCCCCACAAATAACCCAGAGATGCATTTTAAATAAAAGACACATTCTACTCATGTAAAACACCAGGCAGGCCCCACAAATAACCCAGAGATGCATTTTAAATAAAAGGACACATTCTACTCATGTAAAAACACCAGGCAGGCCCCACAAATAACCCAGAGATGCATTTTAAATAAAAGGACACATTCTACTCATGTAAAAACACCAGGCAGGCCCCACAAATAACCCAGATGCATTTTAAATAAAAGGACACATTCTACTCATGTAAAAACACCAGGCAGGCCCCACAAATAACCCAGAGATGCATTTTAAAAAAGGACACATTCTACTCATGTAAAAACATGCTGATTCCCGGACCATACGTGGGCCGGATTTAGAAGGTGATTGGGCCAGATCCGGCCCCCGTGCCTTAGTTTGCCTACCCATGCATTATATTCATGCAATTTGGGGGCAGTGGGTGGGTTAGGAGGGACAGGGCACTGGTCCTGTTAGCTAGGGATGATAAGAGTTGTTGTCCCAAAACAGCTGGAGGGCCGAGTTTGGGGGTGCCTGATCTAGTCCAACTCTTTGAAATGAAGGCATATGCAGGGTCGAACCTGCAACCTTGGCATTATCAGCACCATTCTGTAACCAACTGAGCTACCCAGCTTATACAGTTATACTCTACTTTTTAGAATGAGTTGAGGAACTTCTGGCCCATGAGCCAACAACAACAACAACAACAACAACAACAACATATGGTAAAGAACCCCTGGAAGGATAAGTCCAGTACTTTTTTTCTGGTGAATCGTCAGTTCCATTGCTACCCCCAATGGCGGCCTCATTTCCTGTCATGGTGTTTCCCGAGTCTCAGACAGAAGCGAGCGTTCAATGTGTGAAGTACGAGTTGGAATCTAGCATGGTGATTGGTCAGTTTTGTTGTTACCACCTCCAATGGCAGCTTCCTTTCCTTTCCCGGTGTTTCCTGAGTCTCAGACAGAAGCGAGCGTTTAACGTGTGAAGCAGTGTGGAATGTGGACGTGTGATAATATGAAGTAATGCATGTTCTTTGTACTTTTGTCCATTTCCTGTATTTATTTTTCCCAATTCAAACTATAAAACGGTGATTTGAGTCAAAATGAGAGTACCCATAAACATTTTTTCCTTTAAAAGAAAAAAAAAAAGCACTGGTTAAGTCCAGTCAAAGGTGACTATGGGTTGCGGCACTCATCTCGCTTCACAGTAAAATATCAAACATAATAAAACTATCCTGTACGGGGCTGCCTTCAGATATCTTCTAAAAGTCGGATATTTTTTATTTCCTTGAAATCTGTCAGGAGGGCATTTCACAGAGTGTGCATGACTACTGAGAAGGCCCTCTGCCTCTATCCATCTTGGCTCACCAGGGGTTTCCCCAAACCACACCCACCAACCCATTAGCTGACATCTTGCATTGCCTGCACCTGGGAATAGGGCCAGGCAGCCCAGGGAGCAGGATTTAATCCTCTTCTCACCATGACCACCCAGATGCCCGCAAGCAGGACCTGAGTGGAAGATCCCTCTCCCCAGCCCGCAATTCCCATCCACGGGTATTCAGGGACATGCTCCCGCTGATTTAAACAGCAGTCACCAAATGCCTCTGGACACTCAGGAGAAAAGCATTCCCTAAGTACACAGGAAGAGTGTGCTGTATCAGGCCAATGGCCCATCTAGTCCAGCATCCTGTTCTCACAAGGTCCAGATGGATACCAGTTGGGAACCCTCAAGCAGGATCTGGGTACAAAAGCTCTCTTCCCTTCGGTGGCACCCAGCAACTGGCATCCCGAAGCATCACTGCCTCCAGCTGTTGAGGCAGAACATCGCTATGGTGGCTTTCTCTTGTGGTTTGTCTTCAGCCACTGGTCACTAGCGGTTTGCTACATATAAAAATGGAGGTTCAATTTAGCTATCGTTGCTTAAAGCCATCGAAAAGCCTAACCCCTTCTGCATGGATGAAAGCATTTCAAAAACATCATCTAAGCTGGTTCCCAGATCTTACGTTAGAAAATCCTGTCCATTAAATTATGTGCCGTATGAAGCATATTTTTTTCCTTTTTTCTTTTGCCGCCAGTATTATGAGAACAGGAAGGTATGTGTGTGTGGGGGGGGTCCATCTCTCAACACCATAAATAGTTTTATAAACACAAGCCTTCCCTGGGCCCCAACACTTTCTGTTGAAATAAAACATCCCCAAACACTTTAGCACTCTTTTTTTTTCTGTGGGAGAAAGGTGAGGCAGCCCCTTGATCATTTTACCAGTATAATCACACTCACAAATATTTATATATTGTGTAGATCAGACTCCCCCTTGTAATAGCCAGATCTGACGAACTCTTAATGTGAACAGTGCTGTGCTTAGATTTGACTTCCATGGCGTACATTCACAATAGCTGCATTTGAAATGCCTCCCCCCCTCCATCTCCCATCCCCATGGAAAATTTGTTTTATTCTTCCATTTAGGCTGAGGTCTTATTCTCACAAACCTTGGAATCAGTACTACTGAACTTAGTGGGTCTTCTGAGTAGGCGTGTATAACACTGAATGGTTAAATAGCTGTTAATTATTTAATATTCCTTTCTTTATTTAACAAGATTTATAGACCACTTAATCAAAAAAATAACAGCCTCCAATCCGTATGCATAAAATAGTAGTTTGCATGCAAGCCTTTGTGGAACACGTAATATTGCTAACGTCCATAGCACATACCTCCTTTGCATGCAAAAGGTCTCAAGTTCACAATCAAGAAAGACACAGCACTAAAGGAAGGTGGATTGGGAGGGAGGAGGAAATAAGCAAGGTCAGATGGGAGTTGATAGTTACATCAGGCTTCCTCAACCTCAGCCCTCCAGATGTTTTTGGCCTACAACTCCCATGATCCCTAGCTAGCAGGACCAGTGGTCAGGGATGATGGGAATTGTAGTCTCAAAACATCTGGAGGGCCGAGGTTGAGGAAGCCTGAGTTACATCTTTTGAACTACAGTCATACCTCACACTACTGATTTCAGACTTGTCGGGTTAAAAGTCTTTGTGGCTTTTGTATAAGATTTTATATATACTTTTCAGAATTTTGATGATCAATTGATGATAAAGAATATATTATTGACTTGGGGATTATTGTGCTGCATATATTATACTACAATACCTCACATTACGGCCGCTTCAGGTTGCATGATTTCAGGTTGTGCACCGTGCTGAACCCGGAAGTAACAGAATGGGTTACTTCTGGGTTTCGGCGCTAAACCGCTCTTTGCGCATGTGCAGAAGCACCAAATCGTGACCAACGCATGCGCAGACGTGGCGCTGCGGGTTGCAAACTTGCCTCCCACACGGATCATGTTCGCAACCTGAGCATCCACTGTACTCTATTCCATCCCCCTCCCAGATTATTTTCCATTTCCCTGCCACCAATTTCACACACATCCCCCACAAAACTTGGCATTTTGTTGGCCACTGCGCAAGCCTGGACATCATTGGGCTGCCTGCGGATATTCCTCCCGCCTTGGAGGCATTTAATTTGTGCAATTGCATACTGACCAGCCTCCAAGCATACAATGCTGCGATTGCACAAGTTAAATGTGTGCCAGTTGTGCGTCGGCTGTATGCATATAAAATGGAAGTGCATTTATGCTTCTGTATTATTCCAGTTGGGGGTCATGGTGTGCCTTCCCCCCCTCCCATGAGCAATTGCTTTGCCAACTGCTGCAGGTCCTGAGTCAAAGTTTACACTGGAGGAAGGATGGGCGACACCAGGGCTCATCATCCCACTTGCACAAGTTGTGCCATGACTCACGAGCTTGCGAGTTCGTCTTTGAGGGACAGCATCAAATCAGTTCGGCTGCTAATTTGTCAGAACCAATCACCCTTCTGAGTCATAATGAAAACTCGTTTTATTTTTAGCCTAATTTAATCAAACACGGCGGCCAGATCTGGGGGCGTTGCATGTGTGCCGGAGTTTCAAAGAATGCACAGCACTCCTGTGTGGGCAGAGAGAAAATGTGCCCCCCCCCAAAAAATGTACATAAAACTATCCTGTGTCTAAACGGGCTTCTCACATTGATTTCAGTACTGTACCCCTGTACCTGGACTATATTAGCCAGCTTATGTGCAGAGAAGCATTGTCATTTCAAGAAAATAGACCTTGAAAGTATATCATTGCAAGATCTTGTGATGGTTTTATATTTTGTTCCCAAAGCCACCTGCAATCTACAAAAGAAACCTTAATCATAGCCCAGAGGCTCAAACTCTGGACAGCTTGCTTTTCTTAACGCAGTGTTGTGTCTGTACCAGTCAGTGGAGCAGATAGACTACACATCCCATAAGGGGGAGGCACATTCCACAAGACAAAAGCTGCAGTCATACACGGAGCGAAGCAGATTAAAGCCCATTGAAATCAGTGGGCTGCAGCGTGTTTAGCTCAGTTTTGGATTGTGGCCAACATAATGATGTACAACGAAATGCTTATTATAGCATACACAGATTGGAGAACGTTCAAGTGCAAATCACGCATCTGCTGCCATTTATGTCTTCTCAGTAATAACAACAACAATAATAATTACTACTATGGGCTGTCACTCTTAAAAAGTTTGAATGGTCAGCTGATAAGTTTCTACTAAGTTTTTTTAAAATATATTTTATTGAATTTTACAATTTTATAGTGAACATGGGTGTCAGTATCACAAGAAGAAATATGTAAATCAAAATCTCTTCCCCCCCCCTTGACTTCCCTCAATCTCCTCTTCTGGTTTGTTTTGACATTAGCTTATTTTATTTCACCTTAATTCTGAAATCTTTTACCTAAATGTTCTTATATTCTTAACGTCTTACATTTTTGTTTATTTCCCCTGTTATTGCTCCTTAACTTTAACATTAGTTTTCTTAATTGTACAGGTGAAAAATTAGAATATCGTGGAAAGGTTCATTTCTTCCAGTAATTCAACTTAAAAGGTGAAACTAATATATGAGATAGACTCATGACATGCAAAGCGAGATATGTCAAGCCTTTATTTGTTATAATTGTGATGATTATGGCATACAGCTGATGAGAACCCCAACTTAACAATTTCAACTTTGGGGGTTTCATCAGCTGTACGCCATCTGGCACCCATCATGGGGTCCCGTTGCGCCATAAGCGGTTTAGTCTTGCTGGCCATATGACCCGGAAAGCTGTCTGCGGACAAACGCCAGCTCCCTCGGCCTGAAAGCGAGATGAGCGCCGCAACCCCATAGTCGCCTTTGACTGGACTTAACCGTCCAGGGGTCCCTTTACCTTTTACCTTTTTACTCAGGAGTCCCACAGAGTCACCTTGGAACAGTCATTGAAGAAAGGGGGGAAATGTCATCTCTTTTTCCAGGACATACCCTCTTTTTCATGTAAAATGAGAGTCGTCATAGCGATCCATAGTTAAAAGTAGAAGTCGGCAAATGTGTCCTGTTTTTTGCTCTTCAAAATATGGCAACCCTTGAGAACGTTAACGTTTTCATATAGCATTCAACTCCCCCTGCCCCATCAGCTGCCCCATCCTTAAGGGAAAGAAGTCCTGTATCAGCTTCCACTAAGATCAGAATGGATGGAGAACGGATGGCCCATGAAATGTAACAACCGATGAAATGTGGGTACATTTAAGCGGCTGTGTTTATGGTAGTAGTCGTAGTAGTAGTAATAATAATAATAATAATAATAATAATAATAATGTTATTATTTATACCCCACACATCTGGCAGGGTATCTCTGGCCACTCTGGGTGACTTCTACCATATATGAAACATAATAAAACTTCCCAATACATGGCTGCCTTCAGATGTCTTCTAAAAGTTATCTTTATCAAACTGGAACTGAGTAAAAAGTACCAAGCATCTCATGTGTAGTATATTTTTGAGGGGATATATACATTGAAACCTTCCACAGGTCTTATAGGAAGTATTGGTAGGCAGAGTGTTGCAGGTGGGCACCACCTTGGCGACCCATGTTGTACTATCAGGCATCCCCGAACTTGGCCCTCCAGATGTTTTGGGACTGCAGTTCCCATAATCTCTGACCACTGGTCCTGTTAGCTAGGGATCATGGGAGTTGTAGTCCCAAAACAGCTGGAGGGCCGAGTTTGGGGATGCCTATACTTAGCTAAAGGAGTAATGCAACTCATAGTAATGTACTTTTTTTAAAAGCAACTGCTTCTCTCTCTCTCTCTCTCTCTCTCTCTCTCTCTCTCTCTCTCTCTCTCTCTCCCCCCCCCATTAATATTCTGGAATATTTATCAATGGAATATGCATGGAATGTATTTCCTAATGTGTTGAGCTTATTAACTCGCTCTTTGATCAAGAAAGAAGAAAATCAGTGCTGTCTCTCAAGGGGGGGGGGAACCCATGTATTTGCAACTCAGCCAGCCTATTAAAAGAAGCATTTTGATTTCCGCAAACCCTTCCGCAACACGGAAAAGCGAAGCAGGGCTATCTGATCGTGCATTCATGTCTGAAAAGATCAGTCTTTACTTTACCGCGACCGGCTGTCTTTGTAGTAAACGGTGTTTTCATAGTTTTACATCACTTCATACTCCACGCTCTTTTGATTTGCTTTCAAAGCAGCCTTAATAAGGTAAAGGAAGCTGATGGTTTTGCAGCGGCTATGAATGTTCGCTGCGGATGAGAGGGAAGAACAGATAAATACACCCCACCCCCACCCCCAATTCTTAGTACTTTGCAAAAAAACAAAAAGCCAGTTGAAAGTGCTGCCCCGACCCCCGACCCCCGTTCCACGTCAGTTGGCTGGGCATTGCAGAGGCAGGCCAAACTCGACGCACAGTGATGTCGTGATGATGTCACACCACACAGTGAGTTGGGGGGAGAGAGAGTGGACCTCATCTCAACCCTACTGCTTAGCTGCAGCCTGGGAGGGAAGGGATTGGGGCTCAGCCAACACCGTCTGAAAAAAGGCAACCATAAATGATCAATAAGATGAAGTGACTTCCCCGTTAAGAAAGATTGCAGCATTTAGTTTAGAGAAGCGATTAGAAGTGTCCAATCTTTATAAAAACTGTGCATGGCTCCCTCTCCCACGACACCAGAATTCATTGATTATGCATTTGATTATTGTTATAGACAGAACTAGCTCCCACAGATACATATGCTTAAGGAATTTGTGGGGGTTTTGTGTGTATTTTTGTATATTTGAATTTTGGTCTTATATGCCCCCATCAGACTAGTGTGCAGATGAGGACTTGGTTGTTTCTCCTGTTCCACACTTCCTGAAAGCTTTATTTTTTTTTCTTTTTAAAGCAGAGAGAGAAATGTGGAAACACGACACATTTTCAACTCTGTATTTAACTACATATTTGTCGGCAAATTTCCATGCAGAATCCATCTATTCATTTATTTTTTTGCAGTTTGAAGTCGAGAAAGGACTGAAAGGACCTCTGTGAGCATGTGTGAAAGGGAGGCAGGCTAGAAACAGACTGATTTCGTTCAGCCCTACCTTTTTGTGGCTATAACTACAATTTAGAGAGAGATGGAAAATGTGCATCCGTGTTTACTCTTGCGACTCATCCCTTTGTCCTTTTGAGGAAACGATTTCTGGGCAAGTTTCTTCTCCAGAAAAGATTTAACTGCTTCCTACAAGTTCGTTTTAGGAACAAAATGATGGATTTCCTAGAGTGCTTTGCCTCCCATAAATAATATTCTGTTCCATAGACAGAAATTATTAGCTGGGCACATTTGATTTACAGAGCTATTAAAAAACACAACTTCTGTGCTCGGTAGAAGACAGAAGAGTCTACGTGTTGCAGGGGACAGAATACTGGAGCTGGGTGTTACAGATATATGCCAATAGCCCCTTTTCACCAGAAACGCTACGGATTTCCTGATAGCATTGTACGCTTGTTTTGGTAAGAAAGAAAAAAAAACTTAACTAAAGTTGCCAAAGGTGCCATTTTTCTTCATTCTGAAACACATGTCCAGAGCAATAAATGTGTAGAAATTGGATTACATAACCGAGTACAGTTTACGTACTTAATCCGTTCCAGGTTACAGTAGGTAACCCGAAAAGGACGTAACCCGAACAATTCATTGTGTGCATGCACAGACTGAAAACCCCCAGAAAAACTGAAAAAAACGTGAAAAATGCTCTGCGCATGCGCAAATCGCGTGCGCATTGGGTTGCGCTTCCGGGTTAGCGGAGTTCGTAACCCGAAAAGTACGCAACCCGGAGCGTACGTAACCCGAGGTACGACTGTACCAGTGAAATTGGCACGGAATGAAATTAAGGTTTTCCATACATCCTTATCTGCTGATAGGATGAGCCATGGAACTTCTTCCCGCAAGGAAAATGAAGCAGCAAATAATTCAGGGAATTGCATAGATGGATTAGAAAGTGATGTCAGGACTTGGCAGCTGATTATGCCAAACTCCACCTCCACCTGCTGCCATTTTGTGGCTGGCTCTGCCCCTGCGCACGCCCCCCCCCCCATTTTATGGCTGGTGGGCCTCAGTAATTCTCAAACATCTCAAGTACGCATAAGGAATAGAAAGTCTGAAAACCCCTGCTCTATAGGATTTCCGTAAGAAAGATAGGAATGCACAGATCAGCTTAAGCTGAATTCTCTGTCAGTTTCACCGGTAACTAGGCATCGATCTATTTCGACTTGATTTTGGCAGGTTTCCACAGGACAAATTTCCATGCAGACTGTATCCATTTTGTGTACACCCTTACCATAAAAGAGACATTTTTCAATGCTTTTCAAGGCAAGGGAAGTTTCCGCAAGACCCGACAGATAAAGTGCCACAAGAAAACTCAACCACCTTTTTCACGTGCTATAATTAGAATCTCATATACTATAATTTCTTTCTGGTGAGCTATGAAATGCTTTGCCACCTCCCTCTGAGGGAATTTCTGAATATGTATATTGCTCTTGTGAGCCAAGAAGAAGAAGAAGAAGATGAAGAAGAAGAAGAAGAAGAAGAAGAAGAAGAAGAAGAAGAAGAAAATAAATAGTAACATATAATGGTTTTCTCAACCTCTGATCTAACAATGCGAATCTGAACATTTCTGGGTATTTTTTTAAAGAAGGGCTTTCATTGCATTTTGAGAGTTTAGCGACATTATAACTGAACACGCACTCAAATAAGAAACCTTTGCTCCTGTTGGTGTTTCTCCCCCACTGTGTTCCACTCGTCAAAGCCTTCCTTAAATCTGGCTGGATATATACACAAAATCCTATTTCCGTGACTTACTGGGTGATCTTGTCTATCATAATCGAACTCGTGTGATGCTCTCGGTTCCGTGGCAGCACTTGGGGGAAGGAAAAGGAAACCAAGCCACATCTGCTTACAACTGGACAATGATAAGAAACGTGGGCCAGACTAGGTGTCACACGGAAGATGTGCAAACAGCCTCCTGACCAGTGGAGGTCAGGCCATGGTGGAAATTGAGACATTGCCTTACCAACTACAGCTGGCCTTGATCACCCTGCCTTCTTCCTTGCAACAGGTGGTGCAGTGACAATAAAGGTATTATTATTATTATTATTATTATTATTATTATTATTATTATTATTATTAACCTGTTTGGGGTGTGGGGGAGCACTGCCTGTCAGCTCCTTCCTTCTTAAGTCTCCATGTTGCCTCAGCAAGGAGAAGGATGGGGACAACACTGGAATTAATTGATTCCACTTGTCGTAGGCTCTGGCTCAGTCTGTTGCATAACTGTCAACCTTCCCTTTTCCCCCGGGAAATTGCCCTGTCAGTAGGAGAATTTCCCGCAAAAAAGGGAAGGTTGACAGCTATGGTCTGTCAGTGGCTCTGGTGCCACCTAATGGTGGGCTCCCTGCTCCCTGCCCTACCAGTTCCAAGGGGCACTGTTGCTGCTTCCAGATGTTCTTGGTCTCCATCTTTCATCATCTCACATTGCACTGCGCCAGTTTAGCGCAGCGCACAGGGACTCGCCAAGCGGGTGGCTTGGTTTGGGGGTGGCTTGTGGGCTGGTAAAACGACCCTCGTGGGCGGCTTGTGGCCCATGGGCCTTAGGTTGCTGACCCCTGATTTTGTCCAATCTTCTATTAAAGCTGTCTAAGTGAAGCAAGTTCCATAGTTAAACCATGAACTGTGTGAAGATTTACTTCCTTTTATCTGTCCTGAATCTTCCAGTGTTCAACTAGGAGGGAGGCTGACCTGACCTGAAAACACCATTCACACAAACAAATGAAAAAATATCTGGAATTCTAACTGCATAGGTCCACATTCCTTTTTTGGACCAGGATGGTTAACCGTCTCCAATTTCTACCACAAGCGCTATATCTGCAAAAGGAAAGCAAGGGCATGAAACCCCTTGACAAATGCCAACAAGAAAAGGAAATAACAATGGAACTTTTCAGAGAAACTCCTGTTTGACAGGCTCTAGGATGTTTCCCAGTCAAGCGCAAGTACAGAGTATGTTCACTGATTTTTAAACTATTACCCCAATAAAATGTAATTATAGTGATTAATTGCATAATGATGACTGTAATCACAGCCTATTCTTAGTTGATTAAGAAAGACAGAAGAAGCTTGTTAAAGAAAAGGGGGGAAAGCCTTCCAGGAAAAAAAAGACCTGTCTATTTTTATGTTATTCGACATTTGCAATTATTAAGTCTCTCCTGAAGATCTTTTCTAAAGTGTGTGCTTGAAAGGTGAAGGTACAACATTCTCTCTTCGTCGTTCCCAATGATGACTGAAATATGAGTCCCTCTGGATATATATTTATTTTAAATAGGAAGAGAGGGAGCTGTCTTCGACCAAGACACATCTTTCAGCTAGCTCAGAATTGTCTACACTGGTGATGGAGAAAGTTTAGCCTGCCATAGGTTGCTGGACTCTAGCACTCATCATTCCCAGCCAGCATTTCTATTGGACAGGGATGGTCAATGTTGTCATCCTGCAACATCTGGAGCAGGGGTCGGCAAACTAGGGTCCACAGGCCGGATCCATCCCAAATGTCCTCTGGATCCGGCCCATGAATGGTTCTGCAATTGCCGCTTGGATCAGCATGATCACCTTCCCCTCCGGCGCCATTTTTTGCGACCCCCCCCCGGACTACATCTCCCAGCATGCTCCAAGGTTGCTCAGACTTCTGCGATGCTGGCCAATCCGAAGCCTTAGCAATCTCAGGCCTCCCCTCCATTGGCCGGTTTGATGAGAGCTGGCGGCCAATGGCGACCCTTCCTGAGACCCACTGTTCCAGTCAGGGTGAGGCGCAGGGCAGGGCGCCTTGTTGACGTCTAACTCCGAGAAGGGAGGAGAAGCGAAGGGGCAGGGAGAAGCGGGAGCAGAGAGCCTGTGAGGAGGGAGGAGGGAGGAGGAGGACTCTTCTGTGCTGCTCAGCAGTGGCACATTAGCAGCACAGTCATGGACACGCCCTACCCAGCCCAGCCCTCTCCATCTGAATGCGGGGAGTGGAGGTATCTCAACCACTCTGTGGTTGAGAGAGAGCCAGTGTGGTGTAGTGGTTAAGAGTGGTAGACTCATAATCTGGTGAACCGGGTTCGCATCTCCGCTCCTCCACATGCAGCTGCTGGGTGACCTTGGGCTAGTCACACTTCTTTGAAGTCTCTCAGCCCCACTCACCTCACAGAGTGTTTGTTTGTCAAGGGTTTTAGACCAGGCATAGGCAAACTTGGCCCTCCAAATCTTTTGAGACTACAATTCCCATCATCCCTGAGCACTGGTCCTGTTAGCTTGGGATGATGGGAGTTGTAGTCCCAAAACATCTGGAGGGCCAAGTTTGCCTATGCCTGTTTTAGACCATACCTTTTCATAGTCCTACTTTGGGGAGGGGGGCAGGGATTTAACCTGGGACCTCCTGAACACAAGACAGGTCTCTGCCGCAGAGCCACAGACTTTTCCAAATAGACACAGAGACATAGCGAAAGTAGGGAAGGTGTGTGGAAGAAACGTAATAATAAATGAAAGGCACAGGAAGTATATTGATATAATTATGGATGCTTGAATCCTTCAATCTTTGTAAATTCAGCTACTAAGTGATCTGCTAGGCACATTATGGATAAAGGTGCAGGTTGGAACACAGTGATCCATTACATACCCTCCAACATTTCTCTGATGGAAATAAGGATCTCCTAAGGGAAAGTAGGACATTCTGCAATCAAATCAGAAACCGGGATGGCTTCTGTAACTCTGGGACTGTCCCTAAAAAATAGGGACATTCGGAAGGTCTGCCATTAGGTCTTGGCAGTTCTCTGAATGTTGTGACTTAGTTCTCATCTCAACAAACTTATTGCAATGTGGCTTAGAAGGTGCATTTTTGAGATAATGCATGTTTACAAATGTGCATTTTTGAGACAAAGTTCATTTAAAAGTGCAGATTTGATGATGAGGAGGAGGAGGAGGAGGATAATAAACTGCTCTACATCCATAGATCTCCAGGCAGTTTACAACATAGCATTTTAAAGAGAAAATATGCTCAGACATATGGGCTTAAGTTGAAATTACAGTGGTACCCTGCTTCTCAAATGCCTTGGTACTCAAATGCCTTGATTCCAAAACATCGAAAACCTAGAAGTAAGTGTTTTTTGGAAGCCGAGCATCCAATGTGGTTGTCGGCTACTGTTTCCAGGGTGCCTGCAACTTGGTTTCTAAACATTTCAGAAGTCAAACGGACTTCCGGAACAGATTAAATTTGGCGCTTTTGTTTTTGCTATTTATTTTGTTTATTTCGTTGTTGTTTTTGAGGCTTTTCTGGTTAATTTGTTTTTGTGACTGTGTGGGACCCAGTTCAGGTACTGATTGATTGATTGATTGATTGATTGTGTGACTGAAGAAATGGGTTAAAAAACAATGACTATAATCAGTGTACAATACTACAATACATCTACAATACTGTCTTATTTATTTTATAGTACAGTACATTGATTATTGCTTTCATTTTATGGATCAATGGTCTCGTTAGATAGTAAAATTCATGTTAAATTGCTGTTTTAGGGGTTGTTTTTAAAAGTCTGGAACGGATTAATCCGTTTTGCATTACTTTCTATGGGAAAGTGAGCCTTGGTTTTGGAATGCTTTGGTTTTGGAACGGACTTCCGGAACGGGTTAAGTTTGAGAACCAAGGCATCACTGTATTATATCGGAAATTCTCTGTCCAAAATTCAGGAGGGGAAGAAGAAGAAGAGGAGGAGGAGGAGGTGGAGCTTTGGTTCCATTTTGAAAACAAGCCACGTTCCCCCAAAACTCCTGAAATGGGGAGAGGAATTTGAGTGAGGAAAATTTCATAATTCACCCTGCAGAAAAAGTTGAAGTTTTGGAGGAACGACCTGCAGGAGAATAGGCTAACATGCATTCATGTCCAGGAAGTGAGCTCCCCTATGTGAAATAATGCTTTGCACAAATAAGGATTGAGTAGGAATGCCTACTCTACTTTATGCTGTTTTATAGGCCCCTTGAGTTAAGAGCAAATACAATTATTGTAGCAGTAGCTGCTTGTGTTATTATAAACGCGCACAAGCATTAGAGATGAGCAATTCTCCCACTCTCTAAGTCCCCCCCCACACACACTTTCTCTCCCTTTCCCTTTCTCTCTCTCTTCCCCAGCTGAAGACCTTCAGTTTACTCCCTTTTACTTATGATCCTGCCAAATATATCCTTTCGTAGGAAGGATATATTGAACCTGTCAACTTTATTTAAAGTAAAGCTAAAGCGGCAAAAAATGCAGAAGTGTGTCAGCCAGCCCAGGTACATGGTAAGGAATTTCAGAAGAGGCCGTGCTCCACTTAGCCGGCTACAAATCCTGCAGATGTCGAGGAAGGCACAGGGGTGGGGTGGGGGGGGGAAGGCAAATGATGTATGGCAAGCGGGAAACGATGCAGTGATAAATGAGGCTTGCAAAAGGAAGCCTGCAAGCACCTTCCCTTGTTTCCCACGACTGCTTTGGAATTGCAAAGTGCTATTTATATAATCAAAACTGCCAGCAGTCTGTCATTGTGGAAGGGTGGGCTTAGGGGTCAGCAAACTTTTTCAGCAGGGGGCCAGTCCACTGTCCCTCAGACCTTGTGGGGGCCAGACTATATTTTGAAAAAAATGCCCCAAAATAACCCAGAACGAATTCCTATGCCCCACAAATAACCCAGAGATGCATTTTAAATAAAAGGACACATTCTACTCATGTAAAAACACCAGGCAGGCCCCACAAATAACCCAGAGATGCATTTTAAATAAAAGGGCACATTCTACTCATGTAAAAACACCAGGCAGGCCCCACAAATAACCCAGAGGTGCATTTTACAGAAAAGGACACATTCTACTCATGTAAAAACATGCTGATTCCCGGACCATACGTGGGCCGGATTTAGAAGGTGATTGGGCCAGATCCGGCCCCCGTGCCTTAGTTTGCCTACCCATGCATTATATTCATGCAATTTGGGGGCAGTGGGTGGGTTAGGAGGGACAGGGCAAGAGATCCAGTGTGGTGTAGGGGGTAGAATACTGTAAATCGTACCTTGGATCCAGAATGCCTTGCAACTCGAACGTTTTGGCTCCCAAATGCCGCAAACCCGGAAGTGAGTGTTCCAGTTTGTGGACGTTCTTCGGAACCCGAACGTCCGATGCGGCTTTTGCAGCTTCCGATTGTTTGTGCAGGAAGCTCCTGCAGCTATCGGAAGCTCCACCTTGGTTGCTGGATGTTTTTGGAAGTCGGACAGACTTCCAGAATGGATTCCATTCGACAACCAAGGGGTTGTGGCACTCACCTTGCTTTCAGTCCGAGGGAGCCGGCATTTGTCCACAGACAACTTTCCGGGTTGTCTGTGGGTTGTCTGCAGGACTAAACTGTTTCTGGTGCAACGGAACACCGTGACAAGTGCCAGAGCGCATGGAAATGCCATTTACCTTCCCGCCACAGTGGTACCTATTTATCTACTCGTGCTGGTATGCTTTTGAATGGCTACGTTGGCAGGAGCTGGGACAGAGCAACGGGAGCTCACCCTGTTGCACAGATTCGAACTGCTGACCTTCCGAAAAGTAAGCCCAAGAGGCTCAGTGGTTTAGACCACAGCACCACCCACTCTGTATTTCCCCAATATAAGAGCACCACAGCAGAGGTTAACTTAACCACCAAATTCCTGGGTAAATATGATTGTTTTTATAGCCCTGGCACCTCAAAACTGACAATGATGGTTCCAGGCATGCTTCACTAGGGAGAGCATTCCACAGATAAGCGCAGGGGCACCCCAGAAAAAAACTCATTCTTCACAGCTCCCTTGGGTGAAGCAGAAAGAGAAGGGGTCTGATGAAGACTGCTTCATTGTGTGAAATCAGAATCCAGCCAAAATAAAACTCTCCTGAGTTAGATAAATTATTTTCTGAGCTGGAA
This sequence comes from Lacerta viridis, assembly GCA_900245905.1. NCBI lineage: Eukaryota > Metazoa > Chordata > Lepidosauria > Squamata > Lacertidae > Lacerta > Lacerta viridis. Next base: position 547,610 of record OFHU01004224.1, on the reverse strand, counting down.
AAAGCTTGCCACACCCCTAGAAAATCTGAACAGAAAGGCCAATGGGCAGGAGAATCTATATTGCTTGGAATCTTTGGTGAGGCTTCGCTTTGGAAAATGCACGATGGGATAGATATACTCATTAGTAAGCTGCTGGGACTTTCAGTCCAAATTTTGCTCATCTTACTGAAACAGTTTTGGATCCCCACAATTTCTCCAATGTTTCTCTGATGGAGAATTGCACTTTTGAATTGAATTTGAATTACATTTTGTTGATGATGCAGCAGCACTCACCTCCCTCCTCTGAGAATCCCACTAAGCAATTTCATTCATCCTCTCAAACCTCTCTCACTGAATCAAGCTTTCCTCCAAATTTTGTTCTAAGCTCTCCTTAGGCAGAATCCCGTTATAACTCGGTGATATGCAAAACTTCACAGTTCCATTACTCTTGCTGCGATTCCTTTGGCTTTGTTGTTTAGATTTGAACCCCTGCTCACTGCATTCCCAGGAAGTTATGGATATTCAAGCTACTTCTAACGCTATACTTTAAAAGAGAGTTGGACAACTTCTTTCTCGTGAGCCGAATGCAGCCTCTCTTCCTGACTCTCCTTGAGCCAAAACCCCTCTCTCCATCTCTGATCCATGCTCTCCTTGTGCATTTATATGCAACTGGAATGCGGATAATGCTTCTTGGTTTCCCAAACGGGGAGATGCGCTTGTTCAGAAACCTTTTCATCTCTCAGATTTAAACTAAAAATTGTTAGTTTACTACTTTTGACTCTGCCCAAACCCACAAGTGCCACATATCCATGACGAAATGAGGAAAGTTCTCCACCCCTGATATCAAATATATATGTTTTCACTCTATGCTTGCAGATATTACTCAGGGACATTCCACACACTCTTCCATAGTTTCCCCATCAGATACCCCACACAAATGCCTTCCTTCCTTCCTTCCTTCCTTCCTTCCTTCCTTCCTTCCTTTCTTTCTTTCTTGGCATGTTCAGGAATTCTTTTATTTTCATTTGTTTTTATTAAGGAGTTTCTTGTGCTACAAAACAGACAAATAAGCAGAGGAAAGCACAATAGGGGGGAAGAGAGGAGAGAGAATGAGGAAGAGAGATGGGGCTGTCATTCTATTGCCTTAGTCACTAGTGTTAGTGTTGGGGTTTGTATCAGCATCACATGGGTAGAATATATATACAGTGCTTTTTCTGGGGGGAACGCAGGGGTACGCATACCCCTAAAATTTTTGTGAATCTAAGTCTTCTCTTCTCATGAGGTGGCCAAATTATTGGAGCCTCAGCTTCAGGATCTGTCCTTCCAGTGAGCACTCAGGGCTGATTTCCTTCAGAATGGATAGGTTTGATCTTCTTGCAGTCCATGGGACTCTCAAGAGTCTCCTCCAGCACCATAATTCAAAAGCATCAATTCTTTGGCGATCAGCCTTCTTTATGGTCCAGATACTATGATATATGAGAAGAGAAGACTCCCCGGAAAAGACCCTGATGTTGGGAAAGATTGAGGGCACAAGGAGGGGACGACAGAGGACGAGATGGTTGGACAGTGTTCTCAAAGCTACCAACATGAGTCTGACCAAACTGCGGGAGGCAGTGGAAGACAGGAGTGCCTGGCGTGCTCCAGTCCACGGGGTCACGAAAAGTTGGACACGACAAAACGACTAAACAACAACAACAACAACAATGTGATAAAGGGGAACCACACTTGGGTGAAGGCACTACTCTTGTGTAGGAACAGATTCGTGCATGAAGCAAGCCTTGGGTGTGCGCATCAGGCACAAATAGCAAGACCAACATGAAAACGCATTGATTTACATAGCATCTGTTTCATAAGTGCTGATAATAGGAAACACACATCTTGGTAAGTGCTCTTTTTGATTGGCAAGAGACTCATAACCTGGTTCTGAATAAGTCATTACAGTGCTCGGGCGAGGCTCAACATTTCCCACTTACAGCGATTGGATCAAAAGACTCGGTGAAACGAGCGACAGCTCGACGCAACACTTTGTTTCGAAACCGTGTATCATGTAATCACTAATGCAACGGAAAAAGGAGTACTGAAGATTGTGAAAGAAAGCCATGAGCTAAAAATTATAGTGTTCTGTCTCCGATGATTACAGCCTCTTCTGAATACATTGACGAAAGCTCCATTGTACTGAGACATCACCGACCACTTTGGGCTGGGGCAATCACAAACGCTTAGAAAGAGCTCCATGAAACTGCTTTTTGTCTTGAAGATGGAGACAAAAGAAGTGGTTTTGTACGGCACGAGACCACTGGTCCCTTGAGCCCGGTGGAGTCAACGTGGACCGGCAGCGGGCTCTCTCAACTTTACCTGCAGATACCTGGGATTGAACCTGTGATGTTCTGCATGTGAGGTATTTCCTCTATTGCTAAGCTACTGCCTTTCCCTATTGGCAGTATAATACAGGATCGGGAATATTTTCGTTTAGTTTAGTTTATGCATCTCTTCCTACAAAGCATCTCAAAGCGATTTCACAGTACAACAAAAGCATACATAAAACAATGGCATCCATAAAAGCCCGTTAAAAAAAATAGTATATCTGAAACAATTTCGATGATTGCGTGAACTAAGAAAATTGCATAAACTAAGAAAATGCTTGAGGTTTTATGGTCCTGAGCCACTGAAGGCTTTAGAGGAGAAAACCAGCACTTTGAACTGGTCCCAGAAACTAATTGGCGGCTAGTGGCTGAGGATGTCAAAACCTCAAGGATCACCTCTCCCCATATGAACCCAATTCAAAGTGCTGGTTTTGACCTATAAAACCTAAAACGGCTCAGGACTGCAATACCTCAAGGACTGCCTCTTTCCATATGAACCTACCCAGACCCTGAGATCATCTTCTGAGGCCCTCCTTTGTGTGCCTCCTCCTTGAGAGGTCAGAGGGTGGCAACATGAGAAGGGCCTTCTCTGCAGTGGCTTCCCATCTGTGGAATGCTCTCCCCAGGAAAGTTCGCCTGGCGCCTTCATTACACACCTTTAGGCACCAGGCAAAAAGTGTGGTGGAGTCTCCTTCTTTGGAGGTCTTTAAGCAGAGGCTTGACAGCCATCTGTCAGGAATGCTTTGATGGTGTTTCCTGCTTGGCAGGGGGTTGGACTGGATGGCCCTTGTGGTCTCTTCCAACTCTATGATTCTATGATTCTTCTGATTCCTTTTTAACCAGGCCTTTGGTTGATCTGATTTACATCCTATGCCCTTTTAAAATGTGGGGGGGTTTGGAGGGGGGCTTTTGGGTTGTTTTTTATTATTATCATGTATTTTGTGGTTTTATATCTTGATTTTATTCTGTGAACTACCCTGAGACCCCCGGGTATAGGGTGGTATATAAATTTAATAAATAATAATAACCTGGACCCTACAGTCATCACTGAGACGTGCCCCATCCATGGACGGTCCAGAGGGTGTCAACATGAGAACAGACCTTTTCGGTGGTGGCTCCCCACTTGTGGAAAACTCTCTCTAAGGAGGTTCATCTGGTGTCATGATTGCATATCTTTAGATTTGAAGAAGAAGAAGAAGAGTTTGGATTTGATATCCCGCTTTATCACTACCCGAAGGAGTCTCAAAGCGGCTAACATTCTCCTTTCCCTTCCTCCCCCACAACAAACACTCTGTGAGGTGAGTGGGGCTGAGAGACTTCAAAGAAGTGTGACTAGCCCAAGGTCACCCAGCAGCTGCATGTGGAGGAGTGGAGACACGAACCTTGTTCACCAGATTATGAGCCTACCGCTCCTAACCACTACACCACACTGGCTCTCAGGTGCCAGGTGAAAACATTTTATTTTTGCCTGACCTTTGGCTTTTAATTATCTGTGGGGTGGAATGTTTTAATCCTGCCTTTTAAAAAGAGAATGAATGTGTTTTAGATTTTTCTACACTTTAATGTTTGGGTGTTTTGTTTTGTTTTGTTTTGTTTTAAAATATTGCTGTAAATCTCTTTGGGTAGCACTGGTAGGGGGAAAATGACTAATCAGTGTTGCAGGAATTTATGTATGGGGGCGGGGTGCCCATCCAGCAGATATCATGCACATGCAGCCCACTACGAAAATCAGCACAATCACTTTTGTGATTTGTCCCCACAAAACACTTCATCACAGTTTATTCCTATCTATTCAAAGGGCATCTGCTGCACAATACCAAATGTAACAATTCACTGATAAATGTATCAGTGAGGTACAGTGGTACCTCAGGTTACATACGCTTCAGGTTACATACGCTTCAGGTTACATACTCCGCTAACCCAGAAATAACGCTTCAGGTTAAGAACTTTGCTTCAGGATAAGAACAGAAATCGTGCTCTGGCGGCGCAGCGGCAGCGGGAGGCCCCATTAGCTAAAGTGGTGCTTCAGGTTAAGAACAGTTTCAGGTTAAGAACGGACCTCCGGAACGAATTAAGTTCTTAAACCGAGGTACAACTGTACTGGCTCACTGGGAAAACTTCAGAAATTCATATAGACATGTGAGCTCAGCTACTCAGCAGCCCCTCTGCCTGAGTGATAATCCCTGGCATCCTGATACCTGAGTGCCAGACAGGTAGCCATTCCAGAAATAACAAACCCAGATGAAGACAAAAGGGTGTGATTAACTTGGCTGCGAAACAGGGAAATGAGTGTTTAGTGGAGGGCATGGGGCAGGGTCTAGGATGCTCAGATTACTGCCACCAGATCTCCCATTTCATGATGTAACCACGATGTATTAGTGATGTAGATTGGGGGGGGGGTTGTAACATGGGGATTAAAGGTAAAGGTAAAGGTACCCCTGACCGTTAGGTCCAGTCGCAGACGACTCTGGGGTTGCGGCGTTCATCTCGCTCTAGCAGCTAATAAATTTTGGGGTTCTTTTTCGTACGGGGTTTCACCTTGTGGCAGGTGAGAGTCCTGTCGCGACAGTCTTCAATAAAGGCCAAGCCTACTGGCTGCTGTTTTTTGCTCTGATATTCCTGGCTGGTGTCCTTGTTAACATCAGTTACACAAATAAATATACATTTCCCCATGCAGAACAGTGTGGTTTGGAGGGACAGGGACATTTATTCAGGAGACCTTCCCAGTACGTGGATTCTCTTCTGGGGCCTCCCCCTTCCTCTCTTCTGAACGGGGTTTTTTTCTGATGACTTATTTAGCCTTGATTTCTTACCCCTTGATTTCTCGTCTTTGGGGGAATGGAGCTGCCCAAAGATAGCTTTTTGAATAGCTCACTGGAAAAAAAGAAAAAAAGAAATGAGAAAAGGGGAGGGGAAATTTGAACAACCCTCTGTAGGCTTGGCCCGCCTGCCATTTTTAAAGCTTAGGAAGAAGAAGAAGAAGAAGAAGAGTTTGGATTTGATATCCCGCTTTATCACTACCCGAAGGAGTCTCAAAGCGGCTAACATTCTCCTTTCCCTTCCTCCCCCACAACAAACACTCTGTGAGGTGAGTGGGGCTGAGAGACTTCAGAGAAGTGTGACTAGCCCAAGGTCACCCAGCAGCTGCATGTGGAGGAGCGGAGACGCGAACCCGGTTCACCAGATTACAAGTCTACCGCTCTTAACCACTACACCACACTGGCTCTAGGACATGCGTCTGAGCTACAGTAGCAATTCTCCTCTCCCCACGTTTCCTTGGCGGTAATTTATTCACAATTGTAGGATGAAGAAAATGGGCTGGAATGCTTGGAGGCTGCCTCTCAAGCACACACACACACACACACACACACATTACTCGTACCACCACCACCACTTGCTACATTTGTTTGTGTTTATGTAAGCAAAAAAGAAAAAAAAAGAAAAAAAGCATGCATTATCTTTTTATGAGCCTTGCGATTTATTCTGTTTTTGTTGTCAGACCTCTGGGAATGCATCCTATAAACTTTATTGAGACAAGATATCTAGAGGCGTTTGCATATATGTGAGCTCAGCACAATATTACTTTTTAATGCACTTTCGACTTTGCATGGAGGTAATACCGGTTTCTCCCCTTTCTTTCTTTTTTTCAAAGCAGAGGGGGGGAAGTAAAATGGTAATACTTGATTATTTTTAGCATCTCTATTCATTTTGCTTCCCTGGTCTTTTTTTAAAAAAACAAACAAACACACACACACAAAATAATGACAGAAATGTTGCCGTATTTAGCTAATAAACATTAAAATGGATCACCGTAATGCCAAGTAATTCCTCTACACTGAAGGTGTAGCGTTTGATTGGTTGACGTACTTCCATACTGAACGCAGGATGTTTGGCTGAGTTTGGTTCATTGGTCCTTCTAGGTCAGACGTCCCCAGATGTTGTTAGACTCCAACACCCAAGTTAGCACGGCCAATGGTCACGGATGATGGAAACTGGTCCAGCAACATTTGGAGGGCTACAAGTTCCCCATCCCTGGAATAAATTGTGTGCGCGCACATGTGTGTATCAAGGATAAGAAACTGTGACCCTCCCTGAAGAGCTCTGCAAATATGCTTTGGGACAATGTGTTGATTTTTGGATATCAAGGAAAAGATGGCATTCTGGATTTTGGTTTGGGAGGAGAATGGGGGAAAGTCTGGTGGGTGATGGTGATAGGTGAAGAGAAGATGGCGAGAGATGGGGTAGGATGAAAGAACAGATAGGATTAACCAGGAAGGCCTATCACGGTACCCCGACGTCAGAGAGTAAAAATGGATTTGGAAAAGGGAAGAAATACTTAGGATTTTTATGATATTGTGTTGGTATAATATTATATAAGGTATGAATAAGAAGTAATAGGAGCAACAGTATTATGGAACTAAGAGAAAGAAAAGGATATAAGAAATTTAGATTTGTAATATGAGGTTGTATTTTTATTTAGAAGTTATATGACATAAGATTTTGAGATAGAGATCAAGAAGGATAGTGAATGAATAGTTAAAAATGACTAGAAATGTTACTAAAGTCAATTAGAATTGAACGCAGGTGAGAGAACGGGGGATTTGGAATAAGATTATAATCATTAGTTGATGTGTTCCTGTTTGTAAGGTATGTATTTGTTTTCCTTTATTTAGTTGATGTTGTATGTAACATTTGTTTTTTCTTTGTGATTGTTATTATTTGTTGTTGTTTTTTGCTTGGTTGTTATTGTTTGTTTTTGGGATGTGGAAAACCAATAATTTTTTGTTAAAAAAATAAATAAATAAATTGTGTGCGCGCACATGTGTGTATCAAGGATAAGAAACTGTGACCCTCCAGATATTCAAAACAATATAAAATAAAAAATTCCTTCCAGTAGCACCTTAGAGACCAACTAAGTTTGTTCTTGGTATGAGCTTTCGTGTGCATGCACACTTCTTCAGATACACTGAAACAGAAGTCACCAGACCCTTACATATTTTATTTTTTTTTACTATGGCAGACCAACACAGCTATCTACCTGCCTCCAGATATTGTTTGACTCCAATACCCATCTACCTCTGCTAGCATAGCCAATGACCAGGGATGACGGTGGCTGTTTGGAGGGCATCAGGTTGTGGAAATGGCTGATCTAGCTCATAACAAAATAAAAAATAAAAAAAATTCCTTCCAGTAGCACCTTAGAGACCAACTAAGTTTGTTATTGGTATGAGCTTTCGTGTGCATGCACACTTCTTCAGATACACTGAAACAGAAGTCTGTGAAAGCATGGGGGAGAGGACTGTTAATAACTATTTTGTTATTTGTCTGTCTGTCAGTATGCTTTTTATTATGTTTTCATTATTGATGTTCTGTAATGTGTTTTTAATGTTGTGGGATCTTATGATTGGGGGGGGTACATAAATTGAAATCACCATCATCATCACTTCACATGTAAGAGTATAATCCTTTCTTTTGGAAACAGATTATATTTTAAACTTTTGCCTCCATGATCTCTACCGGAGCTCCCTCCCCATCTTCCTCCTGCTCTGTTCCACAAACGTATGCAACGTAAACTGCAAAGCACAGTTTGTGATCCCTGGTTTCTATAGGGCTGCCATACGCCTGGATTATCCCGGACATTATTGGGATTTCAAAGGCGGAAGTGATGTCCAGGGGGAATGGTTTGTCCTCGATCTTCGGCAAGTAAACCTAAAAACCTAAAAAACAAAACAAAAAAAACCCTCGACAATTTGGGGTTTGTCCAATAAGAAAAGCTCAACAACTTTCGGGGTGTCTTGGTTTTTACTTTTTGAAATATGGCAACCCAAGGTTTGCGTGTCAAGGTACCAAGACACCCCCCCCAAAAAAATCACACTTCACACAGCAATTTAAGTTTAAGGTTTTTGGCATAATTTTGGCCACAACTTTATTTAAATACAACCAATGTGAGTGGTTGCTTAGGCATTGGTTCCGACTATCTGTCCCCCGCCCTGGGACAGAACTGACATCCACTAGCCAGCGAAGTCAGTAAGGGTAAACACTTCAGGGGAGAGAATAGATCTGGGTTCCAGGCCCTCACTTCTCCCCAAATGCTCCCAGGGGCTCTTGCTTGGCCCTAGCCCCTTGCTGGGGGTACGGACAAAAGCATGATGAGCCCCTGGATTCCTTTAACAGAATACCCTTGCAGCCAGGGGCGTAGCAAGGTAAATTGGTACCCAGGGGCAAAAGTTTTTTGTCACCCCCCCCCCAGGCATGGGAAGGTCAGGTGGTACCTGGTGCGGAAAATTTCTTGTCAACCCCCCCATTGATTCCCCCCCCGCAAAAATGGTTTTACGTTATTTCATATTTTCTTACAAAGGAATAATAACAAGTAATAATAATAAAAAAACTTTTATTTATATCCCACCCTCCCCGGCCAAAGTCGGGCTCAGGGTGGCTAACATCAGATACATAACATTGGTATAAAATCAAACAATAATTAAATTACCTCCTAAAAACATCTCAAAATCAAATTAAAGTCTAATTAGATGGCTTTCCACAGGGTTAGGGTTGGGAACAGTAAGTGTTCTCTGAACTGAAATTTCAGCCTTCATGACATAGGAAAACAGCCAAGTGAACAGCTATTTTGGTGGAGGAGGGTCAAGATATTAACCGATATGCATGAAATTTCATATATAGCTATATAATCCCTAGTATAGTAATATAAGACCTTTGGAGCAGGCATTTTCAAAAAAAAAATTGTCCCTTGATAATTTGTCACCCCCTCCATTATGTAACCCTGGGTGGCCCGCCCCCCTTGCTATGCCCCTGCTTGCAGCAGCAGCATTTTGAGGTTCAGCCAATCAGCCAAATGGACGAAATTCCTACCAGGCCCTTGCCCCAAAGCAGGAGACCCCATGACAGGCATAGCGAGGTCAAGCGCAAAAAGCCCTGGAAACAGGGAGGGTGGGTGGGAGATCCGATGAGCCCAGAGAAAAGAGGAAGCTCAACGCTGCACGCAGGGAATATAAAGCCTATGGCTGTCAATCAATCAATTCGCAACATCAACATCTCCCCAACAACAAGAGGAGCCCAATCACATCCGTGGCCATCCAAACTAACCCGCCCAGCAACAGGGGTTGTCTTGTTAACCCTTCCACAACATGTGCTCTCCAATGAAGGAGAACCCGCTTTCTCTGACGTAACTTCATTCCAGCCTTGTGTACGAGCACATGTGTTTCGGCTCAAGATTCCATTGGAACAAACTGCTCAGAATTCCACCTGTTGGGTAACAGATGGAGCACCAGGCAGAGGACTCCACAACAACTGTGAGCAAGCAATCTGGGGGAAATACAATGCACGAGCTTCTTCAGGAGGATGGCAAGATGAAATTGCAGCCCACAGATAGCCTGGCACACTCAGGAGTAACATGGCTCTCAGTCAACTAAGAGGATGCCCACCCCTTGTAACTTCTCCACATGTTCTCTGTAGGTGGGACTGCTCAGTTGTCTCAGCAGACGCAAGGACTTGGCAGTTTACCAAATCTGACGGAAGGGTGCTGCGACTTGTGGAATGAGACAATAGATTTTCTTGGAAACAGCATCCCAATTATTCATTTTGACGCTCAGTTCTACATCTTGCAGTAGAGTGAGTGTGGCGCAGGTCAGCGGCATTGTGGCCAGGCCTCAGGCCATGCAGGTGATCTGGCAAATAGCAGGCTAGATGGACCGGCTGCCGTCTAATTGGCCTATGCCAGCAGGCTTTGTTTGGGCATTCCCCTGGTGGCAAGCCCAACCAATCAATTGGGAAGTTTGGGACCACCCTCAGGGGTCATTAAGTTGCAACCTGTCCAGCACTCTGCCCTGTTTTCCACCCAACAGAAGGCTATATATTACCTCAGGTATTAGAGACAGGGTGCCTCTGAATTCTAGTTGTTAAGAAACACAAGGAGGAGAGAGTAATTGCGCTCATGTCCTGTTTGTGGACTGGTTGGCCACTGTGAGAATAGAAAGTAGAACTAAGCAGCTCTTTGATCTATGACAACAAGTTCTGGGTCACTTGCATGTCCCTAAGAAAGACTTCCCTCTCCTCAGTCAGTGAGTGGGTGAGCGAAGGGGGCAGGTCCCATCTGCAAAGCTGTTATGGTTGCTCGGCACCATCTTGCTTCATTTGGCTGCTGAGTCTGTGCTCCTGCCACAGCCTGGGAGAGGAGAAGAAGGTGAAGCAATGGGATGGTGGAAGCTGAAGGATGGCCAAAGCTCTGGGACCACCAGATTTCCAAGCTGGTGTCCCTGTGAAAGAAAGTGGTTGTGCTGGAGCTGGAACTGGGTGTCTGTCAGAGCCATCTGGAGTGGAAGAAGAAGCTGTGCCTCAAAACCCAGGCCAGCATCCCTATTTTTATCTGAGGAATGTTGGAGGGTGTGGAACGGGATGGAGAACCTGTGGTCTGCCAGGTGTCGCTGGATTACAAATCCCATCAACATTCGCCACTGCCTGGCTTGGTCTGATGGGAGCTGGAGTTCAACCACATCTGGAGGGTCACAGGTTCCCCACTCCTGCACAAGAGAGACACAGCCACTTTGTGTAGGCCGCGCTGAGGTAGAGGAACCAGGACTCAATATGAGGCAACTTTGTATGTTGCTAACCTTTTATGTGTGGACTATGGGGCCAGCCAGAGATATGTTGTCCTTGTCCATTGCCTGGCTTGCAGTAGAATTCTGCTGGAAAATTAAGCATTCAGGGTGCAATGTTTCAAATATTTGTAGAGATTAGATTAGCGTTTATTTATTGAAAACACTTTTCCCGTCTCTTGCAAGCCATTGCGATATAATCTGGATAATGAAATTTACAGCTTCCAGTTCCACTTGTAGGAAGCCTGCTTACCAGCCAGGAGTGTGTGTGTGTGTGTGAATCAATTGATATTGAAAGGAACCTCTTCTCTCACATTTCACTCGAGAAATTGGCAGGCAAAATGAAGCCACTGGATGCACCAGGCCCAGAATGAATAAAAGCATTATGGCTCCCTCCCTCCCTTTGCCTGGTCTACAGAGCAGTAATATTCAGACTTCTGTGCTTCAGACTCCAGATCTTCTTCATCTTCTGATGATAGCATCATGCAAGTGACCTCAGTGGTCCATTTCCCCCATTCAGCTTGGAAAGAGAGATGTTGCTTGTTCTCAGCCAGGCCCTGTGCTTTCTTCTCATCCAGAATAGCCTCATTTCAGTGGGGATTAGCCCTGAATCTCATGCCTGTCTTGTTCTTCTTCTCTGCTCCTGTGGCTCTGGGGGAGTTGAGTAGGGTCTGATAGCCAGCCAGGAGCCCAAGCAGCAGGGATGGCAGCTTCCAGTGCTAGATCTATGAATTCAACATCTCTTTGAAGTTGTTCACAATGTGGAGATCTGCTTGGAGTTCCTCCTCTCTCTCTCTGCTCATCCCCCGAGGAGACCCCAGATTCCAGATATTGGCAGGGCTGAGCCCTGACTCCAGGGACTCTGTCTTGAAGAGGAGGAGGCACCATTGTTCGGTGGTACAACACATGTTTTGTCTATAGATGGTCTCATATTCAATCTCTGGCATTTCCGGTTTAACAGATTATGGGAAGCAAGTGATGGTAAGGACCTCTGTTTGAGATTCCAGGGGGACACTGCCAGTCATGGCTGGCTATCTTGGGACAGGAGGATCAATACTCCAACTGGCCATTAGGTCCAGTCGCGGACGACTCTGGGGTTGCAGCGCTCATCTCGCTTTAGTGGCCGAGGGAGCCGGCGTACAGCTTCCGGGTCATGTGGCCAGCATGACTAAGCCGCTTCTGGCGAACCAGAGCAGCGCACGGAAACGCCGTTTACCTTCCCGCTGGAGCGGTACCTATTTATCTACTTGCACTTTGATGTGCTTTCGAACTGCTAGGTTGGCAGGAGCAGGGACCGAGCAACGGGAGCTCACCCCATCGTGGGGATTTGAACCGCCGACCTTCTGATCGGCAAGCCCTAGGCTCTGTGGTTTAACCCACAGCGCCACCTGCGTCCCTACCAACTGGCCATAAGGTAGCTTCAAAGCAAGCCCTAGAGTTCCCAGTTGGGATGCAATTGCTCCTGATGCAAGGTGGTCTTGACTAGTGATGGGTGATGATCAAGGTGTCTCCCCTGCCAGGTAAGTATGTTTAAAATAACCTTTGTCCAAAAAAAAACAACAACCCTCGAAGCTTTCCTATTAGGTATTACAGGAATGGATTTACCAAGATCACAAAAGAACTTGTTTATATAGGCAACCACAGCTGCAAGAACATTATTAGCACAACATTGGAAAGAAGACAGTGTCACAGCTAAAGAATATTGGCAAGTTAAATTAATGGAATATGCTGAAATGGCAAAATTGAAAATGAAATTAAAAGGAAGAGAGGTGACAACAAATTTAAGGAAGAATGGAAGGACTTTATTGCATATATACAGAAGCTATGTACAAAGGTTAATACATTGGCAGGGTTTTAAGAATACTTGTAATTTTATTATGAATGAACAATAAGTAATTCAAATGGTTAAAACTTTATAATGGACATGTAGTACATTGATATACAATGGAACCAAGGAAGGGAATAGGGGGAAGTCAATCTGTTTTGTTTTGTTTTTGTTTTCTATCTATATTGTTGTTTGTTTTTGTTATTCTTGGAAAATTAATAAAACATTATGGGGGAATAAAAACTAGTGATGGGTGAACTGGCATTGGAGTAGCTCAGGAATTTGCCACACCACCCAAATCAGGAAATAGCTTGGCTCTTTGCCAAAATTTGAATAATGGCGCCATTCTCCGAGCCCTTCTTCATAAGTAGGAGAAGGGAAGTCTCTCCCCTACCCAGTGCATAGTGCGCCAGTGCACTGATTAAGCCACAAATGATCCCTGGGAAAGCTTGTGCAGGAATGGATAATTTTAGAAGAAGAAGAAGAAGCAGAGGAGGAGGTGGAGTTTGGATTTGATATTCTGCTTTATCACTACCCGAAGGAGTCTCAAAACGGCTAACATTCTCCTTTCCCTTCCTCCCCCACAACAAACACTCTGTGAGGTGAGTGGGGCTGAGAGACTTCAGAGAAGTGTGACTAGCCCAAGGTCACCCAGCAGCTGCATGTGGAGGAGCGGAGACGCGAACCCGGTTCCCCAGATTACGAGTCTACCGCTCTTAACCACTACACCACACTGGCTCTCCAGTGCTCCCACAGCACTTCTGCTGACCTCATACAATGGACAAGTTAAAGAGGACATCCCATCTGGGGATAGCTGTCAACCTTTCCCTTTTTTTTGCAGGAAATTCCCTTATTATAGCATTGGGAAACAGCAGGGAGGGTTGACAGCTATGCACTGCTATATACATAGCTGTCAACCCTCCCTGCTGTTTCCCAATGCTATAATAACAGAATTTCCCACAAAAAAGGGAAAGGTTGACAGCTATGTAGCAGCAGGGAACAGCTGGGAGGGTTGACAGCTATTTCTGGGAGATATCCCTCCATGCTTAGTTTAGACCTTGTTGGAACTAGAGACATTGCAGAAATTCAGTTCACATTTTAGTGCAAACGTGCTGCTATGTATTGTATGAACTATTGCTTTTGGGTGGTTATTGTCTTTTTATTGCTGTGTTTTCACAATTTTAATTGTGCCTTTATATTCTGTAACCCATCCCGAGAACCTTCTGGTGACAAATGGTAACGCTCTGCAGTTCCTGATATGATTCACAAACTGAAACCCAAACCCTTCAAAAATTGCACTTCTCCGATTATTATTATTATTATTTTTTGCAGTTCAATCCCTCCCCTCATTAGAGGAAACTGCATAAAAATGCAGATATTAGTGAAAATAACATATTGCAATGGATTATAATAAGAGAAAACTGCTTGCAAAAAGAAAGAAAGAAGAGTATTAGGAGACATGCGGGCTAAAATGCTGACGAGGTTTCACGAGGGCCTTTTAAAAAATTGCAGACTGATGCGGAAAAGGAGGAAAGTGATCTTAAGAATGGGGGAAAGGAGAAACAGAGAGAAATGGAAATTTACAGATTCACCCTTCTTGGAGCAACAGTTTAGCGTTCAGCGCCACAGGTGGAGGTACTATGCAACTCTGGTAAGAATGAGACCCAAAGAATGATTCATGGAATCTGAGAATTGCAGAGTTGGAAGAGACCACAAGGGTCATCCAGTCCAACCCCCCGAGATGCAGGAAACGTTTGCCCAGCATGAGATTCGAACACAGGGCCCTGAGATTAAGAGTTTCATGCTGATGCTCTTTGGGCCTGCTGGGGGCAGAGGCAGGGAGCCCAACCATGTGTTGCCAGAGCCAACGAAGGGCAGAGCCAAGTAATTCCAATTTTGTCCTGACCTTCCTAGGCGCTGAGTTCTACAGTGGCAATGCAGAGGCGAAAGAGGAGTAATCTGGCTTCAAGATCCATCCCCTGGACATTTCCCACCACCCCCAAGTGTCTTGTTTTAAGCAGAAAAGTTTTCAGGGGGAGATAAGCTCTACGCGGGGCTGCCCCTGAAGCTGACCCAGAAACTCCAGCGGGTGCAGAATGCCGCGGCGAGGCTCCTCACGGGGTCTTTGCCGCGGGACCACATTCATCCAGTGCTTCTACCAGCTGCACTGGCTCCCGGTGGAGTACAGGGTCAGGTTTAAGGTGCTGGTTTTGACCTTTAAAGCCCTATGCGGCTTAGGACCCTCATACCTAAGGGACCGCCTCTCCTGGTATGTCCCGGGTAGGACCTTAAGGTCCTCAAATAATAACTTTTTGGAGGTCCCGAGCCACAAGGATGCTAGGTTGGCTTCAACTAGGGCCAGGGCCTTCTCAGTACTGGCCCCGACTTGGTGGAACAGTCTGTCACAAGAGACCAGGGCCCTGCGGGATTTGGCATCTTTCCGCAGGGCCTGCAAGACGGAGCTGTTCCACCTAGCCTTTGGGTTGGTTTCAGTTTAACCCTGATGTTTCGTTCTTTTGGTGTGATTGGTGGGCTACTTAAAAATGAGGCTGCAGTTTAGATTTAATTTTAAATTGTATTTTAATCTGTATTTTAATGAATTGTTTTATGTTTTTGTTGTGATTTTATTGGTGTTAGCCGCCCTGAGCCCGGTTTGGCGGGGAAGGGCGGGGTATAAATAAAATTATTATTATTATTATTATTATTATTATTATTATTAAATGATTCTCTTTTGGGTGACAGCCCGTATTGGAAATCGGAGGAAGGGCAATAGGTTAACCAGCTGCTTTGCATGGAAAAGACCCCAAGTACAATCTCTGGCATTTTTAGGGAGCTCTGGGATAGGGATGGACCCTTCTCTGAAACCCTGGAGAGGAACCAATTTAACTGAGCACCTTCCGTTAGAGAGGACCGATCACAATGGTTAATGCAGCCTTGCCTGGTAAGTCTGCTTCCGATTGCCTGAGTTCGTTTTCAAACGCAAAAACAGAGAACTGAAGCAGAAGGTTACATTTACTTAGCTGCTAATTTAAATAAACCCTAGTGGGTAAAATCCCTTCCTGTTGACTTTTAACTCAAATCCTTGTAGTGTCAGCAGCCAGCTGTGGGGCTGATTTATTCGGAATAGTTTCCCCCCCTAATTCCATTTGAAAAATGAGCTGCACATTTCTAAATCTCTATTTTTAATGATTATTTATTGGCTAATACCTACTTGACAGGGGACTGGTGGTTACTATCAGAACAGGGCCATTTTGCATTGTTTAAAACCCTGCAATTTTCTTGGACAAAGCGAGCATTGTGTTAAGTGTCTCATTTCCGTCAATAGTGAGAAAGGTAATGTCTGAGCAAAAGGTTAGATAATCAGCCCTCCTGGGCAATCTTCCTTGCCAGCTGAAATCTAGATTATTTTATGCAGCTCTTGGAACTGCTGAGATCATCTCTTTTTTCATTTACAAAGTTCATTAAACTTTAAGCAATCTGTTAGGCATTCTAATCATTGAACTTAGAAGGAACCGATATTGTAGGAAAAGCAACCAGGCAAGATCTCATGGATAGATTCCCAGACACAACATTTTTTTTTTTGTCTTTTCTTTCTCCTCCTCTTTTATATCCTACTTTCCCCCCAGACTGGGACTCAAGGCAGCTTACACAAATTTAAACAAAACAGATACTGTGGCACCTTGGTTCTCCAACACCTTGGTTCTCAAACACCAAAAACCCAGAAGTAAGTGTTCTGGTTTTTGAACGTTTTTTGGAAGCCAAATGTCCAATGTGGTTGTCGGCTATTGTTTCCGGGGCACCTGCACCAACCAGAAGCTGCAACTTGGTTTTCAAACAGATTAATCTGGGATGGATTAAGTCTGGCTCTTTTGTTTTTGCTATTTATTTTGCACTAGCTGTACCCAGCCACGTGTTGCTGTGGCTTAGTGTGTGAAAGGTTCTGGATGTGGCCTGTCCCGGTGTCGGAGGCATCTTTTGGGCCTGGTCTGGGTCTCGAGGTGGCGGCGGAGTCGGCTTTTGGACCCGGCCTACCTTATTCTGAGTCAGTCCATTGACTTAGCATACCCTCCAACATTCCTCCAATGAAAATAGAGACAACACTTATTATTATTATTATTATTATTATTATTATTATTATTATTATTATTATTATATCTGAGTGGATTGCCCCAGCCACTCTGAGTGGCTTCCAACATATACAAAGATAGATAGATAGATAGATAGATAACTTCCCTATACAGAGCTGCCTTCTAAAGGTTGTATAATTATTTATCTCCTTGGCACGGGGTATGTGTGTCACATAACTCCATACACCAACATTACTCCGATGAAAATTGGGAGTTTCTAAGGAAAAGCAGGACATTCCAGGATCAAATCAGAAACCAGGACGGCTTCTGTAAATCTGGCACTGTCCCTGGAAAAAAGGGACACTTGGGCTAGATCTAGACATATCAAAGAAGTGTTTCAGTGAAACATGTTGTAAATTTCGTAAAGGGAAATCGCATGGATGAAAGATGGGACTCCACAGCGCCATCTGGTGCCACGGTATCATAACACATTTTAAGCTCTTTATCTTTAGCAGTTCGAAAGCACGTCAAAGTGCAAGTAGATAAATAAGTACCACTCCAGCAGGAAGGTAAACGGCGTTCACGGCACTTCCGGCAAGGGCGCCATTGCCGACGGTCGGGGGTTGTCTCGGCTGCGAGACGACCCCGGTTTCCCCGGGGGCTAGGAGCTCCGCATCCGCGCAGCGGGCTCCGGCAAGCCGCGGGAAGAGCGTCCCGCGGTTTGGGCTCTCCAGCGGGTCCCATTGTGCTGACCCATTCTCGGGGGTCCCTTGTAAAAGGGACGCCCGAGTGAATGGGCAACGGCGCGGGGCTGTGGAGGTTTGCCCCAGCCGGGGAAACTAAGCGGCGGCTGCCGCCGGCAAATGAGCGCCCCGTTCTTTCTAATTGAAGCTAAAATGAAGAACCCCGTAAGCTGTAAGTACAGAGTTAATTGGCCGTTAAAATTGAGCGATTTGGCTTTTGGGGAGAAACGTTAAAAAGGAAGCCCGTTTCTCTCCCTGCCAACAAGATAAAAGTAACATAGTATCTGGCTGTTGCTACTCTTGGCTGATATAAATGTTTTTGATGATTTTTGTTTAATTTTTTTAAGAAGAAACCCCTGTTAGGGGAGGACTGTGACTTTTGAGGTATTTCCTCTCAAGATTGTGGATTACAAAGTGGAATTTTTTGCACTCTGATCAGGGGGAAATGGCGGCTGTAATTTGAGATTTCAAGATGGAAAAGTACTGAACTTTGTTATTTCCTGCCTACTTCTGCCTTCTTTGGTTTCGCTTTTAAAATGCCTCCAGACCCAGAAATGATTTTTGGACGAATCCTTTTGAAATTAGAACTGCTGAACCAGGATGTTACTGAAGGATTTTCAGAGATTGGAACTGCTTTGAAGAACATTGCTAAGGAACTTAAAGAAAAAATTGAAGAGCGATCCCTAGGGATTTTATCTGAAGTGGAAAAGAAGCAACTCCAAAAAGAAGAAAAGCCCTATCGACGTGGGAGGTCTAGGGCTGGACAATGTGACGTTATAATGGTTCTTTGGGGTGAGAGCCCAGAAAACCTGGAACAACAATATTGGGAATTACAATCACAATCTGATTTGATGACTGAACTGGAGAAGCTTGGTGGTGATGTATTATTTCCTTCGAAGAGTTTAGTAAAGAAGTTTTGGGACAATGCTCTGGTGTTTGGTCACCAAGGGAAAGAGGACACTCTGGATTACGGCTTGGGGAAAAACTGGGGGGAAGACTGGTGGTTGATTAAGGAGGGTGGAGAGAAAATGGCAAGAAGGGGGGTAGGGTGAAAGAATATATATGGTTAATAGGAAGGCTTACCACGGTACCCCGACGTCAGAGAGTAAGAACTGTTTTGGAAGAGAAGAAATACTTGGATTGTTTTATGAATGGTGTTGGTTTATTATTATATAAGGTATAAATTAAGAGCAACAGTTTTATGGGAATTAGAGATAGATAAGGTTATAAGAAGTTAAGATTTGCATTAAGATGTTGTATTTTGATATCTAGAAGTTAAAAGACATAAGATGTTGAGATGAAGATTATGAATATTGATGAAAGGTAGAATAGTTACTGAAGTAAATTAGAACTGAATACAGAAGAGAGAACGGGGGAAGTCCCCCTAATTAGATTTGGAAATAAGATTATGATTAATAGACGGAGTGTTGGTGTTTCTGTGGGTGAGGTATGTATTTGCTTTTTGTTTTTATTTTATTGATGTAGTTTGTAGTTTCTGTTTTGTTGTTGTTATTATTTGTTGATTCTTTGCTGTTTTGGCTGTTCTTTGTTTTTTTTTGATGTGGAAACCCAATATATTTTTGTTAAAAAAAAAAAAAAGTAAACGGCGTTCGCATGGATGAAAGATGGGACTCCACAGTGCCATCTGGTGCCATGGTGTCATAACACATTTAAAGTGCTTTATCTTTAGCAGTTCAAAAGCACGTCAAAAGTGCAAGTAGATAAATAGGTACCGCTCCGGCAGGAAGGTAAACGGCGTTTCCATGCACTGCTCTGGTTCGCCAGAAGCGGCTTTGTCATGCTGGCCACATGACCCGGAAGCTGTACGCTGGCTCCTTCAGCCAGATGAGCACCGCAACCCCAGAGTCGGATGCGACTGGACCTGATGGTCAGGGGTCCCTTTACCTTTACCTATCTTTAGGAATGTAGCTGAGTCCTTAGAGAGTTAGCATTGTCTCTCCAGGAGTCTTTCTCTGCTCTGCGTGGAAATGCCAGGAATTGAACCTGGGAACTACCACTGAGCAGTGCAGAAGAGCTCTGCCTTTCCTTGATGCAATGTGCTCAATGGCAGAAATGACGGGTGATAACAAAGCGGTATGTTACAACAGCTGTGAAGGTGGATGAAGGCTGCAGCAGCTAAGAATCTACCGGTCGTCGTGACTACTCATGCCATCGGAACAGAGCCTTACTGCAAAGACTGTGTGTTGGTCAGCGTGCCCTGATCTACGTACATAAAACAAATTCATGCACAGGCGCCTTCCAAAAACCCATCCCAAACCCCCAAAGTCCCATGGAGATCGGCAAATGGTAACAGGGGCAAGATTATGAAATCTGGAAGCCCCTAGCCATGAACCAATGTTATATCGTACTGGGAACCTTAGTTCTTAAAATAAATGCCAAACACGGGATTTAGGAAAAATCAAGAGTAAGCGTTTTATTGCAATAAAAGGTCCAGGGAGTCATCTCCGAAAGACTGGACATTAATCACAGGTATCCAAAGGTTTTTATAGATCCTTCAAACGTTACATATTCATATCTTGCATTAAGCATCAAGCCAATGAGCGTATGACAGCAACCCAGAAATCCAACCCTCTTGTCCCCAGAAGACTCTCTGAACTTCACCCTAGTTAGCTGAGGCAAGGAGATTCACTTCTGCTTTCTTGTAACAACCTTCTGTCCTTGTGAACTTTCCCCTGATTCCTTTCGTTGGGTCATTGTTTCAGCTTGGTAAGCATATAAATCACATTATGTCACTTGGTCAAACTCTATATGTATCTCAGACACCCAGAACATTCTGCAGACATCCTGTTCCTCCCAACATCCTGACTCACTTGGGGACATAGGACCCATGACATAATTTATATCTTCTGCGGTCAATCTGCCTAGCTAGATATTTCTGCTTAGTTCAGCTATAACCCACAAACTCTTTGTAAGAAGCATTCCTTACAAGGCACAGTCTTAACGCATATACATACAGAATAAAGCAAAGGTGAGATTATATATCTATTCCAGGTTACAACACCGGCACCTGGGCGATGGATACAGATCCAGTCGTTCTGACTCAAGGAATGAGGCAGTTGAGCAGCTCGGCAGCTGTATCCATGACTGGGCAGCCCTTTTTGGGATCCACTCTGCTCACCCCAAAAAGGGGGAGGGGCTAGAAATGGTGCCCTAAACATACAGTCATACCTCAGGTTATGGCTGCTTCAGGTTGCACGATTTCAGGTTGCGCACAGCGCCGAACCCGGATGTAACGGAACTGGTTAATTCTGGGTTTCGGCACTTGTGCAAGCGCAGAAGCGCCAAATTGCGCCACGAGCATGCGAACACTGCGGGTTGCAAACGTGCCTCCTGCACGGATCGTGTTCACAACCCAAGCGTCCACTGTAGTCTGCCCCCCTTTTTCCCTGACTGAATCACCGCACCCAGTGGGGTCACCACCCATAGTTCGTAAAGACAATTGAACTTTGGAACAAGGAATCCACACTGTGATCAACTCCCGCCCGCAAACCAATGTCCCCAATGTGGAAGGACGTGTGGTTCCAGAATTGGCCTCACGTGTGGTTCCAGAATTGGCCTCCACAGTCACTTACGGACTCAGACCTCACCTGGAATATTGTGTCCAGTTCTGGGCACCACAGTTCAAGCTGGAACGTGTCCAGAGGAGGGCAACCAAAATGGTCAAAGGCCTGGAAACGATGCCTTATGAGGAACGGCTTAGGGAGCTGGGTATGTTTAGCCTGGAGAAGAGAAGGTTAAGGGGTGATATGATAGCCATGTTCAAATATATAAAAGGATGTCATATAGAGCAGTGTTTTTCAACCACTGTTCCGCGGCACACTAGTGTGCCGCGAGATGTTGCCTGGTGTGCCGTGGGAAAAATTGAAAAATTAGTCAATATAGGCACAGAGTTAATTTTTTAACATTTTCTAATGGTGGTGTGCCTCGTGATTTTTTTCATGAAACAAGTGTGCCTTTGCCCAAAAAAGGTTGAAAAACACTGATATAGAGGAGGGTGAAAGGTTGTTTTCTGCTGCTCCAGAGAAGCGGACACGGGCAATGGATTCAAACTACAAGAAAGAAGATTCCACCTAAACATTAGGAAGAACTTCCTGACAGTAAGAGCTGTTTGGCAGTGGAATTTGCTGCCAAGGAGTGTGGTGGAGTCTCCTTCTTTGGAGGTCTTTAAGCGGAGGCTTGACAGCCATCTGTCAGGAATGCTTTGATGGTGTTTCCTGCTTGGCAGGGGGTTGGACTGGATGGCCCTTGTGGTCTCTTCCAACTCTAGGATTCTATGATTGTTAAAACCGTGTTTATGGAAGACAATTTTACTCGGCTACGAGTGATCGCCAAAGAAGGAGAAGAAAGAAGCTGCTGAGTTCTAGACCTCCCATGTTGATTCATCCTTGTTCTTCACCGCAGGCAGGTTCCTCAGAACCAATGGCGAATTGTGGCAGATCCCATTGACTGCTCTTCATTGCCGCAAAAACAGCTGAATAAATAAGGGGCATGGGGAGAGAATATAATTCTGCATAGAGGCTAAATGGGTTGTAACTCTTCCTAAATAGAATAATGCATCTTCATTTCCTTTCTTTTGGATCTTCTGGATGATTAAACTTCCAGCAGGACTAGTAAATCTAAACCACATCTTTCTCCTTTCTTTGAGAAACCTGGAAGCTTTATACAATAGAAAGGCATAAATAAGTTAAATTATTTCTGTTTGAAGCAAGAAATTATGTTACCTCGAGGGGGGGGGAGCAGGAGCCTACAGGAAAAAAGAACTAGGCAGCAATAAATCTTAGCAAGTCTCATTGAAAGAAGCCGGCACTGTCAAGTTAGAAGAAAAGACAATTCTGTTCATGCCAGTCGGAAATCAAGGCGTTTTTAAAATGTAATTATTGCACGTGCCACTCTATCCTGATCAACTGACTTGTTCAAATGAGCTTTATTTGATATTAATCAAACTTGCCTCCTCTAAATTTAATGATCGCATCCTGCTGAGCAAATCAGATGTCATTCAGATTTGCTCAGAAGATGGATACGTGTCTCCTTGAGTTATGATTAACGCACAGAGCAGAAAGGAGTTTCTCCCTGAAATTAAAAAAATGAAATAAATGTGATGACTTAAAATGGGTTATTAGAATACAAGACAGCTTACGTCCTGTGGGTCTTTATTTAGAAAATATGTCACTGTTTTTTTGAAAGTAAACGATAATGGTTTGGTGGTTCCTAGATCTGATTTTGTAATGCACCACAATTTGCTTGCTTATTTATTTAAAATATTTCTAGATCTCGCTTACATAAAAATACAGCAGGGCACTATGAAGCATATAAACAAAACAACGAGAAAATGTTTCCTTTTTCTTTTCTTTTTTTAAAAAAACCCCCAATAAGCACTGGTTGAGAAAAAGGAATTCATATTTCAAAGGCTTGTCTGAATCACACACAGGTACCACTGTATTTGACAGCAGAAAAACAAAAAAACAAAAACTAGATGAAAGGACACGGCTAGACTGATATGAACCTCAGCAGGGTGTGCGAAAAGAATAAGCGATCTTAAAAGGAACTGATTTGATTTGATTGCGAAGTGCTAACCTTGCTCTTTGGGTTCCTATTGGACCTGTGTCATCCTTGGCACAGGCCACATACATGACTAAGCACCCTTAGGTCTAGGCAGTGATGGGACTGGCCTCCTTATGAGGAGCGGCTTAGGGAACTGGGTAAGTTTAGCCTGGAGAAGAGAAGGTTAAGGGGTGATATGATAGCCATGTTCAAATATATAAAAGGATGTCATATAGAGGAGGGTGAAAGGTTGTTTTCTGCTGCTCCAGAGAAGCGGACACGGGGCAATGGATTCAAACTACAAGAAAGAAGATTCCACCTAAACATTAGGAAGAACTTCCTGACAGTGAGAGCTGTTGGACAGTGGAATTTGCTGCCAAGGAGTGTGGTGGAGTCTCCTTCTTTGGAGGTCTTTAAGCGGAGGCTTGACAGCCATCTGTCAGGAATGCTTTGATGGTGTTTCCTGCTTGGCAGGGGGTTGGACTGGATGGCCCTTGTGGTCTCTTCCAACTCTAGGGTTCTATGATACTGTTTTTCAGAAGATGTCTAAAAGAAAGGAGGAATGATTCCTGACCAACCTCTAGTAGCAGGGAGTTCCAGAGAACAAGGCCTGCCACATTAGCAAAGGTTCAGCCCATAGTAAAAGGTTGTCAAAGTATTCCACGCAAGAAGGCCTTGCATTCACGTTTGAAGCGAAAAAGATAAAAATAAGGTCCTTGGCGGAAAAGCAAAAGTTTTTGGACAAACACCTGGAACAATTCAAAGGAACTCCACTTGATCCAACACAGCTCTATAAGTTTCCAGAAGTATTTCCACCACCGCCGAGACCATCAGGGCCAAGTCAGGACCCGGAGGAAGGTAAGAAAGGAGTGGCAACTGGAGGAGAAGAATAAATAAAGGAAAATGGCGCTCAAACTAATGACTTGGAATGTCCGGGGATTAAATCAGAGACCAAAGAGACGCAGAGTGTTCTACAGCTTAGAAAAGAAGAATCTGGATATAATATGTTTACAGGAGACCCACATAGTCCGACGTCACAGAAGACTACTACAGAACAAGAAATTAGGCCAAGAGTTCATATCATCGGATAAAGTCAAGAAGAGAGGAGTAGTGATATATGCAAAGGAGAAATATAGCCCAAGACAGCTATTTAAAGATGAAGAAGGGAGATACATCGCAATTGAAATTAATGTACAAGGCGAAAAATTTTTGATTCTGGGACTTTATGCACCAAATGATGGAAAGTCGATCTTTTATAAAAAAATACATGACTTGCTGTTGGACTATTTGGATTACAAGGTAGTGTGCCTTGGAGATTTTAATGGTGCAGTTTCCACATTAATGGACAGATCTCAAAGAACTAAATTAACGAATGATGGGAAACTCCCAAAGACTTTTTTTGAAATGGTGGACAATTTGAATTTGGTGGACTCTTGGAGATTAAAAAATCCCTACAGAAACAGAGGCAACGTATTTTAGTGAACCTCAGCAGTCATGGTCGAGGATAGACTACATCTGGATCTCGAATGAATTGGCTCCAAAAATACAAAAGGCAGAAATTGGTCCCAAAACGCTTTCAGACCATAATCCGGTACAGCTAAACTTAAAAATGATTTCCAAGGACTCTTTCAGGTGGAGAATGGATGATGCATTGATGAGAGACACCAAGCTAGTAGAAAAAGCGACGAAAAAGATGAAAGAATACTTTCAAATCAATTGGAGTTCCGAAGTGGAAAAAAGGATTGCTTGGGATGCAAGTAAAGCGGTGATGAGAGGATTCCTCATAAGTGAAAAAGCAAAAAAGAAGAAACAACAAAATTTAGAAATGGAGAGACTGTTGAGACTAATTAAAGAAAAGGAAAAAGAATTGAGAGGACATCCTAGATGTGTTAAAATTCAAAAAGAAATTAAATACTTGCAATCCCAATATGCAACTATCATGAATCAAGATATCGAATGGAAAGTGAAAATGATGAAACAAAGAACATTTGAATCAGCTAATAAATGCGGAAAACTACTAGCTTGGCAATTAAAGAAAAGACAAAAGGCAAATGTCATCACCAATTTGATAGTAAATGGAAAAAACGTAGAGAAACCAGAGGAAATCAGATGGTGTTTTCAGAGATTTTATAAGCAATTGTACAAGGAGGAGAAGATAGACGAAGAAGAGATAGACCGATTTCTGGAAAAGAATGGATTGCAAAAGGTCCCAGAGGAAAAATTAACAACCCTCAACCACCCAATATCGACACAAGAGATAGAAGAGGCAATAAACAGTATGCAATTGGGGAAGGCTCCAGGACCGGATGGATTAACAGCAAAATACTATAAGACATTGAAAGACTGGCTATTGCAGCCGCTAAGAGAAATTTGCAATAAGATATTAGAAGGAGATAGGGCACCAGAGACGTGGAAAGAAGCCTTTATCACACTGATTCCAAAACCAGATACAGATAAGACTTTAATGAAAAATTATCGTCCAATATCCCTTTTGAATGTGGATTATAAAATTTTTGCAAATGTTTTGGCTACAAGGTTGAAAAGAGTGTTGAAAGACTATATACATAGAGACCAAGCAGGTTTCTTGCCAGGAAGACAAATAAGCAATAATACGAGAATTATTGTGGATATTTTAGAAAAACTGGAGAGAGACATAAACATAGATGCGGCACTATTGTTTGTTGATGCAGAGAAAGCATTTGATAAAGTATCTTGGACATTTATGAAAAAGAATTTGGAAAAGATGGGAGTTGGAGAAAAATTCTTAAATGGCATTAAGGCCATTTATACAGAACAAAGAGCAAAAGTAATAGTAAACAGTGTGATATCGGAGGAGATTGAAGTTGAGAAAGGAACAAGACAAGGGTGCCCTATCTCCCCTTTACTTTTTATTACGGTCCTGGAAGTCCTCCTAAATATGATTCGAAAAGACAAACAGACAAAAGGAATTAGAGTGGGAGAGAAAGAATACAAATTGCGCGCCTTCGCAGACGATTTGATGTTATCCCTGCAGGAACCGGAAAGCAGTGTCCCCAGAGCTTTGGAATTGATTGAACAATTTGGACTTGTAGCTGGCTTCAAATTAAATAAACAGAAAACCAAAGTTTTAGGTAAAAATTTGAGTGCAGAACAGATTCAAAGAATACAAGAAGCCACTGGCCTCAATTTTGTTAAAACTGTAAAATATCTAGGTATCAATCTCACAACCAAGAATTTGAACCTGTACAAGGACAACTATGAAAAACTGTGGATGGAGATAAAAAAAGATATGGAAATTTGGACAAGACTTAAATTGTCGTTAATGGGAAGAATAGCAGTGATCAAAATGAATGTCCTACCAAGGATGCTGTTTTTATTCCAAGCCATACCAATTTTGGATAAATTGGACTGCTTTAAGAAATGGCAAAAGGACCTATCGAAGTTCATATGGCAGGGCAAAAAGCCTAGAATTAAGTTCAAGATTTTAACAGACTCTAAAGAGAGAGGAGGCTTTGCCCTGCCGGATTTAAGACTTTACTTTGAAGCAGCGGCCTTTTGCTGGTTAAAGGATTGGTTCAAGTTAGAGAATGTTGATGTGTTGGACTTGGAAGGACATGACAATATGTTTGGTTGGCATGCATACCTTTGGTATGACAAGGTTAAAATCCACAGAACTTTTAAGACTCATATAGTTAGAAAATCCTTGTATCAGGTTTGGACTAGATATAAAGACTTGTTGGAGAGAAAGACTCCTAGATGGATTTCTCCAGTGGAGGCCAAGGCCTATAAGAGACCGAACATGTCTGCAAATTGGTTAAGATATATGGACATATTGCAGCAGGAAGGGGACTCATTTAAGTTGAAAAGCTATGATCAAGTTAAAAGTCAGGTCCCCGACTGGCTGCAATATCATCAGGTGTATGAAACATTTAAAATGGACAAAAAAGTTGGTTTTCAAGTAGAAAAATCAAAACTGGAGACAGAACTGATAGAATCGAACTTTAAGAACCTTTCCAAAATGTATAATCTTTTGCTAGAGTGGCATACGAAAGATGAACTGGTTAAATCGTCAATGATAGATTGGGCGAAAGATGTAGGACATAATATTATGATGGATGACTGGGAGAGATTGTGGCAGAAAGGTATCAAATTTACTGCTTGTCATAGTTTAAGAGAAAATATAATGAAAATGGTATATAGATGGTATTTGACACCAGTTAAGATAGCTAAGATGAATACCAAAATGTCAGATGTATGTTGGAAATGTAAACATGCGAAAGGTACCTTTTTTCATATGTGGTGGCTGTGCCCAGCGGTAAATGCTTTCTGGGATAAGATTTATAATGAGCTTAAGAAGGTAATGAAAGTTACCTTTCGTAAGAAACCAGAGGCATTTCTTCTGAGCATAACCAATGAAGAGATACCCAGTCAGGATAGAGTGTTTTTTATGTATGCCACAACAGCAGCTAGAATTTTATTGGCAAGAACATGGAAAGGAGAAGAGATACCAACGGTGGAAGAATGGCAGATGAAGATGATGGAATATATGGAACTTGCAGACCTGACCGCCAGAATCCGGGACCAGAGGGAGGAGAGGGTGTCACAGGATTGGAAAAAATTCAAAGACTATTTAGTTAAATCAGTTAAATTGAATATTTGAGCAGAATCAAATAGATTAGCGGCTTTAGTAGTTTTATGTTAGATAAAATGGTTAAGAGGAAACTTTATATGTGAAGGATCTATTAGTCAAAAGGTGTTAAGATATGATGTTAAGATAAGATTTATAGATATTTGATTAAGTATAAGCAAATATATTAAAATTGGGGCAAATGTTAATTGAACAAGATATAAAGCTACCCAGAAGAAAGATATGAGTTTGAAGACAGTGGAGGGAACAGGGGAAGTCCCCAAACAGAGAAGATAGAAACTAGAGAAGTACAAAGATAAGTGTACGTTAAGGTTTGTATATGTTTTTTCTTACGTTTATTGTTATTGTCATTATTGTTGATTTTGTTCATTGTTTATTATGTATTGTGTTTTCATTGTGTTTTTGTTATGTTTTTTCTTTGTCTTATTGGAAAAGAATAAAAAATCTTTAAAAAAAAAACAAAAAAAAAACAAAGTATTCCACGCTGGGGTACAAAGAACCACAAAACAAGGCTTGGGATCCTGGGATTGCAGCATGTATTTCAGAAGCAACAACGTACCCAGACCCACTTAATTATTGAAACAGAATTCCCAAACATTGATTTTTCTCTGTAAATTGGCCACATAGCCAGTTCCACTGAGTATGGAATAGTGATGGTTGGTGTTATGTACTGACTTGACTCTGAGTATATTTCAGTTGGACATACCAATTTCAGTTTCTCTTCATTTTTAATTTTGCCGTCTTAAATTCAGTTCTCCACATTTCTGCAGCAATTTCCATTAAAAAAAAATCATCATTAAAAATCACCAGCATTTTGAGTAGAATTTCTCCTAATGCACTTCCCTCCCCCCCCCATTTTCAACCCGTGTTCACATTTTCGTAAATAAATTTTCCCTAATATGATTTATCTCTGCCTGCTATGGTGGTGAATATATTCATTTTTAAGCACACTTTCCTCTAATGTATGCATTGATTGGGGGGGGGGACTACAAGGTGAAATTCAGGGAAGTGTGAATTTCAAAGAACGGCTGTGTTTTCGAGCTCGTTCTGTTTCTGAAAGTGCAAATTTGATAAATTCACCTTTGACTGTCAACTGAAGAGAGTTTCTCACCCATCCCTAGTAGGCAGTATCAACATCTGGGCTCAGTCGCCAAGAAGGCCCTTCCCTTCTTGAGTTCCTATCAAAACAACCCAGCTATCTTCCACTAGTCTCACTTCAATGTCTCCTTCACTGAGGAAAAAAAACAGAAGCCCAAATATTTTTCTCTCTCTTGTGGTTGAAGGGGGCAATACAAAAGACTTGGGCTTTGACAGGGCCTTGTCAAAATTTGAGGGGGACTTTGTCCATCGTTCCGAGTCTGCACTAATAAAATTTGGCTCATTAGCTCGACTGTCGGAAAGGTGACGATGAACTGGTTTGACGTTAATGTCCTGCCTTTCTTGTCCTTGCCTCAGAGCGGTCTCCGGCCCCTTCAAAACCCAGCCGAGTAGAGAATCATCAAGAGAGAGAGAGATACTCAAGCTAATCAGTCTGTCAGCTTGCATTGTTTTGGTGCCTGCCCAAATGAAAAGCGAGCCAGACATGTAGTAGAACAAGGGAGAGATACTTTCCCCTGTAATAAAGATGCAATCCAATAAGAATCTACTGAATGTCATCTCCTCTTGTGGTCAGAGTGACATCTCTATTCTGCACACTTTTAATCCAGCAGAAAATGTCAAGCTGGTGCTAATTCAAAAAAGGCCCTGGAGGTGAGACTGTTTCTGACAGCCTCTCTCAGCCAACCGAGCAAAGAAAGCAAACTCCCTTCTCTATGTTGCTTCCTTGGCACAGCAAGCGTGCCAAGGATGGATGGATAGATAGATAGATAGATAGATAGATAGATAGATAGATAGATAGATAGATGTTTAGGGAAGTTTTTAATGTTTAATGTTGTATTGTGTTTTTAATATTTGGTTGGGAGCTGCCCAAAGTAGCTGGGGACTGGGGAAACCCAACCAGATGGGTGGGGTATAAATAATAAATTATTTTTAAGAGAGAGGAGGGGAGGGAGGAAAGAGAGAGATATATACATTGCTTTTTTCTATAAAAATATTTTGGGGTACCCTCTTTTTCCAACTCATATTGAAATACTGCCCCTCAATGAGGCCAAGCTTAGATTCACAAAATGTTTAGGGTATGCGTACCCCTGCATCCTCACAGAAAAAAGCACTGGATAGGTAGATTGATAGGTGATAGATATATAGATAGATGACAGATAGATAGATCTGTGTGTGTATATATATGCATTTATTCTCATTAGCATTTGTGCAAAACCTTTGAGAGTTGTGCACATTATTATCTCAGTAATAGCAGAGGGTGTGACACAATATATGTTTATACCTAACATAATATTTAAACAAAACCAATTAAAGCAGTTGCATTTATACAATCATAGTAATAAATAAATCTAATATTGATTCTCATAACGTCAGTTTTTGTCTACTGATGTCACTGATTTATTTCTGGTTTGGTTACTTCTCTTTTTGAATGTTGTTTGGTTTTTTGCTTAATTTGCAGTTATAGTTTTAAAAAATGCAATTGTATTAGGCATCTATGTATAGGACTATAGGGTCACCACACCTGTTTAGAAGCATAGCGCCTCTGAGTGTGCTGGCCCCAAGGGTTTGTCCGTGAAGCAAGGTCCAAGTCCAGTCCTGGGTCTAGGGGTCCAAAGGAGGTCAGTCCGGCGGGGAGCGAGGCAGGGAGCAGGTCAAGGTCCAAGGCAGGTTCAGGCACAAGGTTGCAGGTTGAGCATACGCTTGCAACTAAGTTGCTCACGCAACTTGGGCTGGGTCTGGCTGGCTTTTATCTGGCCCTATGCTTAGGGCGGCCCCGATCCTCCGGAGACTCGCCTCTCCTCCGGGCCTGGAGGCGAGCACTCCTCCTGTAGGCACTTAGCTCCCTTCGCCTCTCTGTCCTGAGCCTCTGCAGCTCAGGAGAGGCTGGTGGGTTACTGGACCCAGGGGCTGCCTCAGCTTCCTCTGAAGAGGCTGGGAGTGGAGCACCTGCAGGCAATGGGTCCTCCCTCCCATCAGGAGCCAGAGCAGACTCTGCTGATGCCTGCACCTGGGGATCCAGCACAGGTGGGGATCCTTCAGGCTCAAGCCCTGGCCCCGGCTCAGCTGGTTCTGGAGGCGGGGAATCCTGTGCAGGCTGGGATCCCTCAGGTTCAGCATCTGAGTCTGACTCCCAGGCCATCACACTGAGAGTGGATGTAGTTCCTTGACCTTCCTATATTGAGCTGGGGTGATCTGAACAGAGCTCATACCTGTTCTTGCTTGAGCATGAACAGAGAGCCTCTGTATGGTTGACAACCTTGCTTTATCAGAGTTCCCAATTGGGCAGAGCAGTGTTCTTCAATCTCACATCGCCATATGTTGTCGGATTACAACTCCCATCATCCGTGACTAGCGACTCAGCTGACTATGGACAATGGGAGTTGTAGTCTAACAACCTTTGTGTACCCAAGGTTGAGAAGCACCGATGATCTACCTGCATTGAAGCACACTGAACTTAAGGGTGGAAGAAATGAGGATTTTTTTTGGGGGGGGGACAACGACTCAGGATTCCTCCATCTCTAGCTGTGGTTAGAAGAGGGGGCATTTGAAAGTCAGAGCACATGCAGAAACGTATCCCATGGTGTTCTGAATCCCACCTTCGTGCAAGTCCCTGTCGATCCTTCAGGGGGAAATTTTCTTCACCGCCTCCGTTCCTCGGAAGGAGAAGGGATGAAGCAAGTGCTGGAAATAATTGTGTATGCTAATTTGGCTCACTTAATTAGCATAATTAGTACACCAATTTGCATAGAATGGAAATCACGCTGCTCAAGATTGTGGGAAGGGAGGCTGAGGTTTAGTGACAGCGAGAGCATGAAGGTTATGCGGGAAGAGCGAGGAAGGGGCCCTGTTGCTCTGTCAAATGCAACACAGCAGCCTAAGAGCTCATTGTAATAACTTACCTAAATGTAATTTGCTATCATACTCCCCCTCTATTAGAATGTGCAGAACTTGCAACTTTGGTAAAGAAAAAAAAACCAATTATATTTCTCAGGGATTCATTCCATATAACATTAACTGTTATGACGAGCTATTTTGGTAGGAACGTGGCTGCCTTATATGTCTTTGGGCTTCTGGGACTCAAGTTAACATTCTGTTACAATAAAGCACCGCTGGATTTTATTTCTCTTTAAAGCTTCAAAGTCCTCACATTAAACTCCACTTGAAGAAGTCGCCGTTTCTGAAGAAAGCTCCGTCACTGAGCGAAAGCAGCACAACTTCCAAATGAAGTTGCTCGAGTTTGCATGATATGGAGGGTGAACTTGCATCTACTGGGGCTTCATGTGGGCACCAAGATTCACCTGGTATCTGCACCTGGACATTTTTTTTTTAAATGCTGATCTGTTTCCAAGTCACTCTGTGCCCTCTCTGCTTACATTTGCATTGATCTGAGCCTCTCTGCCTAAAATGGAGGTCTGCGTGCCCCATTCAGTGCAATGGGAAATCTAAAAACAGCTAACGTTTCCCACTTTTGACCAAAGTGGATGAAATTTGCAGGCAGAAGAGTCCCTTCTAGTTAAGCCTGCCGAACTGCAGACAAATAGGTTCAGGGGCCTTTTCATTTTAGCACCCATCCTGTTCTCCTGACTGCAATCTACATTTGTTGTTGTTGTTG
The DNA here is from genome assembly GCA_900245905.1 of Lacerta viridis. Taxonomy (NCBI): domain Eukaryota; kingdom Metazoa; phylum Chordata; class Lepidosauria; order Squamata; family Lacertidae; genus Lacerta; species Lacerta viridis. Next base: position 515,124 of record OFHU01004224.1, on the reverse strand, counting down.
TTCAGTTGTGTCTGACTCTTCGTGACCCCATGGACCAGAGCACACCAGGCACGCCTGTCTTTCACTGCCTCCCGCAGTTTGGTCAGACTCATGTTGGTAGCCTCGAGAACACCGTCCAACCATCTCATCTTCTGTCGTCCCCTTCTCCTTGTGCCCTCAATCTTTCCCAGCATCAGGGTCTTTTCCAGGGAGTCTTCTCTTCTCATGAGGTGGCCAAAGTATTGGAGCCTCAGCTTCAGGATCTGTCCTTCCAGTGAGCACTCAGGGCTGATTTCCTTCAGAATGGATAGGTTTGATCTTCTTGCAGTCCATGGGACTCTCAAGAGTCTCCTCCAGCACCATAATTCAAAGCATCAATTCTTATTTCAAACATTGTGATGTACCGGTATTGTTGGGAGATTCATTCCCCGTGTGCAGTCATGGGTTTATTGTATTTCACATGACTGGGTATGTGTTTTGTTTCCACAGAGTGGGAAGTGACGTAGACAGGATGTTTGTCTTACTGTGTTTCCCTGAAGTAGGACTATTGTCCATTGTTCTCTCTCTTTGCTGTCTGATGCTAGAGAGAGAGGGAGCCATGTTGAAGTGCTCCACTGTGTATATATGTAATAAAGTAGGTTAGCCAACATGCTGAGTTGCTGTGGTCTGTTACGCAACTGCGCAAACCTCTGCGGATGCCTAAGAGTGTGTTGATGTACTCCCACATCAATCACTATGATGTCCGGGGGCTGAAGAGGCTGAGAAGCTCCCGAACGATCGCCCAGGAAGGAGGGAACATGTCAGTTGGGCATGTGTCTCTGCCAGGGTCCTACTTGTGAGTAGGTGGTTTCCTGACAGGTATATCGCGATGTTTACCTGGTGACATAGGTTGATGTTGAAAACCAGATATCGCCCAGCCCTACTCCTAGCCACCAAGGCCACCTGAGTTTCCGGTGTCAAATCCAGAATCCCTATCCCTGTTGTCTTGTTCCCTGGCCAGGAGGGGACGTCATATTTTGGTAGAAAGGAGCTGCAGGACCGGATCACACCCATGCACCTGGCTCTGAGCTGCAAGTGTTTTCAGTGTGGCCTGGAAGGAAGCCACAGGAAACTTGACAAAGGCGAAATGTGAACCACACCTCCTAGTTGATAGCATTCTTGCCTTCTTCATCTATTCCGCTGCAGCTAGAACTGAACTTCTTTCAGAGTTTAAAACTTTCCCTCTTTATTCCCCAAGCTACATTACTTAGTGTAACCTTATACTCCCATAACCTACATAAGTTCCCCATCTCTAGTGTATTTTCAAATTGCAACTCTATTCCCTCCTCAAATTCAAATTCTGTAATATATTTTGGTTTTGGTTTTTTTAGGTCTACCCTGTGTGTATGTGTGTGTTTATCTCATGAGAAAGCTAATCAGATTCCTTTCATACCCTCCAGTAAGGATTTAAGAGTTTTACCATGTAGAAAACTATTACAGCAAATAATTAATTATCCCCACTCTTTATTATAACACATATCCCCAGATATTTTAAGCTTTGCTTTGAGGGCTTTCATTTCAGCTTTTCTTTTCTTTTTTACAAAAAAAAAAAAACTGTGTCAATAATACTATTCTGGAGGCAACAGCTTTAAGCTGCAATACAGATCTAGGCGTAATGTTACAGAATAATTTTTCTAAGTATAATAACGGTTTAGCAACTGAACAAATGGTCCAGTTGAGAATTGTATCCCCCAACACGAGCTTCCGTTGCACCGCAGAATTTAAATCCGTTCCAGGATTTAAACCCGAAGGGTACAATCCAACAAAAAGTTAGGACGTTGCTGGCATTTGTTTATTATTTAAAGCATTTTGATGGCATCCGTTAGCCTCAAAAGGCTCCCAGAACAGCTTTGAGCAATAAGGCAGCTCTTCTTCTCATGATGACAACCTAAAATACACCGCACGAAAAGTTAAGGAGTAGGAGGGAAGAGGAAGAAAGCAGACGCTGGCAACAATTCTTAGTTACAAAGTTATTGTAAGTCTTCTTTCAAGCAGTGATGTGGGCAAGCATGATGTGCTCCTTATAGCTGATCCTTCTCTGGTTGATGTATAGGGTCAGGTTCTATGCAACCATTATCTTCTTCCTCATAGGCGGTAGGAGTAGACTGTCAGTAGCCTTTGCCTTGTAGGAATGATTGACCCGTGTCAGTAGCCTTTGCCTCATGGCAGGAATGGTGGTGGGGATAGATCCAGGCAGCATGGCATTACTTCCCTTGATCTAGATGATCTATACTCCTATTGATGCAGCTCAGAATTGCATTGGCTTTTTTAGCTGCTGCATCACACTGTTGACTCATGTCAAGTTTATGGTCTACCAAGACTCCTAGATCCTTTATTATTTTTATTATGTATTATTATTTTTATTGCATATGCTTGCACTTATGTCTTAGTGATGTCCACGGTTTGGTCATGTCCACAGAATGGAAGATGGCAGGATCCCGAAGGACGTGCTCTACGGGGAGCTGGCTTCTGGCACCAGGCCCACTGGCAGACCAACAAAGATGTCTGCAAACATGGCATGAAGGCTGGCAACACCAACCCTGCCATGTGGGAATCCTTTGCAGAGAACCACAGTGCCTGGAGACCAACAGTCAGACTGTGCATCCAGATCAGGGACAGGAAGAGGAATGCCTGCTGAGGGGAGCTCAGAGAGAAGAAACACGTTGGTTCATCTGCAGCAGCACAACCAGATGCCTTCATCTGCCCCAGCTGCAACAAAACATGTCTCTCCCGTATCGGTCTCTACAGCCACAGTAGGTGCTGCAACCTTCCAACAGTTTGACTTCACCCCAAAATACACACTCCTCCACTGTCTCCCGAGACAGACAAATGTCAACCGTTGCCTATGCAAGGAGAGGGAGACCTCAGGCCCAGGGGCCAAAGGCCTCTCTATGTGGCCCTCAGAATTCTCTGCAGGCTATACTCATCACCACAGCCCCTCTCCCCAGGCCACACCCCTTGCCATCTTTAAGGGGTATAATTGTATCTCTGTTTAGAGAACATAAGAACCCAGCTGCTAGATCAGGAAAACGGCCCACCTAGTCTGGGGTCCTCTTCTCAAAGTGGCCCCCAATAGGAAGTCCATAAGCAGGACTTGAGTGCAACCTGTGACTTGTCTCCACCTGTAATTCCCAGCCAATGGTGTTCAGAACCAGGGCCGGATTTAGGTTTGATGAGGCCCTAAGCTACTGAAGGTAATGGGGCCCTTTATATGTCCAGCTGTCCTTTGTCAACAACAAATTCTCCCTGTTTTTTGTGTTGAATATATGCTGTATGGTAATTTATGAACCTAATGGGTATCTAAAGCCATGTGCACATGTAGAACATAGGCACCCTACTGTATATATAGAGATGAGCAAACCAGTGATACTTTAGGGAGCAGGCGGCACATTACTTACATTATAGGAGCCTACACAACACAAAACACTGTTGCAGTATGTGGGTTTTATTTTATTTGTTTTTTATCTTATATTTGCAGAATGTACATCTAGTTTTTTTTTCTTAGTTTTTTTGGGGGGGGCAAGAGAGTGGGGCCCGAAGCTATAGCTTATTTAGCTTATACTTGAATCCGGCACTGTCAGAAGCAAGCTGCCTCCAAGAGTCGAGGCAGAACATAGCAATCAGGGCCGTCTTAAGCTTATCTGGCGCCGTGGTGCAAGGATCCCTCCAGTGCCCCCAACCCCCACGTTTCCCTCCGGGTGGCTGTTCCAGCACGGAGGCTCCGGGCGCGGCGCTGCTGGCAGGGCTGGAGGGTGGCTCCTCCAGCAGGGAGGAGGCTCCAGCCATGGCACAGCATGTTGGAGGTGGGCGAGGGCAGCGCTGCCAGAGGGGCTGGAGGGCATCTCCTCCAGGCAGGGAGGAGACTCCAGGCACAGCGCGGCATGGCGGAGGCAGACAAGGGCGGTGAGCTGATGCTGGGAGGCACCGTGTCCAGCCTCTGTCTCTTCCCTGGCATGCCCTCCTGTGGGAATGTTTAGGAGTGTGGATGAGTATATATTATTTATATATCTCAATCCCAGCTTGTGTGAGCAAGCTCCAAACTTAGCAGAGTTTACATTCCCTTTTAAAACACAGCAGAAAACGTTTGCATAGGCTTGCTTAAGCCAGCTATATTCCTGGTATATTCCCCTTGTTCCCTCTTAAAAGTAGAAAGACACAATACTGATTATAAGATATAAAAGGAGTTTACTTACAGACATCCATGAGTTACAGTACAGGCTTCAAGGAGGCAGACAAACTTAGATAAATGTATTTACATGCAGTGAAGCTGCTTCCATGAGGGAACAGGCTTCACCTCTGCTTCTCTCAGCTGCAGGCTGAGAGAGAGCATGCTGCTTCTTCAAAGGATGAGGCAAAATGGAGAGTGATCTTTGGGATGTTGTTCCCAGGTAAGACCACACCTACTTCTGGTTCCTGTAACTCAGTCCAGGTAAGCAGGAAGTTAAGCCTGGAGGACTGAGTTACAAGGGCGGTGATGTCCTGATGCTGGGAGGCACCGTGTCCAGCCTCCGCCTCTTCCCTGGCACGCCCTCCAGAATGTGGCACCGTGGTTCCCCGCACCACTAGTCTCTATGGCTAAGACGGCTCTGATAGCAGTCATGGTTGGCAGACACTGATACCCTCATCTCCCATGAATCCTCTCTTAAAGTCTTCAAAGTTGGCTGCCATTGGTACAAGTTCCAACTATGCCTCCCTTTTTGCAGAACAGAGTATCGGAATGAAATGACAATTCCTTGTGACTTTAAAAACGAAACCAGCACAGGAGATACCTGCAGGGACCCCCCTGTTTCTTTTGCTCCAAAGTAAGGGTGGGCTGTGAGAGAGAGATACACCATTTCATTCCCCCTTCAAAGTGAGCATCTATAAAGATGTATTCCTTCTGCACTTTTTATTCTTGGAAGAAAAAAAACAGGGAGGCCACACTATATATCAAAAGCACATTTAAGGAAATATACAATCCCAAGACTGACAAGGGCTTTTGTGTAATCATGGGATATCTGACATGCCAGCATTTACATGCAGTTTAACTCCCATTTTAACTGCCAGTACCATAAAATTATTTGATTGAGTGTCATTCTTGAATTTCAGTGGGGAATGGAATCCCTCGGGACTGTGGTCGCTTAAGAAATATACTTCACAGAACTGAAGGAATCAGATGTCATGCTCTACCTGGAATCCTAATTCCTTGAAAACATGAAGCCAAGGGAGTTGTTATTCATTGCAGACACATTGAGAAAGGGGGTGGGTGGGCTGGGGGAGAGAATCACCTGGTCCTCCTGACAAGTATGTTTGTGCTGAAACTTTTAATACCAAGGGGGGTGGCACGATTGGGGGGAAAACTGCCTGTTTACAAACATCTTGGATTTCCTGTCCATTTTACTTTGTGAATGACTGCCTATCCCCTATCATCTGCAAGCCAGTGAGGTATAGTGATTAAGAGGGGTAAACTCATAATCTGGTGAACCGGGTTCGCGTCTCCCACTCCTCCACATGCAGCTGCTGGGTGACCTTGGGCTAGTCACACTTCTTTGAAGTCTCTCAGCCCCACTCACCTCACAGAGTGTTTGTTGTGGGAGGAAGGGAAGGGAAAGGAGAATGATATCAAATCCAAACTCTTCTTCTTCTTCTTTTTTGAACCTGCTTTCTGATGCTGGAATGAAGTGTGGTGAAATGGAGGCATTGCGGAGATATTGTTACGGATAGATGGGTAAATGTATTTCTGGTTAGAATTTCATATGATTTGTAAGTCCAGCTCCATATATATATTGAAAAGGATAAAGGATCGGTTAAGTCCATCCAAAGGGTGTGGCGCTCTCTTCTCAGGCAAAGGGAGCTCTTTGTCCACAGACAGCTTCTGGCCAGCATTCCGTGCACTTGTTTCCATCACATTGTTCTATTGTGCCAGAAGTGGTTTGGTCAATTTATATTTATATAAGGGGGGGGGACACAAACAAACAGAGCCAAAGTATTTTTAAAAATTGATGTTATTAAAGATTTTCATGGGATACAAAAGTATGTGGACCTCGGTTTTTGATGAAGAACATTTTGTCAAACGCCGAAAACCCGGAATTGTGCTTCCATTTTCAAATGGTCTCAGGCACGCCTTCCAAGGCACGTTTCTCCATTTTCCGAGATGCCGACCGCCCATTGCGCCTTGTTACGTTTCGGTCAAACGGTCTTCTAGATGGGACAACTAAATGTATTTCTGTTTTGATCATAAAGTCCTTTCTACATAAAGCCAGTTTTATTCTGTGTGAGATTTTGATGTATAAGGTTGGGGGGAGAAGACACGTGGGGAGGGAGAGATGGGGGATAGTAAACTTTCATTTTCTTGCACGCTGTTCAGTTTTTTTTTTTTTGTCAGGGTCATAAGTTCTCTTTCTATTCATTTATTAGTTTTCCCTGGCAATGAGAGAGATTGGGGCAGCAGGGCACGGTAGGTTGCCTATGGTTGACTGCAGTGAGTTTTCTTTGTGTGTGGGAAGGAGAGGGTGTGGCGATCGCACACAGGGTCCCCGGATGTTTCACGGTATCCCTGTGCCAACGCTCTCTTCTCTCGGCCACCAACCAGGCCCCCTGGTAAATCTGGACGGTTAAGTAACATCCAGTTTATTTATTCAGAATAAAAGCATGTGGTTTCATAAACTGCGGACAATGTCAAACAGTGTCTTTCCAGACCTATAACTCCCTCTACCAGCTCTCCCTGGTCTGAAGCTCAACATCAAAAAAACTAAGATCTGGCCACTGCTCACCTTCAAATAGAAGGGGAAGAAATGGAGGCAATTTCACTTTCTTGGGTTCCATGAGCAGATGGTGACAGGCATTAGAAGACGCCTGCTTCTTGGGAGAAAAGCAATGACACAGACAGCTTTCCATCACCTTGCCGACAAATCGTATATGTGGCCAGTAGTAATGTATGGAAGTGAGAGCTGGCATAAAGAATTCGAAGAATTGATGCTTTTGAATTATGGTGTGGAGGAGCTTGAGACTCTGGTCAAACCTTCCATCACAGCCCTTGCTCACTGGAAGGACAGATCTATGAGGCTGTACTTTGCCACCCATGAGAAGAGAAGACTCCCTAGAAAAGACCCTGTTTGGTGGAGGGCACAAGGAGAAGGGGACGACAGAGGATGAGATGGTTGGAATCGAAGCTTATATTTGGCCAAATGCGAGAGGCATGAAGGAAGGGGGGGCTCTGGATGGGGTCACAAACAAACAGAACAACAACAACAACAACCAGCTCTCCCTCCAACCTCTCAGCTATTTATTTTTATTCTCCTAACTGGTCTTGAAGTTTTTGTTACATTAACTTCATGCACACTCTTTCCTAACTCACTCCCACTCCAACCAACCTCCCAATTCCAACCCACTCCCACAACTAACTCCTCTCTATTATGCCAACTAACTGTCACTCTGACTCCACCCCCTTTTCATGTAACCTGGATACAACCTTCATGTTAGTCACATAGGGGGGTGTACAGTCAATTTAGCCATATTGATTTGTATGCTGTTGGTGGGTTCTTACCAACCTGGATGGGAAACAGCCTAACCAAAAAAGCTAACCAATGAACTGGAACTAGCAGGGGGACAAATAAAATGAGAATGCCTTCACCCCGGTGTGGCTCCCCTTTATTACACACACAGCCCAACAAGACAATAACAAGAGTATTTGTAAGGGAAGTTGTAATGAATAGCAGATCTTAGCCCAACCCACGCAGGTTCAAGAAAAGGCAAATCAGGACCATGGTCAGCTCCCAGTGGGCCCCCTGATCCCTGAGTTTGGGATGACATCTCAGCAATTACTGTGCATGCTGTGTATGAATGCAAATTCACATTTCCAAATCGCATCACAACGTTAGCAAGATATTTTGAGATGGTAAGGATCTTTTGAGGGCGCTTCCAAATCAAGCTTCTGGCACCTAATTAAAAGGCTCCTAAAATTAATTTCCTACACAACCACCACAAAACCTCCCTCTCTCAACCTCATTGGATTGCTCTGCTCAAACAGCAATCAGAAACAATATAACCATGGCAATTATTGCCACTGCAAGGAAGGAGCAAGCATTGGGTTCGAAAGCCATCCTAAAAAGTTCGTCCTATGGAAGTTCATTAAAGAGAGCATTATATAACACTGAAAAAGTCCAGTTGTTTCTGAGATTTTCCTGTGTTCAAGCCCCCTCTGTCCCAAATCAAGTTCTATTTTGTCCTCAAAAATAGCTGCATTGAAATTATTATTTGTATTTTAATTTACTTTTTGAATTTTGCTTTGGTATTAGGTTCCAAACCACTTTTTTTTTTTTTTTTGCTGGATGCAAATTACATTTGCATGCAACAAGGGAACATTTCCTTCCTTCTGAGTCTGCCTTAATATATTTTCTCTTAAATATTATTCTATTCATTATATATGAGCTCTTATACAAACTTCCACACTCAGTGTCTCTTTCTATAGCAACATGTAAAACAATTATTTCTAACTCATAAAGAGATGCATGTGTTTTTTTCTACCCTCCGTTGACAAAGTTTTCCTCCTGATTTGCATAATGCAAGGGGCCTTGTGAATTCAAATAATGTTTCAAGTAAATAAATGATACATATTGAAAAGAATATATAACTTAACATCAGCAATTTTGGGGAATCCTTAATGTTGCAATGGGAAATATTAATAACATGGAGAGATCCCTACCCCACCCCCCCCAAAAAAAATCAAATGAATTTGCTTTTTTATGTAATTACATGTAGGTCCTGCATTCAGGATTCCAGCCCTTCCATTCCAGCCTCCCATGTTTTCCACCACAATCCTGTCTATGAACTCACTTCTTCTGAGAAACAACTTTAAAATACAGTCATACCTTGGAAGTTGAATGGAATCCATTCCAGAAGTCCGTTCCAGAAACCAGAAGTCCGTTCCAGAAACATCCAGAAACCAAATCGCGGCTTCTGATTGGCTGCAAGAAGGTCCTGCAGCCAATCAGAAGCCATGGAAGCCCCGTCAGATGTTTGGGTTCCAAAGAACGTTTGCAAACCAGAGCAATCACTTCCAGGTTTGCGGCATTTGGGAGCCAAAACGTCTGAGTACCAAGGCATTCTGGATCCAAGGTACGACTGTATATGCTTGCATACAATGGGCACAGCAGCAGAAATAGTGGCAAAGCCCTCTCCTGATTTATTTACATGTGTCAGGGACTGGGCAGAGGAGAAATGGTGGAGACCACCTCCCCATCCTGACCCATGGAGGAGGAATTGGAATACAGTATAGATTTAGAATCATAGAATCATAGAATCATAGAGTTGGAAGAGACCACAAGGGCCATCCAGTCCAACCCCCTGCCAAGCAGGAAACACCATCAAAGCATTCCTGACAGATGGCTGTCAAGCCTCCGCTTAAAGACCTCCAAAGAAGGAGACTCCACCACACTCCTTGGCAGCAAATTCCACTGTCCGAACAGCTCTTACTGTCAGGAAGTTCTTCCTAATGTTTAGGTGGAATCTTCTTTCTTGTAGTTTGAATCCATTGCCCCGTGTCCGCTTCTCTGGAGCAGCAGAAAACAACCTTTCACCCTCCTCTATATGACATCCTTTGATATATTTGAACATGGCTATCATATCACCCCTTAACCTTCTCTTCTCCAGGCTAAACATACCCAGCTCCCTAAGCCGTTCCTCATAAGGCATCGTTTCCAGGCCTTTGACCATTTTGGTTGCCCTCCTCTGGACACGTTCCAGCTTGTCAGTATCCTTCTTGAACTGTGGTGCCCAGAACTGGACACAGTATTCCAGGTGAGGTCTGACCAGAGCGGAATACAGTGGTACTATTACTTCCCTTGATCTAGATGCTATACTCCTATTGATGCAGCCCAGAATTGCGTTGGCTTTTTTAGCTGCTGCATCACACTGTTGACTCAGATTTGCAACAGGGCTTTGAGGGAGGTCACAGCTCAGAGGCAGATGAGGGGAAAAGTTGGGAAATCATGGGAGAGCCAGAGCAATACCTGGCTGACATCATTAGAAAGCATTCCAGACCCAGAGGCGTAGGAAGGTCAGGTGGTACCCGATGTGGAAAATTTCTTGTCACCCCCCCCATTGATTCCCCCCCTGCAAAAATGGTTTTACGTTATTTCATATTTTCTTACAAAGGAATAATAACAAGTAATAATAAAAAAAACTTTTATTTATATCCCGCCCTCCCCGGCTGAAGTCGGGCTCAGGGTGGCTAACATCAGATACATAACATTGGTATAAAATCAAACAATAATTAAATTACCTCCTAAAAACATCTCAAAATCAAATTAAAGTCTAATTAGATGGCTTTCCACAGGGTTAGGGTTGGGAACAGTAAGTGCTCCACTGAACTGAAATTTCAGCCTTCACGACATAGGAAAACAGCCAAGTGAACAGCTATTTTGGTGGAGGAGGGTCAAGATATTAACCAATATGCATGAAATTTCATATATAGCTATATAATCCCTAGTATAGTAAGATAAGACCTTTGGAGCAGGCATTTTTTTAAAAAGTTTTTTTTTATGAACCGCCCTAGTAGGGCAGTAATTGTTCCTTGATAATTTGTCACCCCTCCATTATGGAACATGGGGCGGTTCGCCCCCTATGCGCCCCCTTGCTATGCCCCTGTCCTGACCCTCCATTTCCCAGAACCTGGTGGGTCTTAAAAGTAGGAGAGCAAAGAACTCAAAGACAGAGGGCACGTAGCAACACCCATAGAAGAGACAAATGGGGAAGTGGGAGAGATGGTGGGTGGAGATTCGCTTGGGACAACGTCATTATCCAAGAGGCTGGGTTCTTTACTCTCTCTCTGTAATTACAGAATGCAAAAAAGGACGGTAAGAATCCTCCCCTTGTGTTTATACTTTCCTGGGCCACCAGCCGGGAGCTGCTGCCAGCCTCCTGACAACGTGAGCTACCCAAGCTTAAACCAATGACTAACACACAGCAAAAATGTACCTGAGCTGTAGTGTCCCAGCAATCTCTCATAGGGGGCTGACATTCCCTGCACATAGATGACTATCATGACAGGGAGAAGGCTAGGTGATAAATGTTCACCTTGGCATCTGATTTTCTCTGCTTTTTTCAGTGTGGAAGGAATCGGAAGGGTGCCGTGGTACAGACTCAGCAACAGAGTCAATCCAGCACTCTTGCTGGTGAGCCCGTACCGCACTGAACTTTCCACTGCCTCCTCCTTTAACTTGTTCCCCCCAGTAAGCAGCAGCGACACCACAGCTAGCAAGTAAACATTGCAGGTCCATCCTACTGGGCAAGCCTCATCTGGGAAGGATAACATGCACCTCCTTGTGGTCTGAAGAAGTACATGCCAACAATTCACCTCAAATGGCTGGAAAAGGTACATTGGTCTATTTGCAAAGACTATGCCACATTCTGAATCCGTAGCAACTGAAGCTATATGAGTTGCTGTCCAGCTGAGTGGGCCTTTTCAAGGTGGTAGTGCAAGGTTTTGTGTATGTAGTTCACACACAATCTAGATCTATCACCTTTTTTGCCTCTTAAAAAAACGCTTATTGTGTAACTGGTTTCATTCTGAAAATATAAGCTCATTGCAGATTGATTCTGCATTACCCCACAGTGTGCCCATTTGAAAACAGATGTAAACTGGGGAACTCAGCAGATGGACAGGATATCACCATCATCATCATCACCATCACCACCACCACCACCATCATAGATGTCAACTCCCTGGGGCACTGCGTGCCCAAGGACCCACAAAATTCCCCGTGAAGGGACTGGGCACCCACAGTCACGGGGCCAAGTTGGCACTCTTGATTCTTATTCTTATTATTATTAGGCAGTCTTGACAATAAGGGGCATATTCGCAACTGCCCAATGACATTGTGGGAGGGTGTATACCAAGACTTCAGCCACCACTTCCTTCTTCACCCCCCCCCCAGGTCATGTGCCAGGATGAAAAGGTATGGATAACCTAACCAGAGAGAGAGCTGGACCATAAAGAAGGCTGATCGTCGAAGAATTGATGCTTTTGAATTATGGTGCTGGAGGAGACTCTTGAGAGTCCCATGGACTGCAAAAAGATCAAACCTTATCCATTCCTTAAAGAAATCAGCCCTGAGTGCTCACTGGAAGGACAGATCCTGAAGTTGAGGCTCCAGTACTTTGGCCACCTCATGAGAAGAGAAGACTCCCTGGAAAAGACCCTGATGTTGGGAAAGATGGAGGGCACAAGGAGAAGGGGACGACAGAGGATGAGATGGTTGGACAGTGTTCTCGAAGCTACTAACATGAGTTTGGCCAAACTGTGGGAGGCAGTGAAAGATAGGCGTGCCTGGCATGCTCTGGTCCATGGGGTCACGAAGAGTCGGACACGACTGAACGACTGAACAACAACAAACCTAACCAAGGAGAGGGCTTTCCAATGCATCTCAAGAAACCACACCTAACCTTGTGGGGATGGCAGGATCTAACCAATCTACTTTCCCTTCCTCCCCCACAACAAACATCTGTGAGGTGAGTCGAACCAATCTAGACTGGAGGATCGGAGACGCTAAGGCAGCATGTTGAAGATGAGCATGAGCAATCCTGGAATGAGAAAGTGTACATCTCTGTGCTACAAATGGGTCAGTGTGTACGCAGCCTCTGTGTGCTTCCCGAAGCAAATGTCACAGCAAATGCTGCTGCTGCATAATAACATGAAGCAGGGGAAAGAGAGATGGGAGATTACAGTAGGTGCCAGGAACATTAATTCACCATATAAGCCTCTGTGCACGTTACTGATGTCAATAACTTTGTGCTTCTCATCTGAGATTTCTTGAACTAGCAGGACATCATTTAAAGTGAATGGAACACAAGACTACCAGCTGTGAAGAGTGATTACTTGAAGGCAACCACAGCTGGATCTGGACCCTCATGTGTATGCAGACTAACAGCTGGCTCTTTAACACAGTCTAATAGCACCCATACATTTAACTGCTTTGGAGCTGCTATTTTCTATCGCTTGGTGCTCTCCATCTGAAGTTCTATTGTAATATGCAGCTATTATCATTTAAATATATCTGCTGAAACTTTCTTGCTAAAATTATAGCACTAGCCAGTTTCCAAAGGGTAATTACTCGACAGTAGGGTTTTTTTTTAAAATGATATCACAGAAAGTAGGCTTATGAAACATTTGGGATTAACAGCCTGGAAGATCACCCAGCAAAAATGAGCCAAGGTTGTAAAAGTTGTATCAAGTGATATCGTCTGCGGCACAGCAAACCTGGAGATGTGCATGGGTGAGGGCAAAGAATTTCCCCTGAAATTCAGAAGCTGCCTTTTCATATTTAGGTGACATAAATGCTACATAACCAGAGGCACAGGAAGGTCAGGTGGTACACGGTGCGGAAAATTTCTTGTCACCCCCCCATTGATTCCCCCCCCCGCAAAAATGGTTTTACGTTATTTCATATTTTCTTACAAAGGAATAATAACAAGTAATAATAATAAAAAAACTTTTATTTATATCCCGCCCTCCCCTGGCCGAAGTCGGGCTCAGGGTGGCTAACATCAGATACATAACATTGGTATAAAATCAAACAATAATTAAATTACCTCCTAAAAACATCTCAAAATCAAATTAAAGTCTAATTAGATGGCTTTCCACAGGGTTAGGGTTGGGAACAGTAAGTGCTCCACTGAACTGAAATTTCAGCCTTCACGACATAGGAAAACAGCCAAGTAAACAGCTATTTTGGTGGAGGAGGGTCAAGATATTAACCGATATGCATGAAATTTCATATATAGCTATATAATCCCTAGTATAGTAAGATAAGACCTTTGGAGCAGGCATTTTTTTTTAAAAAAAGTTTTTTATGAACCGCCCTAGTAGGGCAGTAATTGTTCCTTGATAATTTGTCACCCCTTCCATTATGGAAAATGGGGCAGTATGCCCCCCCTATGCCCCCCTTGCTACGCCCCTGTATAACATCAGAGATACTAAAATTGTGTAGATGTTCCAAAATGCCAATGCATTTTAGAAGAGTCATGGAAATAAATTCCCACGCAAAACAGGGTGAAGCAGGACACAGATGAAGTTTTCTGAAGGGCTGTGTTTAGATTCCCCCATCCTCCTCTCTGAACTATCTAGCTCAAGGATGGGGAAGTTGCGGCTCTCCAGATGTTGTTAGACTACAACTCCCATCATCCCTGACCATTGGTCATGCTAGCCAGGGCTGATCTTCCAGCAAATGGGCACAGGCTCCTCATTCCTGACCTAACAGAGCCCATGCACAAAGTCACCAAGATGAGCATTTTTCCAAACCTGTTCCACATCGCTGGTGGACCGGATACCCCTGACTTGGATTGGATAGACTTCTGACATGCAGAATTCACTTCCCACTGGAACTCCAACATCCAACAGCCAAAGCCAGATGCAAAAGACAGACTGATTGCAACTGGTATTTTTTTTTTTTTTGGCAGTTTTCCTTTTTGCTAAAAAAACAAAAACCTTTAAATTTCATTGGGAAACTTAAACAAAATTGAAGCACGAGATAATGCTATCTGAATGAGACTCCCTTTTTGTAACCTGTAACCCGAGAGAATCAGTTTTGCAAGATCTGAGACCTTTCTCTTCCCTAGGTTAACCGCCATGCACTCTGGGAAGGCACTTGAAAACCCATTTCCTTTTAAAAATACATTAAAATGCAGCTTTTGTTGACCATTGTTATTACTTCTATATTCATGCTCCATTTGCTAGGACTTGTTCTCTTTATGTTATACATCTGATCCTAATTAAAATTCCAGGGAAGCGGGAAAGACGTCCACCATCACCTAGCAAGATAAACTTACCATGCAATGACATGTAAATTGTAGCTTGCTCTGCCTGTTGAATTCACCTGCCACCTGTGAGTATAAATCTGTGGTGTCTGGTGCCCAACGTGACTGTTTGGGCAGAGAGCGGGGAGCTGAACAGCAGGGGGAGCCAGAGGCAATGACAGACAGAGCTAACGAGTTCTAGCTCTGCCCTCGTCATTTATTCATGGTTTGTTATTTTAATTTATTTTGTTTAGCAAATTTCTATACTGCCCTTGATCCGAGGAGCACAGGGCAGTTTACTGTATTAAAACACAAAGATACATAACAGGGTAACAAACAAAATAATGCACCTGCAGTTTAAATCAGGTTGAAGGAGAGAGTTTCTCCCCTTGCCATCCTGACTTCAGCCGGTTTGAAAGGCGAATCGGGGGTGCTGGTGTTCCCTTCCAACATCCCTGCAGATCAGAGAACTGTTGGGAGATTCATTCCCCGTGTGCAGTCATGGGTTTATTGTCTATCACATGACTGGGTATGTGTTTTGAGAACACAGGAATGGGATGTGACGAAGGCAGGATGTTTGTCTTACACAGTTTCCTGAAGCGGGACTTTTGTGCTTTGTTCTCTTGCCTGATGCTAGAGAGAGAGGGAGCCATGCTGAAGAGCTCTCTGTGTGTTATATATAAATAAAGTAGGTTGGCCAACATGCTGAGTTGCTGAGTTCTGTTACGCAACTGCGCAAACCTCTGTGGATCCCTAAGTGTGCTGATGTCTTCTGGCACCAGTCGCTGTGATGTTCAGGCTAAGGAATGCTTTTGAAGCTCCCAAACGATCACCCAGGAGGGAGGGAACATGCCAGTCAGGCATGTGTCTCTGCCAGGGTCCTACTTGTGAGTAGGCTATTCTCTGACAAGAACCTCACTGGAGACCAGGAAAGGATTTGATCAGCTTGGGGTGGAGTGAGGAGGAGCAGGAGGTGGCAGAGCCTGAACAGGAGTCTGAACTGGAAGGTGCAACTTTTTCTCCTAGAACCAGGTACAGCGCTTTCACAGATGGGAGCAAACCCACCCACTCTGATGGAGTGTCCAATCGTGATCCTGACATGCCTAAAAGGCAGGCAAGGCTTGGATGGCTTTTAAAGGAGGTTAGACAAACCCACAGGAGGATAAGGCTATCAGTTGCTACTAGCCTCAAATGCTATGTTCTGCCTTCACTGTCAGAGGCAGTATGTCTCTGAATGCCAGTTTCTGGGAATCCCAAGTGGGGAAAATGCTCTTGCACTCAGGGGGCTGGATCTACACACACCTTTTAAACATTACTGAAATGATACTAAAAAAAAAAAAAATCATTCTGAAACGTCAAGACATTTGGTTTCTCTTTCGCTTCCTTTCCACAAGGTCTAGCCAGCTTCCGGAAGGGGGTGGCTCTGAAGCTAACTCTGGTGTCACATTTTAACAATGTGTTATTAATACTAAAACACACACACCATATTTTATGGCTATATGGTTATAGGAACCATTCCTTAACTCTTTTTTTTAAAGCATTAAAAGCCATGAATTTAGAGCCACCCAGGTTCTGCTATGGGGCTGCTTTGGGACTTCCCTGGTATTGGGTGAGGGGGGGTACAGATCAGGGGTCTATTAGCCACTGAGTTACCGTATTTTTCCACGTATAAGACGATAGGCAAAAATTGAGTGTCGTCTTATACAGGGATAGTGAATGCAGAGGGGTGACGTGTGATTAATGGCAGCAGCGAGCAGGAAATTGGTAGTGGCGATTGGGTGGGTGATTGGTGGCTGCAGCAAGGCCTGCTGGTGATTGGCTGTGGTGATTGGCAGCTGTGGGAAGTGGGCGGGTGGGCTGTTGGGGCAGCGAATAGGCAGACAATTGGTGGCTGTGGCAAGGTGGGTGATCGGCAGTGGCTGTGGCAAGTGATCGGCGGTGGCAGGCAGGCAGGAGAGCAATTGGCGGAAGTGACCTCTCCCCCAAGCTAAACAACTTAATTTCTTAATTTCGGGTAAAAAAAAAGGGGCCGTCTTATACATGGGGGCATCTTATACGGGGAACAATATGGTAGTTTTGAGGTATTGTCACTGACATAGCAAGGTCTTTTAATTTACATACAAAGCCCTAAACAACTCCAGAACCAACACCTCCTCCAACGCCCAAAAAGTGGAACCTGGTTCGTCTTTCCATGTGGTAATGGAGAGGAGGGCCTTTTTACTGGTGGCACCAGGGTTATACAGAATATACTCGCTGCTGAAATATGAGATGTCCCACCTGCATGCTGCCAACTCTGGAAGACTTGGGCATTCTCTTTGAAAGCAGGATGCTGGATTCAATAAGCCATTGGCCTCATCCAGCAAGAGATTGCTTAGGTTCTTCAGAAACCTATTCTTACCCATTCACTTTTCAAGGCAGCAAACACGGGTAGCTGTCACAAACATGCTGGATTTGGGTGGAATCAAACCTGGTTTACTAAAACAAATATGCAGAGAGGCCTTTAACCAGAGCAGCACGATCGGGTGCAGTTCTAATATTAATGAGGCTTGGGAATTGATGATTTTACAATCCCTGCCCTCCCAGCTTTAATCCATTAGTAGTTATAGATTTGGCGGTAGTTAGCACAGTTGGTCAAAACTGCCTGAGTGGAAAATTGATCTCGGGGAAAAGTGCTAGCAGGGTGGGTTGATGAGTTTTTAGTGCTCTGAACTTCGGCTTTCCGGGAAGGCGAGTTCGACTTCCTCCCTCCTTTGGGGAAGTTAAACTCGCACGACTCACAGTGAGATATTGGCGAGGCCGCTGCTTAATTTTAATTCATTATAATTAAAACAGATACATTGAAATGAGTGACAACATTACTATAATCACCATTTCCTTCTCACTGTTGAGACATGATACAGTTCTTTCCCCATCCTTCAACCATGGAGAGAGTTTGGAGGCAATTTAATGTCGATGAAGCTCTGTCTTAAGTCCTCTGACTGCTCCCAATGTCCACCTCGTGTATCTGAAACATGCGGTGCTATAAGCATGCCGATTTCATGAAGACACGGCCACAGATATAAATAAAGTAGCTTGATTGTGCTTTGTGTTCTCATCCTATGGACATGTGGTGTGGAGAAGTGGACAAAGGGAATTCTCCATCCCTCATATCACTAAAACCCATGGTCGCCCGTTGAAATTGACTAGTGGTAGACGGAGCCAGGACAGAAGAAAGGGCTTACTACACAACAAATCATTAACTTATGGAATTCATTGCCACAAGATGTCACAGTGGCAACAGTTCTTTAAAAGGGGTTGTATGAGTTCGTGGAGGCTATCAACGTATTATGCTTCATTTTGATTCAGCTTGTTCCCCACTACAAACAGTTATCCCTGGTGAGCGTTTAAAATCCCCATCTCTAATTTGGGGGGTTGCCATCTGATTAGATTTCACTTTGATTCTGATCTCATTTTATGATGTATTTTAATTGATTGCTTGATTTTATGACAGTATGCTATATATTTGATGTTAGCTGCAGGGTATAAATAAAAATTTTATTATTATTATTATTATTATTATTATTATTATTATTATTATTATAATACTAGTGGTTTCAGCCCGTTAAAATAACGGGCGCTAGAAGAAATGTGGTGAATTTTATAAAAAACTCACTTTTTAAAAATATTTCTTTTTTGTGGGGGGGGGGTTAGAAAATCCACCAACCTGGTTTCCCAGTCCTGGAGTCGACTAAAACGAAATGCAACTTCTTCCAAGAGTTGAGCAAAGCTCCCCAACCCCAGCAACATTCTGCTTAACTGAGCAATGATTAGGAAAGGGTTAAGAAGCCTGCTCTGTGCACCTTTGGCTCCAGAGGCACACCCCCTCCAGCCAGGAATGAACGGAGTGGCCGGATTCCGGACTGGCCCCGGCTTTTCAGCTTTTTCTTCAGGCTTTTCACGGTGGGGAGGAGAAGGGGAAGAGGCTGCTGCCTCCGCAGCTTCCTTAAGAGTTTTTGCAGCCTGCCTTTTAGAGGAAGAGACAGAGGGGGGGGTGCTGTGGATTGCGGCGCCGGGAAGGTAGAAGGGGGTGTGGCAACGGGGCGATTGCCAGGTGAGTCACGCTGCTCCAAGTTTCCTTCTTTTCTCCAAGAATACTCAATAGTTGTTTGAGGCCGCGCGGGGGCCAGGGGGCCGAAGAGGAGGCGCCACAGGTACATTGCAATGCCTCCCTGCAAAAGGGAGCAAGCGAGTTCGCCCCTCGGGCTCCTCCGCTGCTGGTGCTGCTACCTCAGGAAGAAAAATCACGGGAAAAGGGGTTGGGGAAACACGGCAGCCCTGCCCTGACTGGCTCCGAGGGGGGGGGGAGAGATCCAGCCAGGGACCCCTCTTGCTCGCCGTCGGAGACGGAGGAACAGGAAAAGGAGCCGCGTTTCCCCCGGAGGAAGCGTGGGAGGGGGCTTGGAAGCGGCGCCGGAGAGTGCGCAGGATCGCGGGCTGAAGGGGAGAGGGAGAGAGTTAAAGCTCGCGGGGGAAGAAGAAAGGGCGGGTTGTCGTTGCCGAGCTGCTGCTGCGTGGCTTTGGCGCCTTCTTCCCACCCACCCCCCCAGCCTCCCTCTCCCAGCGGGGCAAACCATTGCCCCCCCCCACGCTCCTGCTCTTTGAAAGGCCTGGGGCTCTGTTTTAGCGGCAGCAGCGGCAGCGTGACCTTCCTCTTCGGCCTCCCCTCTCTTTTGGAGCCCAGCGTTCCATTTCAACCGCCCCCTTCAACTGCCGCCGCTGCTCCCGGCCATGTCTCTCCATCCAATCCTTGTGTCCCTGGGGCACATGCTAGTAGCGCAAACCCAGAGACACACGGACTGGACGCAGAGACATTGCATTTTTATTATATTACAGATTTCTGTCTCGTGAGTGGCAGCAACAGCGGTTGTGGTGGGGTTGAAGAGAAGAAAGGTTTCCACTCCTTTGCCATCCTTCCCTGCCAGGAGCAGGAAAAGCAGGAACAAGAGTAGAAAGACTTTCTGTCCTTCGTTGACATCCCCCTCCCCAGGCAATGGCAACAGCAGTGAGAGGGAGGAAAGGGAGAAAGACTTGGACCTTTCCCTTTCCTTTCACCAGTCCCATGATTACTATTTTGATGCTTTTTTTTGAAATCTCAAATGCCATAGAATCGGAGGGTTGAAAGAGACCCCAAGGGCCATCTAGTCAAACTGCTTGCAATGCCAGAATCACAGCTAAAGAATCCCTGACAAATGGCCATCATAGCTGTCAACCCTCCCTGCTGTTTCCCAATGCTATAATAAGGGAATTTCCCGCAAAAAAGGGGAAAGGTTGACAGCTATGATGGCCATGCAACCTCTGCTTTTAAAGACCTCCAATGAAGGAGAGCCCTTCACCTTCTGAGGGAGTCCATTCCACTGCCAAACACCTCTTACTGTCAGATAGTTCTGTCAGATAGTTCTTGTAATTTGGCCCTGTGTACCTGAATTATGCTGCTGGAGGAGACTCCTGTGGACTGCAGAAAGATCAAACTTATCCATCCTTAAAGAAATCAGCCCTGAGTGCTCACTGGAAGGACAGATCCTGAAGTTGAGGCTCCAGTACTTTGGCCACCTCATGAGAAGAGAAGACTCCCTAGAAAAGACCCTGATGTTGGGAAAGATGGAGGGCACAAGGAGAAGGGGACGACAGAGGATGAGATGGTTGGACAGTGTTCTCGAAGCGACTAGCATGAGTTTGGCCAAACTGCGGGAGGCAGTGAAAGATAGGTGTGCCTGGCGTGCTCTGGTCCATGGGGTCACGAAGAGTCGGACACGACTGAACAACAACAACCTGAAGGAGAGTCTCAACCCCCATTGTCCAGCCTGGACACTGAGGTCCAACTCCAAGGGCCTTCTGGGGTTCCCTCACTGCGAGAAGTGAAGCTACAGGGAAACGGTCAGAGGGCCTTCTTGGTAGTGGCCCCCGCCCTGTGGAACACCCTCCCATCAGATGTCAAGGAGATAAATAACTGTACAACTTTTAGAAGATTTTAATGTTTGTTGTTTTATTATGCCTTTATATTTGTTGTAAGCTACTCAGAGAGGCTGAGGCAACCCATTCAGATGGGTGGGCTACAAATAATAAAACAGTTAATATTCTCACCACCACCACCTGTTTGGTTCGGGTCCTACCCTCTAGAACAGAATACCAAACTATCTATCTCTCTCTCTCTCTCTCTCTCTCTCTCTATCTATATATATATATATATATATATATATATATCACATTTGTGTGTTCTTATGTGCCCCTGCTTTTCTGGTACCCTAAGTACATGTTTCACCTCCCTATCGGGTGAATCCAGGACTGGTAGGAGTCAGGGTATCTGCTTTGGGAGTTCAGATTTGTATTTTGAGTACTATGGGCCTATAAACTTGAGGGCAGGGATAGGTTTCAGATGAATGGCCAGGTTGTCCTTCTGTCAGCTATTTTCTCCATTCAAATAAACCCTGGATCTTCTCAGAATGAGCATTGCCGTCTCTTAAAATGGAAAAGTGATCCATGGAGAAAGTGGTCAATGAGCCCAGGTTCTGTTGTCCTGGTTCAAGCTAATGTGGCATATTAATGCTCTCCTTTTGACCAAGCATCTGACAATGTCTTCTGCGTTTGCTGCACCTGGAAAATAAGTACTTCAGCCGACCTGTTAATTTTATTGACAGCCTTAAGCAGTAGAAAAACACACTGCTGTTCTGATAGTTGCAGTGCTCCCAGGACAACCAACAGCAAATGGCTAGGAGCTTACGTGGGAAGACAGGTTTGCAAGAAATCAGAGAAAGCCACAAACGCTCGATACCAGGCTGGAAAGTGGAGAGCTAAGAGCTTTGAGAAATCAGGTAATTAATCTGAAATTCTCTGCTGTCAGTTGCCCGGAGGGGGGGGGTAGTTTATGATGACAAGATACTTTGCTACAAGCTGAGATGCTCTCGCACCCCAAAGTGTCAAGGCGGAGAGAAAACAAACTTCTCAAAGAGGCCAAGGAGCAGGACCTGACAAGACAAGCCTGCTTGCTTGGTGTAGAGCCAAGCAGCTCTGTTAATAAAGATATGTCCACAAAGCAATTGATTATTTGGATACTGGATATAATTTGTGATGCTGATAAAACTTGAAACAGATGGAGCTGCTTCATAGCTAGTGAATCCACTCGTCTATCAAGCTCAGTGTTGTTTCCAATGACTGTCAACAGCTCTCTGGGGTTTCATACAGCCAGAATTTTAAGGGACCATGTGGGTCATCTGCAGGAATCTTTTGCCAACGCAGGGCTTGGACCCACAACCCTGAGATTAAGAGTCTCATACTGTACCGAATGAGCTATCCCAGCTATTCTTCCACAGGAGTCTTTCCCAAACCAACTGGAAATCTCGGGGACTGAACAGAGAGCTTGTTGTTGTTGTTGTTCAGTCGTTCAGTCGTGTCCGACTCTTCGTGACCCCATGGACCAGAGCACGCCAGGCACGCCTATCCTTCACTGCCTCTCGCAGTTTGGCCAAACTCATGTTAGTAGCTTCGAGAACACTGTCCAACCATCTCATCCTCTGTCGTCCCCTTCTCCTTGTGCCCTCCATCTTTCCCAACATCAGGGTCTTTTCTAGGGAGTCTTCTCTTCTCATGAGGTGGCCAAAGTACTGGAGCCTCAGCTTCAGGATCTGTCCTTCCAGTGAGCACTCAGGGCTGATTTCTTTAAGAATGGATAGGTTTGATCTTCTTGCAGTCCATGGGACTCTCAAGAGTCTCCTCCAGCACCATAATTCAAAAGCATCAATTATTCAGCGATCAGAGAGCTATCTGCATATAAAACAGATGCCCTTCTCTAGCTGGGGCTGAGAAAGAAGGAGCCCTTGTCTGAAACCTTGAAGAACCACTCTGGGCTAGCTGGACCCAATCTATGGCATCTTTCTGCTATTCTAAATTCCTAAGAAATGGGCGCAGGGCTGCTTAACAAAAATAGGGTAAATAAAAGCAGAATATGTAATAAGCACAAACATTGAAATTCCCGTAAGTTACATAACTGACAGCATCATGAAAAATCACTCAACCCATCAGATTCTAAAAGTCTGCACCCAAAGGATGGGGTTTGTACCTGGAATCAAAAAGAAATTAATGTTGGTTTCAGACTCACTTCAGTGGGAAATACCATTCAACAGATACAGACCCACCACCAAGAAAGGCTAATCATTAAGTGTTGAATACTTCATGCCGAATAATTCAGTTTTTACAGTTTAGAATTCCCAATGGCATAGCATGGGATGCCAGTACCCGGGGCAGGGCCCCAGCCTGATGCATTGTGCTGTTGGGGTGGAGGTGTGCATCAGGGTGTGTGTGTGTGGAGACTGCGAGGCACATGGCTGCTGGCCCTGCCACTGCTGGTGGCAGTGGCTGCACACCTCCTTGGCTTGGCAGCTCTGCTGTCTCCCGGCTCAGTCAGCCCAGGGGTGGGGCCCCCGCATGGGCATTGAGCCTGGTTGCACCCCTCTCAGAATTTTGTACCCAGGGCCATGGTCCCTCTGCCCCCCCCCATGCCACTGAGAATCCCAAAGGGTGGATTTTTAATTGACACAGAATCATAGAATTGGAGAGTTGGAAGAGACCCCAAGGGTCCTCAAGTCCAACACCTTGCACTGCAGTAATTTCAGCTGAAGCACCAGGCCATCCAACCTGAAACACTGCTTCAGCTCCTAACCATACCAGGTTATAAATAGACCGCTGTATTGTCAAAAGCCAAAGCACAGTTTGCCAAGTGGGGAATCAACCTGTGCACTTCCTCACACCTCTACCCAGAGGAGACCAACAAGCATGGATTCACAACGTTAGGCCTTAGCAGGTCAGTTAATGTCCCCTGATGAAAAGCTTCTGGGCCTGGTTGGAGCAATGATGAGATGTTGCTCTGGCTGTCCTCCTCTGAAGGTTAGGTGTATCGAGTCAAATGACCGGTCCAGCCTCAGTCATCAACATTGTCTGGCTCTCCAGAGTTTCACATCTCCTCCGCGGGGAAACCAGGCAAAGCATATGCTCTATGACTGAGGAACTGACCTCGCTAGGTACCTGGAAATCAGAAATGGGAAATCTGCTGCCCCTTGGGTGTCATTGGACTCCAAGTCCTACCATCCCTGAGCGTTAGTCACACTGGCTTCGGATGATGGGGGTTGGAGTCGCATCTGGGCAGAGGTCCACAGCCACCCTCCCTGACACTGCTGTAGCTGAAGCTTACCTGGATGGGACTGGGGCAGCAGTGACTGAGTAGACACGCTGGTAGGACCAATGTATTGGCTCCACTGGTACACCCTTGTAGTCTTGACCTCAATGCTGCCCTCCCCTTTCCCAGCAGCTCTACTTCTGAATGGGATGTGGCCCCATGGGTCTGCCCCACCACACCGGCTGCATACTGGCAGTAGCATCTGCAGGGGCACTCTGCAGGTTCCTCATCCCTGTGTGCGGAATCCGCAGCCTTGACCCATGATAGATAAATGGAGCTTCCATGAACAGCCCCTCTGAATGCTGAGGCTTTCATGCTCTGCTTGCAGACTTTCTCAAGACAACTGGCTGCAAATTGCCGAAGGCTGGCTTGACCCTTAGCCTATTCCAGCAGGAGCCTTTGCACATTCTTGTGACTGGGTTCAACGTGCGTCACCTCTGCCATGTTGGCCTTCAGAGAAGCCAGGCCTAATGAGCTACTCCAGAGCATCAGGGTATTTAATTGCAACTTAAGCCTTGTGTTATAAAGAAGAAGAAGAAATAGATCCAGGATAACCTGCTTGCAGGTATTCTGGGTGTTGTGTATAATGGCACCGTCTTTGGGTGTTTTGTTGTTATCCTTGATCATTTGTCATGAAGCACACCCAGATGCCAGCAGAAGATATGTGAATGGATGGAGCTGTTAACAAGTGAAAGCACACCTCTAGGACAAGTGAAGTCGGTTACAATAACCAGACCGCCAGGGGAGGAAAAGTGTTGCCTCAGATTACCTAATTGGGGGGTTCAAGGTGTAGGAGTTGATTACCTTCCCAGACTGAATGGGGAAGGTTATAAGTCAGCAAAGAGAGGGAGTCAGGGACCAGGAGGTTACGAAAGAGGCAGGGTGTCAATTAGGTCGCCAAAAGACAGAGGGAAATAGTTTCCCAGGGAAATAAAGGAAAAGGAAAATCCCACGGCAAAAAGACTATATAATGTAACCTCAAGGCAGGCAGGAAATGTCTGGAGACAAATAAATTATCAAGTTTAAAAATGGGCTTTTCTGGGGAAGCTGCAAAGCTTCCAAGAGGAATTCTCCCCCGAAATATAGCTGCTTGGCTGAGAACAGTAGATTTTTGCTGGGATTGCCAGATTTTTGGTGGCTCCCTTCGCCGCACTAGCAAGTCCTCACTTTGGCTACAGCCCCTTTGTTGTGTGTGAATTGCTCAGTGTCACAGAACACCATGTGTTTTGCAGTCTTACGATAGCTGTTAGCTTCTGAATGTCGCACAGCATCATGGGCTTTGAAGTCTTGAGACTGTGTAAATAATGGTTATTCTGCACGATGCTATGGGAATGCGGAGCGTTTTCTGGATGCACTCGCAGTGCATTTCACAAAGGGAATGCAAATTTTCTGTTTGGCCTCCCCATATATCAAACAAAATTCTGTTTCGAGTGGGATTATTATTTGACACAACTCCACGCTAGTCTCCCTCTTGTTATTGGGGAATGGAGAGCAGAGGCTATTTTTACATTTCTACCCTAGTTTCTTTGTCTTCACAATTTTCAGCCTCACAGCAACTTTGTGTATTGATTAGCCCAATAAATCAACCCGTTGCTCTCCATCTGTTATGGACTACGACTCCCAACAGCCTCACCTTCATGGGGATTTAAGTACAGCTTCTTGAGACCCAAACTCAGCACTCATGGTGCAATGTCACATTGACCCCTCATATGTCCGTGATCAAAGGTGAGTCTGAATTTGGGTTTAATCCAGCAGGCTATTTTCTGTATCCCACTGGTTCTGAAGCAACATTATCAGTCCAGTAAAGGCCATTTTCACTTGCCCTCTATTGATCTCATTTCTTTTTGCAGGTGAAGTTGAGAAGTTCCTTCAGGGAGCAAAGTGGTTTGAACTTCCTCGTCAAACGTGTTCAGTGAACATAATCAAGAAGACAAATGTTTTCTTCTTAATTGGACGGTATGGATTCTCCCCACCACCCCCGAGTCCTTATCACTGTTACTGGAAAGCGCCATGAGTAGATTTTCCAGAATGGTGCTATAAAAAAATAAAGATGATTGATTAATTCAATACACCTAGAGGTAGGAAACATCTTCCAGGAATGTTTAGAGGAAATGTACAGCCTTCTACAAATAGACACAGTTTACTATATGCATATTAAGCTTTTCTGGGATGCTGAAGATTTCCGTTCTCCCTGTTTCAGCTTTGGCGGAATGGCTGGCATTTATTTTATTTTAATTCTCCTTTTTTATTCCCCCTTTTCAGTATGCAAGGATCCCTCAAAGCAACAATCAACGATCATAAAACGCAGAGAAAATTCATAAAAACATTCCAAAGAAATTAAAACACATTAAAGATACTTAGCATTTCTGAGTGTTCTTCCCATACATTATCTCTCAGTGCAACATTGAAACGGCCCTGAATGGTGGGCCAATATTATCATCTTCATCTTGCAGAAGGAGGGCTGAAACAGAGAGAATGGAGCTTCGTCTAATGCAGGGATGTCCCAAGCGTTTAAGACAGGGCTTGGAGGCCAAATGTGCCCTCTCCATGGAGGAACATGCACAATAGGGAGAGATTTTTCTAGGCTTGCAATGCTGTTTAATAGATGGAGTATTTGTAGTTTCCTTGCTGGCTTTTGCAGGTGAGTCAGAAGAAGAATACGCAGAAGAAGAAAGTGATTTAGCAAAGAATCAGAGTCCCAGCTGCTATTTCCAGTTTACTGTGCTGCAGTGAAGATAACTGATAGCCCATTTACTCAATCTATGGCCATCACTAACTTTAATCTACTAATTTAAATGGGTCTACTCTAAGTTAGGGGATGCAGGTGGCGCTGTGGGTTAAACCACAGAGCCTAGGGCTTGCTGATCAGAAGGTCGGCAGTTCGAATCCCCACGACGGGGTGAGCTCCCGTTGCTCAGTCCCAGCTCCTGCCAACCTAGCAGTTCGAAAGCATGTCAAAGTGCAAGTAGATAAATAGGTACCGCTCTGGCAGGAAGGTAAATGGCGTTTCCGTGCTGCTCTGGTTCACCAGAAGCGGCTTAGTCATGCTGGCCACATGACCCGGAAGCTGTACGCCGGCTCCCTCGGCCAGTAACGCGAGATGAGCGCCGCAACCCCAGAGTCGGACACGACTGGACTTAATGGTCAGGGGTCCCTTTACCTTTACCTTACTCTAAGTTAAAGTCAAGTGCAATCCATGCTGGGGATAATTCAGATGGAAATTCCCATGTGTCAAAAAAAAAGTCTATTTATGTAGGTCGCTACTGCGGCCTGTGTTTCGTTAGACCCCAAATGGAAAATGAGCGAGGTCCCAACCAAAGAAGAATGGCAACTTAAAGTGATGGAATATGTGCAGTTTGCAGATCTAATGTACAGAATAAGAGAACAAGAAGAACATTTGTTTAAAGAAGATTGGAAAATGTTTACTGACTATATTGGGGAGGGGGAATTGTGTACACTTGAAAATGTTGGCAACGTTAAGATAAATTGAACCGTGTAAATAAGTTTCGATGGAAGTAATAATGGAATACTAAATGGCTTAGTTTATATAAAATATACAGGGATTTATGCTATATATTTTACAATTTTATGTATGGATGTTTTATGGTGGCCTATATTTGTAATGCCTAATAAAGGTTTGGCAAAGTAAGTAAGCAAGCAAGCAATCCTATATATTTCTTGTCCTCTTTTTTCTGGGGGCCACCCTCACTAGTCTAAGAAAGAGTCAGCCTCATACTATGCACAGACCCATTTATCCCTAGGTTTCCCCATACGTTAATTGTGATAGGACACAAGAGAGTTGGAGCAGGTCCCTTTGGAGGCAATCAGGACCCCGTTTAGATCCCTTGGTTAAAATGAAAATAATTATTTGCCATGAAGGGCAATACACCCCCTCCCCCCCTTGGAGCCTTAAGAGCAAGTTCCCCAAATCAGTTCCTCTTATGTTCATTAAATCCAGGCCCTGGAGCAATCTCGATTGACATACTAAAAATGTGCTTTCTCTCAACACACTGAAATTGTCCCATGTGATGTTTATTGATAAAGGGGGAATAAGTGCAACAGCTAACATTTCTGTTTGGGTTTCATGGTTAGTTAGCGACATGATGGACGTGCTCATAATATACACCGCCACCTTTAAAAAAATAAAAAAGCCCATGCAATCAATCTTGCGCGTGGTGTAACATTTCATTTCCAATCTTGATCAACGGGTTGTTTGCCTTTTGCATATTGCTTGGGTTTCATTCTCGGCTGCTCTGCAGATTGATGGTGGGGGGGAAAAGAAAAGGGAGGCGAGGGGATTGCAAAGCCAGAGGGGCTGTGACTCGGTGGGTAGAGCATCTGCATTGCATGCAGAATGTGGCAGGTTCAGTGCTTGGCATTTCCAGACAGGCCTGGAACTCCAGAGAGCTGCTGCCCATCAATGCAGACAATATTGAACCAGATGTATATGGCGGCTTCCTATGTTCCCTGTTTGGACTGTGTTCCAAGCTGTGTTCAGATTAGGGAAGGGGGACTGACCTGACTCAGTATAAGGCTGGATTGCTCAGTTGGTTAGAGCATGGTGCTGATAATGCCAAGGTTGCAGGTTCAATCCCCGTATGGGGCAGCTGTGCATTCCTCCATTGCAGGGGGTTGGATGAGATGATCCTCAAGGTCCCTTCCAACTCTATGATCTTAAGGCAGCTTCTATGATCCTAAGGCAGCTTCACTTGCTCCTACAATGGACCCCCAAAAAGGAGAGGCAAAATACTCTCTGAAATGATCATAGAGTGAAATATGATCCTGAGAGATCTGCATTGGCTCCCAGTATGTTTCCAAGCACAATTCAAGGTGTTGGTGCCGACCCTGAAAGCCTTAAACGGCCTCGGCCCAGTATACCTGAAGGAGCGTCTCCACCTCCATCGTACAGCCTGGACACTGAGGTCCAACTCCAAGGGCCTTCTGGCGGTTCCCTCCCTGCGAGAAGTGAGGTTGCAGGGAACCAGGCAGAGGGCCTTCTCGGTAATGGCGCCTGTCCTGTGGAACGCCCTCCCATCAGATGCCAAGGAAATAAACAACTATCCTACTTTTAAAAGACACCAGAAGGCAGCTCTGTTTAGGGAAATGTTTAATGTTTAATGCTATATTGTGTTTTTAATATTCAATGGGGAGCCACCCAGTGGGGAAACTCAGCCAGATTGGGGGAGGGTATAAAAATTAATTATTATTATTATTATTATTATTATTATTATTATTATTATTATTGGACGTCCTTGTTCTGGGATTCCTGTTGGGGACTTAACTCAAAACTAAGCTTATACAACCTTATCTGTTTCAAAATTACTTCTCTATATTTATCTCTCTCTCTCTCTCTCTCTCTCTCTCTCTTTCTCTTTCTCTTTCTCTCTTTCTTCTCTCTTTCTGCTCATGGCAATCAAGACTCTGCTTCAAAGCGTAAAGAAACCCAGGAATCAAAGAGCTGAATTGCAGATGACCTTTGAAGAGACAGGCAAGCATTACCGCAGAAGGAGCTGTATTTATGGGCAGCATCAAAACCAATGTCTCCCTTTAATGGCAGGCATCACCTTCTCGTGTCACTTTGCAGTGACATGGAGAAACAAATAAGCCTTGAAAAGGCTGATATTCTATCAGGTGGTAATAGCCTTAGCACCCGCCCATCTGAAGCATCAGACTCAGTGCCTGCCCCCACCGCTCTTGAAGATGCTTCTTATCAGTGCTGAAGTCCTGCTGGCTTCTGTCATTCCTTTCCCAGGAGGGAGATATCAGGAGCTGCCGTGCACCGAATCAGGCCCATATAAGCTAGACAAGCTATAGCTTAGGGCCCCACTCTCTGGGGCCCCCCCAAAAAAAGTTTAAATGGGGAAAAAATCTGGATGTACATTTCCAAAATAGAAGATAAAAAATAAAATAAAACCTACATACAGCAACAGTGTTTTGTGTTGTGTAGGCTCCTATGATGTAAACAATGGCCCCTGCCTGCTAGCCTGCTCCCTAAAATATCACTGGTTCGCTCCTTTCTATATATAGGGTGTCTACATTCTGCATGGACTGGTTGCATGACAGCATGTGCAAATGGCTTGAGGTTTTATTTATTAGGTCCATAAATTTATTAGGTCCATAAATTGCCATATAGCATATGGTTTTTGAACACAAAAATCAGGGACAATTTGTTGTTGACAAAGGACAGTAGCTTAGGGCCTCATCAAACCTAAATCCGGCCCTGACCCTTGTCCATCTGGTTCAGGATTGCTTAAACTGACTGGCAGGGGCTCTCCAGGGTTTACAGGCTGGGATTGAACCTGGGACCTTCTACATGCAAGGGAGATGGACTTCCATTGAGCTAGAGCCCTTCCTTCATACAGAGGAATATGCTTTCTACTGAGTAAGACCATTCTTCCATCTATTCAGAACCAGCAGTAGGCAATGTGCTGTCCTTGGGGTATTTTGTACCACAACTCATTTCTGATCATTGGGCTAGGACTGATGAGAGTTGTAGTCTATAACGTCTGGAAGTCACCATGTTGGCTGCCCCTGCTCTGCACTGCCTGGCCGTGGCTCTGCAGGGGACACTCCCAGCCCTACCCAGAGATGCTGGGGATTGAACCTGGAATCTTCTGCATCCAAAGCAGGTGCTTGTCTACTGAGCCACCCTAGAAAAAGCAAGTTCCTCTAATTGTAATGTGGCTGAGTGCTACTGCAACTTAAAAAGTATATAGTGTTCTGGTATGCAGGCTGAGACCCTCCCTGCCCTCAGACTGTCTTGCCAGAGTAGTGCATGCTCTGGTTATCTCCTGCTTGGACTACTGCAATGTGCTCTATGTGGGGCTACCTTTGAAGGTGACCCGGAAACTACAACTAATCCAGAATGCGGCAGCTAGACTGGTGACTGGGAGCGGCCACCGAGACCATATAACACCAGGTCTTGAAAGACCTACATTGGCTCCCAGTACATTTCCGAGCACAATTCAAAGTGTTGGTGCTGACCTTTAAAGCCCTAAATGGCCTCGGTCCAGTATACCTGAAGGAGTGTCTCCACCCCCATCGTTCTGCCCGGACACTGAGGTCCAGTGCTGAGGGCCTTCTGGTGGTTCCCTCGCTGTGAAGCCAAGTTACAGGGAACCAGGCGGCCACCCTGTGGAACACCCTCCCACCAGATGTCAAAGAGAAAAACAACTACCAGACTTTTAGAAGACATCTGAAGGCAGCCCTGTTTAGGGAAGCTTTTAATGTTTAATAGACTATTGTATTTTAATATTTTGTTGGAAGCTGCCCAGAGTGGCTGGGGAAACCCAGCCAGATGGGGGTAATAAATAATAATAATAATAATAATAATAATAATAATAATAATAATAATAAATTATTAATAGTAATGACCAGTGCTTTTTCCCCCCAGCCAGAGCGTGCCAGAGCACATCTTCAGCAGATCTTCAGTGGACACGAAGTTTTCAGGCTGATCTTCCTGCCTCAACTCAAAAAGTTGTAGAGCAGAGAAGCACGGCAGCAGAGAAAGGCTCTGTGTGCCATTTTGAGCAAGTGCCAGAATGTTTAAGTGTTTTAAAAGCTTTTATTCCTTTCTGCCTTAACTGTTGGGTACTTGTGAGAGAGGCAAAGGGAGTTTCCTGGGAGTACAGCTTCTCTGGAGCCTAACTCACACCAGAGAAGTCGGGAACGGCGCAACTGAGCTCCGTGGCCTCAGCAGGCTCCCACCTCCCAGCCGATTCCCGTAGCAGCGCAGCAGCAGAAAGGGCTCTCTTGTGCCCTTCTGGAAGAAATTGACTCTCTTGGAGGAATGGAGTGGAAATATTCCTTTCCTTGAGGAAACTGAAGTGACACCACACTTCTCCCACGGGAGCATTTGCGAGGGGTGTTATTTCATAGAGGGAAGGATGTGGTCAGGGCACACTTTACATAACTTGACCCACTCCCTTAAACTGGCATGCCAGCCAAGATGGCAGACCAGAAGTGGCCTCTTGCCCTTCTTCCTGCTTCAGAGGTGGAACGGCATATTGGATGTAATAAGAAGAGGGATGGGGGAATCATTTCTTTGTGTAGCGTTCTGTTAGTAGGTTCTCTTTAGTAGGTTAGGAACAGGAGGGGGTAAAGACTTCTGCCTCCTAGGAAAGTTTTCTTTCTTTTTTTAATGGTATAGTTAGAACTTTTGAAGGACAGTAAGAGGACAGCAGCTATGAATGAGGTCAAGAAGACAAGCAATCTGTGGCTTATCATTAATAATGAGAATGAGGCCACGGAAGGTCATGGACCTCAACTGCATTGTAAGTGTAATTGGGACTTCTCAACCACTTCCCTCAATCTTCCACATTCAGCAGTTCTGACAGTGATTTGGATGTGTGGCCATTAGTGAAGAATGGTGTCTTCTTCTTGAAATATGCCTTTGTCATGGAGGAGGAAAGCAACGGGGAATAATTGTGGCAAAGGGCAGAGTATATAATAGAACTATCCATTCATTGGGTTCAGGGCGTTTCAGGGCAGAGGGATGTCAGCTATCAAGGTAGCAATACAGCTGAGGTGGTCAAATGGCTTTTGGCTATCCTCGCATGCTGACCATTCTGGAGACGCTAATAGATGGATCACTCAACATGTCCATTGCTAGGAATCACAAGTAGGGAGAGGTCCTGCGGCACTCAGGTCATGCTTGTGGGCTTCTGGTTTACCACCGTGATGACAGGATGCTGGACAATAGGGGTGCTTTCTCGATCCAGCAGTGCTCTTCAGACATTTGGATGAAATTGTGACATAAAGGAATGTGCTATGCTAGAAGATTCAGGACAGATGAAAGAAACCAGTTCTTCACACAGTGCATAGTCAAACCATGAAACTCACACATAGCAGGCTGTGATGGCCGATGACTTGGAAACCAAGCCTTATGAGGAGCGGTTGAAGGAGCTGGGTATGTCGAGTCTGGAAAAGAGGAGACTGAGAGGGGATAGGATAGCCATCTATACCTGGAGGAGTGTCTCCACCCCCATCGTTCAGCCCAGACACTGAGGTCCATCTCTGAGGGCCTTCTTGGTTTTCCTCACTGTGAGAATTGAGGTTACAGGGAACCAGGAAGAAGGCCTTCTCGGTAGTGGCACCCTCCCTGTGGAATGCCCTCCCTTCAGATGTCAAGGAGATAAAGAAATACATAAACTTTTAGAAGACATTGAAGGCAGCTTTGTGTCAGGAAGTTTTTAATGTTTGATATTTTACTGTGCTGTAATCCGCCCAGAGTGGCTGGGGAAACCCGGACAGATGGGTGAAGTATAAAACAACAACAACAACAACAACAACAACAACAACAACAACAATCATCATCTTCAAATATCTCAAAGGCTTTCACCTGGAAGATGGAGCAAGCTTGTTTTCTCCTCCTCTGGAGGGTAGGACCTGAACCAATGGCTTTGAGTTACAAGAAAGGAGATTCTGACGAAACATCAGGAATAACTTTCTGACAGCAAGAGCTGTTTGACAGTAGAATTGTCTCCCTCAGGAGGTTGTAGACTTCATTGGAGGTTTTTAAGCAGAGGTTGGATGGCCATCTGTTATGGAGGTTGGACTAGATGACCCTTGGGTTCCAACTCTACAATTCTATGAACTATTACCATGCTATGATTGGATGGCTTTAAAAGAGGATTTGGCAAATTAATGGAGGTGAAGGCTATCACTGCCTACTAGCCATGGTGGTTGTGTTCAGCCTCCACAGTCAGAGTCAGTGTCTGAAAACCAGTTGCTGGAAACCATGGGAAGGGAGAATGCTCTTGTCCTGAGGTTTTGCTTGTGGGTTTCCCACAGGCTTCAGTGAGAACAGGATGCTGAACTAGATGGGCCATTGACCTCATCCAGCAGGTTCTTCTTATGTTCTTCTGCTAATTGCTAAAGCCTTCAGGAGAGTCACTGTTAGTGGTCCTCCACTGGCTTGGATGCATGACTCGTATCCACTAGCAGCTGTGTATACAGTATTTTGGACCCAATTTTGTGGAATTTTGTCAGGGAGCGTGCTAAGGAGGGCTGCACAGATGAGGAATGGTGGGAGCCTCTCCCTGCTCCCTGCTCAGGATCCTGAATCTTCACAGGAGCAGGGGGACAGTATAGATTTGGAACAGTGGTTTGCAGAGGGACATAGTTCAAAAGACTGAAGTTGGGAAGAACTGGGTGCTGAACTGCTGGGAGAAGAAGATCTGGGAGAGATAGAATTAACAGATTCCCATTTGCTGGAAAGCATCCATCTGCTCAGCCCAAGGTCAAGGAGAGCAGATAGGGCGGCAGCACAGCAAGCCCAATGGTTGTGATGGAAGTGATGTGGTTGACTGGGGGGAAATGGGTGGAACCCTTAAATGGGAGCACCTTCATTCCTAGAAATGGATTCTTTGTTCTCTCACTATGATCATTAAATTGGTAAGAGACTCCTTTCGCTTTTATCTACTTCCAAAGGGGTGGGGGAGGAAGCTGGGTCCCTGAAGCCCGACATGTATATTCACTCACTCACTCACTCATAAAAACAGTCAGTTACTCAATCTTTATTGCTTCACCATAGGTCACCACTGAAAACAGTAAGTAAAATGGTACCTGCACTTTGGAACTCCCTGCCCATTGATATTAGGCAATCCTTTTCTGTACAGTTTTTGGTTCCTGCTAAAAATTGTGTGTTTGAGGAAGCCCACCCAGATCTGACAGGTATTTTAGTATGTAATTTTATTTTATATAACTTGCTCTTAATAGCTGAGTTTATAGGCAACTTTGATGTTTAGGTTTTTGATGATTAAGTGGTATATAAATTCCTTTAAACAAATAAACAATAAAATAAAGTAGTCACAATAGCATTAAAAACTTTGCTTGTTTTTCAAACCACAAGAAAGCAGAAAATTATCTCGAGCTGTACTGTACTGGTTGCCAGTTTCTCTTGTTCGTTTTCCTAGTATTCAGTGTCCTTAGCTCTTCCTTAGCTCTTCCCCCAAAGGGTCTGTGGACAGAATCCTGCATTCAGATATTGCACATGCACTAACTGAAACCACTCATAAATTCAGTGGCTACAATCCTATACATTGCAATCCTATTATGAACTCAGTAGGACATATTTCTGAGTGCAAAATTGGGCTGCACATTTCTTGAACTTTGTTCCCATTGAAACCAACGGGACAGGTTACTTGTGGCTTAAGTCTCATTTATTCCAATGGGAATGAAATTTAAACAGATACCATCAGGATGCAACCCAAGTTCTAGTTCTCTTCTGCCTTGAAATGATTCCTTAGAACCAGATAGATAGATGATAGATAGATAGATAGATAGATAGATAGATAGATAGATGAATACAAAGTCCAATGTTGGCTGGCATCCAATGAGAAAAGGCAATATTTAATGGGTTGTACTTTGTAGCTTTCAATACCAAGGACTAAATAAATACTCGAGCTGTTAAAAATAATACAAGGAGATTCTGAATGATGCCTGTGAGGTGAGAAGGCAAAAAGAAAATCTCCAAGCAAGTAACAGCAGGAAAAACAACAATCAACTGTACCTCTTGCTGCCAAAGTGAAAATTGAATCTCTCCAAGTCCTAGAAATCCACATGTCTAACCTATAGCCAGAAAAGCCACAACTGCTATCACACTACAGGCATATCTGTATCCGAGACTTAAAACAGGCTTGAAATGCATTAGCCAAGCCTACAGAATCCCGGAGATTGTAGATCTGAAAAGGGGTCTGTGTCAGAATTTATCAATAGCCCACCCCCTTTCATTCCGCTGCGGAGCAGAATGAACAATGTTTTGGGCCAGAAATGGGGGAACAACTCTCAGCTAAGAGATGGGAATTGCAAGACTGGAAGGATAAACACCCACCATCTAGTATGCCTTAGTCTGAACATCTCACAACCCTTTCTAACGTTTGAATGCATGGCGCATATATACATATCTATCTATATGCGCATCAACCTCATTTCAGTACCTATTTGGACATGCGTTTTATTTATTATTTGTTGAATTTGTATCCTGCCCAAGGGGGACAAACAGATGCACAATTTAAAAGCAGAAACAATGCAAGTAAATTGTCTAAAATAGCAAAAATAGCCGCAAAAGAATCGCTGTGAAAAGCATCCAAAAGCAGTTATGGTTAAAAACATTTCCCCATCCAATGATCTCAGGAACAGTGTCCTTCAGCCACCAAGTGCTTAAGTAAACAGGATAGTTATCAAAGTCCTCCTAAAAGTTCGTAATGATGGAGCTAGGCAACCCTCGCTAGGGAGGGCATTCCACAACCAGAGACTACTTACATTAGCCTATGCATGTAAATTAGGGTTTTATTGTCAATACCAGCTGGTGCTGTTTTTATTCCCTCCATCATTCTTCCCTTTTTTGTATTTGCAAATAATATATATATATATATATATATTTAAAGCAATGAGAGAAAATGATCCAAAATAAAATGTTTCCATTCAACATTTTCTAGGTATCCTTGGTGAGATGTTTGGGGGATGGGGGAGAAACAAAGACCTCACCTGTTTTCCAGATGTTTCTCTCCTGGCGCATACTGTTAGCGCATATCCAGTGATGGCGCCGCACACTCTATTTATTTATTTATTTTTATTTTTAAAAAATACGCATCGCCCGCGTATTTGGTACAGGCCCAAAAAGCACAACCCAAACCGCTGCCAACAAAACCTTAAAATAACAACCGCGCATAGTAAAATAGGCTGTCAAATGAATAAAAAGGCCATCGATCAAGCTAAGCTGTTAAAGAGAATGGGACAGATTAGCCGAGAATCCCTTTGCAAAGTTCAGAAATGGTAAGAAAGGTCAGCTCCAGTCGTTCCCCCTGAGTCAGAGGAGAGGAACCGTTTCTCAGCCCAAAATGACGCTTCCGGGGAGCTGCATGCGGAGGAGAATTTAAGGCAGCATGACTGCCCCCCCCCACTGGGGCTGAGCCAAGGGGTGTAATGCAGGGCAACACAGCAATAATGAAGTGCAGGGGCCAGCAGC
The DNA here is from genome assembly GCA_900245905.1 of Lacerta viridis. Taxonomy (NCBI): domain Eukaryota; kingdom Metazoa; phylum Chordata; class Lepidosauria; order Squamata; family Lacertidae; genus Lacerta; species Lacerta viridis. Next base: position 478,159 of record OFHU01004224.1, on the reverse strand, counting down.
CTTTTCCAGCTGTGGGCCGGTCCACCGTCCCTCAGACCATGTGGTGGGAAGGACTATATTTTGAAAAAAATAATAATGAACGAATTCCTATGCCCCACAAATAACCCAGAGATGTATTTTAAATAAAAGCACACATTCTACTCATGTAAAAACACCAGGCAGGCCCCACAAATAACCCAGAGATGCATTTTAAATAAAAGCACACATTCTACTCATGTAAAAACACACTGATTCTCGGACCATCCGCGGGCCAGATTTAGAAGGCGATTGGGCCACATCTGGCCCCTGGGCCATAGGTTGCCTACCCCTGATGTAGCGCATGCACATAACAGAAGGTGAGAGGTGCCAAATTCTGGGCTCTCACAGGGCGCCGCTGAAATTTGAAAGACCGCCCCTGTTGCAGGTGTCACCTGAAGCGATATTAGCACCAACCTGAAGTATCCTTCTTCACCTTGCCCCGCCGCCACCGGGAAGGTGTCCCCGCCCCCACTCTGCTCCCACTCACTCTGCATCATTGCAAAGGAGGCTTATGATAGAGGAAAACTACCTCGCACAATGTTTGCAAGAAACCATTGCAAGAAACTCCGCACGGACAACACATTCAGCAATGACATCAAGGCAGTCGCCTGGGTTCCGAGAAGCCGAGCATAGAGACACTTTCAAAAAGCACAAAGTCACGGGACGGTGGCATTTTTAGAAAAGCAAGTTAATCATTCCAGTACCTTAATTAGCACCTTCCTTCAACATCCACGAAGAAGTGAGGAAACTGTTTTGCCAAGAAATAAAGGGTATCCATCCTGGAAATGAAACAACATTAAAACAGTTATTAGAATTCCGAAGGATTCAGTTCATTTTGCACAATATTAAAGTTAAAATGCCAAGACAAATGACTCATTCCTCCTCATAAGGGGAAAAAAATGTAGGAAAGTTTTAAGATTTTATTGTCTTCATAATTGCACATTTCCATATATTACTGAAAGCTTTCTTTCTCCGCTGGTCCAAGCATCTTGGAGCCAACAGATTACATGGTCAGCAGATTCAAACGCTAAAGTTTGTCTATGGATTCTGCCACCGTAGGCTGCAGATAGGAGATTAATTATTGGAAGACTTCCCCTTGTCGGGGAAAAACTCTCCACATGTAGAGAAATAGCTTGTGAGGAGAAAATCGTATGCGGCACCCCGCTAGAAAGTGAAAAATATGAGCAGGCTGTTCTGTTTCCACAAAGCTAGCAACCCTTCTCCCTACTATTTAGAGACATAAAATTTAAAGCAATTTGTTTTATTTAGATTATTTGTACACCACCCTTTGCACAAGCCATGGGGATGTCTGCAGCTGACAAATTAAAATCTATGAAAACCATGAAATAATACAATCTTTTTTAAAGAAGCAGATAACTTATCACTAATTAAAGGTAACCAACAGCAGCTGCATAAGTGATCAGGTTTCCTCCTGCCGAAAAACAAGTTTCTTAACTAACCACCTAAAACTATAGAGAGATGGGGCCAGACACATCTCAGTAGGGAGGGAGCTCCACATGCAAGGGGCCACCACTGAAAAGGCCCTTTCCTGGGACCCTACACCACATACAGTCGTACCTTGGTTCTCGAATTTAATCCATTCTGGGAGCTGGTTCGACTCCCGAAACGGTTCGACAACCAAGGCACGGCTTCCGATTGGCTGCAGGAGCTTCCTGAAGCCAATTGGAAGCTGCAGAAGCCGCGCCGGACGTTCGGCTTCCAAAAAAACGTTCGCAAACCAGAACACTCACTTCCAGGTTTCATAGAATCATAGAATCCTAGGGTTGGAAGAGACCACAAGGGCCATCCAGTCCAACCCCCTGCCAAGCAGGAAACACCATCAAAGCATTCCTGACAGATGGCTGTCAAGCCTCCGCTTAAAGACCTCCAAAGAAGGAGACTCCACCACACTCCTTGGCAGCAAATTCCACTGCCGAACAGCTCTCACTGTCAGGAAGTTCTTCCTAATGTTTAGGTGGAATCTTCTTTCTTGTAGTTTGAATCCATTGCCCCGTGTCCGCTTCTCTGGAGCAGCAGAAAACAACCTTTCACCCTCCTCTATATGACATCCTTTGATATATTTGAACATGGCTATCATATCACCCCTTAACCTTCTCTTCTCCAGGCTAAACATACCCAGCTCCCTAAGCCGTTCCTCATAAGGCATCGTTTCCAGGCCTTTGACCATTTTGGTTGCCCTCTTCTGGACACGTTCCAGCTTGTCAGTATCCTTCTTGAACTGTGGTGCCCAGAACTGGACACAGTATTCCAGGTGAGGTTTGCAATGTTCGGTAGCTGATTTGTTCGACAGCTAAGGCGTTCGACTACCAAGGTACCACTGTATCTCATAGTGAGAAGGTAGCTCCAGGAGGGCAACATCTGCTGATCTTAGGGCACAGGGAAGTTGGACATAACAGAACTTGCTGCATGTGACGTAAAATTACAGAATGCAATGGAGTTTGTTTCCCAGAAAGAGTTTTTAGCTTTGCCTTTGCTATGATGGCTGCTGCAAGCAAATTTCATGCCTAAGATCAGAAGGAGAGGCCCTTCTCTGCATCCCTCACCTAGGCTGGAAGCATAGCTAGTGGGACAAAGAGGAGTGAGCTGCACCTCGATTATGCAGCACCATGCCCTGCTAAGTGGAACATTGCTAGCTGCCCTTCTGCTGCAGCAGGAGCTGTATTTATGGGCAGCATCGTAACTAATGTCTCCCTTTAATGGCAGGCATCACCTTCTCCTGTCACTTTGCAGAGACCCAGGGAAACAAATAAGCCTTGAAGAAAAAGCTGATATTCTATCAGGTGGTAATAGGTTTAAGCGTTCGCCCTTCCAGAGCCTCGGACTCAGTGCCTGCCCCTGTCGCTCTTAAAAATGCTTTGATCAGTGCTAAAGTCTTTCCAGCGAATGCAGCTCCTTCTGCAGAGCAACGTATTTGGAGATGCTGGGGATCGAAATTGGAATCTTCTACATACATTAGAGATGCTTGGCTTCCAATCTATGGCCTTTCCTATGTACAGAAGGACATAAGGAGCTGAGACAAACAACTGATTCCCTTGTTCTGGTCTATACCAAGAGTGGAGAAGTTGTGCCCCCTCCGCCAGAAGTTATTGGACTCCATCTCCCATCAGCCTAAGCAAGTGTCAGAGCTGGGTCAGGTGCAGGTCAGCACAGCAGATCCAGAGTTTGACAGGGTAGTTAATTCTTTGTTCAAGAAACCGGCATGCAACTCAGCAATGCTTCCCAACAGGACTTGCCCCTATTGAGCAGTTGCCAGGACTGATGGTCCCCACCCTCTACTTCCTCTAGGTCTCCTTCTATGCTGAATGTTTCTCAAGCAGCTTCAAACTATGTCAGAACACCTGTAATCTCTGTTCTGCCCTACTCATTGCCCTGCATGTCCTTGGAGCCAAGCAGTGAGGGGAGCTTGTCACAGTAGGAGAGGCAGACTCCTGGGATTCTCCTGCAGCTTCTTCCTGACCACTCTGCTTCAGCCTCTGAGTCTGAGCTGCTCCCTGTCACAGGCTCTCCTTGCTCGCTAAAGCCTGTTGCTTCTTCAGCACCCAACTGATCCTCCCTGCATTCTCCCTCTGACCTCTCCTCAATGTCCCACCACCAATCCCCAGGCTCTGAGCCTTCCTCCTCTGGGGCTTCCCTTGAGGGTTCCATGGTTGGTACCTCCCACCACTCCTTGTCCTCCAGCTACTCCCTGACATGGACCGCTGAGGAGGACTGCACTGGGGAGGAATGGTGGGAGCCACCCCCTCCCCCTGCTCCTGATCAGGATCCTGAATCTTCCCAAGAGCAGGAAGACAGTATAGATTTGGAACAGTGGTTTGCAGAGGGGCATAGTTCAGAAGGCAGAAGCTGGGAAATATTGGATGGGGAACAGCTAGGAGAAGAAGCACTGGGAGATAGAGAGTTAACAGATTCACCATCTCTGGGAAGCATTCCTCCGCCCAGCCCAAGGAGAAGAAGAGCTGATATGGTGTCGGCACAGAAAGCAGAGAGATTACAAGCTCAGGTTACAAGATTCAGTAATGACTAGGGAGGAAGTGGGTGGAACCTTTAGTTGGGAGCATCGCCATCCCTAGGAAATGGATTCTTTGTTCTCTCACTGTGATCATTAAAGTTTTTAACCAGTAAGAAGACTCTTTTTCCTTTGTTCTTCTTATCTACTGCCAAGTAGAAGAAGAAGAAGAAGAGTTTGGATTTGATATCCCGCTTTATCACTACCCGAAGGAGTCTCAAAGCGGCTAACATTCTCCTTTCCCTTCCTCCCCCACAACAAACACTCTGTGAGGTGAGTGGGGCTGAGAGACTTCAAAGAAGTGTGACTAGCCCAAGGTCACCCAGCAGCTGCATGTGGAGGAGTGGAGACGCGAACCCGGTTCACCAGATTACGAGTCTACTGCTCTTTTTTGTATTATGGGAAGTCTTTTTTATTTAACATCAGAATGTTTTAATTTGTGGAAATTATGTTACAATTTTCGTTTTTGATGTTTGTATTGGATTATTTTTTTGGCAATAATGTGAATATTTTTATTTTTCCTTTTTATTACTTTTCTTTTTCTTTCTTCCTTTACATCTTTCCTTTTTTCTTCTCTTTTCTTTCTCTTTCCTTTATGTTATCTTTTGCTGTATTTAGCTCTCAATGTTGTGATATTTGTTATTCGTCTGAGTGTTTTTTAAAATAATAAAGTTTAATTTTTTTATTTTTTTTTAAACAGATTACGAGTCTACTGCTCTTAACCACTACACCACACTGGGGAGGAGAGGAAGCCAATTCCCTAAACCCTGACACAGCGAGATTACCTGATGGATCTTCCGCATGCCAAGCACAGGCTCTGCCACTGAGCTTATGACACCTCCCTGAAGATGCCAGAACAAGGGTGGAAAGTGTCGCGAAGCCAGCTAATTGTGTGTGGTGGCAACTCTACCCAGTAAGGGTAAAGATGGCAGGTGCAAGACAACTCCCATCCCCTCTTCCAAAGGCAGGTTGGAAGGTACTGATATCACAACACTCCCATCCATACTGAGTAAAATCCCAAAGAACATAGCAAAGGCTGTTAGTGCAACTTATGAGCTCATCATGGGTCCCATCTCCCTTTTCTTGTACATTATACAGCAGGCTAACAGCACACCAGCACTGACAATGGCAAAGGAATGACAAACTGTCGGAAAGAATCACCGGCTGCAATTTACAATGGCGACGTTTGTCACTGTAGCTTTGCAGTTTGTCCTTCACACTTTAGGACACGGGGCTACGTGCCTCCTCTACCTTGCGTGAGGAGCTAAAAGGAAGCTTGTGGAGCGATGGCAGCAAAGAGGACTTGTGGCTGTCAACCAAAGGACTGGAACTTGCCTTCCGACCAAACTATTCAGAATCACAGCACTTTTGAGACCAGCACATTGTGTGTGTGTGTGTGTGTGTGTGTGCGCGCGCGCTGATATCATCAATAACTTCAGTGGATCAAGGAAAAAATGTGTTCCCCAATTTTCTCCCTCTTCCCATAATACAAGATCTCTGGGACACCCAAGAAAGTGAAAGGTTGTAAGATCCAAGACAGATAAAGAACTTCTTCCCACAGTGCATAATTAAACTAAACCAAGGGTCAGCAACCTTTTTCAGCCGTGGGCTGGTCCACTGTCCCTCAGACCATGTGGTGGGCTGGACTATATTTTGAAAAAAAATGAACAAATTCCTATGCCCCACAAATAACCCAGAGATGCATTTTGAATAAAAGCACACATTCTACTCATGTAAAAACACGCTGATTCCCGGACTGTCTGCGGGCCAGATTTAGAAGGTGATTGGGCCACATCCGGCCCACGGGCCTTAGATTGCCTACCCCTGAACTAAACAGTATACAGTGGTACATCTGGTTACGAACGGGATCCGTTCCGGAGCCCCGTTCGTAGCCTGAAAGGTCCGCATTCTGAAGCGCCGCATCTGCGCATGTTCGCAACGTGATTCGGTGCTTCTGCGCATGCACATGACGTCATTTTGCATGCACGGACCGCCGAACCCGGAAGTAACCCATTCCGGTACTTCTGGGTTCAGCGGGTTCGTAACCCGTGACGAATGCAACACGCAGCATTCGTAACACGAGGTATGACTGTAAATATAAGGTTGGGGGAGAAGAGAGGGGATGGTAAGATGACATTCTTTTACTTAGTGTATGTGTGGGATTTTTGTGTCAGCGTCACTTGGGCGGGTTCTATTTCTATTCATTCATTATTATTCCTCGGCAGTGAGAGAGGTTGCTGAGGGGGGGGGGACACTGTGGGCATGGTTGGTTGTCTTTAGTTGACTGCAGTGAGTGTCGTTTGCTACCTCAGCTGTCGGAGGCAATATGCCTCTAATTCCCCTTTGCTGGGAAAAACAAGTAGGGAGAGGGCTGTTGCTCTCGGGTCCTGTTTATGGGCTTCCCGTAGGCCGGTGGTTTTCAACCAGTGTGCCGTGGCACCCTGGGGTGCCTTGAATGATGGTTGGGGGTGCCACAAGCACCATTGGCCTCTGTCCCCCTTTCCTTCCCTCCCTCCTCTGATGCCCTCCCTTGTCTCTGCCTCTCAAAGGCTTGCACAGCTGTTTGCTGCAGCAGCCTTGGCTACAAGCTCCCCAGACAAATGGTGCCTCTGGGCTGGCCAGGGGGTGCTGGTTGCCAGGAGCTGAGGTGAACTCGGGGTAAACAAACAAGTGGGTGATGGACGCCGGGCAGGCAGTGGCCTTTCTTGTGTTTGCTGTGTGCAAGGCCTGCCTAGGAGCAGGCGCTGCAGGGGAGCCTTCCGGCTGCTGCCGCCGCTGCCTCCCAAGTTAAGGTACTGGCCTCACGTTCACTGTTGGCCAGTCTCCCTTGGGCCACTAAGGCTGGGGGCATCCTCTTCCCAGGGCCCTGTGGGGCAGTGTGAGGAGGCATGTCTCTTTGGGTTGGGTGGCAGTGGCTCAAAGGCCAGGGGTGGCAGGAACAGCAGACTGGAAGACTCCCAAGGAGAGGGGAGAGGAGAAGAGGCTGAGGGAACACTCCACAAGGGAGCGTGTTCGAAAAAGGGTGAGAGCCTGCCAGCTCTTCAGCCAAGGGGTGACATCACTGGGCTCCTGAGTCACACAGGGGTGCCAAAGAAAGAATGTAGTTGGTTAAGGGAGCCGTGGAGTCAAAAAAGGTGGAAAACCTCTGCCAGAGGCATCTGGTTGGCCATTGTGAGAGCAGGATGCTGGTCTAAGATGGGCCACTGGCTTGATCCAGCAGACTATATATACCGGTGTGTGTGTGTGTGTGTGTGTGTGTGTGTAACTCTACACACATTCCATAACTGGGTCTGGTACAACAGATGCCTTGGGTCATTCCAATTCCCTTATCACAACTATGCCTTATGTTAAATGAATATTCTCTTATCCTATATAAATTATAAAAGGTACAAGTACATTTTTTTCTTTTTTCTTTTGGTAAGATTAGCATGCCAAGCAACTGCAAGCTTCTCCCCTCTTTCCTTTCTTTTTCCTTTTTTTTAAGGAACTGAGCAATATATGACTGTGTTGTGAGTGGAACATGACTGGCTATTAGCAATCCCCCCATCAAAAATTGGAGATGACTGCAATTTGGTAGTGATTCAGGAAAAATCTCCTGAATGGCTGGACAGCTACTTGGATTATGATCAACTAATCAATTATCTATCATGTATACGGATAGTGAACTCAGGTGCTGAGTTATGACAGCTGGGTTGCCAAAATAGGGCTACCGAGAAAGAAGAGGTGTATATTAGCAGGTTCGGAGGAAGCTCATGTTTTGCAGAAATACAAGAACCTTAGGAGAAAAGTGCGGGAATGTTTAGGGATGCAGGGTAGGATATATTGTTTATTATATCCTATTCCAACTTGAGTTAACAAGTCCCAGAACTTAGCAGAGTCTTACATTCCCCTTTTAAACACACACAGCGGATAGCTTGCTCAGGTTCGCTAGAACCTCTGTAATAAATGTCCTGGTATTTCCCCCTTTTAATCCCTCTCAAAATAAGACACTACACAGTCTTCTATAAAAGCATAAAAAGAGTTTACTTACATAGATCATCCTGTTCACAATAAGATCCCAGAAGGCAGACTTTTAGCTTAGAAAATAGTATACATGTATAAATAGTATAAATAGACTACCTCCATACGGGAGAAAGCCCCTTTGTCCTCTCTTGGCTAGAAGCTGGAAACCAAGAGAGCATCTTTGCCCTAACTAGGTGTCGCTCTGTTGTATATGCTGATGATACAACCTTGATGGCAGAAAGTGAGGAGGAATTGAAGAACCTTTTAATGAGGGTGAAAGAGGAAAGCGCAAAATATGGTCTGAAGCTCAACATCAAAAAAACTAAGATCATGGCCACTGGTCCCATCACCTCCTGGCAAATAGAAGGGGAAGAAATGGAGGCAGTGAGAGATTTCACTTTCTTGGGTTCCATGATCACTGCAGATGGTGACAGCAGTCACGAAATTAGAAGACGCCTGCTTCTTGGGAGAAAAGCAATGACAAACCTAGACAGCATCTTAAAAAGCAAAGACATCACCTTGCCGACAAAGGTCCGTATAGTTAAAGCTATGGTTTTCCCAGTAGTAATGTACGGAAGTGAGAGCTGGACCATCAAGAAGGCTGATCGCCGAAGAATTGATGCTTTTGAATTATGGTGCTGGAGGAGACTCTTGAGAGTCCCATGGACTGCAAGAAGATCAAACCTATCCATTCTCAAGGAAATCGGCCCTGAGTGCTCACTAGAAGGACAGATCCTGAAGTTGAGGCTCCAGTACTTTGGCCACCTCATGAGAAGAGAAGACTCCCTGGAAAAGACCCTGATGTTGGGAAAGATGGAGGGCACAAGGAGAAGGGGACGACAGAGGATGAGATGGTTGGACAGTGTTCTCGAAGCTACTAACATGAGTTTGGCCAAACTGCGGGAGGCAGTGAAGGATAGGCGTGCCTGGCGTGCTCTGGTCCATGGGGTCACGAAGAGTCGGACACGACTGAACGACTGAACAACAACAACAACAACTGTTGAGCAGCCAATCCAAAAGAGGAAGATGGAGTCTGGCCCTAAAAAGAACCACAAATAAGGGCGGCAGAAGTAAAAGCAAATCCCTGAGGACTGAGCATGATCAGTGGTCATGAGATTGCTGAGTGTCTGTTGCAGGAAGGAATGAAATGGAAAAGCAGGGCAGGGGATGGACTGGAGTATCCTGGCATGGCTAGCTGGCTGGAACAGAATGCATCCCATTCTGCAACATTCTGCTGCAGTTCCTGCTTGTGTGGAATTATAAGAAGAGCAGAAGAAGAGCAGACCAAGCTCCTCTTTCCAGGGAGGCAGGAAATAGAAGAAAAGTGGGGGGGGGGATTGGAGTATGCAAAATTGATGCTTTCATTGAGGATAAACTAGTGGGTACTAGTTGTGATGGCTCTGCACTGCTTCCAGTGGTGGCGGCAGTAATTCTTCAAAATACCAGTTGCTAGAAACCACAGGAGGGGAGAGAGCTGTTTGAGGGAATGTTCAGGGGAGGCAGAAGAAGATATATATATATATATATATATATATATATATATATATATATATATATATATATTCCCAACTTGCGTTAACAAGTTCCTTTACTTAGCAGAGTGCATTCCCCTTTTAAACACACAGCAGCTAGCATGTTGCAAGCTTGTTTAAACTTCTCAATGCAGTAGACCCTCTGGATACGAATTTAATTCGTTCCGGGGGTCCATACGCACCCCGAAAAATCCGTATCCAGAGGTGCCACTTCTGCACATGCGCGAGCAGCGAAACCCAGAAAAAATACTTCCGGGTTTGCCGATTTCGCAACGCGAAGTTTGCATTACTCAAGAGTAAGGTAACCTGAGGGTCTACTGTATTAGGATTCCTGGTAACCCCCTTTTCTCCCCTTTAAAAAGAATAGACACGGCACAATCTTGTGTAAAATATTATAAAAGTTTACCCACGCATTCAGTTCACAGATGGATCCCTCAAGGCAGACTTAGGTTACAATGTATATACACGAGGAACTACCCCATATGGGGGTTAGTCCCAGTGACTGCAGAGAGGCTGTCACTGCTGCTCACACGTCAAAAGCAAGATGGAGAAGAAGGAAGTGTGCTGCCTGCCTTGTCCCTTTGTTACCTGGACAGGTAAAGTCACGCCCACCTCTAGTCACATGCAGAGGAAGTTTGTCCCAGCTCAGGAGGACACAGGAAGTTTGCAACAATTTAAAATGACAGATTTCTGGCGTGCCATATTTCCAAGAGTGACAACCCAGACAAAGTTGTTGAGCTTACATTATTATTATTTGTGCAAAGGTTTTGAGCTTTTCTTTAAAAAAAAAGGCACAAAACCACCCTAGTTGCCATACATCTGGGTTTTCCTGGACATTTTGCTGATTCAACAACAATTCCACCCATTTTGCCAATTCAACAACAATCCACCCAGATGCCATTTTAACTGTCTGGGAAAACCTGGACATATGGCAGCCCTAAGCATGCTTCCAGTGCTCACTGGAAGGACTGATCCTGAAGCTGAGGCTCCAATACTTTGGCCACCTCATGAGAAGAGAAGACTCCCTGGAAAAGACCCTGATGCTGGGAAAGATTGAGGGCACAAGGAGAAGGGGATGACAGAAGATGAGATGGTTGGACGGTGTTCTCGAGGCTACCAACATGAGTCTGACCATACTGTTGGGAGGCAGTGAAAGATAGGTGTGCCTGGTGTGCTCTGGTCCATGGGGTCACAAAGAATCGGACACGACTGAACGACTAAACAACAACAACAGCAAGCATGCATCCCAGCAGCGGAGACAGGAAGGAAGAGCTGGCTCATTCATTTAGACAGGTCTTCAGCATTCCACTGTGTGCACTGGATTGGATTCCAGTTCAGTTAACTGAACTTCATACCCATTGAAATCAATGGGACAAGTTAGTCATCCCCACTGATTACAGTGGGGATGAAGTTCAACTAACTTAAGACATTATTTCGTCTATGGATTACTTCAACTCAGTTCAACTGCTTCATTGCTAGCCCAGAGGATTGCATGCCCGCTAAGAACAGTGTGGGCTAGTGGTTAGAGTGTTGGATTAGGAGACCAGGGTTCAAATTCTTGCTCAGCCACGAAGTTCATTGGGTGATCTAGCCTAATTTACCTGGATTGTTGGGAGAATAACACAGGGAAGGGAAGAACAAAAAAAAAGCACCTTGAACTCCTGGGAGTTTTTAAGGGTTGCAATGTGTAATTGATTAACTTTTTAATAAACTAAAAAGGCGCCCATGCATTGATAAGGCAGCAGATTTAAAGGTTAATTTGGTATAAGTAGTACTAATAAAGAATGCATATCTGAAGCACTATCTAAGAAAATGCAGCTCTTTTCTGTTACATGGGAGAAAATGTTCTTTCTAAGAAGACAATTGCTACAAGTCAGAACAGATGTGCACATCATCTAAAAACAAAGAAATTCCCCCCTTTCTTTTCCATGATTGTTTTTATGCATATGCAGTCATCATTTACAAACAAAGGAACTTGGAAGATTTTATTTTATTTCAATTTCATTTTTTTTCCTGCTGCTGAACGATTGTTTTTTTCTATATGCTATTTTATATGCTAATTTTATGGATTGATCAATCAACTAGAATCATACAATATATATTGAAAGTATCAAGGAAAATCCCCGCTAGATATAGTCATCTTAAGAGAGAAAAGATATGTTATGTTGCCATCATTTTCTAAAAATTTCCAAATAACAGGTGAAGTTCAGGGTTTTTTTTCTGCTTGGCTTTTCAAATTCTTTATAGATTGCAATGTATCTCTTCTTGGATGAAAAAAAATCTTAACTGCATTTGAAGATGATATTGCTGACCAGTCCTTCACATGTTTGCTGGTTGAATAGCCTTGCTGAGTTCTCCTAAATCCAAATATTCCAGTTTCATTGGCTCTTTGGTGACAATCAACCTACATGAGGTATCAGGAGATCCATAATGGTACCTGTACATCTGAAACCAATAAAGTTGTGGCCTTTCCGCCCATTAAACCTATATTACATCTCACGTGTCATTATTTCCCACGGGGAGGGAGGGACATTGCCACACAATCAACCTACATGAGGTATCAGGAGATCCATAATGGTACCTGTGTGGTCCTTGTATATGTTCCCACATCCAAGAGCATGTCCACTAGATGAATTAGTTGTCAGTTTGCATTTCTTAGTACAGAAAAAATAAAATAAAAAATCCTTCCAGTAGCACCTTAGAGACCAACTAAGTTTGTTCTTGGTATGAGCTTTCGTGTGCATGCACACTTCTTCAGATACCTTCAGGGATCTTGATGATGGGAGTTGTGGCTGAAAACATCTGGAGAACATCACAATTGGCTGCCCCTGCTGAAATATGTGTGTATGTGGTTGCCACCTAGTGGCCAAATGGCTATGGCGTTTTCTTGAGAAGACAGTTGGAACTGAGCATCATTCAGGCCATAGCTGTCAACCTTCCTTTTTTGTAGTGGGAAACGGTGCTGGAATAAGGGAATTTCCTGCAAAAAAAGGGAAAGTTGACAGCTATGATTAAGGCCTGTGTTAGAATCATAGAATTGTAGAATTGGAAGGGACCCCGGGGTCAACTAACCTCCTGAAATGCAGGAATCTCAGCTAAAGCATCCATGATGTGATGCAGCAGCTAAAAAAGCCAATGCAATTCTGGGCTGCATCAATAGGAGTATAGCGTCTAGATCAAGGGAAGTAATAGTACCACTATATTCTGCTCTGGTCAGACCTCACCTGGAATACTGTGTCCAGTTCTGGGCACCACAGTTCAAGAAGGATACTGACAAGCTGGAACGTGTCCAGAAGAGGGCAACCAAAATGGTCAAAGGCCTGGAAACGATGCCTTATGAGGAACGGCTTAGGGAGCTGGGTATGTTTAGCCTGGAGAAGAGAAGGTTAAGGGGTGATATGATAGCCATGTTCAAATATATCAAAGGATGTCATATAGAGGAGGGAGAAAGGTTGTTTTCTGCTGCTCCAGAGAAGCGGACACGGGGCAATGGATTCAAACTACAAGAAAGAAGATTCCACCTAAACATTAGGAAGAACTTCCTGACAGTGAGAGCTGTTCAGCAGTGGAATTTGCTACCAAGGAGTGTGGTGGAGTCTCCTTCTTTGGAGGTCTTTAAGCGGAGGCTTGACAGCCATCTGTCAGGAATGCTTTGATGGTGTTTCCTGCTTGGCAGGGGGTTGGACTGGATGGCCCTTGTGGTCTCTTCCAACTCGATGATTCTATGACTGATTACCTTCCAACCTCCGCCTCCAAAGAAGGAAAATCCACTACCTCCCGAGTGAGACTGTTCCACTGTCAAACAGCACTTGCTGTCAGAAAGTTCTTCCTGGTGATTAGCTGGAATCTCCTTTCTTGTAGCGTGAATCCATTGATTCGAGTCCTGCCCTTCAGATCAGGGGAAAACAAGCTTTCCCCCCTCTTCTATGTGACAGCCCTTGAGATATTTGAAGATGTCTATTATATCTCAGTCTCCTCAACCATTCCTCATAAGCTCCTTCAAACCATTCCTCATAAGGCTTGGTTTCCAGACCCTTGATCGTCTTGGTTGCCCTCCTTAAGCTCACGTTCCAGCTTGTCAACATCCTTCTCAAATTGTGGTGCCCAGAATTGGACACAGTATTCCTGGTATAGTCTTACCAAGGCAGTATAGAGAGGTACTATTACTTCCCTTGGGAGTGGTTCCAAGATGGACGCCAGTCTAAATGTTGTGTAACAGAAAAAAATAAATAAAATAAAAGCAGTTCACCTTGCCAGTGTAGCCTACATTTCTTATATCTGCAGTAGACAATGCTTGTCTGGAAGGACCAATGGTTTGACCTAGCATCGCACAGCTTTTTATTTTTGCCAGCCAGTCAAAATTTCAAACTGATGGTTGGACTCCCCAGGGAGACCCCACATTCTGGGTCAGGGAAGAAGACGGCAAGGTGTCATTCTTCCAGTCAGCTTGCTACAGGTCTGGCTTCCACACACCGCGAAACCTTTGCAAAATTAGCTGCGTTAAAAGTTTGGTTAAACCCCAGATTCCACTATCGAATGCGAGGGGAAGATATTTCCTTGGCAATTCTGTCAGGGAAATGGCCTAAACACCGCTTTATCTACCTGTCACATGCCTTGAAAGGGCAGATTACTTCCCTCCCCCCCAAAAAAACTTGGCACATCCAATTAAGGTAGACTCACAAGCCAGGCAGGTGTGTAAAGTGCAAGGCAGAGCTTGTTCACGTTTGTAATTATCAATGGGGAGAAGGGGGGGAAAGTTAAGTGCTTGGGCCTGTCACAACTGTTACCGTGACAACCGTTAATACTCCGAGGCTCTGGTGAGGCAAACATGACAGCCTGACACCTTTCCCCATATTATTCTGCTCCTCAACTGTCCCCTCCCCTCTCTTCCCAGAATCCCATCTCTCCACTATTTTCTGTGATGTTCCCCTGGTGTTCCTAGCCGTGACTGTGCCTCCTATAACTTTAATCTCGAAACCAGAGTAAGCTGACAGTGAATGCGGCGCCTGTTACCCTCTTGGGGTGCCCACCAGAGTTCTCATCAGGCATGTCCACAAACATTGTTGCCACCTGCAGGGGCCAGCTAGCTTGGCCTGAGCAGTATTTTAATCTCAGGCTCAGTGTTTTCTTCGATTTTGAGCCAGGGGTTTCAAATTATTGTCATGACTGTTTTTCCTTATGCATCCCATGCCTTGGTCCACCAGAATCCATCCTCTGATTCGCTACATCTCAGACTCTGTTCCTTTTCTTGTCCATCTACCTCCACATGTCCCTATTTTCATTGGAGAAATGTTGGAGGCTATGGAATAGGGTGTCCCTATTTTCATCGGAGAAATGTTGGAAGGGATGTCTCTATTTTCATTGGAGAAATGTTGGAGGGTATGGAATAGGGTGTCCCTATTTTCATCAGAGAAATGTTGGAAGGGACAATGGAGAAATGTTGGAGGGTATGGAATAGGATCTCTATTTTCATCGGAGAAATGTTGGAAGGGACGTCTCTATTTTCATTGGAGAAATGTTGGAGGGTATGGAATAGGATGTCTCTATTTTCATCGGAGAAATGTTGGAAGGGACGTCTCTATTTTCATTGGAGAAATGTTGGAGGGTATGGAATAGGATGTCCCTCTTTTATTCGGAGAAATGTTGGAGGGTATGGAATAGGTCAGGGACCAGAAGTGTGGGGAGGACCATGCTCTCAAATCAAAATCACACACAACACAACTAAGAAGACAGAAAGGTCAGCACACCCCTTCCCTGACAATCCCGGGAGAATTGGTTTATACATTAGCAAGCATTGGGGGAGTTTTCAATATCCACACATAATGCACAGATCACCGTCACCAGAGCCATAATGCATTGCATCTGAAAAGGTTTAACTACAGGCGCAGCCATCAGATTGCAAATCATGCAGACATTTAAACTAGAAATAAATATTAGTAATAAATAATGTGCTCCATTAGGGAGAGAACTTTTATGCCATTTTTCTAAAATGCCACTTATCTTTTCCCAGCACAGGAGATAAGGACAGGATCGTTGCATTGCAAATTCCTAGCAGTCAATCTTTCTTTCATGACATTTTTGCCGTTCCTCTAATTCCAAGCACCTTCTTGGGAAGGCAGCAATAAAACTGCACCCAGCCCCTTTTGCATCCATCAGCTGCTGATTCAGATTTCAGCTCGCTGCTAGTTCCTAGCCCACATCTCATGTCTGCGAAGGAGGCACAAGCCGTGAGTTAAAATCTGAAGCAGATGTTAGGAACATAGAAATCTGCCTTGTACCGAGTCAGACCACTGGTGCATCTTGAGTCTATAGTGACTGGCAGTGACTTTCCAAGGTTTCAGGCTGGGAGTTTACCCAGTCCTACCAAGAGACATCAGGGATTGAAACTGGGATCTCTTGCATGCAAAGCTGAGGCTCAACCACTGCGCTATAGTCCACTTTTCTATGTTGATGGAGGTTTGGGAAATTGTGATCCACGAAAATGAATTCAACAGTAGGGGAGGACCGATCAGTCTATTCCAGTTTCATCTTCCCTATGTTTGTTCAGACTTAAGATTCTGCATTAAACTCTCATATTTTTTATAGTTAAAGCACTTAAGAAAATTCATATTTAAATATAGATTTAAGTACATATTATATATCAATGGATGCACTCCTAAATGGAGTTTACCATAAAATACATATTTGTATTAAGAACTGTACTGTAAAATATGGAAAACGACAAAATCTGAGGGACATAGACACTCCAAAACATGTATTAGACTGAAAGTGTGAATTGGGACACTTTGCTAAGCAAATAACTAAACAAAGTTATTTTCTACTCCAATTTAGTAAACAAATTTCACATGAAAATTGTTCTGTTTGTGGAGCTTTGCTATGTATGCATGGGCATTGTTCTAAACAACACAATATGGTTGGGCAAATCTTTATATAGCAATCTAGCCAAAATCTGCTTGCCTCTTTATCTAAGTTAACTCCAACCCTTAAAAGCTTTTGTTTGTTGTTCTCTCCCAACTTGCTGAGACAACGTGTTTGCTACATGTTCTCCTCTTAACTTCACTCTTCCTGTAAAAAGTTCTTGCATGAATAAAGTCTTTGAACTCCAGAAACTTTAAGTGGTTACTTCAGTCTAATTCACCCAAGCTGCAAG
This sequence comes from Lacerta viridis, assembly GCA_900245905.1. Classification (NCBI taxonomy): domain Eukaryota; kingdom Metazoa; phylum Chordata; class Lepidosauria; order Squamata; family Lacertidae; genus Lacerta; species Lacerta viridis. The sequence continues at coordinate 461,430 of OFHU01004224.1, read as the reverse complement.
GCCTGCTAACACCAAGTGGATCATATTATCTTTATAGCCCTGTGGTTATTTGATTCTTACTTTAAATGGATTTTGTGGTAGGTAATGACATTTGAGTCTATGAACTATAGTAGGGGTGAGCACAGACCCCCCCACATCTGCCCTGTGGCCCAAATCAGCCAAATTCACCCTGTGGCACCTTGGGAGTCAGCACTCTGCCAGAGATCCATCCCTGAAGCAATTTCATGTAGAAGGCCCCAATTTCAATCTCCAGCATCTCCAATAATTTATCTCTGCTGATAAGGGTCTGATTCAGAATTAGGTAGCACCCTAAATTCCTAACAATATCCCAGCATTCTCCAAAGGGGTTTTAGGTGGCACAAATAGAATCATCCCAGTGTATCGCCCTAACAGGTTGAAAGTGGGGTAGATGCCATCATCTCAATCCATCCTAGAAAAACAGTGTGGGTCATTATTGCTTCCCATCACAGCACCCTCCTTTTTTGAGGTGGAGTAACTAAGTGAGAAGCAATGATGTCGTTGGTCTGCTATCAATAATCTCAGTGTTACAAACAAATGGAGCCAGGCACAATGGAACCACACTACAATTAATATGAGAACCCTCTCTTATTGTACTACTATTGAACTACCATTCCCATAATGCACTGGAAGAAGCATTAGCAATGATGTCATCTTGAGGCCTACAACCTGCTCTGTTGATGGCTGCCACCATATTTAACGCTCCTTTATGGGCTGCCTTCCTCCACTTCCTTGGAGCACCATAAAAATTTTTTAGCCCAAGGCTTTATCCTAGGCCTTTTCCCTATCAAAAATTTCCCTCAGAATTATGAGGTGGAATTCATTTGAGAACTGATGCTTTGTCAATTTCAGATAGCTCTAATTGCCTCATTAGCAACTCTGGTGCAATAGACATGTCTTTTAACATTTTGGTTTTCCTCCAGAAAAAAAAAATGTATCATGAGCACTTGGGAATGTTACTGTGCCTTCTGACTGTTTGCCTATATGGAGAAATTGCTTAATGCCCTCAGAGATGGCAATTTAGTCTTCCACTTATTTTTCAACTGTGCCCTTCAAAGGTTCTTCCTAGTCACTCTTAGTTTGCCTGGCTGGCTACGTCACATGCAATTAAAGTTTTGCAATTATTGCTACTTTCTTTCGCCTTGCTAACTTTCACATTTATTTTCTCCCATTGGCCACTGATGATGTCAGAAGTCATTTTGATCTGGACCCTGGGGAAATCTCATTGGAGCAAAAGCCTTGGGACCCTGCAGAAAGTCTGACTCACCTGGTCTCTCAGACTTCTCACCAGGAGCCCTAAATGAGCCTTGCACCATGAAACTAGACTCTCCCCCCTTCAACCCCCAGGTCCTAATGAGAATGTGCATCTGCTGGATGAAACATAATTGGCAGAGAAGGGATCACCTAGCTGCAAGGAGATTTCAGAACTGGAGGTCTACTCTGAAAGAGGGATCTATTCAAGATAAGGAGGAACCATGTACATCTTGTTGCTCAGCTGATGAACAGTGCCAAATTTACGTATGAGCTAAACAAGCTATAGCTTAGGGCCCCACCCAAAAAAGAATTAAAGGAAAGAAAAACCTGAATGTACATATCCAAAATATAAGATACAAAACAAATAAAATAAAACCTACATAGAGCAACAGTGTCTTGTGTTGTGTAGGCTCCTATGATGTAAGGAATGGGCCCCGCCTGCTAGCCTGCTCCCTAAAATATCACTGGTTTGCTCCTTTCTATATATAGGGTGCCTACATTCTGCATGGACTGGTTGCATGACAACATGGGCAAATGGCTTGAGATACCTATTAGCAGGGGTGGAGCAAGGTGGGGGCGTTGGGGGCGGTGCACCCTGTGTGCCACCCTGGAGGGGAGGTGACACTCGGTGTGCCCCCCGTGACCCCTAAGCTGAGCCCTGCTGCTTGGTAAAGCCTTGCTCAGTGGTTTCTAAGGTTGCCGCGTGCAAGCAGCAGCACGCTGAGCAAGCTGCGGAGCAATGCTGCCTCTCTTCGCGGCTTGCTCTGGGGGGTGCCCCCGCGTTTGCCGCTCCGGGCGGCCAAGCGGCTCCATTCGCCAGTGCCTATTAGGTCCATAAATGACCAATAGCGTATATTCAACACAAAAAAGCGCCGATTTGTTGTTGGCAAAGGACAGCTGTACATACAAAGGGCCCCGTTACCTTCAGTAGCTTAGGGCCTCATCAAACCTAAATCCGGCCCTGCTGATGAACAAGGAGTAGATCAAACTCACAGTGAAGGAACTTGTGGCCCTTCAGGTCTACTTGAAATGGCATCAAACCTCTCAGTTCTTGCCTGATCTCTGCTTGAACAAACAAAATGGTTTATAAATGGAATCCAGGTGAAGCCCGGGTCATTCCAAAACACAGGACCATGTCTCGAATTGCATTTGCTGCATGCACATTCCTCGTAGATCTTGTAGGTCAGGCTTCCTCAACCTCAGCCCTCCAGATGTTTTGAGACTACAATTCCCAGCATCCCTGCTAGCTAGGGATCATGGGAGTTGTAGGCCAAAAACATCTGGAGGGCTGAGGTTGAGGAAGCCTGTTATAGGCATTGGAACAAGCAGATAACTTCTTACTTACTCTGTGATTGCTGAGTGCTTCCAGCAGGTAGCATCACAGAGAAAATATTAGAAAAGAGCTCTCTACAAATGGATCTAGCTGCTGCAGTCACTTAGAGGCTTCTGTTCATGTGAATCCTACTAGCACGTCTCTTTTAGCTGTTAATTTTAGCTACTGCTAAAATTAAAGGTTTGCTCCTGCTGTATAATCATTGAATCATTTCTTACAACGATATCCTGAGGTATGAAGAACCAAGCAATGAGCGTATTTCTTCTTACCCATGAATATAACAACACCAATTTCCTTTACTAGCAGAAAAGGCTGCAGAGAATATTTATTATAATAATTTCATCAACCCAAGAAGAAGAAGAAAACAAAGAAGGTGACTTAGGTGGAATCTAGGTAGAGTATTTCTTAAAACGGAGGAAAGGGCTTTCCCAGTTTCCAAAGTATTGCCCCAATGCAAGGTGATTCCCCTAATTGTCCCAATACAAGGGCAGGATCCATACATGCATTGCTTTGTGTATTTGGATGGGGTTCCTCCACCGAAATAAATGCATGTCTGCTTGTGCAAGGGATCTGAACAATCCAGCTCTATTTAATTGGTGGGATTTTTGCCACTGAATTCTACAGGAGTTGGATGAAACCCATTATGCAGTGGCCGACTTTGGGCTCTCAAATTTCAGTGGCACTTTTTGCAATACTAAAATTCAGCAAAAACAAAACAAAACAAAACACCCTTTGCTCTGTTCTAAGCATTGTTCACTGGAAGCATTGTTCATTGTTCTAAGCAGTGCTCACTGGAAGGACAGATCCTGAAGTTGAGGCTCCAGTACTTTGGCCACCTCATGAGAAGAGAAGACTCCCTAGAAAAGACCCTGATGTTGGGAAAGATGGAGGGCACAAGGAGAAGGGGACGACAGAGGATGAGATGGTTGGACAGTGTTCTCGAAGCGACTGGCATGAGTTTGGCCAAACTGCGGGAGGCAGTGAAAGATAGGCGTGCCTGGCGTGCTCTGGTCCATGGGGTCACGAAGAGTCGGACACGACTGAACGACTGAACAACAACAAAAGCATTGTTGTGACTCCCCCTGCAGTGTGGCAACCAGTGAGGCCAAATCGGTTGTGCCACCCTAAAACCACCTCTGTATTATGACAAAATTATTGACTGCATCCAGAATGGCATTTGCAACATTCTGGCAATGTAGAAATAGGTAGGTGTGTGTTTGTGTTTGTTTGTGTGTGAGAGGGGGATCTAAAGGAAGACGACAAATATAAACAATTGTGTGATTCTTCAGAGTCCTGAAGTAGAATATTTATCTTGCCTCAAGATTAATGTAGACTACTGAAGTTTTTTTGTGAGCTTCGCCTAAAGGCACTGCTATATTTTGCAAAGTGTGCTGTGTAGCATTTAAAACATAAGGAACATGGGTGCTGAGTTTTTGTTTCCAAATGAATCGCAATGTTTATACTAGAAGTATTTGTGCTGGAAATATAGATGTGACCTAAGTACATTTGTCCATCTACAAAACGATGCTATAGGTAGTATTCAAGTTTCGCCTGCCGAAATTCAGCAACATGACCACGTTAATTTCAACGGGTGTGCTCAGAATAAAACTTAGTTTAATTATTCCCTATTTTTCTGAATTGGATGTCTTTGGATTTTAGTTGCAAAATCAGCACCAGCTCCTGGCTGTGGGGAGGGGGGCAGTGGTCCTTGTCCCTCCCAGCCCCCTTTCAGTGACTCTATCCCCCCCTGCCCCCGTCAAACAAAACTGCAATTGTTATCAACATTAGGTGACTTTCCCCACCCAGGGCTAAGCTACAAGCTCATTGCTGGGTAGATGAAGGTTCATGTGTGAGAGAGTATAAGAGAGGAGCCTCTTTCCTTTATAGTCTGGCTTGCAAAATTCTGAAAATATAGTGGAAAACATTTCCCTTAAACTTTACAGTTCGGGATGGGGCCGGGTTGGTGCAGCTTTGGTAAATGGGGTCCTCCCTGACAGAGGGCACGTGTTGCGGTGCAACCTGGCAACCAAACCCTTGTGTTGTGGGTGGGAACGTGTGAGCAGCCACAACACCCTATTGGTAGGTCCCTCGATGCTGGGTGTAATCAGACCAATGGGACGCTAGCTAAAGGGATCGAGGGATCTACATAAGCCCATGCACGTGACCCTGAGCTTGGGGCCAGTGCATCGGAACACCCGCCCACCTCTCCCTATATTTAGGGCTTGCGCTTGACCTTGCTATGCCATCGTGTGTCGTCTGTCGTTGGGACAGGGGCACGGCAGGAATTTTCCCCACTTGGCTGATTGGCTGTTGCCACTTGGGTTTCGCCTGCCGTGTAGCAAATCGTCACAACTTGTAAGGTTGTGGATAGGCTCTGGTTCAGGTGATAGGGGTGGCAGAACACTCTCGCCATCTCTATGTGAAGGATATTCCATTAAAGGAATCCAGAGACTCAATGGTTTGGTCAACCCTGAGAAGGGTTGTGCCCGTGCCTGAGTCCAGGGGGACATCTGGGTGGTGCACTAGCCTGACCCCACTTTCCGCTCTTTAAGGGGGAGGTTAAAGGTCTACACACGCAAAAAGGAACTTCTTGGTTATAACCTGGATTATGAACTGAAATCCCATTCTCCTCTTCCCAGTTCTGTGTGAAGTCTATCTAAGTATCACTTGGAATCCAGCAGGTGCTGGTGGGACTTCCTTTGTTAATACCCCCCCTTTTGGTATGGGGCACACAGGCCACTGGTGGATGGGGTCAGAAGAAAAGTAGGAAGGAAGCTATATTTGTTTCCATTTTGATTGTTTTTGGAATTCTCCAGCATCCTTGCTCCAGAGTAAACTAGATTAGAATGAAACCGAGCAGCCTTTCATCTGTTCAAAAAATGGGGTAGGGGGTGGCCCACATTCTTTTGACAAAGAATAAAAGAGCATGGCAAAATATATCTTCAGAATGAAACATCCTCCAACCTATTGTCCATGAAGGGGGGGGGGAAGAGGATTTGAAAAATATTAAGCAAGGGTGAAGGGGGAAAAATCCTTAAAGCTGTTGGCTCAGTTTAAACTGCAGAGCAAAGGCAGTTGGGATGCAGGTTATCTGCAGGGAGCTCTGGCGAAATCAATGAAAACTGTGGCTCAGCTACAGTTACGATGCAATACGAGGCCGTCGATAAACCCAAGCTTTAACGCTTCATCCAATTTCACTCACCTCAACGCAGAAAGACAGAGAGGAGACTCTGAACAAAGCACCCAAAACGCAAGACATGAAATAAGGTATTTATTTGCAACCCCTCTTCCTTCCAACGGGGATGGGAAGGAGAAAGTAAAGTGAGATTTAGTGATTGGCTGTTGATGAGAAAGGAGGCAAAGTGTTTACATGTGCGCTGGGGGAATGGAATTGAATAAGACCACCAGGTCCTTGGAAGGACTCATAGCTAACTTGTTGGCTGTGTGCAATTTGGCAGCAGTGGTGAAACGAAGGAGATAATGGACTTATCTGCACTTAGATTTCCTCTGCTCTTTCCAGACACGGTCTGTGTCCATGTGCCTTTTTCTTTTCTTTTCTTTTTTGCCCTGGAGCTCTCCCCATGAAAACCCGAATTGTTGTTTGCTCCGACTAAGTTCTAAAGAGCATGTTTTCGTGCAGAAAGCTGCAGGGGAAACCAAACAGCACTTGGACACAGAGCTTTAACGTGTCAACTTGTGCCTGGAAAGAGTGGGGCCAAAGGTAAGTTTGGATAAGCCTAACGGATATCTGCAAAGCTGTTGCAGTGTAGTAGCTGCTAGAGGGCTGAGCTGCAGACCCAAGAAGACCTCACTTTGAATCTTTTCTCTGATAGAATTGGACTACTGCAATGAGCTCTACGTGGGGCTACCTTTGAAGGTGACCCGGAAACTACAACTAATCCAGAATGCGGCAGCTAGACTGGTGACTGGGAGCAGCCACCAAGACCATATAACACAGGTCTTGAAAGACCTACATTGGCTCCCAGTACGCTTCTGAGCACAATTCAAAGTGTTGGTGCTGACCTTTAAAGCCCTAAACAGCCTCGCCTCCGTATACCTGAAGGAGGGTCTCCACCCCCATTGTTCAGCCCAAACACTGAGGTCCAGCACTGAGGGCCTTCTGGCAGTTCCCTCACTGCAAGAAGTGAGGCTACAGGGAATCAGGCAGAGGGTCTTCTCGGTAGTGGCGCCCGCCCTGTGGAACGCCCTCCCATCAGATGTCAAGGAAATACACAACTTTCTGACTTTTAGAAGGCAGCCCCGTTTAGGGAAGTTCTTAATGTTTAATGTTTTATTCTGTTTTAAATCTGTTGGGAGCCGCCCAGAGTGGCTGGGTAAACCCAGACAGATGGGCGTTGTGTGTGTGTGTGTGTGTGTGTGTGTGTGTATCTGAAGAAGTGTGCATGCACACGAAAGCTCATACCAAGAACAAACTTAGTTGGTCTCTAAGGTGCTACTGGAAGGAATTTTTTATTTTTTATTTTGTTTTGACTATGGCAGACCAACATGGCTACCTACCTGTAACTGTATTTATGTATAAATTATTATTATTATTATTATTATTATTATTATTATTATTATTATTATTATTATTATTTGTGTGTTGAGAGAAGATACATTTTAAAACTATGTTTAAATAGTATTTAAATGTGTTTTTTCCTCAGATTTCCTTTTTTAAAAAAATCCAAATTAATGTCAAATTTTGACTGAATTGTCATTTGGGTAAACAAGCACTTGCCTATCCCAGCTCATGGCCTCTCGAGGTCTGTTGATTCTCCTTCAACTAACTTCAGCATCCAATATATCCCCTGAGCACGCAGAGGCCAAGGCGAGTGTCCAGGCATTATCCCTGGATAACTGACAGTGTCAAAGGGTCCGTCCATCATCGCCCTGCGTCTGAAGCATGGCTCTGCCTGCGCCTTTCAAATCTCTTTCGCAGATGCTACTCACGCCAAGGGTAATATTCCAACTTAATGACCTTTTCCTTCCTTACAGTTGCAGAACAGTCACACAGGAGTGCAAGAAAGGTGACTCCTCAGATTCATGTAATTCAGATCCAAAATGAGTTAATCTACTTTCCTGAATGCAAACGTAGCCACTGGTGACCTGAAAATGCTGAACACTGTGAGGCTTTCGTGTCTCGGCTTTCAGACTTGGTGACCTTTGGCGCTTCTCTCTTCTTTGAGAGATAATACTGTTGCATAGGCATAATGCTGATATAACCTTAAGAAATTTGATGACACCCGGTGGACCCATACTTCTCCCATCTACATTGCCAAGCCTATCCTTCACTGCCTCTCGCAGCCAAACTCAGATTATATATCCTCTGTCGTCCCCTTCTCCTTGTGCCCTATCTATGTCCAATTTTTTATTTTTTATTTTTTAAGGGCCATGAGCATAAAGGCCCAGAATTTCCTTGCAAAATAAACTGTAGCCTTGGCAGTTCTGTCGTGCATGCGGCCCAGCGGAGGAGAGGACAGCTCTCACTGCCTCCATTTCTTCCCCTTCTACAGGAGGTGATGGGCAGCTCTCTGCTGCCAACTCTTCATTCTGCCCCTGGGTTAGACCTGAGCTGCAGCTAGACACAAGGAAGCTCACACGCTGGAGCCAGGCCTGTGAGGGAGCTGCCTTTGGCTCCTTCCAAATTTTGGGAACCTCCAAAAAATGTGCCTGGGGCAATGGCCCCCTCTGCCCCCACCACACTCTGCCATTGGCTTACACCCCTGCATCCTGACATTCTCCTTTTATGTGGAAGAAAAAGAAGAAGAAGAAGAAGAAGAAGAAGAAGAAGAAGAAGAAGAAGAAGGAGGAGTTTGGATTTGATATCCCGCTTTATCACTACCCGAAGGAGTCTCAAAGCGGCTAACATTCTCCTTTCCCTTCCTCCCCCACAACAAACACTCTGTGAGGTGAGTGGGGCTGAGAGACTTCAGAGAAGTGTGACTAGCCCAAGGTCACCCAGCAGCTGCATGTGGAGGAGCGGAGATGCGAACCCGGTTCACCAGATTACGAGTCTACTGCTCTTAACCACTACACCACACTGGAAGGAACTGCTTTGTATGGAAGAAAATACAGATCATATTATTATCTTCCATATGCCTATTAAGCATGTATTATTAACCTATTTATTTGATTTAAGAATGTTATATCTAGGTAAAAGGTAAAGGAACCCTGGATGGTTAAGTCCAGTCAAAGGTGACTATGGGGTTGCAGCGCTCATCTTGCTTCAGGTTGAGGGAGCCGGTGTTTGTCCACAGACAGCTTTCCGAGTCATGTGGTCAGCAGGAGTAAACCGCTTCTGGTGCAATGGTAGATCATGACGGAAGCCAGAGCACACGGAAACACCATTTACCTTCCCGCCACAGTGGTACCTATTTATCTACTTGCACTGGTGTGCTTTCGAACTGCAAGGTTGGCAGGAGCTGGGACAGAGCAAAGGGAGCTCACTCGGTCGCACGGATTCGAACCACTGACCTTCTGATCGGCTAACTCAAGAGGCTCAATCATTTAGACTACAGTGCCACCCACGTCCCCATATGTTATATCTACATCATGCATCATTGTATATACTCATGAATATCCAGTAATCACTACCCTCCGTAATCTTACATTCAGCCATTACCTGAAAAATCTCTCATCAGCATATATGTGCATTTTATACCCAGTTATTTATTAATCTGGCATATCACGTGAGAATCATCAAGCCCTGTACAGAAGCCTCCCTCCCTAGTATCACATCCATAACTTGTTCATGGCATAACTGGTTTTCCTGGTGGCTGGTTTTTTTTTTACCAGCCATTCGGGGATGGTGCGCTGCCCAGCCAGAAATTTGCCACTTAAATGAGAACTAGGTCTCTAGTTTGGTGTCTCAATGCTATCATCTTAGTTTTTCGTGGTTTTTTTGTTAAAGAAAAAAAAAAACTTTGCTCATCCATATTGAGACATCTTGTGGGATTAAACAGCAATAGCACAATTAGATTGCTTCGTGTCTCAAGGGGAAGGCAGACCATTCGGAGCAAAAAACCAGTGGGACGAAAGATAATTTAACTGGGGGTGTCTATGTAACTTATGCATGGACTTTTTCTCCCAAGGGACCCACTCAGATTATTAAGGCAAAATGATATCTTTGACTCTTAATAGCACATCTCAATGTTATGAAAAGAGCCCAGGCTTTTTATTGGGTTTTTGTTTTGTTTTTTTTGTTTAGCTGTTTCGATCTCCAAGCCTGGCTTATTATTTATTTATTTAATTCCAGCAGCAAAAAAAACAAAAAAAACAGAAATAACCCCATATCTAAAACAATTTCAGGCATGGCAGCAATTAAAACCATTTCAGATGTGAGAAAGCAATGTCAAAATTGAAGACAGATACAGACTGGTATGAAAAATCAACTCTTACAAGGCTTGTTCAAAGAGGAATCATAGAATCGTAGCGTTGAAAGGGATCTTAAGGATCTTCTAGTCCGACCCCCTGCAATGCAGGAACACACAGCTGTCTCAAATGGGGTTCGAACCTGCAACCTTGGCATTATCAGCACCACACACTAGCTAACTGAGCTATCCAGACTGGATAGTGGATAACTGAATTATCTATAGCAGGTGACGAAAGGACAGCAGGGGATGTCTCTGGTCTGATATATAAAACAATAAGGGTTGGGTGCCACCACATTAAATTGCTGTATCGTATGGAATGGACCCTCTGATGAGATTGTATTCTTATTCCCATTTATTGAATTTATAAAGGTAAAGGTAAAGGACCCTGAACGGTTCAATCCAGTCAAAGGCAACTATGGGGTTACGGCCCTCATCTCGCTTTCAGGCCGAGGGAGCCTGCGTTTCTCCACAGGCAGCTTTCCGGGTCATGTGGCCAGCAGGACTAAACCGCTTCTGGCGCAACGGGACACCATGATGGAAACCAGAACGCACGGAGACTCCATTTACCTTGCCGCCGCACCTATTTATCTACTGCCATGCTTTCAAACTGCTAGGTTGGCCGGAACTGGGACAAAGCAATGAGAGCTCACTCTGTCGCGGGGATTCGAACCACCGAACTTCTGATCGGCAAGCCCAAGAGGCTCAGTGGCTGGCCGCTGTGGGAGCCAGCTCCATAGCTTAATAATAATAATAATAATAATAATAATAATAATAATAATAATAATTTGTACCCTGCCCATCTGGCTGGGTCTCCCCAGCCACTCTGGGCGGCTTCCATCAAATATTAAAATACATTTAAAATATCACAGATTAAAAACTTCCCTAAACAGGGCTGCCTTCAGGTATTTTCTGAATGTCAGGTAGTTGTTTATTCCCTTGACCTCTAATAATAATAATAATTAACTCTGTGCTGTGTAAGTTAATACCTTTCCCTCTTTCTCTCTCTCTCCCCCCCTAGTTTTCCCCAACCATCCAGAGCAGGGCATGGGTGGAAAGAGAGAGGTAGAGATGTATTTCTTGCATTTACACCCCACCTTTTTGTCCAAAGAGCTCAAGGTTGCACAAAGGCAAATCCCTGCACTGACAGAACGACAGAAAATACAATGCAGAGAGATAGAAATCAAACATAACCACAACTTCAATAAACATTAATAAAACCGGCGATTATATCCCAGACCAGATATAAAACATAGTTTGTAACAAATCCATCAGCCAAAAGCAACATGAAAGTGAGTTGGAACAGCAGAACAAAGGAAGCTGCGTTATAATAGGTAAGAACATTGGTCCATTTAACTGAGTATTGTCTTCACTCAGTCAGAAGCTCTCCAAGGTTTTGGCAGGGCACAGAAAAATGGTGGCTGGATATACCAGTGACTGTGAAAACAGAATACTGGACTAGATGGGCCATTGACCTCATCCTGAAAGCTGTCATGAACTGGCAAGACTACAGGGAGGAGGAAGAGGATCTCGGCGAGGGATTAAACCTAAGGTTACCATATTTTTTTTCAAAGAATCTGGGGACACTTTTTTTTGAAAAGAGAAAAAAGTGTTTTTAAGTTATTATTTTTTTAATTAAGAAGTAATATCTTATCTTTTGTGGTCGCCTCTGTCACACGGCTTTCCTCTGGGCCCCGACCTGCTCTCTTGGAGTGCCAGCCACTGTGGAGTAGGCTCAGGTCGGGCCTGGGCCCTCCCGGTGCTCTCCTACCTCTCGTCCTCAGTAGCGTGGCAAGGTTGGGGCTCCCCTCTTTTTTCTCCTTCTTCTTTCTCTCTCTTCCTTCTCCTCCCCTCCTCATTCTCCCTGCATCGTCCCCAGAGCGCCGCTGGGCAGTTGGCTGGGTGGCTCTTGCTCCCGACTCAATTTGGGTTGCGGGGGGGACGGGGACAGGACGGACGGACGGACAGCGGTTCCCCCAGTTGACACGGCGGGTGTCCCTGGTGCCTCCTTAGCAGTGGCGGTGGCAGCAGCAGTCTCAGCAGCCCAGAGCCAGCCTGGTAGCGCAGTTGGCTCTGGCTGGCTTCAGGGGCTGCTCACTACCGTGTTGCCCGCCATTTTGCCTCAACAGAAGTCCCCATATGATGTGTCTTGTGCCGTTGAACCAATCACGCAACGTTCATTCCCTACTAATAAATCTACAACACTTAAAATATAAATCCAGGGACATTAAATGAAATCCAGGGACATCCCAGGGACGGATTTTGTCTGGGGGCAGGATTGTAAATCCGGGGACTGTCCCCGGGAAATGGGGACGTCTGGTAGCCAGAATGTAACCAGGACTTGGACACACTGGGGCAAGCTGGGGAAGAGGAAGGAGAGATTGGTGTAAATACAGTACTAATGCGGTGACAGAGGATGATGGGGAGACGAGGGTCAGTGAACAGGAAGCAGAGCAGTTCTGAACCATCAAAATACATATATAAATCTGTTTAAAAGGGATTGTTCCTCAATCCTTAGCTCAAGAAACAATGGACACTGCCTTGTACGGAGTCAGACAGTATTGACTGGCAGCATCTCTCCAGGATTTCAGACCAGAAGTTTCTCCCAGCCCTGATTGGAGATGCTAGGGATCAGACCTGGGACTCTTTGCATGCAAAAATATGCCTACCACTGAGGTATGTCCCTTCCCCAATTACTCCAACTTCCATCAGATCCAGCCGGCATCTCCGGTGGTCAAGGACAATAGGGCTTGTAGTGTGGAGTCTGGAAGGTCACAAACACATGAAAAAGCAATGAACAATGAGAGAGCCTATGGAAGCAGGCAATTTTATATTCAGCCAATGGAATTTCCATGGCTTCAGACTGGCAATGGGATTCCTCTTGTGACTTTTCTACAGTATAAGTGCAAAGACAGCCCTTGTGTTTCCTCAGCAAATTATCTGATTTCCACACACACACACACACACACTTTTAAATGGAGCCAAAGAGCTTAACAACAAATCACTTCGTTTAAACAAAGATCATGAACTTAAGATCACAGACTTAATTACGGTGATCTTTTGGATATTCTCCAGCAAATAACAGTTGGGGTGAGAGGGATTTGGCAGCTGATGTATATTGAAAGAGAATGATCACTTCTGTTAAGGCTGTGAAGACGACCATCAAAGGGAGGGGTGAGAAAAGGGTTTCCAGCGCTGGAAAAATTATAGGAGAATCTAGTAGAGTGTTAATGGAAGAGGCAGGTTTTTTGTTTCTGGAATCCATTTAATTTGCTGGACTTAAATTAAAACAATTTTTCATTCTTCCTTTGCTGTCTCCTTGTCTAAAAGATTATTTGCAACCCTGTGTATGTTCAACACTTAGTATTGCTACCCTGCTTATTAAACCTTGAATGATTTAAGCATTTTCCTTTATAGTTCCCTCGTTGGTCCAGTCTGTTCTCCTAAGGGGGAGCTGAAATCCAATTGTAGCATTATTAGTAGGTTAGTTAAGAGATTTTCTTTGCTACAAATTAAAGAGACATGGAAAGCTTATTTACAAAATCCTTTCCCCCCTCCTTTTCGTAAGGGGACTGTTATGTACTGAGCTGGATCCTAGAACAATAGGATCCAGAATGCAGCAGTCTGATTGGTCTTAGAACAATAGGATCCAGAATGCAGCAGTCCGATTGGTCCGCACGAGCCACCCAAATCCAGCTCCAGGTGGAAGTGAATCAGCGACCTGATTGGCCTGCAAGAGCAGCCAATCAGGCTCCTGGAGGAAGTGAATCCGCAACCTGATTGGCCTACAGGAGTAGCCTGGAATTAGCCAATCACGTGGGGCCCATTGTGTAAATAATGTATATATAGCAGACATTTTGGGGAAAGATTCATTCATTGCTACTATGAGCTGAATAAAGAGCATGAAATTCACACTTGACTCTGAGTATATTTCAGGGACAGAGGGAAGGGACAAACTGGGAAATATTCAGAGGGTGAGACAGAAATGAAGGTGGGCATGTTTCTGAAATTCTCAGCAACTCAGATTTGTACAACTATGTGCAATGGACACAATCACACACATACATTTATCGGAATGGACGGAAGTACAAGGGCAACCAGAATGATCAAAGGGGTGGGTGGGGGAACTCCCCTGTAAGGAAAGCTTGCAGCGTTTGGGACTTTTTAGTTTGGAGAAAAGGTAAGGTGAGACAAGAAAGAAGTTTATAAAATTATGCATGGTGGCAGCTCTACGTGGGGCTACCTTTGAAGGTGACTTGGAAACTACAACTAATCCAGAAGACGGCAGCTAGACTAGTGACTGGAAGCAGCCGCTGGGACCATGTGATAGAAGTCCTAAAGGATCTACACCGGCTCCTACTATGTTTCCGAGCACAATTCAAAGTTTTGGTGCTGACCTTTAATGCCCTAAACGGCCTCAGAAAAAGTTAAATATGGATACCAAGTGGTTGAAATATAGTGATTTGTTGCTGCAAGAAGAAAATAAATTCAAATTAAAGTCATATGAACAACTTAAAGACAAGTTAAATGATTGGCTGCAGTATTTTCAGATAAATGAAATGTTTAAAGCAGATAACAAGAACACAGGTTTTTAAACTGACAAATCCAGATTGGAAACCGAATTGTTAGAGCCAAAGAGTAAAAATTCTAGAATGTATAATTTACTGCTGGAGTGGCACACAAAAGATGAACAAGTGAAATCAGTTATGATTGATTGGGCTAAGGATGTGGGGCATAATATTATGTTGGAAGACTGGGAAAGGTTATGGAAGAAAGGTCATACCTGTAAGTTTACTGCATGCACAGTGTTGAGGGAAAATATGATGAAAATGATGTATAGATGGTATTTAACTCCTGTGAAACTTGCAAAAATGTATCATACATCAGATAATTAAATGTTGAAAGTGCAGAGAGAAAGAAGGGACCTTTTTTTCATATGTGGTGGACGTGCCCCAAGATAAAGGACTTCTGGGAAAGGATTTATAATGAAATGAAGAAGGTGTTGAAAAACACTTTTATAAAGAAACCAGTAGACTTTCTATTGGGAATTGTAGGGGATGAAATCCCCCAAAAGGATCCTACTTTCTTTCTGTACGCCACAACAGCAGGAAGAACATTGATTGCCAAATATTGGAAGAATCAGGAGATGCCTACGGTAGAAGAATGGCAAATGAAGATGATGGAATATATGGAACTGGCTGACCTGACGGCGAGACTACGTGACCAAGAAGAGGAATCGGTGCAAGAAGATTGGGAAAAAAGTAAATCTTATTTGAAAAAATATTGTTTTATTTAAATTTTATATATCCTAGGGAAGTTGTTTTAGGTTTCAGTTAATAAAATGGAAATGATGGTTACAAGATAGATGTTAGAAAGAGATAACAAGAGGTTATTTTTAGCATATGGAACTGCCAAAGAATATAGACAGTGAAATTCAGAAGGAGGAGATCGGAGAAAGTCACCATAACGATGTGAGAGGAAATATGTTTAGAAGACTTAAGAAATGTTTGTGGTTGTATTTGTATTCTGTTTGTGTTTGTATTTTTTATGTTTTATGTATTTGTGATGATTTGTTTATATTTTTCTTTGAAAATGAATAAAAAATAGTAAAGAAGAAGAAGAAGAAGAAGAAGAAGAAGAAGAAGAAGAAGAAGAAGAAGAAGAGTTTGGATTTGATATCCCGCTTTTCACTACCCGAAGGAGTCTCAAAGCGGCTAACATTCTCCTTTCCCTTCCTCCCCCACAACAAACACTCTGTGAGGTGAGTGGGGCTGAGAGACTTCAGAGAAGTGTGACTAGCCCAAGGTCACCCAGCAGCTGCATGTGGAGGAGCGGAGACACAAACCCGGATCCCCAGATTACGAGTCTACCACTCTTAACCACTTGTTGTTGTTGTTGTTCAGTCGTTCAGTCGTGTCCGACTCTTCGTGACCCCATGGACCAGAGCACGCCAGGCACGCCTATCCTTCACTGCCTCCCGCAGTTTGGCCAAACTCATGTTAGTAGCTTCGAGAACACTGTCCAACCATCTCATCCTCTGTCGTCCCCTTCTCCTTGTGCCCTCCATCTTTCCCAACATCAGGGTCTTTTCTAGGGAGTCTTCTCTTCTCATGAGGTGGCCAAAGTACTGGAGCCTCAACTTCAGGATCTGTCCTTCTAGTGAGCACTCAGGGCCGATTTCCTTGAGAATGGATAGGTTTGATCTTCTTGCAGTCCATGGGACTCTCAAGAGTCTCCTCCAGCACCATAATTCAAAAGCATCAATTCTTCGGCGATCAGCCTTCTTTGATGGTCCAGCTCTCGCTTCCGTACATTACTACTGGGAAAACCATAGCTTTAACTCTTAACCACCACACCACCCTAAATGGCTTCGGCTCTGTATACCTGATACAGCATCTTCACCCCCGTGGTTCCGCCCAGACATTGAGTTCCTCCTCCGAGGGCCTTCTGGTGGTTCCCCCACTGCAAGATGTGAAGTTACAGGGAACCAGGCAGAGGGCCTTCTCGGCAGTGGTGCTCTCCCTTTGGAACGCTCTCCCAACAGATGTCAAGGAGATAAAGAACCACACAACTTTTAGAAGACATCTGAAGGCAGTTCTGTATAGGAGGTTTTTAATGTTTGCCATTTTATGATGATTTTATATGTGCTGGAAGCCACCTAGAGTGGCTGGGGAAACCTAGCTAGACGGGTGGGGTAATAATAATAATAATAATAATAATAATAATAATAATAATAATTACTAGTAGTCATAGACATCCAATGAAGCCAGTGGCAGTCTTTGGGCTTTAATGTCAGTTTTGTTCTAAATCACTTTTGCAGTGTCTCCTGTGGTTCCCTCGTGGCTTGGCATGCGGTTATTGATTTTCCAATATCATTCCAATAACAGCCTCCTTATAACAACGCCAATTTTATCCAATTAATACAATTATTAAAACCTATTATTTATATACCAAATCATACAATTTAGTTAAAAGTGGCCTCCTCACGTGCTAGATTTGATGGCTACCTCTTTGTTTTCTACATTCCAAAATCTTAATAATTTCAATTACATTCCCTTCAAGATAATAATCCCTTATACCGCAGCTACAACCTTATGGTTTCAATTTGTGTTAATGAAGTTTATAAAGTTTCAAGTGTGGTACTCAGTCTGTAATCATGGTTCTTTCCTGTGTGTGGTAAATCCCCCCCCCCATGAATGTTGTCCCACTGGTTGCGCTTCCCTAAATCTGCATCTGTTGAAGCTGAATGTTCATAGAATCTTAGAGTTGGAGGGGACCCAAGGGTCATCTAGTCCAACCCCCTGCAATGCAGGAATCCCAGCTAAAGCATCCATGACAGATAACCATCCAACCTCTGTTTGAAAACCTCCAAGGAAGGAGAGTCCGCCAACTCCCGAGGGAGACTGTTCCACTGCTGAACAGCTCTTACTGTCAGAAAGTTTTCTGAATGTTTAGTCGGAATCTCCTTTCTTGCATCTTAAAGCCATTGGTTCGAGTCCTACCCTAGGGCGCCACTACCGAGAAGGCCCTCTGCCTGGTTCCCTGTAGCTTTGCTTCTCGCAGTGAGGGAACTGCCAGAAGGCCCTCGGCCCTGGATCTCAGTGTCTACCAGGTACTCAGGAAGAAGGAGAAGGAGAAGAAGAAGAAGGAGAAGAAGAGGAGAAGAGAAGAAGAAGAAGAAGAAGAGAAGAAGAAGAAGAAGAAGAAGGATTTGATATCCCGCTTTATCACTACCCGAAGGAGTCTCAAAGCGGCTCACATTCTCCTTTCCCTTCCTCCCCCACAACAAACACTCTGTGAGGTGAGTGGGGCTGAGAGACTTCAGAGAAGTGTGACTAGCCCAAGGTCACCCAGCAGCTGCATGTGGAGGAGTGGAGACGCGAACCTGGTTCACCAGATTACGAGTCTACCGCTCTTAACCATTACACCACACTGGCTTTCTCAGAGCAGGAGAAAACAAGCATGCTCCCTTTCCTACGTGACAGCCTTTCAGATATTTGAAGACGGTTGTCATATCTCCTATAAGTCTCCTCTTTTCCTGGCTAAACATACCCAGCTCTGTTAGGGGAGAACTTGTTCCAGCTGCTTTCATATTTTTACTGGTGGTGCTGTAATTGCCAATCACTATGATGCGGTTCATGTGAAGCCATTGATAACTGCAAATGAATACATAAGTGTACCTAAAGAGGAGGCACAGGTTTGGCAGAGCACATTTTCAAATCCAGGATTCGTGTCCAGTCAGAACTCAGCTTATTGGGACATTTGCTCCTCTGGTTTATGGAGTCAGGGTCTAGCTGCCAGCCAGCCCTTTTCTGGAAGCCTGCTTTGGATTATCTGTGCCACTCCCTTCCTCTCCGCCGCCCACCTCAAATACAATCATCGCTCGATAGTCAGTTAAAATGTGATTCAGCTTTACAGCCACAGAGGATTTTGTTGTGGGGAGAATCACACAGAAGATAGAAAATTGGATCCACCAGGACCCAGCCGGCAGCTGCTTCCCTTATTGGAAACATCTCAGTTATTGTCTGAGTCTTCTTATCATTAATCTGACAGCTGTCTGAGCCACAAGGGGCCCTGCCAATGTGAAATGCATTTACAGACAAGTGGCTCGGCTGCTCCTGGACGCTGCTTTGCAACTACATGCTCCTTTGACCTGCCTTCCCCACTATTCTTGTGGCTCCTTGGAATTACTAGTCTCTCTCCCCCCCTAAGAGTGATGCCTTTGACAAATGTGTCGAACTCAAGCCTTTAGCATCACAAAAAAGACATGCTTCCGACATGGAAGTGCAGTAATAGAATTGCTTTATTAACAGCAGATTAGACTGCGGCTGAGAGGCCACTACCTTCAGTTTCAGATGCAGAAAGAAAGAAAGAAAGAAAGAAAGAAAGAAAGAAAGAAAGAAAGAAAGAAAGAGCAATACTGATTCTTATGGCATCAAATACCTTGCAGGTCATTTTGTTCAAACTCCCCACCCAGCGGATATTACTGCTGTTGTTATAGTTTAATCTATTAATGTTTCTCCCAAGTCGGGATTCAAGATGGCTTGCAGCATTTAAGAACATTATAAAATACAAAGGAATAAAAAGGGAATTAGTAACTGAAATGCATCAGAACACATTGAGAACCAGTGATTAAAGTAAAGTTTGCCCTGATTAGCATCATCCATACCTTTGTTTTCAAAGTTCTGTTTGAATAGGAAGCACTTAGCCTGTCAGCGGAAGAATAACAAAGGGGAGCCAATCTAACCTCTCTTGAGAGGGAGTTTCAAACAACAACAACAACAACAACAACAACAACAACAACAACAATTATTTATACTCTGCCCATCTGTCTGGGTTTCCCCAGCCACTCTGGGCGGCTCCCAACAGATTAAAAACAGAATAAAACATCAAACATTAAAAACTTCCCTAAACAGGGCTGCCTTCAGATGTCTTCTAAAAGTCAGATAGTTGTTTATTTCCTTGACATCTGATGGGAGGGCGTTCCACAGGGTGGGTGCCACCACCGAGAAGGCCCTCTGCCTGGTTCCCTGTAACCTCACTTCTCACAGTGAGGGAACCGCCAGAAGGCCCTTGGAGCTGGACCTCAGTGTCCGGGCAGAACGATGGGGGTGGAGACGCTCCTTCAGGGATACTGGGCCGAAGCCATTTAGGGAGAAACCACAGAAAAGGCTGTCTCACATGTCATTACCAACCATGCTTCCGGTGTTGATGGTCCTCACCCAAGTATCTTAGTACTTGGGCAGGTTCGTATAGGGAGATAGGATCTTTCAGGTAGCCTGGGTCCAATGCAGGCTCTAAAAATGCAAGATGCAATATTAGCATCCTTGGCAGATGGCTCTCCAGCTGGGCTTAAATACCTCCAGTAAAGAATAGTCCACCATCTTCTGATGCAGACTGTTCCACTGTCGAACAGCTCTTAATGTTGCAATGTGTATCCTAATATTTACCTGCTTTCCTTCCATTTCTATCCATTCTTTCTAGCTACGTCCTCCAGTATTGGTTAGTGATTCCCAAACTCCAGCAGAACAAAATAGATAATTTTTGGTTTAGGGTTTGTTTGATTTTTTTTTTTGCATTGCACGTGATTAATTATAGCTCCAGCGCCAGATAAAACATGGCCGCCCTCCCGCTCATCTAGACACCCAGGCTTGTAGCGGAATTCCACTCCACGTACACTGTGTTGAAAAATAAGGCAAACAAATTGTTGCGAGTGAAATGAAGACAATTAAACGAGAGCCGTATCCACACACAGTAACTGATTACTAATGATGGGCTATCACATCATTCCGAAAATGAAGTAATTCCAAAACTAACAAGCATACCAGTGCAATAAATAAATAAGAAAGGGATGTTGTGTTCAAAGGATTAATAATGCGATCAAAATGGAGCGGCGGGATAATTAACAAACGAGATGGCAAAACTTGCAAACGTTAATAGTGAATTACCAGGCAGTAAATCAAATCTAAAGATCACAAATACGAGGTATTTTAACAACCGCGGCTAATTGGACGAGGGACCCAAAAGGTATTCATTTATTTATCAAGTTTTTTTTTGCATAACCCCACATGCACACACATGCGCAAATCCAGCTGCACATTCCTCACCAACACTTCTACTTGTGGCCTATGAGTTCCCTCAAGACTGGGAAGAGGAGAGGAGAGGAACACCCACTGGACATTATTCCCACCCTCTTTTTATTCTGTACTAGCTGGTCCGGCCACACGTTGATGTGGGGTTTTGTTTGTTTGTTTGTTTGCTTTTTAAAATTCTCCTGACCCCGAGAGTATTCTGGAAGCTCCTGTTTTCATTCTTCCCTGTCCCTTTAGAGCAGGGGTCAGCAACCTTTTTCAGCCTTGGGCCGGTCCACTGTCCCTCAGACCATGTGGTGGGCCGGACTATATTTTTTTTTGGGGGGGGGGATGAACTAATTCCTATGCCCCACAAATAACCCAGAGATGCATTTTACATAAAAGAACACATTCTACTCATGTAAAAACACCAGGCATGTGAAGCTGCGGCGGCCATTTTAGGTGAGGGCACTGGCGACCTTAAAGAGCATTCTCCCCCACCCCAGTCCCAAAATCACGCACCCCAGTGAAACAATCCCCTCAGAGCTGGTCTTACTCAGTGCAACCTCTCAGGCATGCCTCCTGCTCCGTGTTTTTTTTTTTTTCTCGGAGCATGCGAAGCTGCGGCGGCCATTTTAGGTGAGGGCACAGGCATTGTTGCTCTGGCCAGGTCTGATGATGTCGACGGGCCATCTGCCTTTCTATTGGATGCTGTTGGAGTCTTCATTCCTTTTGCTGGTGAGGTATAATAGGCGCACCATTTTTTTGCCTTTATTCTATATTTTAGGCATGACAGGTGTGGTTTTTTTATTTTTTATTATGCCAGATCCTTCCTCGATGGTCATGTTACACTTTGTACTAATTTGATACGCTTTGGTCCAGCGGTTACAGAGAACATCGGTGTCTGCCGTGCACACAATGGGAACATTTATATATATATATATATATATATATATATATATATATATATAGATTTTTGCTCTATGGACCAGGGACAAGGCAGAGTTTATTGCTGTGGGTGCCTGTGAGCAACAATTCATCCCACTCCAGATGGGAGCCTGAGAGGGCTGGGTATTTTTTATTTCTGTTACTGCATTCATCACTGACCCTTAAGCCACAGGTCCCAGGGCAGGTGACAATAACTTAAAACTGAAAAGGGTTAAATCTGAGGACAGTCACAGGAATAGGGGGAACCACATCTCAGGGGTCAAAGGCGTAAAGAAGTGTGTCTTCATTGATGAAACCAGATGTCTCTTTGTGGGGAGGGAATTCCACAACTTAGGGGGTGCTACAGAGAATGCCCTCTTCAAGGCCACTCCCCAACTTCTGAAGGAGGTGGAACTACCAAGATTTTAATACCTAGGTGGTATTTCAGATATTTGGAACCCAAGTCATTTAGGGTTTTAAACCCTAACATGAGCACCTTGGACTGCATCCAGAAATGAACTGGCAGACAGTAGCTGGGGTGAAAGCCATAGGGGCCAACTCCTAGGGGCTGAGGCAGTTCCGCTTCCCAAATTATTATTTTTTGAGGGGGCTGTCTTGCGTTTGCTTTTTACCTAGTTATTTGGTGGACTTGGACATTTTAATTAAACAAGTTTTGCTTGTTTACCTTGTGACATAATTGTTAATTTGTTGTTTATTGGGCCAGCTTATTTTATTTTATTTTTGCAACTCACTGCTTCGAGACTGGGGTGCGTGCGGCAATAAATTCATTTAAACTGCTGAAGAAAACTTTGGAGTAAGCATGCATAGGTCTGGGCCGTAAGTTGTATATCCTTCCCGTTTTGTGTAAGTCATTTCCCATTGGGCTTATTTTGGCAAAGAGCCAATTTCATATGAGCAAAGAGAATCAAAATATTTCCTCTACCAAAAGATAGCACTTCAGTTATTTTCTCTTCTGCTTTCCTTCATCAGTAAAAGTCCCTCGGTGATAATATTCCTGCTGGGAACGGAACACCATCTAGTTGCATGTTCATAAATATTTGGAAATAAAAGAAAGGGATTTGCCTGTTTAAGTTTTTGGATGGTGCCGATAGGCTGAAAACTCATGGGACATTCTTGAAAAGATGGAGGGAGCGAGGGAAGGAGCATCCTGGGGGTGAATCTACAAGTATCCTTAAAAATATGTCTGTTCCTACTTTATTGTAGGGTCTGGTGACTTCCGTTTCAGTCAAAACAAAATCAAAAATTCTTTCCAGTAGCACCTTAGAGACCAACTGAGTTTGTTCTTGGTATCTTCGTTTCAGTGTATCTGAAGAAGTGTGCATGCACACGAAAGCTCATACCAAGAACAAACTTAGTTGGTCTCTAAGGTGCTGCTGGAAGGAATTTTTTATTTTGTTTTGTTTTGGATTGGGGTGTTCACAAATTACAGGGTAGCTGTGTTTGGGTTAGCGCACTATTTTGGCAAGTGGGAATTAAGGAGCCCCACCCAATCCATAGTTTGCCATCAAAAGTCTGAAAGTTCAATTTCTGGCAACAAGCCAGATACGGCTGGGACAAGAAGTCCTCATGAAACCTTGGACTGGTATTCTCAACTGGTATAGTGCAGCTTCCTATGTATGGGTCACATCCAGAAAACTCATTCTTTCAGCACAAGGATTTATGCTTGGATAGTAGACAAATGTAAGAGCCTGTTGGCTCTTACATTTGTAAGATGTAAACATTTGTAAAATGTAAGAGGCTGGTGTCCCATCTAGTCCAGCATCCTGTTCTCACAGCGACCACCCAGATGCCCATAGGACACCCTCCAAGAGGACCCAAGTACAAAAGCCATCTCCTTTCAGAATGCATGGAAACTCCATTTACTTTGCCACCGCTGCAGCACCTATTTATCTACTGCTGTGCTTTCGAACTGCTAGGTTGGCCGGAACTGGGACAGAACAATGGGAGCTCACCCCGTCACGGGGATTCGAACCGCCAACCTTCTGATCAGCAAGCCCAAAAGGCTCAGTGGCTGGCCGCTGTGGGAGCTAGCTCCGTAGTTTAACTCTGTGCTGTGTAAATAAATACCTTTCTCGCTTTCTCTCCCCCACCCCAATAGTTTCTCCAACCCTCCAGAGCAGGGCATGGGGCACACATGGGGGAAAGAGAGAGGTAGAGTTGTATTTATTGCAGTTAGGTAAAGGTAAAGGGACCCCTGACCATTAGGTCCAGTCGTGGATGACTCTGGGGTTGCGGCGCTCATCTCGTGTTACTGGCCGAGGGAGCCGGCGTACAGCTTCCGGGTCATGTGGCCAGCATGACTAAGCCGCTTCTGGCAAACCAGAGCAGCGCATGGAAACGCCGTTTACCTTCCCGCCGGAGCGGTACCTATTTATCTACTTGCACTTTGATGTGCTTTCGAACCGCTAGGTGGGCAGGAGCTGGGACTGTGCTCACTCCGTGGTGGGAATTCGAACCGCTGACCTTCTGATCAGCAAGCCCTAGGCTCATGGTTGCACAAAGGCAAATCGCTGCACTGACAGAACAAGTTAGTTGGATCCTGCCCTACAGAACAGTTCTGTTTTTCTTGCCTATCTACAACCAAAACACCAAGCAAAACACCGCCACTTCGGCTTTCCAGTCGGTAAAGAGCATGGTACTGAAGAGGAAATGAAGTGGATGAGAGCTTTTAACAACCTATAATGATGGGGAAAATTGCCCTTGGCGTAAGACTACGGGTGTTCCAGGCACGTCCTGAATGCGGACCGGGGTGTTCCGAGCACGTCTCCTTATTTTCATCTGCAAAACGTTGGGAGGTAAAGATATGCGGCCACACTTCTAACAAGACAGGCCTGAATCTCTCGGGAAGCGTGATATGGGAAAAGGGAACCCTTTTGTCTGCTCCAAGCCCAGGACCAGATGCCTCATCCTTCTTGCTTGTCTCGCAGTTTCCCATCTGGTATTTATCTTTTTAAGAGCAGCTACAACAGTCAGCATGTGGTTCCATTTTGCACATATTCCTTAACATCTCTGTTTACACCATGTCACAAGAAAGAGCCGTGGTTCTCTTTGGGAAAGGGTTTTGAAGGGAGGGGGAAAGTCTGCACTTTTGCCTAGCAGATTCCAGAGGGTTTCCCCTCAAGGCAACTGTGGTGGCCTCAAGCTTTTTTTGGGGTGGGGGTGTGGTGGAGCTGCTGGAAACAGGAAAGCTCACAAAGGAACAAGCCCAGCTGGCCAAGGCCTGGCGTCGGTGCAGTAGGTGGGCTGCCTGAAGGGAATTTTCTCTCTGTGTGTATAGATGGCAGGGGGAAGAGTAGCTTTTAGGAACATGGATGGTCTAAAGGCTATCTTTGGGTGTACAGCTGGCCAGGTCTCACAACCATCTATTTAATGGGCGTGAAGCACTGATCCATTTTATACCAGCTTTTAAATGAGCATCAGGGTGGATTTTGAGAAAACAAACCACCCCATTTCAGTTTCCTGTTTTTTTCCCCCCCCCCCAGTCTAATCTTCAGCTTTCTACATTTTCACACCAGTTTGTTAACTTTTTTTGCAGGATAAAATCACAATATAAAAACAAAAAAATACATAATCAAAATAAAAGCAACAAAACCACTTCCGCCCTTGCAAGGAGGTGGAGTTGCGGGCAGTCACGGCCCTTCCACGTGCGCAGTGGCTGGGAGCTCAGACTCTGTGCAATAGAGGGATTCCCGGCTGTGTCACTTGCCAGGTTGACCAATCCGGTCAGCCTGGGGGTGTGTCCTGCCCTATTTAAACAGGGCGCAGCCGGATATTCTTCCTGATTTTTCCTGCTCCCCAGCTGCTCCGTTTTTACCCCTGAGGAGCCTCGCGGATCGTCGTTTATTTACAGCATCACTTGGAGCTTCTTCACTCTTTCCTGAGGTTTCGCCTTTCCCGTAGCCATTCATCACAACTGTGGCGGTTGCAGGCCTTGGGTGAAATCCTTTAGTCATCTTCATGGAAGATGGAGCAAGTCCCCGTCCCCCCGCTCTGGAGGGCAGGAATCGAACCCATGGCTTTTAGTTACAAGAAAGAAGATTCCGACTAAACGTAAGGAAAAACTTTCTGATAGTAAGAGCTGTTTGACAGTGGAATGGACTCCTTCAGGAGGTTGTGGACCTTCCTTGGAGGTTTTCAAGCAAAGTTTGGATGGCCATCTGTCATGGGTGATCTAGATGAGATTCCTGCATTACAGGAGGTTGGACTAGATGACCCTTGGGTCCCTTCCAACTCTATGATTCCTCTTTTTCTCCCATAAACAAGATATGGGGAAGAAACTTTTTTTCTTTTTTTCCTTTAGAGAAGCGGCATTCACTTTCCCCCACCAGCTCCACTTTGTTTTCTTCCTACTCTCCTGCTGGAATGAAAATCTGGCTGGGAAGAAAAGCAATGGTGTAATGTGCCAAACACTGCAACCCCCCCCCTTTATATAAAAAAGTAGGCACTGGGGCTCCGGAATATGTGTGCGCTTGCAGATAATTATTTTACTGTGGATTAACTGTTATTAAATGCTACACTGGGTTAATGCTCTCCTCCTCCTGCCAAAGACAGAATGTGCCGCATTACATTATACTGCTTTCAATGGGTTCCCTTTCCTGCTGGCTTCTCTCCTCATTAACAGGTAAACCTTAACCATAGAAACTGGCAGAAAGACGGATAGCCTAGATGTTAATGTAAGGAGGGAAATAGCAGATTAAAGAATATGGGTAAGAGTCCAAGCAAGAAATGGCTCGGCTGTGCTAAATTAATTGGAGATGATAGAAGGACTCTGGGCAAATCTGTCAATTTCAGTTTCTCTCATTCCCTCATTTTTCCTAACCTTAAATTTCATTCTCTACACTGCCATAGCAATTTGCAAATTTCACTCCTCTTGAAAACTCACCAGGATTTTAGTACAAATTTCTCCCAAAGTACACTTTTTTTGGCAAGAATTTTCTCCACCTTTTCATGTTATTTTCACTAATGTTAGCAATTTTTTGGGTTACACTTTCCTGTCAATACATGCTTTTCTGTGCACACTGTTCGGCTGGAGAATTGCACTGAAAAATTCAGAGAAAATGTGAATTGTGAAATATAATGGATGCTTTTTTTGGTTCGTGTATTTATTTACTTATTTGCCTATCCCATCTCAAGGCGGGATAAAAACAGGGGACAGGAGAGATCTATCAGTTGCTTTAAGCAGGGGCATAGGAAGGCTCCTCGGTACCCGGGGCGGTGACCGGAGGCACCCCTGGGGGCGGGGCACCGTGATGTCACGTTGTGATGTCATGACGCAACGTCGCTGCAGCTCCAGCCCCAGCAGCAGGAAAAAAGCCCTTTTAAAAAAAGCAAAGCAAAGGCAAGCAGCCTGCTTGCCTTGGCTTTTGTTTTTTTAAAAGGGCTTCTATCCCCGCTGCTGGGTGGAGCCGGCCCGCAGGGGCGAGGGGGGCCAGCAAGGATGGGGGGAGGTGTCACCCTTGTGACACTCCTCCTCCTCACTGGCCGCCCCGGCAGCAGGGAGAAAAAAAGGAAAGCAGGCACTAGCGGCTGGCTAAGCCAGCAAGTGCAGCGCCGCCGATCGCGGCGGGCGGTGCCCCCCACCCCAAGTGTCACCTCCACCCCAGGGCGCTGCCCGGGGCGGCACGCCCCCCAGCCCCCTCGCTACACCCCTGGCTTCAAGCCACAGTAGCTTAGTGCAGCTTAAGATGCTGGGGAATTTTTGGAAGAAGAATTCCGAATTTACCCACCACCAACCAAACAACCCTGTTTTCCTTTTTAATTACAGGTAGGTAGCCGTGTTGGTCTGCCATAGTCAAAAAAAAAAAAATTCCTTCCAGTAGCACCTTAGAGACCAACTAAGTTTGTTCTTGGTATGAGCTTTCGTCTGAAGAAGTGTGCATGCACATGAAAGCTCATACCGAGAACAAACTTAGTTGGTCTCTAAGGTGCCGCTGGAAGGAATTTTTGATTTTATATTTTGTTTTCACCATAAAGTTCTTCCTGATTTTTATTTTTATTTTGTTTTTTGTTTTTAATGCCCCTCCATCATAAAATCTCTAGCACACAAAAGACGTTGACATGATAGCTTTCCATGGACAAGGGAGCATTGACATGGGGGACTATTCATACATCTAATTTGTCACCTGCTTGCTCTATTTCAAGGCCAGAAAGGCCTTGCCATGTGAAAGGCCTTCTGAATATATAGTTCAGCCCTGAATGAGTCTGTGGCTGAAGCAATCTGGAGTCCCTCCTCCTGTCAACCAAGAGGTGTTGCTGCTGGATAGCAATCTGGAGCCAACCGTCTGTCGAATAAATCTTGGGTGTCCAGGCATTGATCTGAGCAGGACATGAGCTGAGGAAGTCTGCTACTCAGTCAGAGGCCCCAGCCCCACCCTTCCATGCGAGCAAGAAGATCTGCGCTGCATCAGGCTGTTAGAAGTGTAATTGGAGCGGATTTAGCCCATCTGCTAAATCGGTGAACATTTCAACTTTTCGAAGAGGGAAGCTTTTAAAAGCAGCAGCTACCTTAAGAGACTAAATTGCCTAGGAATAATAATTACTAAGAATCTTTAAAGTGCAATCAAATCCAGCTTTGATCTGATTTAGACTAGTGCGAAGTGCGAGGCAGTTAGGAAGGAGCAATTAAATGCACTCTATGGGGCAAAGCTGACTGAGCTGACAAAATAGCCTCTTATCTTAACTCGTGCTCCCCTTAAAATTGCCTTAAACATTTCTCAGGAAATATACACCAGCATTTATTTAGGATCCTGACCTCCGTCTTTCCCCCCCCTGCCCTTCAGGTGTGCTTTTGGCTCCCTCCTCTTCCAAGACAGAAGACGGTATACAGAACACACAGGGAGGAAGGAGACAGAAGGAAAGGACCTCTCTTTCCTGCACTGCCTGCTCAGATGAAAACCCCTTTCACTTCACCTTTGGGGCTTCTTCACCCTTCACTTTTGCAGATCGAGCTTCTTCAGGGAGAAGCCTTGTCTACGCAAGCTCCCTGCTGCAACACAACAGGGCAGGAGATGAGGATGCTATGGAGGGGGAAGGACCAACAATATTTAAATTATTCTAATTGCATGCGAGGGCGAGTGACTGACCAACTGGGGCCTGCTGATGGGGAGAAATTTGATTTAGCTCACAATTAAATGTGGCTCTAATGTACTTTTAATCTTTGTTGGAAGCCACCCAGAGTGGTTGGGGAAACCCAGCCAGATGGGCGGAATCATCATCATCATCATCATCATCTTCACCTGCACTTTCTGAAACAATACACTAACCAGAACACAGGTAGGTAGCCGTGTTGGTCTGCCGTAGTCGAAACAAAATAAAAAATAAAATAAAATTCCTTCCAGTAGCACCTTAGAGACCAGCTAAATTTGTTATTGGTATGAGCTTTCGTGTGCTTATGCCAAAGGATAAATGGACATAAATCTGACATCAGGAATCACAAGACAGAGAAACCAGTAGGAGAACACTTCAATCTCCCAGGACATTCTATACAAGATCTCAAAGTAGCTGTCTTATTACAAAAGAATTTCAGAAATAGACTGGAAAGAGAAGTTGCTGAATTGCAACTTATTACCAAACTTAAAACCATGGAGAGACCTGGTCTGAATAGAGACATTGGATTCTTATCTCATTATACATGACAAAGCTATTTTTAGCCATCTCACCCTTGCTTTTTCCTGTAAGACCAATTGCAGTCATTAACAGTCATTCAACAGGTTTACCACACCTATCAGCCAATCACCCATTCCCACCACCCTTCTGAGTAATACCCTCCCCACCCTCTCACTATATATAAGGGTCTGGTGACTTCTGTTTCAGTGTATCTGAAGAAGTGTGCATGCACACGAAAGCTCATACCAAGAACAAACTTAGTTGGTCTCTAAGGTGCTACTGGAAGGATTTTATTATTATTATTATTATTATTATTATTATTATTATTCTTTTATTTTTGTTTTAACCAGAACACAGCCATCCTTAGAGAGTCAGCCCTTCCCCAAATGTTGCAATGCCATTCTCCAGCCAAGTAATGTGTAGAAAAATGCATATGCTAAGGTAAATTGTGCTTAAAAATGCATATATTCGTGAAGCTAACATACAGAATGATTTATATGTAGGGGGAAATGTGTATATTGGTCAAAATCGCACACAAAAACATTCATGCTAAAACACTAATGGATTTTCATTGCAAACCGATGTGGAAAAGTGGAGGGCTGAAACCTAATGTTGCAAAAATGAAAAACAAACTGACAGATTTCCCCATCCCCAAATGAGGGCTGTGGATTATCTGATTGCATTGTTACATATTTCATGCAACACAAGCAAAAG
This sequence comes from Lacerta viridis, assembly GCA_900245905.1. Classification (NCBI taxonomy): domain Eukaryota; kingdom Metazoa; phylum Chordata; class Lepidosauria; order Squamata; family Lacertidae; genus Lacerta; species Lacerta viridis. The sequence goes on along the minus strand of OFHU01004224.1, from coordinate 431,617 downwards.
ATCTCCAAGAAAGTGGTGTCTTTGATGGAAGATAATTTATGGTGTGTGTGTGTGTGTGTGTGTTTTCCCGTGGAACGAAAAAGAATGGGGGAATTTATGTGCTCAGTAGACGAAAGGTGAGCCTGATTTTCAGGCAGGCAGCTATAAGGCTGATAATACATAGCACATCTAAAGGGATACATTTCCTGACCCCTTTTATTGAGCGTGTTGATTGAAAAGTGGTTAGCCTTGTGCTAAAAGCATTTCGCCTTGCTCATATTTTCAGGATGGTGAGTCACTGATTGCGGTAGGTAGCTAACACAAGTATCTCCTCCGACCCGCAGCTAGCCTGCCTGTAAAAATCTCAGTGCAATCCTACCTACGTCTACGCAGAAGACAGCCTCATTGCGTTCAATGGGACTTACTCCCAAGTTAGTATGCAAAGAAGTGTAGCCTTAGAATGCTTTTCATAGACTTCTTTTTTTTTTTTGGTACGTGTGTGTGTTTGCATGTTTATCAGTTGGCCATTAAAATACCATGTCAGTCTTCAGACAAAGTAGATCTGAAGCCTTGGAGGTAATCGGATGGCTGGTGGGTCACTGGAACACATCTAAACTCAGCACCAGATTAAGAGGGCTAGTGCTACATGTCAGGAATATGGATTGTTTACAAGCCCCTCTTTTCAATTACTCATAAAATTCCTTAATTCATGGGTACCAATATGCTGCCAAACCCAAAAAGCAGTCTATTTTATTTTATTTTAAAATGATATTTATTAAGTTTTCCATTTTAACCATCCAAACAAACCACATCATATATTCTGAATTATACATATTATTCAATAATCAAAGAGTCCAAATATTATGCCAAATTATAATTTTTTCAGGGGGATTTCACCATGCTCTGAGGTTGGGGGGTGGGGTGGGGCGGATCTGATCATCTCATACTTCTACTGCTGTTCATAATTCTCGATAGTTCCCATAAGTCATTCTGATGTTAATCCTCATTATTTTCCACAGCCTCTGAGTTCTTCCGGCAAGCGAGATAGCTCAAAACAGTGTGTTTCTGTGTGGGTTTTTATTATGTCCATGATTCCCCACAAAGCAGTCTAGATGCTATATGCATCATGCTGAGTCATACTGGACAACTCAGCCATGTGAGTTGGTGCCATGATGTGGACAGCATCCTTGCTCTCTCCAGAAAAGAACAATTGATGTTGCTGGTGAAATTGATCATGGGTGGTGAAATGAAATAGCCTCAGATTACAGTGAATGCTAAATAACACACAAGAAGAGTCCTGCTAGGTCTAAAAGCCCGTCAAGTTCAGTGTCCTGTTCTCACAGTGGCCAACCAGATGTCTCTGGGAAACCCATAACCATGAGCATGGCAGGACTGTCCCCACTTGTGAAACACTTTGGGATCCAGATGGTTCTTGGGTTTGGTTAAAAGGATGGTGACTAAGGTGTCAAAGGTCCTCTTGAACATTCAGAAGGTCACCAGTCTGAGGTCAACCATGGCTGAGGGCAGGGGCGTAGCAAAGGGGGCAGGGGGGGCGGGTTGCCCCATGTTCCAATAATGGAGGGGGTGACAAATTATCAAGGAACAATTTTTTTGGGGGGGGGAATTGAATTTTTTTTTTAAATGCCTGCTCCGAAGGTCTTATCTTACTATACTAGGGATTATATAGCTATATATGAAATTTCATGCATATCAGTTAATATCTTGACCCTCCTCCACCAAAATAGCTGTTCACTTGGCTGTTTTCCTATGTCGTGAAGGCTGAAATTTCAGTTCAGAGAACACTTACTGTTCCCAACCCTAACCCTGTGGAAAGCCATCTAATTAGACTTTAATTTGATTTTGAGATGTTTTTAGGAGGTAATTTAATTATTGTTTGATTTTATACCAATGTTATGTATCTGATGTTAGCCACCCTGAGCCCGACTTCGGCCGGGGAGGGTGGGATATAAATAAAAGTTTTTTATTATTATTACTTGTTATTATTCCTTTGTAAGAAAATATGAAATAACGTAAAACCATTTTTGCGGGGGGGGATCAATGGGGGGGTTGACAAGAAATTTTCCGCACCGGGTACCACCTGACCTTCCCATGCCTGGGGGGGGGGGGGGGACAAAAAAATTGGCAGGCTTCCTCAACCTCGGCCCTCCAGATGTTTTGAGACTACAATTCCCATCATCCCTGACCACTGGTCCTGCTAGCTAGGGCTCATGGGAGTTGTAGGCCAAAAAACATCTGGAGGTCCGAGATTGAGGAAACCTGGTTTATGGTCTCCTGCTGCACACAAACACACAAACAACTTTGCTGGATTGCAACATGAATTACATTTACCCAGTTTGTGGCCTGTACCTACCCAAGGGCTTTGAGGAAATATATATTTAAACAAGCCCATTAAAATAGAGTAGGCAACTTAGACAGGTGTTAATCCTTGACCCTCACCCCAGGATTTTATAAGAAATGCTTTCAAATGTTTCAGGAAGGCAGGTGTAAGAAGACAGTTTCCTCAAATGCTATTTCTATTATCTATTGCAGACCTGCACTTCAAATTAGCCACAAATATCTGGGGCTAATTGGACAAGCAACAGGGTATTGGATATAAACAAACTCTATTATGGTAGGGGGGGGGAATCTTTTTAATTCCTCTTCCTTTAGAAACACACAACAGGGACAAAATCCGCTACTGTCATTCCCTTCCATGGAGATACTAGATTAGACTTTTGTGAGTCTTGAACTAGAACTGTATCCCCAGGCAACCAAACCTATTAACCTTTTTTCTTTCTTTCTAGCAGCTGGAAAAACAGAAAAGAAAGAAGTGGAGGGGGGAGGAAATCCCCTCAGCTGCTTCCATTTATAAATTTTGTTTAGTCCTGGGTGAACCAGAGACAAAATGAGAGGGGGGGTGGTAAAAGCATGCAGAATATCATCCCCAGGAGGAAGCTGTGTTGAAGCAGCAGCTTCCTTTATTCTGCATTGCACTTGGTCCAAAATGAGATGGGCAGGAATTTGGATGTGCTAAGTTTTACTCCTTCATGGATCACTGCCTTGTCGTGGCGAAGGGGCTTGAATAACTCCAAGAAGTATCTGAAGAAGTGTGCATGCACATGAAAGCTCATACCAAGAACAAACTCAGTTGGTCTCTAAGGTGCTACTGGAAAATTTTTATTTTATTTTTTTGACTATGGCAGACCAACATGGCTACCCACTCAAGAAGCTATGAGCTATGCCATGCAGGGCCACCCAAGATGGACAGGTCATAGCGGAGAGTTTAGACTAAATGTGATCCACCTGGAGAAGGAACTGGCAAGCCACTCCAGTATCCCTGCCAAGAAAACTCCATGGACAAAGAGACAGAATCTATATGTGGGACAAGAAGCTACAGTTAGAACTGGATATGGAACAACTGATTGGTTCAAAATTGGGAAAGGAGTACGACAAGGCTGTATATTGTCTCCCTGCTTATTTAACTTATATGCAGAATTCATCATGCGAAAGGCTGGACTGGATGAATCCCAAGCTGGAATTAAGATTGCCGGAAGAAATATCAACAACCTCAGATATGCTGATGACACAACCTTGATGGCAGAAAGTGAGGAGGAATTAAAGAACCTTTTAATGAGGGTGAAAGAGGAGAGCGCAAAATATGGTCTGAAGCTCAACATCAAAAAAACTAAGATCATGGCCACTGGTCCCATCACCTCCTGGCAAATAGAAGGGGAAGAAATGGAGGCAGTGAGAGATTTTACTTTCTTGGGCTCCATGATCACTGCAGATGGTGACAGCAGTCACGAAATTAAAAGACGCCTGCTTCTTGGGAGGAAAGCAATGACAAACCTAGACAGCATCTTAAAAAGCAGAGACATCACCTTGCCGACAAAGGTCCGTATAGTTAAAGCTATGGTTTTCCCAGTAGTAATGTATGGAAGTGAGAGCTGGACCATAAAGAAGACTGATCGCCGAAGAATTGATGCTTTTGAATTATGGTGCTGGAGGAGACTCTTGAGAGTCCCATGGACTGCAAAAAGATCAAACTTATCCATCCTTAAAGAAATCAGCCCTGAGTGCTCACTGGAAGGGCAGATCCTGAAGCTGAGGCTCCAGTACTTTGGCCACCTCATGAGAAGAGAAGACTCCCTGGAAAAGACCCTGATGTTGGGAAAGATGGAGGGCACAAGGAGAAGGGGACGACAGAGGATGAGATGGTTGGACAGTGTTCTCGAAGCGACTGGCATGAGTTTGGCCAAACTGCGGGAGGCAGTGGAGGATAGGGGTGCCTGGCGTGCTCTGGTCTATGGGGTCACGAAGAGTCGGACACGACTGAACGACTGAACAACAACAACAACAAGAAAAAGTTTGCAGGGCCATGGAAAGGAGAAAAAGTGGAAATCTACCCTCCTTGGAGAAAGTTGGTTTTGCATGTGCGCACACACAATTTCTCTGCCCCCAAATAAGGGGGATAATTTTGAGAGGTTATTTGCACGTGGCTCCATAACATCTGGGGCAAAATGCTGTGGCCAGCCTGCTGGTGAGGACAGGCTGCTGCCAGCACATTATGTGTGAACAGCAGAGATCATTCAGTGAGCTGCTTAAGGGTTAATTCTGTTCTCGGTGTTAGTCAATTCTCCAAGTGGGGGTGGTGAAAGAGTTGCTTAGCAACTAGCCAAGAGTGGCATGATGTGCTGTGCCGTGGTTGGCTGTTTAGTTCTGAGGGAGTTCTGCACTGTGGGATTGGTTGAGTGCTTAACCTTTCATGAACAAGGCCTGAAGTAAAAAACCACTCTGCTCCTTTCTTCTAAAACCGTACACTAGTTTTTCAGCAAAGTAGCATCAACACTTATCTCTGGACTCCTTCTGCATTATTTAAGTGATTTTGTTATCAAGTAACACCGGTGCTTAAAAGCATGCACAGGCTGCCCATATGTTACCAGGTCAGGTTCAAGGTTCTTGTATTAATTTACAAGGTCCTTAATCATTTTGGGTCCAGGATATCTTAAGGATCGCCTAATCCCTTATACCCATGCCTGATCACTGAAGTCTTTGAGGGAATCTCTTTTGGTGGTCCCCTATAGTGGTCAGATTCACAGCTCATGCATTCAGTGTTGCGGGTCTAAGCCTGCAGAACTGCAATTCAGCTGAATGGGTCTACTCTTGAGTGGAACATTGTTGGGTACAACCTAGTTATCGCTGCAGACTGTCAGGTGCCAGACATTGTCAGTTGTTGACTGCTACATCTTACAAGAAATAGGTAGTTATCTATTCAGTTACTACCTTCAAGATGTTAATGCTGCAAAATGGTGAACTGTACTGCAACATCTTTGGATGTTGAGTTTGGCAAAGCAATAAACTGATTAGGAAGTCTGCTGACAGAAGGCATGTAAAACATCTGCGCTGCCAGATAATTTTATTGGAAAACATTCACCATCAGAATCTATGAAGGAAATTTTCTGGTACAAAAGTCATTCCAGCTTTAGATTTCCTGTTTCCTTTCCTTAAGATGCTTTAAAAAAAAACAAAACCCTTTGCAAGTGTTGCTGTCGCCGCCTTCTTAGTGTGAAAAATACAGCTCTGATTTGGTGTTTTGTATGTACAGAATGAACTCCTTTGTTGACTCCTATTTGGTCCTGTCTGCTAATGAGAGTGCAACTGAAAGAGAATTAGCATATTCATTGCTTATTTTTACAAGAACCAAGGAAGCAAAACACTAAAGGAGGGGGAAAAAAAAAATCCTGCTCCTACAATTCTAGCTGCAAGGCCAACACATTTAATTCCAAATCCAGAAAGCAGCACACACATTAAAGCTCACTGTATTTGATTGGGGAGAAACCCATACAGATGGCTAGCGGTATCATTCTGAGAAATAGGAAGAAAACCTTTTCTTACCACACTTCAGGGGGGCAAATATGTGGCAGAAGGTGAGATGCAATAGTCCGTGCAAGCTGTAACATCTTATTGAGCTCTCCTATTGTGTGCAGCAACAGCAAAGGATGTGACTGAAAAGGTGGCTTTCTTGTTTAGGTAATTTCCCCAGATAATAGTTAAGGGATTCGGCAGTAATTGAAAATTAAACTATGTGAAGTTTCATTTTCGCTTTGGAAGCTGTTAGACATGGTTGCAAGGGAATTGATGAAAAGATGTACAAGAGTCTTCTTAGAGGCTTAGCAAGGGCAGTAGACCAGGCAGAGGTCAACCCAGCAACTTCTTGTTGGTGCTGTGCTTGCAGCCTGATGCAACAAAGCAGAGCCATCTACAGCATTGTGCTCCGCAGCGGAGGAGAAAAATTATGTGACACTGGGCCCACTGATGCTGAGTGGACAGCAGCAGCCAAGGAGATTTGGGCAGAGCCAAAGTCAAGGTGAGCAGAGACAGTTTTCAGAGTCAGGGAACTTGGTGTTCCATCAGCAATACACTTAGAGGTCCACATCAGGAACCTCTGTGTGTTTGTTTATGTGTATACTCTTGACAGTCCCATGGACTGCAAGAAGATCAAACCTATCCATTCTGAAGGAAATCAGCCCTGAGTGCTCACTGGAAGGACAGATCCTGAAGCTGAGGCTCCAAGTACTTTGGCCACCTCATGAGAAGAGAAGACTCCCTGGAAAAGACCCTGATGTTGGGAAAGATTGAGGGCACAAGGAGAAGGGGATGACAGAGGACGAGATGGTTGGACAGTGTTCTCGAAGCTACTAACATGAGTCTGACCAAACTGCGGGAGGCAGTGGAAGACAGGAGTGCCTGGCATGCTCTGGTCCATGGGGTCACGAAGAGCTGGACACGACAAAACGACTAAACAACAACAATGTATATACACACAAATACAAATATGTTTTAAGTCTTCATATGTTTTAAGTCCTTATAGCATTCAGTTTGCATTTCTTGGTGCAGAAAGTATTGATCTGATGTGTAGAGATCTTTCTTGTTCTGCTTAATTCAAGAGGGTTCTGGAAGCTTCTGGAAGCTTCTCTGTGTGAAAGAAACAAGCAGAAGGTTCATGATGTTTGGGTTATTCCTTCAGAGAAGCTGAGTACAGCTGGCTTAAACTGGTTCTCTTATCTCTTTCTGTCAAGGTCATGCTGACTATAAAAATAGGCCAGAAGGAGCCTGGGTTTCACTTTCTCTTTCTATCTCTTTTCCTTCTGGTGTGGTGTTCTGTACATAGTATGCTTAGTGTTAAGGTTTAGACTTATTATAAGTTATTGTAAGTTTAAGTTAAGTCTGCTGCAACTGGATTTCTTATGGACAGTGCCAATCCTGAATGTATTGGATTTGTGACCATTATGCTCATTTGCCTTCAGTAGCAGTAAAGCTCTGCTGCGATGAAATATAATAGCCTCTGGTCTATTTTGGGTGAATTCTGCATCGTGTTTAAGTTGTTACTCTGCTAACTATACATTGGAATCCACTCTGGATCAATACTGAGTAGAATTCCATGACAATGTGTATACAATATGTATATGAAAATTCTCCTAACTCTCAGGAGCCAGAATCAGGTCAGATTCCCTGACTTCTTCAGCAACCTGCCTCCACTCTACTTCTTGAATCCCCTCTGCTTCTGTCTCTGAATCTGGGCTGCTCTCTGCCACAGCCTCTTCCTGCTCACTAAGCCCTGTTACCTCTTCTGCTTCCAACACCTCCTCCTCCCAGTCTGTCCCCTCTTCTCCCTCTAACTGCTCAGCGCCATCCCACCACCAATCTCCAGACTCTGAGCCTTCTTCCCTTAGGGCAGGCATAGGCAAACTCGGCCCTCCAGATGTTTTGAGACTACACTCTCCATCATCCCTGGCCACTGGTCCTGTTAGCTAGGGATGATGGGAGTTGTAGTCCCAAAACATATGGAGGGCCGAGTTTGCCTATGCCTGCCTTGGGGGTTTGCATGGGGTTTCCCCAACCGGTGCCTCATGCCATTCCTCTGAATCTAGCCAGTCCACGACACTAACATCCACATTTTGCAAAGCAATGCACCCATCTTACCACCCCAGTATATGCATTTTTTCCTACACCTTACTTAGCTGGAGAACTGCACAGCAAAATTTCTAAGGATGTTTGCATTTCACTTTGCATATAGTTTCGGAAGGTGCAAATATAGGGGGGTTTGCCTTCAAATGAGGACTGAATTGAACGTCTCAACCACTCCTATTCCTGATCAAGGATCTTGCTGGCTGGGGGTGATGGGAATTAGAGTCCAACAATATCTGGAACCGCCAGAGACTCTCCATCCCTCTTCGACAGTGATCGATCCAGAAGTGACTCTCGATTTATTCTGCTATATGTCATCTTGCGAAATTTATTGATATTTAATTTGTTTGAGGCCAAGGTCCTGTGTGAGGGTGTTAAGTGGGATGCGTCGAGTGATCAGAATGTAGAAATTACTAATTACAGAACTGTAGATTGCATTCAGGTTACACGTGCCTTGGTGGAATTGAAGATACTGCGTCGAGCCCAAGTGTCCCAGGGCTAAGGGCTAGGAACTTAACACATCTGTAAAAAGTGACAGGAATCTGAAAATCCCATAGAAGAGGAAAGGGGTAATTAAAAGATGCTGGAATCTTTGAAAAGGAACATTTAATGGCATAATTTTGACAGCCATTCTTCAAAACTATAAAAGCAACTGAGTTTTTCTTTCCTTTTCTTCCCTTGGAAATTAAAAAAAAATCATTTCCAATTATTGTACATCATTAATTACTACTGCCTACATTCCCATCTCAAAAGGCATTCAAATAATCTTAATACAGGGTTGCCAATTGTAAATGTTAAAAGAAAAATTGACTTGGAGCCCAGATTGTTTTAAGAATGAGATTATAAAGTGCATAATTGTGGTTGGGTGAGCTGAACCCGTAGGATGCAACGTAGGCCTGGAACAGCAGTCAAAGAGCTGACAGTGCCTGACATTTAGCAGACTGCCGTGTTTTCCAGGTTCTCTTTAGAATAACAGAAAATAGAATTTCCTTTAGGGAAAAAGTAACCGAGGAATGAAGAGTTTCCAACAGAGGGACTTCGTTAAAAATAATAATCCTGTTAGGTTAGGCCTAAAGGATTGGCCACCCACCAAAGCATTTCTATGAACAGGCTTCCTTCGAGCTGCAAGTTTGCTAAGTAAGGCTATCACAGAAATGAATGGAAAAATGGGTGGAGACAGTGTGGTTAAGATCAGGGAGACCTGGGTTCAAATCCCCACTCAGCCATGAAGTTCACTGGGCGACTTTGGGGCAATCATAGCCTCTCAGCCCAGACTACCCTCACCGGTTGTGGTGAGGATAAAATGGGAAGCAGGATAACCAAGTATGCCACCTTGAGTTCTTTGGAGTAAATGTGGAATATAAATGTAATAAATAAACAAATATTAGTGACTCTGAAAAGTTTATTCTCTATCGTGTTGCCAATCCCATATGTTGGCCTTTTTTTTTTTTTTTTTGGACAGGCCGCCATGCTGGTCCGTTGCAGCAAAAACAACAGTGAGCTTTATCTCAGTGGTTTACAGAAGAAGAAGAAGAAGAAGAAGAAGAGGAGGAGGAGGAGGAGGAGGAGGAGGAGGAGGAGGAGTTTGGATTTGATATCCCGCTTTATCACTACCCGAAGGAGTCTCAAAGCGGCTAACATTCTCCTTTCCCTTCCTCCCCCACAACAAACACTCTGTGAGGTGAGTGGGGCTGAGAGACTTCAAAGAAGTGTGACTAGCCCAAGGTCACCCAGCAGCTGCATGTGGAGGAGCGGAGACGCGAACCCGGTTCACCAGATTACAAGTCTGCCGCTCTTAACCACTACACCACACTGGCTCTCTTAAAGATCTAGGCCACATTTGTGCCATGCATTTAAAGTGCTATGCTACAGCCATGGCTTCCCCCAGAGAATTCTGGGAGCTGTGGTTTGTTAAGGGTGCCGAGAGTTCTTAGGGGACCCCTATTCCCAGCACAGAGCATAAGTCCCCAGAGTAGCTGAGCAATCAGTCCCTCTTCGCAGGGAACTCTGGAAATTGTAGCTCTTCGAGAGGGGGGAAAGGGTCTCCTGGGAACTCTCAGCACCATCAACATCTCCCAGAATTCTCTGGGTGGAAGCCATGGCTGTTCAAAGCGGTATCATAATGCTTTAAATGTGTGACTTTGGCCAAAGGTGCATGAAGTGTTAACCTCAGCTGGCAGATATTAAAGAAGTGGGAGAACATTTTTTGTCTCCCATGGCACTCTGCCACTGGCCTGAAAGCTGACATGTCCCAACTCAAGGAGAGGTCCCAGAGTGAAATTGCTGAATCTGAATTTATCGGAAAATTGGATTCTATTTAGTTTGGCCTAAAGCAAGACAATGGTTCCCTCTCCCACTAACATAGCAAAGTTATGGTTGTTATGAACTGATCACAATGACTACTAGTTCATGTTACACATCATCACCATTTACCCAAATTTTACTCAGATCTCCTTTGAAAAGTGAACTGGTATACACACACTTTTTCTCTTTCTGTCTCTCTGATGCAAATGGACATCAGTGCTGAAGCCAGAAATAGAAAAGAACAGAGCCACTAAGGAGAGAGAGAGAGAGAGAGAGAGAGAGAGAGAGAGAGAGAGAGAGATTATTGCTCCACATTGCAGTGGCAGAAAGAATTACTTATGCTAAGCATTGTAAAAGAAGACAGATTTCAAATCTAATAGCATGGTATATTAAGTTGTGGGACTTGGCTGTACAGTACTGAGGAAATCATCCCTGGGGCATTTGAGCTAATCAACCAAAAATGTACAGTAAATAAGTTTGATCCTAAAAGGGAGTGACCATAGTTTGGTGGCACGGAATTGGACAGAAGGCTCCAGTTTCAGTCTTCATGTTTTCCGTTTAAAATGGTCTCAGATAAATTGGAAACGCCTTTCTCTGCTTATGTCCCTGGAGAACTGCTGACAGTAAAAGAAGACAGTAGAATCATAGAATCTTAGAGTTGGGAGGGACCCAAGGGTCATCTAGTCCAACCTCCTGCAATGCAGGAATCTCAGCTAAAGCATCCATGACAGATGGCCATCCAACCTCTGCTTAAAAACCTCCAAGGAAGGAGAGTCCACCACCTCTTGTGGGAGTCTGTTCCACTGACAATCAGCTGGTCAGAATGTTTTCCCTGAATGTTAAGTCAGAATCTCCTTTCTTGTAACTTGAAGCCATTGCCTCGAGTCCTACCCTCCAGAGCAGGAGAAAACAAGCACGTCCCCTCTTTCATGTAACAGCCCTTGAGATATCTGAAGATGGCAATCATACCCCCTCTCAATCTCCTCTTTTCCAGGCTAGATGGACACTCAGAAGAGAGGCGGCTACCTAAAATGACTAGAAATTGATTGGTTGATTGATTGAAGTTATTTGTTGTTGTTCAGTCGTGTCCGACTCTTCATGACCCCATGGACCAGAGCATGCCAGGCACGCCTATCCTTCACTGCCTCTCGCAGTTTGGCCAAACTCATGTTAGTAGCTTCGAGAACACTGTCCAACCATCTCATCCTCTGTCGTCCCCTTCTCCTTGTGCCCTCCATCTTTCCCAACATCAGGGTCTTTTCCAGGGAGTCTTCTCTTCTCATGAGGTGGCCAAAGTACTGGAGCCTCAACTTCAGGATCTGTCCTTCCAGTGAGCACTCAGGGCTGATTTCTTTAAGAATGGATAGGTTTGATCTTCTTGCAGTCCATGGGACTCTCAAGAGTCTCCTCCAGCACCATAATTCAGAAGTTATATACCCCCCTATACCCAGAGGTCTCAGGGCGGTTCACAGAATAAAATCAAAATATAAAACCATAAAATACATAATCAAAACAAAAACTACAACCCAATAGCTGCCCCCCAACAACCCCCCCCCCACAGAAATGAATCCATTTGTGGGAGAGGACAATGCCAAATGAAATCTGGTGATGGGGCAATCATTTAGCCTCATTGCACATTCTGTTTGAAATGTGCTTGCCTCTGTGTACACTTTTCATTGTTGCAATCTTTGTGGGATAACAAGTCTCATCTACCCAGCATGCTCAAGTCTAATTAATACATGAAGGGGTTAATACCATAGAGTAAGCTGTCCTGGTTGGCTTAGAGCTTAGGCACGCCCACTTCCCCTCACCTTGGCTTTGGATAGTGCAGATTCGACAGATCCGGCTTCAAATGCAACCTGGTCAAATTTCTTCCCCATCTCTAGTGAAGACACTCTCAGCTTCAGCTTGACAGTTGCCAACAAACAGACTCTCTGAGGGTAAGGTTGGCAGGGGGGATTTCGGTCCCAGCTGCCAAGACCAATATAGAAGAAGAGAAAAAGAAGCAGTCCAGCATTTTCCATGGGAATAAGTTCAACTAGAAACAGGGCCAGCTTTACCATTAGAAAGATTGAAGTGGCAGGCCAAGAGCTGGAGGCCAGAGCTGTGTGCGCAAGATGGGGTGGTGTCTACAGGTGAGGTGGAAGAAGCTACAGCTTGCAGCTCAGGCACCACCAAATGCTCAGCATCTGGGGAGATTTTAGGGGAGAAGGAATGGAAAACTATGGGAGGAGAATGGAAAAATGAAACTGAGTATATTGCAAGGATTGCCGGCTGACTAGCTGCAACATGAATGCTCCACACTGCAACATCACCACCACCACCTCCATCATCATCATTATTTTGTAGATCCCTGTTGATCTGTGAAGTTCAGATCCCTCTGGCACATGAGTGACCGGCATCAGGTCTCCAGGATTCCAGGCAGTGGACATTTGCAGCCTTGCATGGAGATACCAAGGATGGAGCTTGGGACCTTCTGCATGCAAGGCAGATACAGACCTCCCCTGATTCCCGTCTCCCCCAACTCCCAGGCCAATCTTCCAATGGGATTCAGCATTCTGTAACCACTGGGCTGTTGTCATTGGGCTGTTTTGTGAGCTGGAGTAGGTAACTCCAGCAGCGGAGCATATGTGCCCAGGTGTGGGATAGCCGCTTGAGTGCATGGAGTGGCGCACGTGCCCTGCAGCCAGGAGTGAAGCGAGCGACCCACGGGGGTGGAGTGAGCTGCCGATGTGGGACATTCGGTGTACCACCCGCCCGCAACTCCCAAGCCTCCCCTGAGCTGTCAAAACAAAGGAGGACGGGGGGGGGATGCCAACGGCAAAGGAGCGCAATTCCCTCCTTCCCCCAACGGCTCGGGGTAGGCTTGAGTGTCGTGGTTGGGCAGTGTGCCAAATGTCACCCCCCTCAGCGAAGACACATGGGGAAGACCTCCCCCACCGTACTCCCTTTCTCCGCCCCGGGTGACTCCACTGTTAGAGGTGGTATGCTTCTAAATACCAATTGCTGGGAATAAGAAGTTTGGAGAGGAGGGCACTCTTGCACTCAGGCTTCCCGTGGGCATCTGGTTAGCCACTAAGAGAAAAGAGTCTTGGACTAGATTGGCCGGTGGCCTGATCCTGCAAGTGCAATAAGCATTGTGAGTTTTTGCAGGAGGCAGGCCCCAAATGCTGTGAGGTGTTGCAGGAGCCTGGCTGTGCTGACCTTATACGAATCAGGTGCAGTCCCACCCACCTCTAAATAATTATTTTTTTCCTATTTAGGCAGATCTTCGAATTCTCCTAATACCCACCTTACAACTCAGCTCCTAAGTTCACTGTATTTTTGTGTGTGTGGCACGATAGTATCTTTAGCAACTTGTACAAACACCTTTTGAAAAGTGCCCCCCCCCAAAAAAAAATCACCCAAGGGCAAAGCATAAGCAGTGCCATATATATATATATATATATATATATATATATATATATATATGGGTTGCCTGTGATAGAAAACATGTGTTGGAATCCAGAGTGGTACCAGTCCAAGAACTGATATATTCTAGTATTTGGAGAGAGCGTGCCGCAGCCTTTACTCACAGAGTAAGCTATTCCTGTTTGAAGCCAAGTTGACAGAATGTATACGTTTATGACCCAACGACAAGCAAAGCGAGTCAATTTTCTCTGTAAACATCATATAACTCTGAGACTTGCTTATGAACTAGCTGTCACTGTCCATTCCGCGGAAAGAGACTCACTCCACATTTCATTTTGTGTTTTGCCTCAAGGTCATTCTATTATCAGAGAAGTACATCAACATCTCTTACAGGAAATCTAACTCCCTCCTATCCAGAGAAAATGGTTCCAACTCCCTCTGAACGCAGGAGGTCAACCAGCTAAGATCAGGGGGCTAACGCAGTGGGTTCCAATTAGCAAAGTGTTTCTTCTTTATATTAAAAACAAACACAAACCAACAAACCACAAGGCCACAAAATTGCATGGCTCAATCAGACCTAAAGGCTGTTCCATCCATCTTTCTTTCTCCCAATAGCAGCCTGCCAGGTATATCTGAAAGCTCACAAGTGAGGCCTAAAGATGGCAGCCTTTGCCTCTAGAAATTGGTACTCAGAGGAGGCATACCCCTCCATGAAAGTTCCATGTAGCTAGCCTTTATCCCTAATATGATATTGAGATAAAAAAGAAATGGAACCCAGTTAGTTTTTCCATGGTCTGATGACTATCAGCTTATGGTCACACATAGTGGCCTTAGTGTTGTGGAATGTTCTCCCTACTGAAATACAAGAGGCGGGGGCGGCATCTCGCCCACAGGATTGTGGGTGCCCACCGCCACAACGCCGACGCGCGACATCACATGCACATGCCCACACGTAGTATGTGTGGGGGCTGGTGAAAGTGACTCCTCTTCCTCCTCCTATCCACAGCCAGCAAGGCACCCTTTTCCATGCGGAGGGGCTCAGGCTCAGAGGCACAGAGACTGCCTCCCTAAACGGCCTCGGCCCAGTAGACCTGAAGGAGCGTCTCCACCCCCTTCGTTCAGCCTGGACACTGAGGTCCAGCTCCGAGGGCCTTCTGGAGGTTCCCTCCCTCCGAGAAGTGAAGTTGCCAGGCAGAGGGCCTTCTCGGTAGTGGCACCCACCCTGTGGAATGCCCTCCCATCAGATGCCAAGGAATAAACAACTACCTGACTTTTAGAAGACATCTGAAGGCAGCCCTGTTTAGGGAAGTTTTTAATGTTGGTGTTTTATCGTGTTTTTAATATTCTGTTGGGAGCTGCCCAGAGTGGCTGGGGAAACCCAGCCAGATGGGCGGGGTATAAATAAATAAATTGTTGTTGTTGTTGTTGTTGTTGTTGTTGTTGTTGTTGCCGCCTCATCCCCCAGAAAAGAGTGGCTCACTCACTGGCTGCAGAAGGCAGAGCGCAACTGCTTCTCTCTCGGAGGCAGCATCACTGCCGCCTGTCAACATTTTTCATTGACTTTGTCCAGCCCCCACAATTATACTATTGTGGATGCCTACGTACCCACAGCCCCCTGGAGTTGACTCCTGTGAAAAGAGATCCCATCAGTAGTGGCATCCCGTCGTCTTTCAAGGACACACCTGTTTAGAAGACCATTCTCCCAATCTTCTGACTTAGGCTGCAGTCCTAACTGTGTATATTCAGAAGTAAGTCTCCCTAAATAAAATCGTACTAACTCCTAGGTTGATGGAGTTAGATTTGCAGCCTTGAATCTCCTGCTCCAGTTGTTTTCATTGCTTCATTTGATTGTCATGCTGTTTTAATCGGCTTGTTTCATTATACATTTTAAGTGTGGGTGTTTATTTTAATATTTTATGAAAATAGTTTTGTTCTCTGTTTTAATTACGTGAGCCAGTGTGGTGTAGCAGTTAAGAGCGGTAGACTGGTAATCTGGGGAACCGGGTTCGCGTCTCTGCTCCTCCACATGCAGCTACTGGGTGACCTTGGGCTAGTCATGCTTCTTTGAAGTCTCTCAGCCTCACTCACCTCACAGAGTGTTTGTTGTGGGGGAGGAAGGGAAAGGAGAATGTTAGCTGCTTTGAGACTCCTTCGGGTAGTGAAAAGCGGGATATCAAATCCAAACTCTTTTTCTTCTACGTGTGGGTTTTGTTGCCGGTTTTACACTTGTAAACCGCTTTGGAAACCACCTTAGCCAATTAAGCAGCATGAAAATGTAATAATAAAAATAGCAATATATATATTTTTCTTAATTATTATTGTTGTTAGGATCTGTATGTAGCCAAAACTTGTGCAATCAATTCCTGTTAAGTGATGGAGAATGATGATGGAGCATGTAAAAAAAGAAAAGTAAAGTAAAATAGAAAGCTGACGTATCAGCAGGCTTGTGGGAAATCCCATAGTTTGCAGAAGTACCCAAAATAAAAAGAAAAATCTTTAGGACAAGATGAGTGGGAACAGACCTTCACTGGGAGCCCCTGCAGCCATAATTCTGAAATCTGGCAGGCTTCATAGGCTCAGACCATGCCTGCAAAGTGCATCCAATTCCGACAGAAAATAAAAAAGTTATAGAGTTTTCCTTTGTGTTAAAAAAAATAAAATGCTAACAGTATCCTGCACGGAAATGCCTGGCTACCATTTGGTAGACTTAATCCACTCTGGAGGGGCTCCTATGACTGTGACTTGCACCTACTTTGGTCCAACGGGGAAAATGCTATAGAGTGGGTTCTCCCTCATGGAGAGCACGTGTTGCGGTGGGGACCAGCAAACTACCCCTTAGTTGCTGGGCAGGTTAGTTTGGATGGTCACTCCTGTGACTGGACCCAGGGTGTTGTTGGGGAGATTTATATGTTGCCATTTTGTGATGGACAGCCCAGCTTAGATAAAAGGTTTGCACGCAGCGTGATCCTCCTCTTTGGCTGCGTGCTTCGGATCACCCGCCCTTCCCTCCCTATTTTTAGGCCTCTGTATTGACCTTGCTATGCCTGTCATGGGGTCGTCTGCTTTTGAGGCAGGGGCCTGGTAGGAATTTTTCCATTTGGCTGATTGGCTGGTGCCATCTGGTTTTCGCCTACTGCGTAGCAAATAGTCACAACTTGTAAGGTTGGCGGTTAGGCATTGGTTATTATTATGTTGGTTGGTGGGGGGGACTGTTGACTCCGTTTGCCCCTCCAAATTGATGATGGTGTGTGGGGAATTCCGTTAAAGGAATCCAGGGGCTCGACATGCTTTTGTCTGTATCCTCCCGGTCAGGGGCCAGGGCCATGCAAGAGCCCCTGGGAGACTGTGGGAAGAGGGGAGGGTCAGACCACCCAGCTCCCTTTCTCTACCTGGAAGGCTTTCCCCCTTTGCTGACAAATGTCAGTTCTGTCTTTAGGGGACAGATAGTCTGAAATGGAGGAAACTCTTGAGAGTCCCATGGACTGCAAGAAGATCAAACTATCCATTCTCAAAGAAATCAGCCCTGAGTGCTCACTGGAAGGGACAGATCCTGAAGTTGAGGCTCCAGTACTTTGGCCACCTCATGAGAAGAGAAGACTCCCTAGAAAAGACCCTGATGTTGGGAAAGATGGAGGGCACAAGGAGAAGGGGACGACAGAGGATGAGATGGTTGGACAGTGTTCTCGAAGCGACTAGCATGAGTTTGGCCAAACTGCAGGAGGCAGTGAAGGATAGGCGTGCCTGGCGTGCTCTGGTCCATGGGGGTCACGAAGAGTCGGACACGACTGAACAACAAAAAAGTCTAAACCAATGCCTAAGCAACCACTCACATATCTTGAAATTTAATAAAGTTTTGGCCAAAATTATGCCAAAAAACAAAACCCAAATTATGTTTGTGGTGTGAGTTTATTTGAAGGGTGGCTTGGGACCTTGACTTTTTTTCTTTTTTTCTTTTGATTCCCCATTATACTGAATGGAGAACAAGGAGCTGTACATTTTGTTATCTGCTATGGCCCAAACTGATGTAATTAATCACATAATAAATTTTAATGCATTTCCATGGAAGGGAAACATCACAAACAATGCAGAAAATGGCTTAATTGTTCACACAATGCTTGTGGACTAAGAAAGGAAGGGAAATACCAGTACCTCTCATATTTGCTTGCATGATTTCTGTCGCTGACCTCAGGTGAACCTGAAAATTGCACCAATTTCCACTCCCACTTTCCGACTGACTTCTCCAGCATCCCAACTTTGAGATTTAATTTCTAAGTGCTTATGAGAAGGACCGCTCTGACCCATCGCTTTAGCACCATTTAACAAGGAATTCCCAAAAGATGGGCGAGTTGCGGGGGGGGGCGAAAATAAAGGATAAAAATGGACAGGGATTCACTATGAACAACAGAAAAGAGGTGTTCTTGCTAAACACGGAGAGGTAGCGCAGATGCAATCATGCCCCCCGCTGGTCTCCCTTTCCCTAAACTTCCCCCCCTCCCCCTAAACCCGGACAGAGTTTCAGCTTTCCTTGCAGAGACGGTGCTTGCCAAGAATGCACAAGTATTTATAGCTACTTTATTTTAGCTGCTGAGGCCTTTTTTTGCATTCAGCTGATATTGCAATAGGAAAATGACATTCTTGGCAGAAATATTTTCCTAGAAGGAGGCAAAGCACTCAAAGCTACCCAACGCTCGCTGCTCTTATAATGGTAAAATGCACAAACTGGGGCTGTTTGCAATTTTAAGAGCGGGGATGTTGTAAAACAGAGCTTCTGAGTTTCCTCGAGACTCTGGCGTTAGGAAAAGGGATCTTCTAGGCTTTCCTAGAAGAGCCAGTGTGGTGTAGTGGTTAAGAGTGGTAGACTCGTAATCTGGTGAACCGGGTTCGCTTCCCGCTCCTCCACATGCAGCTGCTGGGTGACCTTGGGCTAGTCACACTTCTCTGAAGTCTCTCAGCCCCACTCACCTCACAGAGTGTTTGTTGTGGGGGAGGAAGGGAAAGGAGAATGTTAGCCGCTTTGAGACTCCTTCGGGTAGTGATAAAGCGGGATATCAAATCCAAACTCTTCTTCTTCTTCTTCTTCTTCTTCCTCTCTTTATTTCTCCCTCGCGATAACAACATCGCAGGGCAGGGGGCAGCAATGTGGCACCATTGGGAAAAGAGGTGCCCTTGAGGTAGGTCTTTTGGAGCCCGCAAAGCCTCTGAACCCCACCACCATTTGCTGCCCATTAGAGGGTGCCTATTTATTTATTTCATTTATTGAATTTATATTCTGCCCTATACCTGGATGTCTCAGGGCGGTTCACAGAAAAGATCAATCAAAATAAGAACAATAACCCAATAAACCATGTTATGTATTGATGTTCTCACCCTAGGCCACTAGGGGTGCTGTGTATATAGTTTCACTCTGCCCACCGTGACTGCAGTTCTCACTCAGGTCCACATGCAAATGAAGGATTGAGAGTGCCGTTCACGGATTGGGTAGCTAGAGAGAGTTGTTACTGTTGCATGTTACTGAGTACTATATAAGCAGGCTGGCTCAGCCCTTCAGTTCAGTTCTGTTCCAGCCTGAGAATAAAGAGAGCTGCTTGGAGAATCACTGTGTCGTCTGCTATGTCCACCCACTATTTAATAAACCCCGCCCCTAAAAGAGCCACATTTTAAAAGGGTATAGGGTGTCAGTCAGGTCAACCAAAGGCCTGGTTAAAAAGGAAAGTTTTTGCCTGGGGCTTAAAGGTATGTAATGAAGGCGCCAGGCGAACTTCCCTGGGGAGAGCATTCCACAGATGGGGAGCCACAGCGGAGAAGGCCTGTTCTCGTGTTGCCACCGTCCGGACCTCTCGAGGAGGAGGCAAATGAAGAAGGGCCTCAGAAGATGATCTCAGGGTCCAGGTAGGTTTATATGGAAAGAGACAGTCCTTGAGGTATTGCGGTCCTGAGCTTTAGAGGTCAAAACCAACACATTGAATTTGGCCCGGAAACTAATTGGTAGCCAGTGCAGTCGGACAAGGATCAGTGTAATATGCTCAAACCATCTAGCTTCCAGGTGAGCAACCTGGCCGCTGAATTCTGCACCAGCTGAAGCTTCCAAACTGTCTTCAGAGGCAGCCCTACATATAACACATTGCAGTAATCTATCCTTGAGGTTACCAGAGCATAGACAACAGTAGTTAGGCTATCCATGTCCAGATAGGGTTGTAACTGGGTCACCAACCGAAGCTGATGGAAGGCACTCCGGGCCACTGAGGCCACCTGAGCCCTGAGCGATAGCAAAGGATCCAGGAGTACCCCCAAGCTACGAACCTGCTCCTTCAGGGGAAATGTAACCCAACCAAGAGCAGGTGACCTCCCACCCATCTGGTCTATGGTCTGGTTACCTTTCTCTCTCTTGAAAAATACAGAGAGCTGAAGGAGGAGGTCCAGAGAGCGCAGTTCCTGCCTTTGGTAGGGATGGGTTTGCCTCACTCCCACCCCAGAAGAAAAGAAGACTTGAGGTTATCTTCTCCTCTGAGGGTGGCCTTGAGGCCACGTGTCTCCCAGAGCACTGGCCTCCTGTTCAAGGCTGCTGTGCTCCCCAATTCTCACTTTGCAGCTCCTTCCCTCACTCTGCAATGTGAGCTTTGGCTCAATGCATTTTTCAGGGCCGAGTAGGAATTTGCAGGGAGACACTGATTAGCTAGTGGGATTCTCTGTTTTCACCTATTTCAGATTTGTAGAGAATCTTCTCTTGATTTGGCATTATTTGGCATTTGGTGTGGGCAGGTGCAGAAAGGTAAGATGTGAACTTGCTGCCACCCAAAGGCATTATGGGGGCACGGGGTGCTCCCATAATGCAATGGAGACTTGGGGGTTCCCATGGGGCCACACATCATGGTGAACGTTGGAAAGTGGGACCAGGGTGCATAGGATGGGGTTTGCTTACCCTTGGGTAAGATTTTTTCTCCTCATCCTTGGCTGGGCAGCACATATCCTCAGGACCGGTGCTAGGGCTTCTTGTGCCCTAGGCGAACCACCTTCTGGCGCCCCCCCCCCCGCCAAAGCCTGCCTTAGCGGGAGGTGGGGGGTGGAGAGGCAAGCAGCAGTTTCTCCGCTGTAGCGGAGAGCTGCTGCTCGCCCGTCCCGCCCCCGCCCCCCGCCAAAGCCTGCTTTAGCAGGAGCCAGGGGGGTGGAGAGGCAAGCAGCAGTGGAGAAGCTGCTGCTAGCCCATCCCACCCAAGCCTGGCCAGCGCCCCCTCCATTTTGGCGCCCTAGGCGATTGCCTAGTTCGCCTAAATGGATGCGCCAGCCCTGCATATCCTGCATTATGTGGAAGATGGCGAGCATGGCATGTCACTGGGGGAAGGTGACGGTTTCAAAATCTCTTGTGAATTTGTGGTTTCTGTATCCTAGCATCATGGAAGGTTTGAGAGGAGGAGAAGCTACAGTATCCCCCCCCCTCCCGTTGTATTTTCCTTTTTAAGCAAGGAACTAATTTCAGCTCAGGCTCTGCACATGCATATATATGACTTCTAATTTCCCTGCTTTGTTTGCCTATAATAAATTTTCAATTAGAGAAACGGGAAGAAAGCTTCTGTTTGCACTCAAGTAGCCTTGGTAATTAGCAAGGAACAGCATATAGGAAGGGTTGCAACCCCCCCCCCCCCCGGTTCCTTCTTCTTTCCTTTCCTTTTTCTTTTAAAAAAGCAAATTGCTTTTATATTTCAACATTCATTGCCCTGAATGTGGTGGAGGTGTGTTCAGTAAATATGCTGAAGGGGAAACCATGAGGAAATTGTTGGCATGGGAGAGCTTTGTTTGTTATTTGGGATGAACAACAGCAAATATCCCACACTGCACTTCCTGAACCAGAGTTTTCTCCTTGCCGTTTAAATGAGGAAATGGGAAATCCTCTATACTGCACCCAAAATGGTACATCTGAGTTTATGATTACTTAAACTCTCCATGAAATCTGGATAATGCAATAATTTTGTTTAAATGCTACCGAAATGGCAGTATATTGCAGGGGTTTGTCCGGCAGCTGTGTCTATGCACACAGGTGGATTTTAGATAGTAGGGTGCTCAGCACCCAGGGATCTCAAACAAGGGGATCTAGCAGTATAGTCTGGGGTCCTTACTTCCTCAAGGAAGTAAGATGGGTGGGGTACAAAATCATCATCATCGTCGTCATCAATCTTGGCTGGGTCAGCTGATCTGGGAAGCATTTAGAAGCTCAACTGGCTTTGTAGAAAGCTGTTGCAGGATTTGTTCCACCTGTCCTAGTATTTGTGATTGTACACATTCTAGAGACCTTTCTCTTGGACCAATTCACAGTCTTTTGAACCCGATGATCAATCTGACCCAGGTATGTACGTTTTTTTTAGTAGCATCTTCCTTTTCTGATTTGTTTGCTCTTTGTGAACTGGATTGCATAAGAACATCAGAGGAGTCGTGCCGGACCAGATCAAAGGCTGATCTAGTTCATTCATTCATTTATTGAATTTATATACTGCCCTGTACCTGGAGGTCTCAGAGTGGTTCACACAAAAGATCATAATATATCAAATCAAAATAAAAACAATAATCCAATAACCCCCCCCCCAAAAAAGGAGCCACATTTTAAAGGGTATAGGATGTTGATTAGGTCAGCCAAAGGCCTGGTTAAAAAGGAACGTTTTTGCCTGGTGCCTAAAGGTGTATAATGAAGGTGCCAGGTGAACTTCCCTGGGGAGAGCATTCCACAGGCAGGGAACCACTGCAGAGAAGGCCCCGTTCTTGTGTTGCCACCCTCTGGACCTCACAAGGAGGAGTCACACGAAGGAGGGCCTCCGAAGATGATCTCAGGGTCCAGGTAGGTTCAAAATTCTCTTCTCACAGTGGCCAAGTAGATGCCCATGGGCAGGGCCAGATTTAGGTTTGATGAGGCCCTGAGCTACTGAAGGTAATGGGGACATTCATATGTTCAGCTGTCCTTTGTCAACAACAACTGGTCCCTGTTTTTTCTGTTGAATATATGCTGTATGGTAATATATGGACCTAATAGGTATCTAAAGCTGTTTGCATGTAACATGTTATGTATTGAAGTTCCCACCCTAGGCCACTAGGGGTGTGTGTATATAGTTCATCCTGCTGCAGTTTTCACTCAGGTCAGCATATGCAAATGAGGGATTGAAAACTGACGTTCAGGGATTGGGTAACTACAGAAAGTTGTTACTGTTGCTTTGTAGCTGAGTTCTATATAAGCAGGCTGCTGAGGCCTTCAGCTCACTTCTGTTCCAGCCTGAGAATAAACAAGAGCTGCTTGGAAATCACTGTGTCGTCTGCTGTGTCCACCCACAACTTAACATAACAAAATACGTATTTTATCAGAGTAATTGCTGAACTTAAATATAATTAAGAATAAGTATATTAATAGTGAAATAAAATTAAGAAGAAGTATATTTTGGGGGGCCCCAAGAGAGTGGGGCCCTAAGCTATAGCTTGTTTAGCTTATATGTAAATCCGGCACTGCAGGAAGCCGCTAGGAGAGCAGTACTCTTCTGTAACAGTGTTCTCCTGCTCATGATCTGCAGCAACTAGCATACTGCCTCTAATTCTGGAGGCAATACAGCCATCAAGACTAGTAGCCTCTGGCCCATCAAACTGGTGACTTTCAGGCTGAACCCCTCCCACATGACATGCATTGTGCTCCAAGGTGCCGTCCATTGTCATTTCCCATCCAAATACCTTGTCTTGCTCACTCCTATAAGAATAAATTTACAGATGTCCTCAGGAACACCATCAGGGTGGATATATTCCAGTGTTTCAATAGGGGCTGGAAAGCAGCTTTTTAAAGAAAGCTTATTCATTACAGAAGACACAGAGAAGGCTTAAGCGAATCATGGCAAGCTTGTTTTCTCCTGCTCTGGAGGGCAGGACCTGAACTGATGCCTTCAAGATACCAGAAAGGAGATCCCGACTAAACATCAGGAAGAACTTTATGGTGAAAACAAAATATAAAATCAAAAAAATCCTTCCAGTAGCACCTTAGAGACCAACTAAGTTTGTTCTTGGTATGAGCTTTCGTGTGCATGCACACTTCTTCAGATATGTGCATGCACACGAAAGCTCATACCAAGAACAAACTTAGTTGGTCTCTAAGGTGCTACTGGAAGGATTTTTTTGATTTTATGTTTTGTTTTGACTATGGCAAACCAACACGGCTACCTACCTGCAACTGGAACTTTATGGTGGTAATTGCTGTTCAACAGTGGAACAGTTTCCCTTGGGAGGTTGTGCTGGACTCTCCTGCCATGGAGTTTTTTAAGCAGAGATTGGATGCCCATCTGTCATGGATGCTTTAGCTGAGATTCCTGCATTACAGGAGATTGGACTATATAATTTCTTGGCTTCTAATAGAAATATGAAACATCCATGAAAAAGAAAATCCCTCTCGGGAGACCTTGAAACACTTAAACTTAATCATTATTATCTTCTTTGTATGTTAAGTTTTATTGATATTATGATATTATCTTTGCCTCTTTTCTATGTTTGCTGCTTTTGTGCTCAAACATTTACTTTATTATCAAGACCAACATAAATCAAAAAGATTTATGTTACATTAAAATATTCATGGATATTTCCATATTATATTGTCATATTAGTGTATGTCCGCAGCGTGCATGGATGGATTATGCGATTGATATTTATTTAATTGTCTGTTTATGTTGTACTCTTTTTTTAAAGCTTTCTTTAAAAAGAAAAATGTACTTTGCATTCCAATCAGCAGACAATTCCTCCTGAGATAATTTTGGATGCCAATGCAGTGGCTGAGTAAGTTTCCCAGAAGTAGAAGGCGGGGCTTTAATTTGCCATGACCTTCGCCACAAATTCTACAAAATAAAATGAAGCATGCAACTTTTCTCACATATGTTATAATATAGCTTTCTTTGCTTCAGAGTATTGCACCCCATGTCAGTTTGCATTTCTTGGTGCTGAAAGTATTGATCTGATGTGTAGAGCTCTTTCCTACTCTAAGAAATTCAAGAGGGTCCTGGAAGCTTCTGGAAGCTTCTCTGTGTGAGGTAAACAAGCAGAAGGTTCATGATGTTTGGGTTATTCCTTCAGAGAAGCTGAGTACAGCTGGCTTAAACTGGTTCTCTTATCTCTTTCTGTCAATGTTGTTCTGTACATAGTTTCCTTAGTGTTAAGGTTTAGACTTATTATAAGTTATTGCAAGTTTAACTTAAGTCTGCTGCAACTGGATTTCTTATGGACAGTGCCAATCCTGAATGTATTGGATTTGTGACCATTATGCTCATTTGCCTTCAGTAGCAGTAAAGCTCTGCTGGATGAAATATAATTGCCTCTGGTCTATTTTGAGTGAATTCTGCAACGTGTTTCAGTTGTTACTCTGCAAACTATACATTGCAACCCACTCTGGATCAATATTGAGTAGAATTCCTTGACACTCCATACATGCCCAATTGACTGCTTTGATCTGCAAAACTTGTATTTTACAGAATTCTTTGTGGGGAACCCATGGCTGTTTAGATTAGTATCACAGTGCTTTAAATGTATGGCATGAATGTGGCCAGTGAAAGAATGCGGGGGGGGATCAGTCACTCCATGACTGAATGTTGTTGTATCAATTGAAGAATACAGCTGGGTAGAATATGAATCACACAGCCCTGTGTGCAAGGGCAGGAACAACAAACAGACTCCAGCTATTATGAAGCATCTGCTGTGGATTTGGTGTTCATACATCGCGGTGTAGTGGTTAAGAGCGGTGGACTCGTAATCTGGTGAACCGGGTTCGCTTCCCCACTCCTCCACATGCAGCTGCTGGGTGACCTTGGGCTAGTCACACTTCTCTGAAGTCTCTCAGCCTCACTCACCTCACAGTGTTTGTTGTGGGGAGGAAGGGAAAGGAGATTGTTAGCCGCTTTGAGACTCCTTAAGGGGAGTGAAAGGCGGGATATCAAGTCCAAACTCCTCCTCCTCCTCCTCCTCCTCCTCCTCCTCTTCTTCTTCTTGGCCCAGGGATAAAATTCTGGTGAATGGTGGGGAAGTGGGGACCCAATGTTTTCCTACTAGACTTCAACCACAATTCTGTGGGGAGGGTGGAACAGGTGGGAAACAAGGATACCCACATGGCAAATTCTCTCTCAAGGAAAGAGGAGAAATGGATCTGGATCATATTTCAAAGTGAATCAACTGATTTGGCGCCTGCTTTGTACGAGCGTCAGAAAGGCAGGTATCAGTGAGATGATGTGCTTCACAGAGTGTTGTGACGCAGTTTCAGTTCAATATATGCAGGCAAAAATGGGTATTCTAGGGGGAAATGCATAGAAAAGCTTGCCAAGAAATGTGTATTTTAGAAGGAAGTGTGTGTTCTGAACTCCACAGCTCTGTTGGGACATGGCAGGAGAAAAAAAATGGGTTGGGGGCTGATTAGGAGGAATCCTTCAGAGCTTGCTATGCGAGTCCCACCCAGAGTGACTATGTGATGGCCCAAGAAATAAGGACAGGCTAAAAAAAAAATATCAATTCAGTTCCCATTTAAAGGCAAACCTCCCCATCCTTTGAAATTTGCATTTCTCCGAATTTCCAGCGCATCTTTCCAGCCCAGTTATGTGTACAGAGTTACATTCACTGGAGCAAAAATTTCATAAAGATGCATGTATTGGAGAAAGCAACATACAGAAATGAATATGATTTGGGGAAATTGCTTTGCCCAAAACATGGGCACCAGGCAAGATTGCATAGAAATGTGTGTCTTGAGAGAAACTTGCGTTAAAACGATGATTCATTCTCATGAGGGCTTTTTGCTGATGTGGCAGTGTGAAGAACAGAACGTAAGACTGCAAAAATGAGAAACCGAAACGGACAGATTTATCCAACCCTACCCACAATTCGGAACCAAAGTTATCGGTTCAAATTTTGCCTCTGCTGCAAACCCAATAGATGACTTCTGTCGAGCCACTTCCTCTTGACCTTGGTCACCTCCCTCACATCCAATTTGGGAACAATATGGCTGGTCAACCTTGCAGGGCTGTTATTAGGACCCACAACTTGTAACAACCAACTCTTAATTCGATTTCGCGACAATGTTTGCACCAGACAATTGAAAGTATTGGTTGCCTTCACATTCTCCAGCTCCTCCTGCTGCTGCAGCCATATGATGAAACCTGCAGCATCACTTTAGCTTTTCTTAATTGCCTTTCCCCCCCAATCCCTAAATTGACTCTTTATAAACAGATCCAGGACTCAGACGATGCAGCCCCATGCTGGGCTGATCTGCTACCTGTTTATTATATGCAATTAGAGAATGCAACGGTGACTTTGAAGTGCTGGAGAAGGCTGAGGAATGCAGATATATTGTTCCCAACTCATTTTCAACATACCTACACACCGAGGCCTGTAATTTTCTTAATCTTCTTAGACCTTCTTGCTTCTCTCTCTACAACCTATTATTATTCTTCTCCCACAGAATTAGATAACACTTGCTCCCCACCTCCCCAAACTGACTCTTGGTTATACGTTGCTGGAGAACAGAGAGAAATGAAAAAGGCAATAGTGTGGGTAAGATTCTGCATTTCATAGAATCATAGAATTATAAAATCATAGAGTTGGAAGAGACCACAAGGGCTATCCAGTCCAACCCCCTGCCAAGCAGGAAACACCATCAAAGCATTCCTGACAGATGGCTGTCAAGCCTCTGCTTAAAGACCTCCAAAGAAGGAGACTCCACCACACTCCTTGGTAGCAAATTCCACTGCCGAACAGCTCTCACTGTCAGGAAGTTCTTCCTAATGTTTAGGTGGAATCTTCTTTCTTGTATCTTCTTGAATCTTCTTTCTTTCTTTGTGGGATGTTTTAAATACCTTTGAATTTTTTTTTTAAATTTTAGTTACTTTTTTATTATTTAACAAATGTCACAATTCCTCAAGAGGCTTTTATGGAGAAAAACCTTTCCAATCAGCTCTATCATACCCTCTAGCATTTTTCTGATGAAAATAGGGATGTCCTATTTAAAAACAACAACAACAACAACACTCTTCTTCTTCTTCTTTGGCGATCCCTTGTAGCCGAGTAAGATTGTCTTCCATGAACACGGTCTTAAAAGTGAGTGCGTAAGTGACTGTGAAGGCCAGTTCTGGATCCACACATCCTTCCACAGTGGGGACATTGGTTTCCAGGTGGGAGCTGATCACTGTGAGGGTTTCCCAAGTGTGCCTTCCTCTTCGCATGTTTCTCCCTTGCGTCCTGAGTTCGAGGGTCTTCAAAACTCATAGCACCTGTGGTAAAGACTGCTCTCCAGTTGGAGTGCTCACAGGCCAGTGTTTCCCAGTTGCTGGTGTTTATACTACATATTTAGATTTGCCTTGAGAGAGTCTTTAAACCTCTTTTGTTGACCACCAGCATTACACTTTCCATTCTTAAGTTGGGAATAGAGTAGTTGCTTTGGAAGACGAAAACACACTTTCCCCTTCATGCATTCTATTTGAGAGGTTAAATCCAATTAAAAAGTGATGCCTTGGGTCTCTAATTCTTATGTCACCCAGCATCCTGCTCTCTTAGGGACAAGCCAGGTGCCTGTGGGAAGCCTTCAAGCCCAAGCTTCCATGGCATCTCTGTGCCAAATCTTTTTGGGGGGACCCACTCCCCACCCCCAAACCACCCAGTTTTTCAATAACTCAGTGAGTAGTAGATGACTGCAATTTCTCCCATATCAAACGATCAAAACCTCCCAGAGATTTGGGATTCAAAATAGCCACCAATGCAGAACATCTCAAATTAGCCAAACATGGCTGATCTCATTTTGGACCATTCAGTGAAAGCCTATTAAATATACATTTTTGCAGTGTCCATTAATCATGGAAAGACCTGCTTTGAGTTACTCAATCATCTGACATAATGTATTCTCCTCCTGCACATTGGGTGAGCAATCAAAGGGAGATTGACTTTCTTCATTTAGTCAAATAGATTTATCTGAGCCATGTTTCAAATGACTAGATTAAGTGGGGTAATGCTTATTCTTTTTGTCAGTGGGGGGGGGGAGGGGGGAAGAATCCATTCAGTGCAAATATTCCTTTGATTTCAGACTAAGAATCACCATTAAAAGTATCAGGGTCCTTTTTCTATTGTTCTCATTGTATCTCCTTGTACTGCAAACGAATGGCTATTCATCATGTATGCCAACTTTGCAAGGGAGAACAAGCAGACGCTTGGCCAAAGGAACATCTTGAAGGTTGCTAGCAAATGCATCACTGGAACGAGAGGCATGGGGAGGCCAGTCTTTAGCAGAATCAGCACTAGGGTGAAATCAGATTTGGGGTGCTGTCAAGTGAAGCTGGGGATTTAAAATGCTCAGTTGTGGGGTGCCACGGATGGAGGAAATAATAATAATTTCATACTACAGTCGTACCTCGGGTTATGTACACTCCGGATTGCGTACTTTTCAGGTTACGAACTCCGCTAACCCGGAAGCGCAACCCGACACACACATGATTTGCACATGCACAGAGCGTTTTTTTGCAGTTTTTTCGGGTTTTCGGGTTTTTTCGGTCTGCGCATGCACAGAACGAATTGTTCGGGTTACGGCCTTTTCGGGTTACGCACTGTAACCCGGAACGGATTAAGTTCTGGGCACCACAGTTCAAGAAGGATACTGACAAGCTGGAACGTGTCCAGAAGAGGGCAACCAAAATGGTCAAAGGCCTGGAAACGATGCCTTATGAGGAACGGCTTAGGGAGCTGGGTATGTTTAGCCTGGAGAAGAGAAGGTTAAGGGGTGATATGATAGCCATGTTCAAATATATAAAAGGATGTCATATAGAGGAGGGGTGTCACGGCTATTAGAAAATTGGCCGCTGTTTCTTTAATACTAAAAAGAAGAAAGTCAGCATGAGTCAGCAGCCTGCGATGACTCATGCTATTTCTCACCAAATTGTACCTGTGTATATAAAGTGGTTGAAATGTTAGTATTTGGTTGGTTGGTTGGTTAGAGCTGGTAGTGCTGGTGTGTGTAATAGCTGTTAGTCGTGTTTGCAGACAAAGACTCTTTTAAGAATAAAAGCAGTACTCTGCAAAGATACTCTGCTCAAAGACTCCTTTGTGCCGGTGCGGGTTCGAGGAACAGGCGAAGGAGAAAAAGGAGATCAGAACCTTTAAAACAAACACTGATAGGTTATGGGCCCAGTGTTCCTGAGCATAAGCAGAGTGTGGGACGACTAACAGCATCTCAGAAGGGAGCAGGCTGTCTAAGTCAACGCTGGAGAAGCAGGAAAGTATCCGGTGTCGGCTGCTGGAACAGCTTGAATCGATCCAGGACCGTAACAGGCGTCTCACTGAGCGGCTGCATTGGTTACAAAGCCAGGTGGGACCTGAGGGTCGACAGAGGCAGCAACCAGAAGCCGGTGGGCGCCAGCCTGGACCGTCTGAGCAGACTCTAAAACGTGAGTCAGAGGAAATTGCTGAAGGCCCCATAGAAGAGGCTCAGCAGGTACCAGCTGGGATGGCAGATTTTCAGTCTCCCCAGATTGTTAATATTGGGGGAGGCATTCCCTTTGAAATACTCACCGAGAGCAACTGGCTAACATGGTCAATACGAATGCAGCAGTTGCTGAGGCGAGATGGACTGTGGGACTGTGTAGAAAATGAGGTTTTCATAACTGACTCTGTTGAGAAAAAACGGCTAGATGAAAGGGCTCGTACCCAAATAATGCTGTATTTAAGCAACTCTCAGTTATTACATGTTGCAAATGCCAGTACAGCGTTTGAGTGCTGGAGTCTATTAAAGGCAATGCATGTCAGAGAAACTGCTGGAACTATAATTTCTCTGACTAGAAGGCTGTTCAGGACAGTGATGAAGGAAGGTGAGAGTTTGGCAACTCATCTGCAAACGCTAAAATCTCTTTTCCTCCAATTACAACAAAGAGGGAAGCGTTATGATGAGACTGACCAGACCTACATTATCCTTTCAAGTTTACCTGAAAGCTGGTTGCCTGTGATTAACAGCATGGAGAGTATGCGTCCCCGAGATCTGACCCTTGAGTATGTGGTTGGAAGGTTGACCGAGGAGGCAGAAAGAAGGTCAGATAGGCAGGCTGAACTCCAGGAGCAGAGGAGTAACAACCGAGGGGGCCAGCAGCAGAATCTGCAGATACAGCAACGCCAAGAAACTGATTTGGCCATGGCGGTGAGGAGATGCTATCGATGCAACCAACCCGGGCATCTTCAACGTCAATGCAGGGCGAGGCTGCCAGGAGATGATGTAGAGCAGAGACAGCAATCGACGCAGAAACGCAAGCAGAAGGGGTTCTCTTCAGGGAAGAGGAACACGCGTTCTGCTCAGTTTGTCTCTGCACTTTCTCGAGAGGAGAGGAATATACCTCGAGGAACGTGGTTGCTGGACTCTGGCAGCAGCAAAATCATCTGCAATAGCCGGAAGGACTTTAGGACCCTGAGGAAGCCAGTCAACCGAAAAGACTCAATCTATCTTGCTGATGGTTATAAAAGCAAGATTGATGGCCAGGGGACATGTTTTTTGGAGTGTTTGAACACTACTCTACCAGATACTCTGTTTGTCAGCAGTTTGGACTACTGTTTACTGTCTGTAAGCTGTTTGATCAAAGCAGGGTATAGTATTCAGTTCACACAGGATGGTTGTCTGATAAAGAATGGAGCTGAGGTATGTGGCCATGCAAAGTTGGAAAATGGGTTATATGTAATGCAAAACAAACCTGTTAAGGTAGCCCAAGTGGTTCAGGAGAATTTGCCAGTTCATAAGGGGTGTGTACATGAACTACATAGAAAATTGGGTCATGCTAATTTTCGTGTACTTTCAGAGATGCAAAAGGTGTGTAAGAACCTGAAAGTAAACAGTTGCAATTGTTTCCTAGACTGTAATGTATGTAAAATGGCAAAATCTAAGAGAAAGCCTGTGGCTTCTAAAAGTGATAGGGTATCTAAAGAGGTTTTAGAACTTGTCCATTGTGACGTGATAGGCCCTTTTCCACAACAGACTGAAGGGGGCGCCAGATATGCTTTTCTGGTAATAGATGACAAATCACGTTTTAGTTGGCTGTTTTTGTTAAAGCAGAAATCAGAGTGTTTCCCCACATTCAGAGAATGGGTTGTCCAAGTTGAAAAGCTCTTCAATCGCCCTGTTGTACAGTTACAAACAGATAGGGGTGGGGAATTTTTGAACAAACAGTTTGGGGCGTGGTTGCGACATAAGGGTATTACTCATCGTTTGACCAACCCTTATAGCCCTGCAGAAAATGGTCTGTGTGAGAGACGTGGGGCTGTAATACAGTCAGTAAAGGACTGCCTGCTAGTGGATGCAGGATTAGGTCACAACCATAGGCTGTGGGGTGAGGCTTTCCTCACAGCAAATTTTTTGATTAACAGAACCTGGACAAGCTCTATAAAAGATATACCTTATCGTGTGTTGTTTGGAAAAGAACCAGATTGGTCAATGCTCCATAATTGGGGTTCTTGGGCACATGTAAATATCCCCAAAGGTCAGCGCCAAAAAGGGGGTGCTAGAGCACAGAAACTGCGATTTGTGGGCTATCAGTCCTATGGCAAAGGGTGGCGTTTTAATTTATGCCCAGGACGCGTGGTTCTGTCACGAAGTGCAGACTTCGCTGACCAAGACAGGTGGACCATGATCCATGCTAACCCAGATTGCCTACTACCCCTGCAAGCAAGAGAAGAGGTTTCTTTGCAGCCATTGGAAACACAAGATCATGGTGAGGAGGAGGCACAGATTTCCCCAAAAGATGAGACAATAGATAATACCTCTTCCCCAGAGGAAGAGGAGCCTGATGTAAGAGAGCAGGAACAAGTAGTTTTGCCTAGACGCTCTCAGCGTACAAATAAGGGTGTACCTCCTCAACGTTTCACCATAGGAGGAGTGAGAGTATGTAATGTGACTTGTGTAGAGCCACAAAGCTATGATGAAGTCTTAGGCTTACCCCCTGGGGAACGTGCTTTGTGGCAACAAGCTATGAAAGAAGAAATGGACTCTTTCAAACGTAATAAAGTGTTTGAGACTGTAATGGCGCCACCTAGTGGCAGGGTGGTATCATGCAAGTGGGTCTACAAAAGAAAAACCCTTGCATCTGGAGAGCCACGTTTTAAAGCCAGACTTGTAGCTAGAGGTTTCACTCAGATTAAAGGGGAAAGTTATGATGAAGTGTTTTCTCCTACTGTAAAAAGTGAAACTTTCCGTTTAATGCTGTCTGTTGCTGCTGTAAGACAATTAGTAGTGCACCATTTTGATGTTGATACTGCATATCTGAATGCAAATTTAGACCATGAAGTGTTAATGAAACAACCTCCTGGTTTTGAAGAGGGAAATGGTGCAGTTTGGCGTTTAAAAAAGGCTGTCTATGGTCTCAAACAAAGTGGAAGATGCTGGAACCAGTTTTTAAATGAAGCCCTTATAAAGCTTGGTTTTAAAAAGAGTGTAGCTGATCCATGCCTGTACACTAAGGGAACTGGTGACAAATATCTAATACTCCTAGTCTTCGTTGATGATTTGCTTGTAGCAGGGAGTTCCACAGATGAGATCCAGAAACTTGCAAGTCAACTGGAAAAGAGGTTTAAACTTAAAGCCCTAGGGCCTGTAAGCAACTACTTGGGAGTAGAAGTAAGGAGGGAAGCTGATGGAAGCTTCCTATTAAGTCAGAAAGAGAAAATTCTTCATTTAATAGAGCAGTTTGGCATGGAAGACTGCAAGCCAGTTCAGACTCCCATGATACCAGATTTCCAAAAGATAATGTGTAATGATGAATTTGATCAGCCTGAATTGTATCACTCAAAAATCGGATCATTGTTGTATTTAAGTCAGTGGTCAAGGCCAGACATTGCATGTGCTACAAATATTCTGAGCCAACGTGTATCTAAACCCAGTACGGTGGATTGGTGTGCTGTGAAAAGGATTATTAGATATCTAAGGGGGACATTAAATATATGTTTGAAGATATCTAGTACACAAGATGAGAGATTAGAAGCATTTGTTGATGCAGACTGGGGAAGCTGTGTAGCTACCAGAAAATCCACAAGTGGAATGGTTATAATGTTTGCCAATTCCCTAATGGGATGGAGATCAAAGAAACAGGGATTTGTTGCAACTTCATCCTGTGAAGCAGAATATGGAAGTCTATCACTAGCATGTAATGAAATCATGTGGTTTATTCAGATACTGAAAGATCTGGATTGTAAAGTGGATTTGCCCATCAAAGTGTATGAGGATAGTCAATCGTGTATTGCACTAGCGGGCTCAGAAATAATGAAATCTGCATCAAAACACATCGCTATTCGTCATGCAAATGTTAGAGATTGTGTACAGAATGGAATTATCAAACTGGAGTATTGTCAGTCATGTGATAATATTGCTGATTTGTTTACCAAGCCTTTGCCAGCAACAAGTCATAAGGAATTGATGACAAAACTGGGTTTATGTACCGGTATATAGTATGTGTATGTTTTGTTTTCTGTTGGAGTTTTTGTATTTAAAGAAACAGAAGGGGTGTCACGGCTATTAGAAAATTGGCCGCTGTTTCTTTAATACTAAAAAGAAGAAAGTCAGCATGAGTCAGCAGCCTGCGATGACTCATGCTATTTCTCACCAAATTGTACCTGTGTATATAAAGTGGTTGAAATGTTAGTATTTGGTTGGTTGGTTGGTTAGAGCTGGTAGTGCTGGTGTGTGTAATAGCTGTTAGTCGTGTTTGCAGACAAAGACTCTTTTAAGAATAAAAGCAGTACTCTGCAAAGATACTCTGCTCAAAGACTCCTTTGTGCCGGTGCGGGTTCGAGGAACAGGCGAAGGAGAAAAAGGAGATCAGAACCTTTAAAACAAACACTGATAGGGAGAAAGGTTGTTTTCTGCTGCTCCAGAGAAGCGGACACGGAGCAATGGATTCAAACTACAAGAAAGAAGATTCCACCTAAACATTAGGAAGAACTTCCTGACAGTGAGAGCTGTTCGGCAGTGGAATTTGCTACCAAGGAGTGTGGTGGAGTCTCCTTCTTTGGAGGTCTTTAAGCAGAGGCTTGACAGCCATCTGTCAGGAATGCTTTGATGGTGTTTCCTGCTTGGCAGGGGGTTGGACTGGATGGCCCTTGTGGTCTCTTCCAACTCTATGCTTCTATGATTCTATGAAGTACGTAACCTGGGGTACCACTGTATATCATTTTGATTATTCCATTTTCTTCTGAGCCTATAGCCTAGCTAAACTGAAAAGGCCTGTACCTGCCTTTTAAAGTACAGAACTACAGTGGTACCTCGGGTTAAGAACCTAATTCGTTCCGGAGGTCCGTTCTTAACCTGAAACTGTTCTTAACCTGAGGTACCACTTTAGCTAATGGGGCCTCCCGCTGCCGCCGCACGATTTCTGTTCTCATCCTGAAGCAAAGTTCTTAACCCGAGGTACTATTTCTGGGTTAGCGGAGTCTGTAACCTGAAGCGTCTGTAACCTGAAGCGTCTGTAACCCGAGGTACCACTGTAGCTGTTTTCAGGTACTGCATGCCACAAATGTTCATTCCAAAACACCGAAAAGAATAAACTGTTACAATCTATGGTGTCCATTTGTATGCACGAAAGAAAATTGGCTAGGCATGGCAATTGTGATTAATCTTGAATTGCTTTGTAGACAGACGAAAGAAGATATTGGGAGACATTTAACGAATGAGAAAATTAGTCAAAGTCTTAATAAAGAAAGACATTTAAAAATGATTACAGTGGTACGTCAGTTTACTTAATCCATTCCGGAAGTCCGTTCTTAAACAGAAACCGTTCTTAAACCGAGGCGTGCTTTGCCTAATGAGGCCTCCCGTCACCGGTGCCCTTCCACCATTCAGATTCCATTCTTAGACTGAGGTAAAGTTCGCAAGCACTACTTCCGGTTTTGCGGAGTTCACAGACCGAATCGTTCGTAAACAGGGCTGTTCTTAAACCGAGGTACCACTGTATATGTAATCATATGATTTTGTGATGGGGGCTGATCTGAGGAGCTAAATGGTTTTGATTGGTTCAGGATGGTGATGTTGAGCTACAACTATGAAGACTGCTGAGATCCTTTGGTGAAAAAAAATCAGGTGTGTAATCTGGAAGAGTATAAGAAACATTGCTTTGGATGTAGCTCTTTGCACCCATCTCTTTATTTTTGAGGCTGACCCTATGCATATTTGTAATTCAACAAAAGCCTGTCTTTTCACTTGGGATCTGTATCCTTTTCTTTGGGGTTTCTGGAAGGGACACCTCCAGTCTAGAAACACCTTTAAAATTTCTCCAGTGAAGAACAACTCCCTGGCCTTTAATGATCTCCAAACATCTGTCCCTTGAGGGGGTTGTCCCACCCTGCCTCACCGCAGGGAAAGCACTTTTTGAAAAAAATGAGTGCTAGAGATGACATTTGAAGCTGCGTGAGTGAGTGTTTAATGGCTGGAATATGATTGTGGGAAGGAAACTTTTGCCAAGAATTGATTTCCTACAAACAACCAAGAGAACGCAACTTGTTTTAAGCATTCATAACTCCATTAGTCCCAGTGATCTCTGCAGGTGACGAGTGCAATTAGGCTGCTTTGGGAAGCCTGGTTATTTCAGCATGTCATTTAAATAATAGCATGGATTGGAAAAAATATGGTGTGTGACTGGAGCTCTTGTTCAAGGTCCCTGCCAACCTGCCCTCGCCCAGCAAACTCCATTCCATTTCCAGCTCCCTATTTTTTCCTTCTGCAAATGACACACTGTATTCCAGTCATAAGCTCAGTTCCTAATATTTCCACATCAGTTTGTGATTTCTTTTTAAAGTCCGCCTGAAATTTCCCCAATTTTCCTCTGAATATACACTTATTTGTGTATTTATTTTTGCAAAGCAGTTTTGTATGCTCTTTTCAGTAATATATATGTATTCATATAAACATTTTACCTGGGTGTATGCAGTTTTGTACTGCTCTGCAAAATTTGGAGATGTACTACGTTGAAAGAATGGCTGTGTTTCAGTTTGTGTATTGTTTCATAAAGAGCAAATTTGGAAGGTTTGCCTTTAAATGTGAACCAAATCAAATTTCTCCCCACTTTTCAATAAATGGCCTTCTCAGGGAGGGGCAGAGGGCTGAATGCGAAACAACCACATTTTGCATAGTGGATGTTTAAAGCCAAGTGAATCAGAGCACACCCCAAAGAAGAAGAAAAAGAAGAAGAGTTTGGATTTGATATCCTGCTTTATCACTACCCGAAGGAGTCTCAAAGCGGCTAACATTCTCCTTTCCCTTCCTCCCCCACAACAAACACTCTGTGAGGTGAGTGGGGCTGAGAGACTTCAGAGAAGTGTGACTAGCCCAAGGTCACCCAGCAGCTGCATGTGGAGGAGTGGAGACACGAACCCGGTTCCCCAGATTACGAAGTCCACCGCTCTTAACCACTACACCACACTGGCTCCCAAAGGCTTGATGACTAATAATAATAATAATAATAATAATAATAATAATAATAATAATTTATTTATACCCCACCCATCTGGCTGGGTTTCCCCAGCCACTCTGGGTGGCTTTCAACAGAATATTAAAATGCAATAATCTATTAAACATACTTGTAGATTCCAGACCCTTTTATTTGTTTCTGTTCTAGTTTCATTGCACTTTAAAAGACAATTAAATGGGACTATTTAGGAGCTAGTTTAACGGCCTCTGCAATAGTATACTTCCCAGCACCCGGTCATAGTCAAAAGCTTTTCCTAAACTGTGTGTATATCACCCAGTAAAACTTTTGTGTACTTGAATACAAAACAGAGATCATTTCAATCAATGTAACTGCTGAGGGTGCAGCGTTAATTACAAAATTGCATGGGATGTGGGTGGCACTGTGGATTAAACCACTGAGTCTCTTGGGCTTGTCAAACAGAAAGGTGGCGGTTCAAATCCCAGCAATAGGGTGAGCTCCCGTTGCTCTGTCCCAGCTCCTGCCAACCTAGCAGTTTGAAGGCACACCAGTGCAAGTAGATAAATAGGTACCACTGAGGTGGGAAGGTACCGTAAATGGTGTTTCTGTGTGCTCTGGCTTCCGTCACGGTGTCCTGTTGCACCAGAAGCGGTTTAGTGCTGCTGGCCACATGACCCGGAAAGCTGTCTGTGGACAAACGCCGGCTCCCTCAACCTGAAAGCGAGATGAGCGCCGCAACCCCATAGTCACATTTGACTGGGCATAACCGTCCAGGGTTCCTTTACTCTTTTTTACTAATTACAAAATGTTCTTGGTTTCTTCTTTTTTATGAAATATTTTTTATTGGATTTACAAATACAAAATGCAAATAAACACAAACTGTAAAAACAAATGTATATAAAGAGACTCTCCGAATCTCGAGACTTCCCCCCATCCCCTCTGTGGGGGTCTCATTTTAGAAGAGAAGAGTTTGGATTTGATATCCCGCTTTTCACTACCTGAAGGAGTCTCAAAGCGGCTAACATTCTCCTTTCCCTTCCTCCCCCACAACAAACACTCTGTGAGGTGAGTGGGGCTGAGAGACTTCAGAGAAGTGTGACTAGCCCAAGGTCACCCAGCAGCTGCATGTGGAGGAGCGGAGACGCGAACCCGGTTCCCCAGATTACGAGTCTACCGCTCTTAACCACTACACCACATTGGTTTTTAAACATCTACAACTGCATATTCATCCACACTCCAATTTTTATATCAAACCATATTATCAATAATATTTTTTACACTACAAGTGAGTCAAAATCCTGCTCTTGTGTCCATCTGCTTGCAGTGTCCTCCTAAATAACTTATAAAATTTTCACATTCTTTTAAAAAGTTTTTTTATCCTCTGGCTTCTTCTTTTGCTTTTGGAAGAAAAAGAAGAGTAAAAAGAACAAAACCACTTGGACAAAGAGATGAAAGGTGTCTGGGCCAGATGATGAAGAAGAAGAGTTTGGATTTGATATCCCGCTTTATCACTACCCAAAGGAGTCTCAAAGCGGCTAACATTCTCCTTTCCCTTCCTCCCCCACAACAAACACTCTGTGAGGTGAGTGGGGCTGAGAGACTTCAGAGAAGTGTGACTAGCCCAAGGTCACCCAGCAGCTGCATGTGGAGGAGTGGAGACTCGAACCTGGTTCCCCAGATTACGAGTCTACCACTCTTAACCACTACACCACACTGGCTCAGATGTAAATAAAAGGAGGTTACGTTGTCTCTGTGATTCACAATCTATTACAAAGACTCTGCCCTATTATCCATGGGCTGAGGAGGTTGCCATCAAGAATGCTGACACAATGCACTAAATCCTGAGGAATCATATTAAGGGGAAAGACGCTTTAATGGACAAAGCAGTTCTTTGGATCAAGAGTAAATTCTGCTTTTGCACATCTTTGCAAAGTGTTCTGTGCAGATGCATACAGGTTGAATTGGAGTGGAGTAAAAACAACAACCACTTTTCTGGTGTGTGTGTGTGTGTGATGAATTTTATTGTCCAGGTCAAAAACATGACTGCTTTCAGTCTGCCCTCTGTGGGGCAGGGAGAGGTCGTGGCTCAGGGCCAGAGGATCTGCCTTGCATGCAAAAGGTCCCAGGTTCAATCCTTGGCATCTCCAGGTAACAGCTGGGAGTGATTTCTGCAGAAATCACAGAGAGCTGTTGCCTGTTCATGTAGACAATACTACTTGAGCCAGATTAATGGCCTGACTTGGCATAAGGCGGCTTCCTTTGTCTCTCGCCCTTACAGCGCTGTTTGCAAAATTATTTCCTTGCATTTCTCACTCACACAGTTGCCCTCGCTCGCATCTGCAACATCCCCATGCAACCATCATCCGATTGGCTATACAGTCACAACAGGATCCCTGATTGAGTAGGAATACTTAAGGGTAGCCCTGGGGAAAATAAGGAAACTAGCTGTAACTGTGGTGCGGGGGGGGGGGCACATTGCCATTCTAAGAGAACAAGGAACTTCTTTTTCTACAAAAGTAGCACTATCCGATTCTATTGCAGATTAAGTGTGAACTGGCTCCAGATTTACCACACGTCAACTGTAAACACCTGCATGGAAGGAAACAAGTGCACAGTGCAGAGGTGAGTGAGGCCCTTTTCTTCCTGTGCACGTGCTTACTACTGTATTCTTCTAGATGCCCTTCAATACTTTTGTTGTTGTTCAGTCGTTCTTCATGACCCCATGGACCAGAGCACGCCAGGCACGTCTATCCTTCACTGCCTCCCGCAGTTTGGCCAAACTCATGTTAGTAGCTTCGAGAACACTGTCCAACCATCTCATCCTCTGTCGTCCCCTTCTCCTTGTGCCCTCCATCTTTCCCAACATCAGGGTCTTTTCTAGGGAGTCTTCTCTTCTCATGAGGTGGCCAAAGTACTGGAGCCTCAACTTCAGGATCTGTCCTTCAGTGAGCACTCAGGGCTGATTTCTTTAAGGAATGGATAGGTTTGATCTTCTTGCAGTCCATGGGACTCTCAAGAGTCTCCTCCAGCACCATAATTCAAAAGCATCAATTCTTCGGCGATCAGCCTTCTTTATGGTCCAGCTCTCACTTCCATACATCACTACTGGGAAAACCATAGCTTTAACTATACAGACCTTTGTCGGCAAGGTGATGTCTTTGCTTTTTAAGATGCTGTCTAGGTTTGTCATTGCTTACTTACTTCACATCAAAGATGGGGAACCTCGGGCCTGGATGCAGCCCCCCAGGGCCCTCACCAGGTCCCACATCCTCTCTCCCCAGGCCACTAGCACTGCTTTGAAACCTCCTTAAATGTTTTTTTTTTCTGGTCTTGCTACAATGTGCCCATGAACTCTGACAATACTTCCTCTTTGCCTGGATAGAGGATGGAGAAGGATGCAGGTGTATAGCCTAAAATTAGGATTAATTGCTCTGCCCACATTGAATCCTGGTCCTACTCACCACTGGAACGTACCCCAGAAGACCATGCAGCCCTCACATTGAAAATGCTTCCCCACCGCCTAACCAACAGGGGACAGGCAAGGCTACAGGTTAGAAAACTCCAGACAACTTTGCTGCACAAATGTAGGGAAAGCAGAACTTTAGAAAAGTTCTCTTCTCGACACATCTCCTGTGCGACCTCTCAGTCATCCTTAGGGAAGCTGGTTCTTAATTTGCTTGACTTTTAGTTAAAGAGCAACTCAACTTGGCAATCAATTCCTGCCCTTTGGGGATTGCTTGCGGTAGGTTTCCATGTGCCTTTAATTTGTGCTATTTCTATAAAGACAACTTCAGGAAATTAGCACCAGGTAGATCCTGGGCATTAAATCACGGAGGATGAGAATCAGAACAGGGCTGTGGAGACTTATCTAAATTCTCTGTTTGTTATGCTGCAGAGTTATCCCACTCAGTCATTTCTACTGGGTAATAAGAGATCGACATCAGGCGGATGGGTAGAATATAGGATTATTGTTATATTATCTATTGCTTGTTATTGTTTTAATTAATTCACTGTTATACTCGGTTGGATCCGTACTCTGCTCCCACTAGTGGGAAGGTCAGCTGAGGAAAAAATCTTGCTGCTGGTAGCTGGAAATATGGCTATTGCCCATTTCCCCATTCCCATCTGACATCTAGGGCCGCATCTCACGTTGTGAGAAGTAAAGCTGGGAACTGCAAAGTGAGGAGGAAATTGCCAAATGTTGTGTTAAACAGTGTCCCCCCTCACAGCAGCCATTTTGAGGCTGATACCCACAGCAATTCCTAAACATTCAAAATATTGCCACTGACTCCCCCAAAGTTGGCAACCCCTGCCATTGACCACCACCTTAATTTATACCAATCTCCCCCTCCCCCACCACAGATCAACCCTGAAATGTGGGAGCAAATTGGTTTAAAATTATATATCAGGGATTGCCTGAACCCTTATATCCCAGCTCAATAATTGAGATCTGCGGGAGTGTTTCTGGCCACTCCCCGACTTGGTGAGGCTCATTTGACAACAACGAGAAACCAAGCCTTAAGTGTCATTGGCCTAGTCCTGTGGAACACCCTGCCACTAGATATTCGGCGGGCGCCTTCTGAGCTAACTTTTAAATGCCTGATGGATTTTTTTTTCCTATTCCACCAGGCCTATGCAGGCAATTAAGCATACATCCCCCACAATGGTGTACTCGTGTTTAATTTTAATTATTTTGCTTTAATCTTTCTTATGGTTTTACTGTTTATATATTGTTGTGAACCACTCTGAT
Source organism: Lacerta viridis (assembly GCA_900245905.1). NCBI lineage: Eukaryota > Metazoa > Chordata > Lepidosauria > Squamata > Lacertidae > Lacerta > Lacerta viridis. Next base: position 389,791 of record OFHU01004224.1, on the reverse strand, counting down.
ATATATTCATGATACGGCGGCATATGCATATTTTTATGAATGATTAATGGATTGAGCAGATTTATGAAGCTATGTTCTCCAAGCAAAAGAGAAGCTGGTCAATGGAATATGCTCTGTGGAATCTCCTTCCTTCGAGACTTTAAGGGATGGAGCCCTGTAACAGCTCTTGGTCTTGCTCCAGAGACCGGGGGGGGGGGGGAGTTTGCTAACTTAGGGTAGCTGTTTGAACCGTATAATTTGTCAGATCTCTTCTAAGTAATTATTTGCTGAGTTCCTCTCCCCTATCTCATGTTGCAATTACGTATTTAAATCATTAAAGTAATTCGAGCATTTACCTTTTGATTTCCGAGCAACACAGCCATTTATAAAAATATTACCTGGGATAGGAATAAAACCTGACAAAAAAGCAATTAGATTTGCTTCTAAAAGAGACGAATTAGCCACTTAAAAGTTATATGAAAAATGACTCCCCACCTCATCCCTGCTGAATAATTTTAAGGTGTAAAATGAAATTAAAATCAAGCGCTCAATGTATCTTTAAAAACAGAACCTCGGGCCCAGGGGCCAAATGCGGCCCTCAAAACAGTTCTGTCTGGGCTTCAGGACTCTACCCAAGTCACATCCAAACCACACCTTTCACCAGCCCTGCTTTGCACCTCCCTTGAGTGTTTTGCTTTGGTTGAAATAAGTCCTAGAATTCAGAAAATTGCCTCCCGGGTTGCTTGGCTAGAGGATGGTGAGGGGCAAAGTTCAAGTTAATTGCTTCATCCACTTTCACCACTGGCCCTGCCCAGAATTGGCATGTAGACCCCATAAGTCTCAGGGACTGGCTGGTTTGGGAAATATTTGTGGGTGCCGCCCACCCAAGAGCTTCTTACTGATGACTCTGAGGAAGAAGACCCAGGAGAGTGGTGGTGGGATACTGGAGGAAGGAGGGGAACAAGCTGGGAGGTGGTAGAAGCAGGAAGCATGTGTGATTATGGAGAGTCAGAAGACGAAAGCCATTCAAGGATGGGTGGGGTGGGGTGGGGTGCTGAGGTTCTCAGTGCGAGTGCAGACTCAAAGACAGGGCAGAGAGGAGCAAGACACTGTTTCAGCTTCACATCAGTCCATCTCCTCCTCCCTCACACTCAGAACGCAAAGAGCATTGCATTTTGCTGAGCAACGGGCCAGACAGGCCCAAAGGGGAGGTTCCTCCTCGTCACTATAGCGTACAACTCCTTGGGAGGAGTCCAGAGGAAGAGGGCTGGAGAAGAAGAAGAAGAAGAAGAAGAAGAAGAAGAAGAAGAAGAAGAAGAAGAAGAAGGAAGTTTGGATTTGATATCCCACTTTATCACTACCCGAAGGAGTCTCAAAGCAACATTCTCCTTTCCCTTCCTCCCCCACAACAAACACTCTGTGAGGTGAGTGGGCTGAGAGACTTCAGAGAAGTGTGACTAGCCCAAGGTCACCCAGCAGCTGCATGTGGAGGAGCGGGGAAGCGAACCCGGTTCACCAGATTACGAGTCTACCGTTCTTAACCACTACACCACACTGGCATCTTCTTAGAATCATAGAGTTGGAAGAGACCACAAGGGCCATCCAGTCCAACCCCCTGCCAAGCAGGAAACACCATCAAAGCATTCCTGACAGATGGCTGTCAAGCTCTGCTTAAAGACCTCCAAAGAAGGAGACTCCACCACACTCCTTGGTAGCAAATTCCACTGCCGAACAGCTCTCACTGTCAGGAAGTTCTTCCTAATGTTTAGGTGGAATCTTCTTTCTTGTAGTTTGAATCCATTGCTCCGTGTCCGCTTCTCTGGAGCAGCAGAAAACAACCTTTCACCCTCCTCTATATGACATCCTTTTATATATTTGAACATGGCTATCATATCACCCCTTAACCTTCTCTTCTCCAGGCTAAACATACCCAGCTCCCTAAGCCGTTCCTCATAAGGCATCGTTTCCAGGCCTTTGACCATTTTGGTTGCCCTCTTCTGGACACGTTCCAGCTTGTCAGTATCCTTCTTGAACTGTGGTGCCCAGAACTGGACACAGTATTCCAGGTGAGGTCTGACCAGAGCAGAATATAGTGGTACTATTACTTCCCTTGATCTAGACGCTATACTCCTATTGATGCAGCCCAGAATTGCATTGGCTTTTTTAGCTGCTGCATCACACTGTTGACTCCTAGATCCTTTTCACATGTACTGCTCTCAAGCCAGGTGTCGCCCATCCTGTATTTGTGCCTTTCATTTTTTTAATTTTTTTTTTTGCCCAAGTGTAGTACTTTACATTACTCCTTGTTAAAATTCATCTCCTAGGGCAGTTTTGTTGTGGGCCCTGGTTATACACCATATTTTCCCATTCCTGCTGTTATTGAAATGACATGCTGAAATAATTATATAGTAAAATGAAAGTTTGTGCATTTATCTCTTCTTTTTGGTGGGGAAACAGCAGCAGAACGACATGGAAGGCTGGCGGCTTCCTGATCCACCTTGTTAAAGGAATAGTCCAGATCTGGACTTTCTGGGTCTATTTGTTTCATTATTCAGGGTGAGTGCAGAGCTGATGAATGCCCCTGGAATGCCATTTGAACTCCAGGTACACTTTGCTAAGATGTTGCAACAAAGAACAGTGTAGTAACTGCAGCAATCAGGAACATAGAGGAGATATTGATGGAAGACCTAATTACTTATGAACATGCCAGAATGAAAATGCTAACAAGTCATTACTGGAGGAACTGTAATTACAATGCATTGGTTCAAGTACCCAAAACCTGATTTTCATTTTCTTTGGGGAACAAAGGTCTCCGTAATGGATAATCGGTTAAAAACCCTCAAATGGAAATTGATGCCATCAGTGACTTTATTAATGCCGACAATTGCATTCAAGTCATGATGCCTGTGGAGTCCATAAATTTGTGTGTGTGTGCCTGCTTGTTTGCATATTGAAAGCTGCAATCCTGTATACACTTACCTGGGAGGATGCAACACTGAATTCTGTGGGTTTTACTTCTGAATAGACAGTTAGAAGCCTGTACTGTTAAAGGCCCCATGCAACGAGTGGTGTTCCTATAAATGTCTACTCATAAGTTTGTTCCACTTTGTTTGGTGTGATGTCTCCTCAAGTGAGTGTGCATAGGATTGCATGACATATTTAATGGTGGGAAGACCTGCTCAAATCCGACTCACCATTATAATATGTGATCTGTAGGTATCTGGAACAAGAATTTGGAGTCAATATTGGGTCCCTAACAGATCAGGCCTCTAAACCAGGGCACTATGTTCAGAATTTCGAAAGTTAATTTTGGAAAGGAACTAGTTGTAGGTGGGTTTCAACATGTCTGGAGATTGGGGAAGCTGGACAGCAGGGTGAAGCCTTGTCACTAGAACCAAGTGCTGCCTTCAAAGTTGAGAATAGACCACCTGCTTGATGTTCCCTTGGCAGGCGGGGCAGGGGAACTTGTTGGGACATCTTTGCTTGTTTTCCCCAGTTATGAACTTCTTACACAGCTCTTGAACTCCTGAACTGTGACTCCTGAACTATGCACTGCCAAAGAAAGATCTACTGATCGGCAAGCGCCAGAGGCTCTGTGGTTTAGATCACAGTGCCACTCGTGTCGCTTTAGATACCTATTAGGTCCATAAATTACCATATAGCATATATTCAACACAAAAAACAGTGACAATTTGTTGTTGACAAAGGACAGCTGGACATATAAAGGGCCCCATTACCTTCAGTAGCTTAGGGCCTCATCAAACCTAAATCTGGCCCTGGAAGGGCTAGGGGTCTTCTTGCGAATCCAGCATCTTTGTCAACTTACAGTTCCTAGGGTTCTTTGGGGGAAAGCCATGCTTGTTTACATACCCTCCATCATTTCTCTGATGAAAATAGGAATGTCCTGTTCAACAACAAGAAACAACAACAATTCTACTGTTTATACTCTGCCCATCTGACTGGGTTGTTCCAGCCACTCTGGGTGGGTTCCAACATATATAGAACTATAATAAAACACCAAACATTAAAAAAAAAAAATTTTTTTTTGAAGGGCTGCCTTCAGGTGGCTGGGGGGAGGGGGTGTCGCATAACTCCATAGCCTCCAACATTTCTCTGATAAATACAGGGATGTCCTAAGGAAAAGCGGAACGTTCTGGGATCAAATCAGTAACCGGGATGGCTTCTGTAAATTCAGGACTGTACCCGGAAAATAGGGACACTTTGAGGTTCTGTGTTTAAAGTGGTACAACACTTACTTAAATGTACAGTGCGGATGGGATCTGGCAGTGACTCTCTAAGATTCCAGACAGGAATCACTCCCATCCTTACCTGACAGAATCTACGACCTTCCGAATGCAATGCATGTGATCTTCCACCAAGCTATAGCTTTCCCCCATAGGGATTTATGGAACACCCTGACAAATCTAGCTTAATCAAATCTCTTTTCACTGCCCGTGAAATTCCTTAAATGCTTCGCCTGAGGAGAAAACCGCCATAAAATTTTGCTTTATGTGAAATTTGGGGACAGTCAGGACAGTGTTATAATGCGCAGCTCCTTTGTGTTCCTTTTAAAACATTGCCTAATATATATTTATATTTAAAATGGAAACCCTATCCAACCATCTTAAGCTTTAGACAAACACAGTTCTTTCATTTCGATGCCTGCGAAAACAATTGTGCAGTTTGAAAACGACAGAGCTGGAAAGCGGCTCCCGCAACATAACTACAAATGTGCTTTGTTTAAACACAGTCATCTTATCAGACAAGTACTCAATTATCATCTCCATTTGAAAATATCTGAGCCTTATTTGCTCGGAGCAAATATTAATTTCAGCACGCATAACGGACCAAGCGGAGGATTCTGAAGTTCTGCTTTTAAAAAGGTTTAGAATCTTTCAGACAATCAAGCTGGCAATTCTGATTATTAAAATGGCTTCCTGCGATGATTACCGAGAAAGACGCGAGGCTAAGATCGCTCAGCAACTCTTGCCTATTTCTTAATCTGTAATTACTACAAGTTCACACTGAGTTTCCTTAACATCTGATGCTAATGCAGAGGGTCCTGCTCAGGCAAGACGCCTGCGGAAGTATTAAGAGAAGTTAATTTTTGTATATACGAGAATATTTTCAGATAGATCTTCAGTGTGTTAGAATGGGGATCTAGTAGAGCTAGAAAGGTGCCTCAGAACACCAGTTGCTGGAAATCACAAAGTGGAGACTGTTTGGGCACTTCTGTCCTGCTTGTGGTCTTCCAATAGGCATCAGCTAGAGATGCCCTGCTGCCTTCCAGCCAACAAAGCACAAAGGGACTATCTCCTTATGGGATAGATTCCACGTGTATATACTTTTGTAACCTAAGTCTGCCTTCAGGGATCCATCTGTGAACTGAATGTGTGTGAGTAAACCTGTTTTATACTTTTTACACAACTTTGTGTCGTGTCTATTCTTTTTAAGAGGGAGTAAAGGGAATTACCAGGGATCCTATATTTAGAAGCTTAAACAAGCTTGCAACAAGCTAACTGCTGTGCGTTTAAAGGGGAATGTTTAAAACTCTGCTAAGTTATAGAACTTGCTAATAAACAATATATCCTCTCCTTCCTCCCTGAACATTTCCACAGGGAGGAGGCACTTCAGAGAGCAGTTTGCCAAACCGCTCTCTGAAGCTCCTTCCTCACCTTTCTTAAAAAGCTCACCTAGGCCACTGCCCCTCCCCGCTTGCTTGCTCAATTGCATGTCTTCTGGCAGTCATGCTAACTACAGTGTGACAACAGCCTTACAATTCTATGTATATAGGAAGATCATGTGTGTGTCATTTTAAACAACTATCACACGTGCATACTTGTCCAGAGTTGATATTTAAATACTGCATTGACCAATCTGGTGCTCTCCAAAAATAAATAAAAAATAGGAAGTTGCAGAATCCACAAAAAGTATAATTTCCTACAAAGAGACACAAAACTTTGATTCCTGGGTATGCTAAAGCTATACAATATTAGAAGTGCTGGCGAAGGCAGCAGTATACATATTTCTAATCATATGTTTATATATGTTGCTGTGTATTTAAGATGAATAGAAACTGGTCAGAGACCTCTGGAAGTTGGAAAATGTCCAGTTTAGTTGACTGTTGTTGTACATACATGTCTGCTTGCTTATTAGTAAAATATTTGTTCTAAATTATTACATTAATTCTGGAACTTCATATAGACAATAGTACATGGTGCCAGGAATGAAATACTCTGTGCGAAGGTATGACGGGACATTTGGGAGCTATAGTTGATGGGAACTATAGTTCAAAACACCTGGAGGGTGTCAGGTTGGCAAAGGCTGTACTATATCCTCTTCAAGTGAACATCTTTATGTTTTGTTCCGTTAGCCCACACCGGCTAAATCCAAGTTTTGCATGTAATGATCCACACAAGATTAGCAGTAAGTTGATCCACCCTCCCTTCTGGCTGATGGATTGATTGCCATAATTCTGGAGTATGGGTGGTTATGAATTATTCTTTCCCTCAGGGAAAGCGAAGTAGAAAGGGTTATAAAAACAGAGCCCCAAACCGTAATGCAATCTCTCCTAAGTGTGTGTATGTGTGCACGCTAAGTGGCATTACCGAGAGAAAGCGGGTCACGGCAAAGGAAATGTATGTCCATTAATAACACAAGATAACAGCAAGGTTAAGACAACCCAGCAGAGGTGAACTTCTGTGCTTCAGAAAATATCCTGAAAAATAATGAATTCATCATCGGAAAGTGCCGTTTCTCGGACATGACATTATGCTCCCCTTTCGCTGGCAGAGTGGTGGTGCTTTTTTCAGCCTGAGGACCACAACTCCCTCGGGTGCACCTTACCCATGAGATATAATCAAAGAATTGTAGAATCAGAAGGAATGCCAAAGGTCATCTAGTCCAACCCCCTGCAATGCAGGAACCCTGACAGACGGCCTAAAAACTTCCAATGAATGACGTAGTCTGTTGCACATATGAACAGCTCTTGCCACCAAATGTCAACCTCCAACAGCCCTCTCCTTTCATAACTTTCTAATGCAGTTCCTATTCTCATAAATGGGTGGGCCGTGGTCCAGAAAAATGCAGGGGTAATGCTCATCACAGCAGTAGCATACTCAGAAGTAAGTCTCATCATGGGCAATGAGTTTTACATCCAAGGAAGTGTGAATGAGATTGCCGTGTCGACTCCTGAAACAGCACACAAGCTTATAGCCCAAGTAAGAGAACCACGAGAGCTTAAGGAATTTGAGCAGCCCCATCGAATACTTTCTCTATGACAGACAGGAGCTGCCTGCTCTCTTTCAAAGACAATCTTATAAGCTAGAGAGAGAGAGAGAGAGAGAGAAGAGAGAGAGAGAGAGAGAGAGAGAGAGAAATCAATGGCAAGTTGAATTTGTGCCTTGAGTTCTCTGACATATCACCCATTTAATGAAAGGATTTGACCGGTCAGAGCCACACGCAATAAATACACCATGGTTTACACGCTCCCATTTAACAAGGTCATCTTGAAATGATCCATCAAGTACGTCGTGCAGGTGCTTTAGGAAGATGGAAGGAAATGGAACATTTCACGCAATGTTCCTTGACCAACAAAAATGTAGGAAACTGCCCCGGGGGAAGAATGAAGGAGTGCCTTAATCTGGACGGCATTGGGCATGGAATGACTGAATGCCATTTCCCTTTCTAGGAGCTATGGGCCATTGGTGGCCAGAGACAGAGGCCGAAGTGGGCACAGCGGTGGATGAAAATGTTACCATTGTGCAATAGGCTAGCTCCAACTCTCTCTGTTTCTCCCTCTTTAGCCTTCATCCAGGCAAGCAAGAAGCAATATCAGAGTTTAAGGACACATCCCAACCAGGTTAAAACAAACAAACAAACAAGCAAGCCCTCAAGCTTGGAACAAAAGGAGGCAGGTAAGGAGAGTCACAAGGGACGCGGATGGCGCTGTGGTCTAAACCACTGAGCCTCTTGGGCTTGCTGATCGGAAGGTCGGCAGTTCAAATCCCCGCGATGGGGTGAGCTCCCATTGCTCGGTCCCAGCTCCTGCCAACCTAGCAGTTTGAAAGCACGCCAAAAAGTGCAAGTAGATAAATAGGTACCACTCCGGCAGGAAGGTAAACAGCATTTCCATGCGCTGCTCTGGTTTCGCCAGAAGCGGCTTAGTCATGCTGGCCACATGACATGGAAAAACTGTCTGCGGACAAAAACCGGCTCCCTCGCCCTATAAAGCGAGATGAGCGCCGCAACCCCAGAGTCATCTGCAACTGGACTTAACTGTCAGGGGTCTTTACCTTTTTTAAGGAGAGTCACAGGGACCAGATATAAAAGTCCAGGAGGGCTCATTTGGACCCCATACCTGGGGCCCTCATCCCTGGTTTAATACATTTGCATTGCATGATACCACATTCTGATTTCCAGATGACATGAGAAAGAACTGTAAAGGGACACACACACACACACGGAAAAGTGTAGCTCCGAAGTGCAATAAAAGGCTAATGAACAATTAAAGAGGAAACAGCGATGCCATTTCCATGGGCTGTTGCATTGATTTCCAGGGCACTGCTTTACCAGAAGTGTGCTGATAAGTGGCATGGATTTCAGAGAATGAGGACTGAGGTGAGCAAATGATTGAAAACATTTACGTAAGATGGGATGCAAGTGAGGCTGATAGGAGCCAGGTCGGCATACGGGACACTTACGGAGTGCGTTCCACAGGCCAACTCAATCTGCGCATGGTGTCATTTTAGGGGTGGGAGCAAGTTATCTGGTTAACCAATAAGAACCCTGGTTTGCATATCTAGAAACTGCAAGAATGTTATGATCAGCTCTCTTTGGAAGCAGTAAGAAACTACAAATTGGCAAAAATGTACATATCAAATTCATACATATGCTGGAGGTGCAAACAGGCTGAGGGAACAATGTACCATATGTGGTGGGGGTGTACAAAAATAAAAAAGGGATATCATTTATGTGGAATTTTAAAAAGTTCTATCTTTTTTGCAAAAACAAAACAAAACCCAGAAGCCTTTTTTCTAGGCATTTTGACAACAGATACCCTAATTGATAAGAGAAGGATATTCCTATATGCAACAGCAGCTATCTGACTTTTAGAAGACATCTGAAGGCAGCCCTGTTTAGGCAAGCTTTTAATATTTGATGAATTATTGTATTTTAATATTTGGCTGGAAGCTGCCCAGAGTGGCTGGGGTATAAATAAAAATTATTATTATTATTATTATTATTATTATTATTATTATTATTATTACTGTATTGGAATAAACTATATTGGGAAGGTGGTGGACTCTCCTCCATTTTAGGTTTCTAGACAGTGGTTGGATGACCATCTGTCAGGGATTCTTTAGCTGTGATTTCTGCATTGCAGGGGGTTGGACTAGATAACCCCTGGCAGAGGAGGAATTAGGGGAGTGTAATTTTTTTAATTTTTTTATTTATACCCCGCCCTTCCCCGCCAAACTGGGCTCAGGGCAGCTAACACCAATAAAATCACAACAAAAACATAAAACAATTCATTAAAATACAGATTAAAATACAATTTAAAATTTAATTTAGACTGCAGCCTCATTTTTAAGTAGCCCACCAATCACACCAAAAGAATGAAACATCAGGGTTAAACTGAAACCAACCCAAAGGCCAGGTGGAACAGCTCCGTCTTGCAGGCCCTGCGGAAAGATGCCAAATCCCGCAGGGCCCTGGTCTCTTGTGACAGACTGTTCCACCAAGTCGGGGCCAGTACTGAGAATTGGTGCAATGGGTACCGAGCCCAGAGGGTGTGCTTCAGGGAACATCACAATAATGATGAACAACAGAAGGTGAGAGGCAGGGAGCACCAAATTTTGGCATTGCACAGGGCACTGATGAATTTTTAAAGCCCAAAGTCCGCCACTCCCCTTGGTGTCCCTTCCAGCGCTCCAATTCTAGGACTGTATGACCTCCATATAAGCTGAACTTGTGTTGAATTCCTGACCTTGCAGATGTTAAAATAACCATGTGACTGTCAATGGTTGATAAATGTTTTAAATAAACAAGCAGAAGCTGTTTAGAACTTTCTGTTTTCACCATTAAAATCCAATTGTACATTCATTCTACGGTATATGAAGGCACGCTAATTGACTCATTGCATCACCAGGTGATAATGTATAAAATCTATTTGTTAACTGACATCTCAGCTGTGAAATGAATCAGATCTAGGCTGCAAGAAGGATTTGAGAATTTTAACTAGAGCCGAGCCAAATTTTCACAGGTTTTAATTTTCGTCTTGAAACCGGCACGTTCGATGAGGGGTAGGGATCTGAATCACACCAAACTGAAGAAGTGTTTCTTTGCTGCTGATTAGTCCTGAATACTAATCACAGCTCAGAGAGAACTTTGCAACCCACCCGCCTTGCACAGGTGGGCTTTAAATTCTTCAAGGCACTGCATAGTCCAGAATTATGACGACACCTCCAGATAGTGCTGAGGATCCAGTGGATCTTGCAGGATTCTAATGGTCAAATCCATTGGGGCGACCAGTTTAGGATGCAGCAGATCTCTGACTCACCTAGCAGATTCCTTGCACAGCTGGGCTCATTAAGTCCCTGTTAGTATTTGTACTGGTACTGCCTTTGTTAGGAAATGCATTTTACAAAGAATAAATTGTACTGGGGTGAAAGAAAACCTATGTAACATAATGTAACAGCTGCAGAATCTTGTGACTCCAATTAAGGTCACAGGAATATTGAATCATTGCCTTCTTAATTTGTTAACTCCCTTTAAAAGTGAGTAAGTGTGTGTCTTAGACAGAAGGGGTGGAAGATGAAGGTTGACTGGTTGTCTTGTGGGCGAACGGAAGCTTCAAGCAGTTACTGCGTCCAGGAGAGTTTATGGAGACAGACAAGCTATGGGCTGATAACATATGTACTGATAACATATGTACAAATGAGTTTTGGAAGCAAGAAGCAAGAAAACCCTCTCTTGGGCTCAAGGGAGATCAGCACATTGTATTGGACTCGATGTGCATTGTATTGGACTCGATGTGCATTGTATTGGACTCAATGTGTATTGTTAGTCCAGAAGTATAAAAGAACTTTTTAAGCTTTTCTTTATGAAACCTCTCTGTAAAGCTGTGAACTTTGATCTGCATTGCACTTCTTTCTGGCAAGCTATGACTAAGAGTCTGGAGATAACAGTAGAAGGTGACCTTGCACAGAGAGGAACTGTCTAGGTCAGAGATAGGATGGCCTTGCTGGAGTGCGCATGAACCAACTCAGGGCTAAATGTCCTTTTGCCTTATATGTACAACAGGAAATGTACAACAGGAAATGTTCCTTAAATGGACAAGGATGTACAAGAGGCAGATTCCTGGGGTGGGGAGAGCCTGGGGTGGGGAGAGCCAGAGAACTGTCTATAAGAACTGTCTGAAAATTGACTTTTTTGTACTTGCTTGGATGTCTGAACACCGCAAGTGCCTCTGCATGCAGAAAATAAATCTTTCTCTCTCTGAAGCCAGCAGCCTCAGGTGTCTTTTCTGCTTCCAGGTTTTCTCACCGGGCGCAATCGTGGGAACCCATAGGGGCAAATAAGGCTCCATATAGAGAACTAAAAGGACCGAACATTTGTGACACAACTTCCTTTTCTTGGAGGTCTCTGATTTGGTCAAATAATTATAATTTTATTACCAGTTACAGTACTTAGAAATGTCCTATAAACAATGGCTCCTTCTTGGCCATTGTTCACATGTGGAGGTGAAGCTTGTTTTACCCTAGGGATTTCCAATCCACACATCGATGAAACACAGCTAGTCTTCTTTTCAAATGGCGTATCTGGTACAGTTTAGAGACGCATGCTCGTAGTCAGTCAAGCCATCATATTAGACTGTCAGCATTCCAGAGGGGATGGGCTCCCTCTCTCCAATCTTCATCTGCACATACCCCTTTTATCCAGAACAGTTCTTTCCCATGTTCTAAGCCGGAATGCAAGATAATACTAATGGAATGATTGGCCTAGGGCCATCTTTGTCCATCCATCATGGATAACCATTAAACGTTACTTGCCCACATCACTTGCATATGACTAGCCAATTTCACTTGAAATTTAGAAATAGACTAACTTTCCTCTTTTATTCTTTAATTTACACCCAAGGTGTACCAGCACTAACCAGAAGAGATGCCCACACATGTGACGATAACTTCTCATTTCTTGCTTATTGACAAATGCCGTGTTCTTTTCTCTTGCCCCATTCAACTGTGACCTTTAAAAGCTCATGCCGAGCTTTTTAATCAAATTAAATATTTTCAAGCAATCAGCGCATCCTGCTGATCGAACACAGCAAATTATGTTCAATGTGGAGAAAGTAGATGGAGATTTCTCTCGTGCACACACTTTCTCTTAACACCCAGAACTCCAGCAACTAGAATTCAGAAACATAGGAACCAACTCCTGGGGCCCAGTTCCCTTCACACACACACACCCTGCCCAAGAAAATAATTCAGGGGACTGCTCCCCCCCCAAGTTGATGGGCATTGCCATTCAAATGGTGTGCATGCACCAAATCTTGTGATTGATTATGCAGGGTGGGGCTTACCTGCCCCCTCCAATATTTTATTCAAGTTGGCACACCTGTTCAGAAACATTGCTTCCTCCAACAGCTGCCTCCAGTTTCTTCCAACAAGGTTTTTAAGTTTCAACCTTTCCAAGTTCGTATCCCTATTTTAATTGTTTTAAATAAGTTTTTTAGGGTGGTTTCATTGTTTTCTTACTTGCTGCTGTTTGCCACCCTGGGCTCCTTTGGAAGAAAGGGCAATATATAGGTTGAATAAATAAAATAACACAGTGAATTAGGAACTGACCGGCTTTTAAACATTTTATTCAAAGGCTCACTTTTTTTTATTAAAACAAAACAAAATAAAAAATTCCTTCCAGTAGCACCTTAGAGACCAACTAAGTTTGTTCTTGGTATGAGCTTTCGTGTGCATGCACACTTCTAGTCTTACAATTTCCTGCTAACAAACTAATGGAATGATTGACTTCTGCAGGTACAATTACTTCCAGTGGCACAATGAGATAATTTGAAACCTTGGAAAGAAATGGTCTGAAGTGGTGTGCCACCACACTAGCTTCCCGGCAGGTGGGTTGCTGTTGTGGGAAGGGAGATGGGGAAGATACCATGCTGTGGAGAGGTCAGCAGGGCATAAACACACCATCGGGGGTGCTCTTTCCTGCTTGGTTAAGCAGCAGCAATCCACTTGCCAGGAGATTTGCATAATGGCAGTGGCGTAGGGAGCTGCTTTGCTGCCCGGGGTGGCAAACGCGGGGGCACCCCCCTGGGGATGGGGCGCCACTCCCTAGCATGCACGCACAGCATCCCGGGTGGACTGCGCATGTGTGGACATGCGCAGTCCACCCAACGTGGCTGCGCATGTGTGGACATGCGGCGGCGTGGCAGCTTTTAAGGCTGCAGCTTCTGTTTGTGCGCTGCAGCCTTAAAAGTTGCCGTGCCGCACGCACACCAGCTTTGGAGGCACCGATCATGGGGCGGGGCCCCGCCCCGAGTGTCACCCCCCCAGGGCGGTACCCGGGGGGACCGGACCCCCCCTCCGCCCCCTCACTCCACCCCTGCATAATGGTTCTGTCTCCACCTGGCAAGCTGCTTCTGGGAGTGAGCCTTTAGTTGGCCTTGTGTGTAGCACACAAACAACATTTCTCTTCTCTTCAGCTCCACCATTCCACCCATGCTCTGCAGCTTCTTCTATGTCCCTGAACTGATCTGTCAAGCAGTTGTTATGTTCTCACATCCCATTTGTCCTTTGACAGCTACTATGTAGTGAGACCAGTCAATGGCATAGGTCAGGAGTGGGGAATCGTTGGCCCTCTGATGTTGTTGGACTTCAGATCCCATCAGCCTCAACCTAGAATAGCTCAATGGCCAGTGACGATAGGAGTTGTAGTCCAAGAAAATTTGGAAGGCCCCATGTTCCCCATCCCTTATGCAGACCATTTTGCCTTGTAAAGACTGCATTCGCCCTCAAGCTTTTAGGAGTGATCCTCATGGAATCATCCTCAGCCAAGCATCTGCTTAGAATGGAAATAAATGAAAAGCGATTGAAAGAACACCTCGACTCCTCAGTACTTGGCCTTGGAAAAGAATGTGGGTTGCTTCTAAAGTGAAATCTCAACCTCTACCATTGTGTACAAGCACAAACACAGAGAGCACATTGCTGCCACACACACACACACACACACCCTTTGAAAGGCAGGCTGGAATGGAGAGAGGCGGTGGATGCTTCCATTAGAGATGTCTTGTCGAAATCATCAAAGTACATATTTGCCATTCATTGTAACGGTGTTTGCTCTAACGTGTTCTATAAATAGAGTGTGTTTACAAGGAAGCACTCAGAAGCAAGGTCTGTTCAGCCATTATGGGTAACAGGTTGCAATCCAAGTGAAGAACAGCAAGAAAACATCATACAGGGGACTTTTCTTACAGTAGTATTTCACCAAAGTACGGGAACATGTGCAGTGCTTTTAGCCTGACTCTGAAAGATTCTAAAGCTGAGCCCACCAAGATTATTTGTTCAACAAATGGGCCTCAGAAGCACTTCTGTCTGAAACCCTGGAGAGAGATACTTGCCAGTCAATGTGGACAGGACTCAGCTGGTTGGGCCAATGGTCTGACTTCAGTATAGAGCATCTTCCTATGAAATCATCCTGAGCTCCCTTCTGCTTGGGTTAAAAAATAGTTCCATGGATCTGAAGGGTGAAGCAAGTAGAATCTCTGGCTTAGTCAGATGGAACAGGCCAGAGCATTGGAGTGTTCCACTAAGTTTTACTCAGATTAAATTGATTGAAATCAATAAAGAATGACTTAGGGGCAGGAGCATCACAGGTGCTGATGAAAGCCAGTATACAGTCACAGAAGGTCCACTTCCCCTTCAACACCAGCTGCTCTGCCTAATTTTAACAAATTAACAACAAATTAATTCAAATTTAAAAAACGGACTTTCCACCCCACTACCTTGAGGACTTCCCACCTGTATTTGCAGCTCAATATTGCATACGTTTCCAAATTACATTTTGAAAACGTAAAATATTTTAGCTTTTTCTCCTTTAAAATAGTGTTCTGTGCCAGGTTGCCAGGACACAAGACTGAGCTGAATAGGCTTTAGGATCCAGCTCATAGCTGTAAACTTTCCCTTTTTTTGCGGGAAATTCCCTTATTCCAGCGCCGCTTCCCACTGCAAAAAAAGAGGGAAGGTTGACAGCTATGATCCAGCCTAAATCTCCCTGCTCCCTGGTCCAAAAGTAGGCTGCATCATACTTAAGTGAGCCCAGCCATGTTGTAGATTGTGCTTTACTGCCGCTGGCTCTGAGGTTGCTTTCCACCTGTTAAGCTGCATCTCTTTTTAGAAATATTGTCTTGGAAACCTCTCGCATTCAGTTGGAAAGGTGCTTAGCATTCTCCACGACTGGCTCAGCTGTCATCAGACTCCTTTAAAGCCTTTGATCGAGTTAAGTGGCTCTTCTAGGCTGACTGATATCTAGATTTTGGTCCCAAATTTGTAGGGGCAATATAGCAACTTAACTCTTTTTTTAAAAAAATAATCTTACTGCCCTATATATAAAGACTTGTACGTGGGAGCTTGTTAGTGGCCTATTGATTTGTTAGTGTGGTCAGAGGATGCAACTGATATTGCTCTGTGGCTTGGAAATGTGTTGTAAGTTTTTCTACTTTGGAGTATGTTATAAATAAATATGTATATGTGTGTAGTGTACTGAATTCCATCCATCCATCCATCCATCCATCCATCCATCCATCCATCTATCTACCTAGATTCCTTTTCTGCAGTCTCCTCGGGACACAGGATCGTACTCAGTGAAAGTCCCAATGCAAACCGAACCACTGAGATCAATGGGGACAACTAACCGACATTCATTGATTTCAATGTGCTTACGCTCCATGGAAGAGCAAACATTGGATGCAACCCGTGATCTCCAACTCTCTAAGGACCATTATATTTTTCTGTGCACTTTGTAAGATCACAATACATCTCTTTGTCTGTCTCTCTCTCGCTCTCACCAGGCAGCCATCTGACATGGTTACAAATTTATGCATCCCAGAAATATCATTTCCTGCCATATTTATAGTAATTATGTCAAATGGCAAATTTAAAGCGTTTGATTTGATTACTGCTGGTTTGGGAAAACACACGGTTTGATCTAGTCACAAGCTGTAATTACTCTATGTGGAATGCAATCACGTGGAATATTTTTTTTAAAAAAAGTTTGGGAAAATGATATATATATATATAAACGGTGTGATTGTATTATTGTTTTTTTTCTTTCTTTCCCCATGCAACATTAGTCAGTAATTTGTCATTCAAGGCCGCTGGGGGATTCATTCATCCCAATTCAGCAAGGGACTACGGGGGCAGTGCAGTAGATTTCCACAGAATGGTGTGTGCCATGCAAAAAGGTCATTGCACCTATTCTGCTCCTTGCAGATCCAGCAGCTGGAGCCCCAGTGATTGGCCATTTGAGAGGATGGGTGACAGAGGTCTCAGTTGCATCATTCCTGAATAAATTGAACCTGAGTCTCCCCAGTTCTACCCTTAAAGCACTGCACCCAGGGCTGGCGCGTCCATTTAGAATCATAAACATTTAGAAGCGTCCATTTAGAATCATAAACATACCCAGCTCCCTAAGCCGTACCTCATAAGGCATCGTTTCCAGGCCTTTGACCATTTTGGTTGCCCTCTTCTGGACACGTTCCAGCTTGTCAGTATCCTTCTTGAACTGTGGTGCCCAGAACTGGACACAGTATTCCAGGTGAGGTCTGACCAGAGCAGAATATAGTGGTACTATTACTTCCCTTGATCTAGACGCTATACTCCTATTGATGCAGCCCAGAATTGCATTGGCTTTTTTAGCTGCTGCATCACACTGTTGACTCATGTCAAGTTTGTGGTCTACCAAGACTCCTAGATCCTTTTCACATGTACTGCTCTCAAGCCATTTAGGCAGACTAGGTGGCCGCCTAGGGTGCTGAAAAGTAGGGTGTGCCGCGCCGCACCACGCCACTGGCCCACCTGTGCCCAACGCGTTGCGCCGCAGGCCCGCTTGTGTCCGCCGCACCGCTGGCCCGTCTGCGCCCACACCTCCCGCTAAAGCAGGCTTTGGCGGGAGCAGGACGGGCAAGCAGCGGCTTCTCCGCTACAGTGGAGAAACCGCTGATTGCCTCTCCACCCCCCCACCTCCCGCCAAAGCAGGCTTTGGGGGGGGGGGGCGCCAGAAGATTGGTGTCGCCTAGGGCACCAGAAGCCCTAGCACCGGTCCTGACTGCACCGACTCTCTTAGGTTGGACTGGGGTAATCAGCAGTCAAATTTGAGTTTATTAATAGGGCAACTAAGTACAGGCTGCAGCCAAACAGGAACATCGGAACATAAAGTATATTTTCATACAGCCCCCCTCCCCTTTTAAGTAAAACAAACACCACCACCGCACAAACTGACACGGAAATGAGCTGAGCTGAACCTGAGATTGGAAAAATGGGAAACAGAGAAACTGGAATTGGCAGATCCATCCATCTCTAAATTAAAAGAAAAGAAAGGGGAAACGAGAGCCTTTTCCTTGGGGTTGATATATGTAAAAGTAACCACCAGGTAAGCCCATTACTGGAGAGCTGTGAGCTTTCTCATCTAACTCCAACACTGGGCGAAACCTAAACAGGATTATTAAAGCATTTTGCCCTCCATTCTCCACTTCCCTATTCTATTATGATGATGAATTCTTGCCCATAAAAACATAACACAAATTGGAGATCAGTGCAGCCGCAATCTGTCTGGATTATATGAGGTGCCCTAAAGGTCATATTTCTACCTACATAAAAAAAAAAAATGAGGTGGATTTTCATTACCTCCCAAGTACACATCAGTCAGTGATACGGCATTAAAAGATTCCACCATGGAGAATGCTAGAATGGTACAGACAAGTGTCAAGGCAAAATTAAAATTGAATTGCCACCTGGAGAGGCTATATGGCTTCTTTCTCTAAAAGTAACCTTTTTACGGTACGCCTCGCCTTGTAATCAAGGGACGGAAGCAATGGCCTTTCGCATACAAAAAGAGCCTACTTATCTGGACATTTCTATATTAAAAAAAATGTGTTCCATTGACCTTTCAAAATCAGCAGGTCAAATCCTATCAATTGTTGGAGCTGCCTAAATCACTCATTATATTTTTAACTTCGGATTGACAAAGGTAATTTGGCATGCAGACAGGTTTTAGAAGAGGAGAAGGGGGGGGAAATACATGAATAACAGAGCAGGGGATACTCTCAGGTGAGGGGGACTGGGCCATGAACTGGACCTAATGGTGTACAGATATAAAGGACCGGTTTCTCACAAGTGGATGGTGGAGGCCGGCCTATTAGTCTGCTCTCAGTCAGCTTCCTCCTGCCTGCCTTCTTGCAACCAGTCTGCAATGGCTCCAAGCACACCAACTCCAGGGGGGCTAGGTGTTTCAAAATCTCTGTGCAAGGGACCAGGTCCCCTCAATGTTGAGGGAGCGGAGAAGGCTCCAGACATTCAGCCTTCTGGCCATTGATCTCTTCCACAAGCCCAGAGAAACAGTGATGGACAAAAAGGCATGCCCGCCAAGCTCAACTGCAGGGTCACACAAGACTTCTGAAGGTCCAGCACTCTGGACTGACCCTTTGAGGAGCCCAGCGCACTGGTGCCACGTGTGTGTGATGTCACACATGTGTGATGTCAACCACATAATATGCCCCCCCCCCCCAATGTTGGGTGCAACTTAGCACCTCTGAGTGGCTCTAATTGTCTTTGGCTGTAGCTTTACCTAAGGCTGGGCCACATCACACCGTACATTCAAAGCCCTGAGATACCACTTTAAACCCTTATGGCTTCCCCCAAAGAATTCTTGGAGCTGTAGTTTGTTTATGGTGATGAGAGTTGTCAGGAGACCTCCCTATTCCTTATTTTCCAGGGACATCCCTATTTTAGAGAAGCTGTCCCAGTTCCTGATTTGATCCCGGAATGTTCCGCTTTTCCTTAGGATGTCCCTATTTTAATTGGAGAAATGTTGGAGGGTATGGAGTTATCTGACTCCCTAGCTCAGGCATAAGCAAACTCCAGCCCTCCAGATGTTTGGGACTACAATTCCCATCATCCCTGACCACTGGTCCTGTTAGCTAGGGATGATGGGAATTGTAGTCCCAAACATCTGGAGGGCCGGAGTTACCCAACCCCCTAGCTAGTCTGAAGGCAATCCTGTATAGGGAAGTTTTTTTTTTTTTTTTAAAAAAAATGTTCAATGTTTTATTATGTCTTTATATATGTTGGAAGCCAGCCCAGAGTGGCTGGGGAAACCTAGTAAGATGTGTGGGGTATAAATAGTAAAATTATCATTATGGAATGGGACATTCCTATTTTCAGCGGAGAAATGTTAGAAGCTGTGTATATTCCCCTCACAGAGCTACAGTTCTCAGACTGTCCAACTTCCCAGGGAACTCTGGGAACTGTAGCTCTCTGGGGGAAATCGGGGTCTTCTGACACCTCTCAGCTGCTGGAACAGACTGCAGCTCCCATATTTTTGGTGGGGAAAGCTGTCGCTGTATCATGGTGCTTTAAGTGTATGATGTCGATATGGCATTGGTCTCTGTGGCTCCTCCCCAACCATCATTCGCAGGCACCAGCCACCACTGCTGTTAAATTTGGATGCCTGTTGTTGTTTAGTCATTTAGTCATGTCCAACTCTTCATGACCCCATTGTTGTTGTTGTTCAGTCATTCAGTCGTGTCCGACTCTTCGTGACCCCATGGACCAGAGCACGCCAGGCACCCCTATCCTCCACTGCCTCCCGCAGTTTGGCCAAACTCATGCTAGTTGCTTCGAGAACACTGTCCAACCATCTCATCCTCTGTCGTCCCCTTCTCCTTGTGCCCTCCATCTTTCCCAACATCAGGGTCTTTTCATCCATGTATGTGTTGTGTGTGTGTGTGTGTGTGTGTGTGTGTGTGTGTATATACTGTATATTCTGGCGTATAAGACTACTTTTTAATCCAGGAAAATCTTCTCAAAAGTCGGGGGTCGTCTTATACGCCGGGTGGAGAATCTGCGGTCGAGTATATCTCAAACTCTATATTTTAACTGGAAAAGTTGGGGGTTGTCTTATACACCCAGTCGTCTTATACGCTGGAAAATATGGTGTGTGTGTGTGTGTGTGTGTGTGTGTGTGTGTATATATATATATATATATATATATATATATATATATATATAATTACACACATGCATACTTGTTCAAAGTTTAGTGACATCTTTGTTTCCTTCCCCTTTCAACCCTAACTGCTTATGCCTTTGGTATAATTCATTAATTATGAGAAACCTTTCCAATTAATTAAGAGGGGCCGTTAGCACAGTATGCAGCGCTGTAGCTAAATTAATTCATTAATTCTGGGAGCGAGGAGGGGGAAGTTTTGGGGTGTTTTTTTTTTTTTTTTTTTTTTTTTTTTAAAGCCCAAATGTGACCCTCCTGGAGCTTTCCTTAATGTTCCACACCAAGTACTGTAAAATGTAACTAATTAGACAAAAATGGCGCATCCCATCCATTATTGTGGAGTCAGCTTGTCAGTGAAGCCAAAGCTTTCAGAGCTCAGATGGGTGTCCAGGTTCATTAAGGGAAGAGGTTGGTGCAGCTACTTGATGAGGAAGATGGGATTGTTACTTAATCACATTGGCAGGTGCATCTTAACTATGAGTAGACTGTAGCACCTGCTCTATGGCGCATCTGCTTTGGAAAGGTAATTTGTCACCTAGATATGTCAATACATCTCTCTCTCTCTCTGAGAAATGAGCAGGCATCAGTCCTGATCAACCTATCTGGGATCGCATGCAAGTCCTCAGCTCAGGATCTGTTCTCTCCATCATCAACAACAAAGGCATGTGTTCAGCTAACTACCTTGGGTTTTCCCAAAAGGTAACATGGTAGACCCAGCTCCTGAACACTAGGGATGTCTGATCACTCCTTCAGAAATGGCACAGGGAGAGGAGATTTCTGCAACTTGCATGTTCAGGGTTAGGAATAGAAATCGCACCACTTGACGTGAGTGGTATTCGCTGTTATTTTTTATTTCTCAAACATTGAATTTATGTCGGACTTCTGATATCCCCGCCCCCAATGAAATGCATTTAAACTTATTAAGTAATTAATTGTGTAAGTTTTGGGCACAGCAGACAACGAGATAACATAATGTAGGTTTTGGCAGAAGCAGAACCATAGCAGAAAGGAAACAATGTTGATAGTGAGGAACCCAGGATGTGACAGAAATCACTTCCTCCTTACTTCTTTACTGAAGATAGGTTGGGGAAAAGGCAAAAGGGGAGGAAAACAAAGTCAAGAGTTGGAAGAGGGTTTCGAAGTCATCTAGTCACTATATGCTTGGGAAATATATTTCATAGATATATATCCTGCATTCCCACGATACAGGTCAGGTGTGTAGCGGTGGAGGAAGCCTCTTTGCCCCCCAGTGTGGCAGTGAAGCAGTGCAGAGGCACCCTCCTGGGGGTGGGGTGTCACGGCATGTGTGTCGTGACGCCATGATGCGTTGGATGCACTGCACATGCCCGGAATTTCCGGGCATGCATAGTGGATCCGGCACCGTGGAAGCAGCAGTGCTGGCCGGATGCATCTGGCTGGTGCTACTGTTAGCCGGCGAGTGAGTGGCGGGTCGGGCAGCCGCTTAAAGACCTCCAAAGAAGGAGACTCCACCACACTCCTTGGCAGCAAATTCCACTGTCCAACAGCTCTTACTGTCAGGAAGTTCTTCCTAATGTTTAGGTGGAATCTTCTTTTTTGTAGTTTTCATTCAGCCCAGCTGGGGTTGGGATTGTCGCGTAAAATCCTTTAATCCACAATCTGTGACTCGCCAAGCTTGTTGTGGATATTAACAGGGATGGGGAGAAGGAAATATGTGAGTGTGGTTGTGTGTGCGTGTTTAAATTCCAACAGATTCATTTTGTCGATTTAAATTGCTGAAAGTTTCACCTAGAAACCAGATGGCTTAAATATAAATAAGTCTTACATTCAAAGGCACCAAGTTGCCCCCAAGATTTTGGGGGCCCAGCACACGTTGCATGTGTGTGATGTCATGTGAGTGATGCAGTGTGATGTTGTGACGTCTGAAGAAGGCCAAGCCCTCTGGAGGAGTCAACCACTGAAGTTGTACTGCGCTTGGCGTCCTTCAACCCTTCAACACCCCTTCCAACAAATATTGAAGAGGCCAAAGGCACCTTGGCCCCCTAGAGTTGGCGCACCTGCTTACTTTTATATCCCACTCATGGAATCCAAGGTAACCTACACGTGGAAAGATCCCAAACCATCACCCTTTCAGACATTGACCAGATCATACCTGCATAGCTTCACCAACGTGGTCGCCTCCTGAACGCTTACAGGACTGTTCTGAAGTGATCTCTTTATTTATTTATTTTTTCTTAAGCCACCATCAAACAAGATTAAAGGTTCCCATCCGTCATCTTTATCATTGCCCCTTTTGAAATGATTTAGATGAACAGAACTAGATCTTTGAGGAGAACGAAATCAGCAAAGGTGCTAGCTAATTAACAGAAAGGAGGAAGGATTATTTCCGAAGGTCATACAGGCTAATGTGGTTCCCATTGTTGAAAATGCTGCTGGGGCAGATTTCTAAAGTTAGCAATCTCCGTTTGATCCTGAGAAAATGAAATGATGATTTTAAAAAGCGAGATCAGAGAAGGCATATTGCAGAAGGGAGACAACAGCCTTACATCTACAGTAGAGCTGCATGTAAGCGTGGCTAGGAAAACCCAGCCAGATGGGCTGGGTATAAATAAGATTAATTAATTGATTAATTGATTAATTATTAGGTTTAAGACTTACTTTTTTTAATCATCTTGTTTATTTGCACTGTATTCTGCATAGCTCTTTAGAGGACCGAGTTGTGTGCTTGCTTTGCTTTCTGTGTTGCTCTGCCTTCACCAACCTGATGCCTGTCAACAACGCTGCACACCAGGTAGGCAAAAGTTGAGCTAGTGTAATAGATTGCTTGCATTCTTCTAAGTCCCAAATTTTGGTCCCTGGACTGCCAGTGGTCCACAAGCTCCATTCAGGTGCTTCATGGAACGCTGATAAAAACAGACAGGAGCAGCAGGTGTAAATGAAGGATGCAGTGTATGTTCTGTCATTCCTAGAACATGCCCAGAAGGTTGAGTGGAAATACTGCACACACTTGAGAGGAGTGGGGAAAATAAGCAGTAAAGTTAATGACAGGCTAGGATTAAGGAGACATTTAATCTTGATTCAATTAAAAATCATGTAGCATCTAGGACGGTACATTGCAATTGCTACTAAAAGGCCGAAAAAGCATTAGGCGGTTCACCAGGACCCTCGGCAATCTTCACTTTAAAGGTTTGCCAAAGACACCGATGACTGCTTCATTGTTAAGCACAGTGGTTCCTCGGTCTACGAACAGTCCTGTTAACAAATTATTCGGGAAACGAACTCCGCAAAACCGGAAGTAGGTGTTCCGGTTAGTGAACTTTGTCTCAGAAGATGAATGGTGGAACGGCGGCGGGAGGCCTCAGTAGGGAAAGTGCACCTTGGTTTAAGAAAGCTTTGGTTTAAGAACGGACTTACGGAACGAATTAAGTTTGTAAACCGAGCCACTACTGTATAATGGGTTAAATCACACAGAAACAGAAAAAAATGTACAGTATATGTATTAATGAAGGCTTGAAATGGAAAATAGCAATTTGTGTGTTGCTGGCACTGGAGAGGAAGGGAAAGGAGAATGTTAGCCGCTTTGAGAATCCTTTGGGTAGTGATAAAGCGGGCTTGTTGTTGTTCAGTCATTCAGTTGTGTCTGACTCTTCGTGACCCCATGGACCAGAGCACGCCAGGCATGCCTATCTTTCACTGCCTCCCGCAGTTTGGCCAAACTCATGTTAGTAGCTTCGAGAACACTGTCCAACCATCTCATCCTCTGTCGTCCCCTTCTCCTTGTGCCCTCCATCTTTCCCAACATCAGGGTCTTTTCCAGGGAGTCTTCTCTTCTCATGAGGTGGCCAAAGTACTGGAGCCTCAACTTCAGGATCTGTCCTTCCAGTGAGCACTCAGGGCTGATTTCTTTAAGGATGGATAAGTTTGATCTTTTTGCAGTCCATGGGACTCTCAAGAGTCTCCTCCAGCACCATAATTCAAAAGCATCAATTCTTCGGCGATCAGTCTTCTTTATGGTCCAGCTCTCACTTCCATACATTACTACTGGGAAAACCATAGCTTTAACTATACGGACCTTTGTTGGCAAGGTGATGTCTCTGCTTTTTAAGATGCTGTCTAGGTTTGTCATTGCTTTTCTCCCAAGAAGCAGGCGTCTTCTAATTTCGTGACTGCTGTCACCATCTGCAGTGATCATGGAACCCAAGAAAGTAAAATCTCTCACTGCCTCCATTTCTTCCCCTTCTATTTGCCAGGAGGTGATGGGACCAGTGGCCATGATCTTAGTTTTTTTTGATGTTGAGCTTCAGACCATATTTTGCGCTCTCCTCTTTCACCCTCATTAAAAGGTTCTTTAATTCCTCCTCACTTTCTGCCATCAAGGTTGTATCATCAGCATATCTGAGGTTGTTGATATTTTTTCCGGCAATCTTAATTCCGGTTTGGGATTCATCCAGTCCAGCCTTTCGCATGATGAATTCTGCATATAAGTTAAATAAGCAGGGAGACAATATACAGCCTTGTCGTACTCCTTTCCCAATTTTGAACCAATCAGTTATTCCATATCCAGTTCTAACTGTAGCTTCTTGTCCCACATAGAGATTTCTCAGGAGACGGATGAGGTGATCAGGCACTCCCATTTCTTTAAGAACTTGCCATAGTTTGCTGTGGTCGACACAGTCAAATGCTTTTGCGTAGTCAATGAAGCAGAAGTAGATGTTTTTCTGGAACTCTCTAGCTTTCTCCATAATCCAGCGCATGTTTGCAATTTGGTCTCTGGTTCCTCTGCCCCTTCGAAATCCAGCTTGCACTTCTGGGAGTTCTCGGTCCACATACTGCTTAAGCCTGCCTTGTAGAATTTTAAGCATAACCTTGCTAGCGTGTGAAATGAGTGCAATTGTGCGGTAGTTGGAGCATTCTTTGGCACTGCCCTTCTTTGGGATTGGGATGTAGACTGATCTTCTCCAATCCTCTGGCCACTGCTGAGTTTTCCAAACTTGTTGGCATATTGAGTGTAGCACCTTAACAGCATCATCTTTTAAAATTTTAAATAGTTCAGCTGGAATATCATCACTTCCACTGGCCTTGTTGTTAGCAAGGCTTTCTAAGGCCCATTTGACTTCACTCTCCAGGATGTCTGGCTCAAGGTCAGCAACCACACTACCTGGGGTGTATGAGACCTCCATATCTTTCTGGTATAATTCCTCTGTGTATTCTTGCCACCTCTTCTTGATGTCTTCTGCTTCTGTTAGGTCCTTTCCACTTTTGTCCTTAATTATGGTAATCTTTGTACGAAATGTTCCTTTCATATCTCCAATTTTCTTTGAATTCCTCCTCACTTTCTGCCATCAAGTTGTGTGTAAAGAGGGATATCAAATCCAAACTCCTCCTCCTCCTCCTCCTCCTCCCCTCCTCCTCCTCCTCCTCTTCTTCTTCTTCTAGCGGCTAACATTCTCCTTTCCCTTCCTTCCCCCACAACAAACACTCTGTGAGGTGAGTGGGGCTGAGAGACTTCAAAGAAGTGTGACTAGCCCAAGGTCACCCAGCAGCTGCATGTGGAGGAGCGGAGACGTGAACCCGGTTCCCCAGATTACGAGTCTACCACTCTTAACCACTACACCACACTGGCTCTAGAGCAGGAAGATGCTGCAGTACCTGGCTACCCAGACATTTCTCTGTCTTCTCCAAGAGTCCTTGCTGCCCATGGCCAGCCACAAAATTCACTTGCTGTTTGCTGTGCATATAACTAGACTGGACCAGTCTGCATGTTCTGTGTGGCTTTGCTCTCCTTGCAGACTATTTGGGACTCCCCACAGCATCTGGCCCCTGTACAAATTACTCATGTTTCCTGTAAGAGCTGACCCGAATATGCTTCACTGGTCAAGTTCAACCATCAAATTAATTGCTTCACCCTCTCGACTCACGAAAACTCCCCCATCAGCTCCTGCCATCATCCCCAAGTCTCAAATTCTTAATTGATTTTGCATACTTGCGTACACCCAAGGGAACGTCCAGGATTTGCAAAATGAGCATTGTGCACACCAAGTATGCTTACTTCAGTGATCACGGCCAGATAGGAGAAAATTTATCCAGAGGAAATGCTGGATGCCGAAAGAGGGAGATATGTGGTTTAAGACCCATATGAATGCGTCAAAATTGGGTTAAACCTTATACACCGGCGACAGTCATTCCAGATGTGGAGTTTTGCCCCTCTTTGCTTGCTTCTGAAGTGGATAAAAGGGGATTACTAACATTTGCTTCAATATTAATCTTCTGGCCCTTAATAATGTCCAGCAGATGTGGCTCGACTGCATATTATGTCATAAATGGAATAAGAAAATTGACACAGATTGATGGTGCCTTTGTTCTTAGCATTTTTGTGGCATGATTAAGAGAGGTGGTTGTTTGAAATACAATGTGGATGCAACTTGGGAATGTAGGGCACCGAGCAAGATAGGGGGTTGCTCTACCATTCATTACATTACATACAGAAAGTGGGATTATTTGTAGTATTTGATTTGATGTGACAATGTTATCTGGTGCCTAGTGCTGTAGAAAATCCTTGTAACGTTTTATTTAAATGCCTAAAACAAACAAAAAGCATGTCATCTGTATTATACATGGTGAATTGTAAAAACTTGAAAGCCTCGTTATCAACTCATTCGCTTGCCCAATCAAGGAAGATCCATCATTTGACTCTGGAGTTGTGGCGCTCATCTCACTTTATTGGCCGAGGGAGCCAGCATACAGCTTCTGGGTCATGTGGCCAGCATGACTAAGCCGCTTCTGGTGAACCAGAGCAGCACACGGACACGCTGTTTACCTTTCCGCTGGAGTGGTACCTATTTATCTACTTGCACTTTGGCATGCTTTTGAACGGTGGTTGGCAGGAGCAGGGAGCGAACAACGGGAGCTCACCCCGTCGGGGGGATTCAAACAGCCGACCTTCTGATCAGCAAGCCCTAGGCTCTGTGGTTTAATCCACAGTGCCACCCGTGTCCCTTTCTGAGTGTATTATATGTAAATAAAAGTAGATTAGCCAAAATGCTGTGGTACTGAGTTCTGTTACGCAAACTGCGAATATTCTGCGGATCTCTAAATGTGCTGATGCTTCTTGGCATCAGTCGCCGAACAATCAACCAGAGGGGAGAGAACATGCCTGTCGGGCACGTGTCTCTGCCAGGGTCCTACATGAAAGTAGGACAATCCTAACGTATTGGATCAGCCCTGGTGATTACACCCTGGAGAACACACAGGAAGACTGTAATAGGGCCAGGATTGTGTAAGTGAAAACTGGAAGTCTCTTGCACTGGTGCTGAGATTGAGTCCTGGGGGCTTGATTGGCAGGCCTGGAGGGCCGCATCCGACTCCTGACTCCTTGCGGTTCGCCAGCCTAGCCTTAGGATCTGTCTAACTTCTAATGCTCCATCACAATCCATTCTCAAGCGTTCAGCACTGTTCATGCTCAATTGCCTGATGTTGATACTTTTTTTTGAGGGGCGGGAGACAGAACAGAGCAGTTTCTATGGGCAGACTAAGGGGAAATGCCAAGCATGCCCTATTGCTCATGCTTGCTTTGCAGCCCCTATCGAAGCATCATCTAACGTGCCAAGCTAATAGACTCGTGTCTAAACAAGGCTGACCTTTCGTTGGTCTTGATCCTTTTGTCAGGGAAAAGATGCAGTGCGTCGCCATGCTCTATAATTTCATCAGTGCCTGACAGTCTGAGCTGCCTCCGGACGAAGGAGAGCTTATGCTTATGTCCCTGCATTGTCACCCTTTGATTAACTTCTGACTTTGAAGGCACTTTCTAAAACAAATCCTTCCCAGGGAAAATTGCTGGGTGAAAAAACAAAAAATAATTGTGCTGCAAAACACCCGGCTTCTGTGAAAGCCGTCAGCAAGGAGCCCATTGTTCGGAGACTTAGTGCAAAGAGATGGAAAGGAAGCATTCTCTCCAGTGTGGTGCAGTGGTTAAGAGAGGTAGACTCGTAATCTGGTGAACCGG
The DNA here is from genome assembly GCA_900245905.1 of Lacerta viridis. Classification (NCBI taxonomy): domain Eukaryota; kingdom Metazoa; phylum Chordata; class Lepidosauria; order Squamata; family Lacertidae; genus Lacerta; species Lacerta viridis. The sequence goes on along the minus strand of OFHU01004224.1, from coordinate 361,539 downwards.
GTTCGCGTCTCCGCTCCTCCACATGCAGCTGCTGGGTGACCTTGGGCTAGTCACACTTCTTTGAAGTCTCTCAGCCCCAGGAAGGGAAAGGAGAATGTTAGCCACTTTGAGACTCCTCCGGGTAGTGATAACGTGGGATATCAAATCCAAACTCCTCCTCCTCCTCCTCCTCTTCTTCCTAGCTTCCACCCTCTCTCAGCTTCAGCTAGTGAGTCCCATCAGCAGAAGCTCCATGCAAGGATTTCTGCTTAGGCAATGGAGTTTCCCCATCTCATCCCCCTATGCCCACAATTTTTTTTTTGCTCTAGTAGGGTCATGAAAATCCCCAAAACATATGGCCACTACATTTAGCCATGAGTAGCTTCTTGATCATAAGAAGAGTTTGCTGGTTCAGGCCAGTGGCCAATCTAATCCATGTGGTAAGAATTTAGTACTACACCACTGTGTTTGTTACCCAGGTGAGGGACCACCTCTTAAATAAAACACAGAACCAAGGAAATTAATTCAAGTACAGCATGCAGGAGGGATCCAGTGTTTATTGTAGCTATTGCAACAGGGCAGAGCACTTTCAGTGTCAGATAGGATTTATTGTTTATGGCCTAGAAAGCATAAGGTTGTAAAATGCAGGACCACAGGAAACTCACACAGAAAACACACTTTCCCCTTCATGCATTCTATTTAAGAGGTTAAATGCAATTAAAAAGTGATCTATCTATCTATCTATCATCTTTCTTTCTTCTTTGGCGATCACTCTTAGCCAAGTAAGATCATCTTCCATAAGCATGGTTTTAACAGTAAGTCTGTAAGTGACTGTGGAGGCCAATTCTGGATCCACACGTCCTTCCACAGTGGGGACATTGGTTTCCAGGTGGGAGTTGATCCCGGTGTGGATTTGCCAAGCGTGCCTTCCTCTTAGCACATTTCTCCCTTGCGTCCTGAGTTCGAGTGTCTTCAAAGCCCATGACACCTTTGGTAAAGGCTGTTCTCCAATTGGAGCGCTCTCAGGCAAGTGTTTCCCGGTTGTCAGTATTTACACTACATTTTTAAAAATTTGCCTCGAGAGAGTCTTTAAACCTCTTTTGTTGACCACCAGCATTACACATTCCATTCTTGAGTTGGGAATAGAGTAGTTGCTTTGGAAGATGAAAACACACTTTCCCCTTCATGCATTCTATTTAAGAGGTTAATTGCAATTAAAAAGTGATGCCTTGGGTCTCTAATTCTTATATCACCCAGCGTCCTGTTCTCATAGGGACAAGCCAGGTGCCTGTGGGAAGCCTTCAAGCCCAATCTGAGTGCAACACAATTCTCCCCTCTTGCAGAAACGAGTATTCAGAAGCATTGCTGCCTCCGACAGTCATCAGGGTTAGTAGCCACTGTTAACCTTTGGCTCCATCACAGTTGGTAGCCATCACTTCTTCTTTGGGAATCAAATCTCATGGTTTAACTCTGTACTGTGTGAAGAAGTCCTTCTTTTTGTCTGTGCTGAATCTTCCGACACTCAGCTTTATTGGATGTCCTGGAGTTGAAGGAGAGATCCTTCATGATTCTCTCCCCCCCCTCCTTTTTAAAAGGAGATCTAAGCCAATGGCCAAAACTAGGCATTTCTGTGGCATTTAATGCCATGAATCAATTCTTCCTTTCTTTGTAAGACTTGTGAGGAGAGCCCTGCCGAAGCAGGCATTGTCTTGTCTAGCCCAGCATCCTACTTCTGAGAGTGTCCAGCAACATGCTTAGGTAAAGAAGACATGAATCATAGAATCATGGAACCGTAGAACTGGAAAGGCCATCTATTTGAACCCCTACAATGCAGGAATCTTTGGCTGCAGCAGCACTCTCTGTCTCAAGATCTCTTGTAATTGATATACTATTTCTGATACTGTTGGTAAAATACTGTCATCATGACTGGCAGCCATTGATGACTTTATTGTCCACTCTTTGGTCTAATCCCCTTTTAAGTTGACGGCCATTTCACTACATGCTTTGCTAGCACATGGAATTCCACATTTTTGAACGAGGGCCTAGATGGATGACTTTTATTATTTTAATTATTATTTATTGATGTTCTACACCGCTCTTCATCCGAGGATCACAGGGCGGTTTATGATATAAAAAAAACAAAAATACATCTTGGCTGTGATTATGCATTGTGATACCATATGCTTTGTTGGAGGCTGTTGTTAATTCAATCTTTTGCTGCTAGTTCAATATGATGTGTTAGGTTTCCTACTGCAAACTGCTAAATAAATTGCTTAATGTGGGTTATGAGGTTGATATTATTGGCACTGGATATTGCTAACTGACCTATTGGTGTGTTTCATGCACATTTGCACTCTTGACGAGTTTTAAATGAATTGTAAGTGTTGAAATGTCAATGGTGTTTTGTAATGTATTGTTTTTATCATGACTTGCATTGTACTTAAATTGTCTTCTGTGAATCACTTTGAGTGCAATGTATTTGTAAGAAATATAGAAATAAGCTGACGGTGTCAGAATATCTTTTGGTGTCCAGCGTGCATATTAATTTGTGGTGAATGCTGACTCCAGATACTTTCGTTGAATATTCTTATCATTCCACCCATTTATGTTTTCAATTTTTATTTCATTTCAACCCAGTAAAAAAGTTTTATTCAGTAAAAAGAGCAAAAAGTAATCAAAGTAGAATTAAAGACTCCCCCCACCCCAATAAAACAAACAAACTCTGAGGTCCAGAATAAACCAGCTAGGAGAAAGACAGCAACAAAATGACAATAGCAGACTTAAAATGCTTTCCCCTGAAAGCTCAGGACAATAAATAGTCTCAAAATTCCAATTTAAAACAGTAAAAGCAGCAGTCAGGTGGTAACTTTACAAACAAGATTGTCAATGCAGCACAGAGTGCTGCAGCCATCAAATGAAAGACTGACAACCTGGACAAAATGAAATGCCTTGGTTCAGTGCCATCAAACCAGGCACCAGGTGAGCATCCTTGGGCAGAGAATTCCAAGGATGGGGTACCATAACAGAAAAAGACTCTTTCCCTCTTTGTCATCCACCCAGTTGCCATCCACCTGGAGAATAGTCTATGCTGGCCATCATAATACATCCAGGCAAAAGAATGTGGGAGCAACTGGTTGTGAGCAGGGCCAGATTTAGGTTTGATGTGGCCCTAAGCTACTGAAGGTAATGGGGCCCTTTATATGTCCAGCTGTCCTTTGTCAACAACAAATTGTCACTGTTTTTTGTGTTGAATATATGCTATATGGTAATTTATGGACCTAATAGGTATCTAAAGCCATTTGCACATAACAAAATATGTATTATCAACAATCCTGATCAAGTTTGCAGATGACACCAAATTGGGAGGGGTGGCTAATACCCCAGAGGACAGGATCACACTTCAAAATGACCTTAACAGATTAGACAACTGGGCCAAAGCAAACAAGATGAATTTTAACAGGGAGAAATGTAAAGTACTACACTTGGGCAAAAAAAATGAAAGGCACAAATACAGGATGGGTGACACCTGGCTTGAGAGCAGTACATGTGAAAAGGATCTAGGAGTCTTGGTAGACCACAAACTTGACATGAGTCAACAGTGTGATGCAGCAGCTAAAAAAGCCAATGCAATTCTGGGCTGCATCAATAGGAGTATAGCGTCTAGATCAAGGGAAGTAATAGTACCACTATATTCTGCTCTGGTCAGACCTCACCTGGAATACTGTGTCCAGTTCTGGGCACCACAGTTCAAGAAGGATACTGACAAGCTGGAACGTGTCCAGAAGAGGGCAACCAAAATGGTCAAAGGCCTGGAAACGATGCCTTATGAGGAACGGCTTAGGGAGCTGGGTATGTTTAGCCTGGAGAAGAGAAGGTTAAGGGGTGATATGATAGCCATGTTCAAATATATAAAAGGATGTCATATAGAGGAGGGTGAAAGGTTGTTTTCTGCTGCTCCAGAGAAGTGGACATGGAGCAATGGATTCATTTTTTTTTTAACAGAATTTATTAGCATTTTCATAAAATAACACAAACCCGACCCCACACCTACAAATATACAAAAACAAATACAAATACACATAATGTCAGGATTTTTCTTCTTAATTGTATACCTTACAAAAAAAAAAATTCTACTTTCGAATCTTGACGCTTGACTTCCCCCGCCTTTTCACCTTCGGTTTTAAATCAATATACTTATTTCCTTAACAACTTTGCTCTATAAAAATTTAGTTTTACTTAAAAATAACACAATTATCTTAATCTTACTATATAACCTAAATCATAATCAAATATTCTTATAACTAAACTTATTTCTTCTATCCTTTATCATGCTGCTTTTAACTTAAAGTTCAATATCTCCTTTCTTACTTAAAATAAACTTATGATTAACAGACTTCACACTCCGATTTCGGATACCATGACAGACCATTTAAATTATAAATTTAATACTTCAACCCACTCCCCCTCTGTCCATTGTCTTTTTCTGGAGCAATGGATTCAAACTTGTGGTCTCTTCCAACTCTGTGATTCTGTGATTCTAGTCTGTTCCTCTGTTGAACAGCTCTTCAGAAAGTTCTTGCTGATGTTTAGTCTTGCTGATGTATAGCTTGTTTAGCTTATACATAAACCCAGCACTAGCCGTGAGAGACTTTACTTGCCAAAGAATCCTCACATCAGTGTGTAGCTGACAACTTCCAGTAGCCCTGCATATTCAGCTCCTTTTTTCAACCAGCCTGTTTGATGGATACCTGGCGGAAGCCTAATTGCAGGAAGGGGAGCACAAAACGGATTTACAAGAGCTAACCAGCCACTGTCTTACCTTTGACACATTTCAATTAAAGTATTACATGCAGCTTAGTCCCTAATTGGTATTTTAGCAAAAGGGCTGACAACCCGAATGCTGCCTTTAGGATTGCTAGGATGTCTCAGGTCCCCCCCCCCCGCAGTTCCTTTCCTCCACAGCAGCTGTCTTTCAGGCCATAAAATACAAAACGTCACACACTGCACCACAAATGTCCCTTTAAAAGCCCACCCAGACCCCCAAGGATGAAATACAGCCCACTTGACCTGTTTATTGTGCCCATTCCCCATTTTTGGTGATAGCTTTTGATCATACGCAGGCTAGAGATGGAAACAAGTCTTCTTAATTTCCTGGATCAGGCAGCCAAATAATCTGTCCTGCTCTTCTTAAAATAATATAGCATTCAACAAACCAATCTCTTGGCTTTCGATGGTGGAAAGATATTTATTTTCATTTTATGCAATAGAAACGTGTGTGTGTCTCTCTCTCTCTCTGTGTGTGTGTGTGTGTGAGAGAGAGAGAGAGAGAGAGAGAGAGAGAGAGAGAGAGAGAGAGATAGTGTTGCAGATACTTCCTCTTTCTAATAAGACCTCTCCTCCTTCCAGAGGGGAGGGGTTGTGAGCAGGAGCCGGTTCCTGCGCCGGCAGGGGGGGGCGTGTCGCCCCCCTGCCTCAATAGTCCCAGTTGGCGCACCGCCCCCCTGCAGCCAGCCAATAGGGCTGGTTCAGGGGCGGTGTTTAGCCGCATTTAAGCGGCCGCGGCAGCCCATTGCCCACATTGTCCGCCGGTTAAGCTTAGGTCAATATGCTGGTCCAAATATGAATCACATAAGTTTTCTGCACCATACCATATGGTGCTGGAGGAGACTCTTGAGAGTGCCATGGACTGCAAGAAGATCAAACCTATCCATTCTGAAGGAAATCAGCCCTGAGTGCTCACTGGAAGGACAGATCCTGAAGCTGAGGCTCCAATACTTTGGCCACCTCATGAGAAGAGAAGACTCCCTGGAAAAGACCCTGATGTTGGGAAAGATGGAGGGCACAAGGAGAAGGGGACAACAGAGGACGAGATGGTTGGACAGTGTTCTCGAGGCTACCAACATGAGTCTGACCAAACTGCGGGAGGCAGTGAAAGACAGGTGTGCCTGGCGTGCTCTGGTCCATGGGGTCACGAAGAGTCGGACACTACTGAACGACTGAACAACAAATGTTTTCTGTGGCATTTGCTATTGCTTTCTTTGGTGCCTTTAGTGTAGGTGAGGTAGTATTGGAAGTCCTCCCGGGTGGTTCTTCCCATGGCCCCCGTTTAGATGACATACAATTATCAAGCTCAGAGTTAATTGTGTATGTGTGACGGTAAAAGACAGACCAAAATCGAAAAGGTGCTTTAGTTAAGCTGTGTCCTCGTGTCTTTATTTATTCAAGTGGGTGGCAGGTCCTCGACTCACAAGTGCTACCAATAGGCAACAGCCTTGTAAATAATGTTTTGAGGTCAGGGAGGTCAGGCTACATGATGCCCTGAGCCCCTTCTAATTTTGGGGTTCTTGTAATGTATTCTGCTTTATTTAGCAAGGATCATCTCCCCTCCCCACATATGAAAGTTACTGCTTCATTCAGGATCACAAAAGAACATCTCAAATGTCAAATATTTTTGTTTTGATTTAACACTTCATCCTGAAAAGATGGATTGTTTTCAATCGTACAGAATCACAATTGTCAGCCAGCTCCAATCAATATGTAGAGGCAAATTGTTATTATTACTACCACATGAATTACTAATTTGCTATACTTTCTATTCACAAGAAGTGCTCGTAATTTGCTGGCAGAGGCAACCAATGGAGAAAAACAGCCTAAATCTCATCAGGAGACAAAGGGCTCAACGTATCAGCAATGGCAAATAGCCTATAAATGGTGCTTATTTTAAGAAAGCTTTTATTATCTATTTACATGGGTGTACTGGCAATATAGAGGAAGGGAGGGGGGCAAAAAGAGGAATGAATAGGGATATTTGAGGCAATCAATCTTTGTGTATTCTGATACAAATGGACCTGATCACCGCCTCCCAGAATAAAGTGAGGATCAAAATATAATTGTGTTTTGGATTTTGCATTTCTGCAAATTTTGCAAGGTAGTTCTTGCTGAGTAGAAGTAGGGTTGCCATATTTCAGGAAACAAAAGTTTTTTTTTTTTTTTAGTCTTGCCCAAAGTTGTAGAACTTTTTTGGGGGGGCAAACTCACATATTGTGAGATTGCTTCCAGTTGTAGTATTTCATGTAAGTCCGTGAAATTCTGGACGCAAGGCTAGTATAAGCAACTTTGTGTTCCTGCAGTCAGTGGAGCAAAGGGTTGAGATCACACACGGTGTGATGGCCTGGGAGTCAGACTCTGATGCTGAACCTGAGGGATCCCAGCCTGCACAGGATTCCCCGCCTCCAGAACCAGCTGAGCCGGGGCCAGGGCTTGAGCCTGAAGGATCCCCACCTGTGCTGGATCCCCAGGTGCAGGCATCAGCAGAGTCTGCTCTGGCTCCTGATGGGAGGGAGGACCCATTGCCTGCAGGTGCTCCACTCCCAGCCTCTTCAGAGGAAGCTGAGGCAGCTGCAGAGGCTCAGGACAGAGAGGCGAAGAGAGCTAAGTGCTTACAGGAGGAGTGCTCGCCTCCAGGCCCGGAGGAGAGGCGAGTCTCCGGAGGATCGGGGCCGCCCTAAGCATAGGGCCAGATAAAAGCCAGCCAGACCCAGCCCAAGTTGCGTGAGCAACTTAGTTGCAAGCGTATGCTCAACCTGCAACCTTGTGCCTGCACCTGCCTTGGACCTTGACCTGCTCCCTGCCTCGCTCCCTGCCGGACTGACCTCCTTTGGACCCCTAGACCCAGGACTGGACTTGGACCTCGCTTCACAGACAAACCCCTGGGGCCAGCACACACTTTGTGGTTTCTAACTGGACACCTAAGCCCTGCACCTTCCTCTTGCTCTCACTCTCATCTTCCTCTCTCTTGTGTGAGGATGTCATGAAAATAGCTCCAGTCATATAGTTTAGAATCCCAAGCTATCCTTGTGAATAAGAGGAGCTGTAAGTACAGAACCATTTTTTAAAAACCAATGAGACCCTTGAGATTTTTACTTTTAAGCAATGCTAGTAGTGTGTGAAAAGAAGCAGAACAGGTGGTGGTGAGACTGGGTAACTCAAGGCAGATCAAGCTTTAGTGGAACTAAATAACTTAGCTTCATTGGTTTCAGTCTGAGTATGACTTAGTTGGACGTCACCTACAAATCTGAATATGAATTTTTATGCATTCTCTCTTTAAAATGCAGATTAATGCGTAAGCAGGGAAGTATGGACATAAGAATTAATGCATGTGAAAGTGTCATGGACCGGAAAAATAAACAAACTATCCAGCTGTATGAACGAACCAAAGGAACAGAATGTGTGGTCAGAAATTTCAGATTGAAAAATGCAAAAGAGGGTTTGTAATGCAGTGTTTCTGCCTGAGAAACTAGGCTGGGTAATCTGGAATCCCAAAATCCAGGGAGAAATTTGGGTTAGGAGAATTCAAGAAGCATTCCCTGATTATGGTTTAGTGGCGGACAGTGCAGGTGCCTCACAACATCTGATTCTTAAGTGCCTAGGGTTAATAATAAAGTTGGCCGCTGGACATTTGAGAGTAATGCATTTTTAGATGGGATCAGTTATGAACTGGTGCAACTTCTAGCTTTGCTGTACTCCCAATGATGCTCTCAAGAAAATGACCAGCCCTAAACACCTCATTACACTGTCGGAACACACCTGGGGGGCACACGCAGCCCCCGGAATGAGACAAACCTCTCCGGGCGTCTTCCTTATGAAGTGTAGCTTGGGACGTCCATAAATCTTCAGTCCTGGCATGCTTCCAGCAACACATATCAGAAGACTATGTGCACGCTCACTCAGCAGAGTTTAGCAGAAATGAAGTGGAGCGTCGGTGTGTGCCATAGCTGTCAACTTTTCCCTTTTTTAAAGGAAAATTCCCTTATTCCGAATAGGATTCCTCGCAAGAAAAGGGAAAAGTTGACAGCTATGGTGTCTGCATTCTAAGTATTTATTAAGCAATATATACAGCACAAAGCAATCATGGCGTCTCTCTCTCTCTCTCTCTCTCTCTCTCTCGAGAGAGAGAGAGAGAAAGTACAAAAGTACAGTAGAATGGAAGAGATAAGACTAGCTTCCATTCTCACACTTTCCAAGCCTAAAAAGTAAACACAAACATGTGATATAACAATCACACATCCAGCAACGGAGGAGTGAAATGCTAACATGCACCCCATTCCCTTCCTTAACTGGATCCTCTCTGCAGCATCATGCTTCTTCCAGGAAGGGTGAGCGAAATCTGGCGAAGAACACAACCAGGCCAGGAAAGGCTCAGTTTTTTAAAAGGTCATCATGACCTACAACTGATGGAAAGTGCAGTGCCGGAAAATGAATTGGACGAGGATGAGACCCAGGCAACTTCCTTGGTGGAACAACCACTCCCAGCCAAAGGACACGACATTGTCACTCAAAGGATGAGTTCCCTGCAGTTCTATTTTCCAACTGGCCATGCAGAGTCAAAGACTGCAAAATGAAACAAGGGCCCACACAGCCAACTTCTCCAGAGAGGTGGTGCCAATCCCACTCCAAGTTTGACCTGCTCCCTAAAAAAAGTTCAACAACTTAGACCTGCCCCCCTAAAGAAAGCTTGACCACTCTGAACTCCCCCACCCCACCCCCCAAAATGGGTAGATCACTGCCAGTGTGTGTGTGGTTTTTTTTTTCTGGGAGTAGATCGCAGTCTCTTAAGACTTGGACATCCCTGCTGTATCTGGTTTAGCAGCAGGACTCATGGGAGCTGTCCAAGGTCCTGTATGCTCTCTCTGATTGACTTGGGCTCTTGACTCTCTCACGTGGGACTTACTCTCAAGGAAGCGTGCGGAAAACTGCAGCCTAAATATCCTGTTTCCTGCAAGGCAAACACACAGCATTGTCTTTTCGATGGACATTGTGCCTTTTTTTTGGGAGACGAATTGTTCAGGGCATTGTCAATTTTTACATGTAGCCTAATGTAGCTTGAATAATACTTCAGGACCGCGGGAACTCGCTGATCTATAAAATACCTTAAAATGGGTAATCATTTTCTAATGAATAGATGTTCTTTCCACCACCTCCACCCCCCCCCCAAAAAGTGCGAAACAGAAATACATTATGGTAACGTTAGGGGGTACTGATTTAGTCACATTAAAGTAATGAAATTCTGATTTATGTCAAAGCATCCTTTGGAGGGAAGGTATTTTAAGGATGTGTGATGTTTAAAGTGACACTTTCCGAGTGAGTTATGCTTGCCCTCAAGAAAAACCCCAGACACTTGGAATTGCCCTCAATTTCAGATCTGATAAAATGGGGAGGGGGTGGCTAGGGACTATATGCTTCCTGCTACTGCTTTTTCATTCTTCCACCCTTTGTAATTTCAGAAGGTGAACAGGAGCTGAAAAGGTTGTGTATGTGAAACCTCCCCATCTTTTCTGCAGGAGCTCACCTTAAGGCACTTCAGTGGAGACTTGGGCCTATTGTTTCCCACCGAGTCCTGAAGTGATTTTACAAGCAGGTAAAATTAAAAAAACAATAATACAACAACAACATTACAAAAATAAAAACATATTAAAAACAATTCAACAATGTAATGCAATATTAACGCGGCTACCAAAATGCCCACTGAAGTGTTAAAAATCTCCCCCAGATAAGACCAGCTCTCAGAGCCCAAAAACTTTGTCTTGATGTAAATATCTAAAGGGCTTTCATACGGATGATGGCACAAACTGGTCTTCTGCTGTTCCAGAGGGGAGGACCCAAACTAATGGATTTAAATTACAAGAAAGAAGATACTGGCTAAACATTAGGAAGTACTTTATTTAGGTAAGAGTTGTTCAAGAGTGGAACGTACTGCTTCATAAGGTGGCTCCTTCATTGGAAGTTTTTTTAACAGAGGTTCCAGCTGGTCTTTCCTTCCCAGCACAGGACCATTCCACCACCAACTGCATTATGGGAAGGATCCTAATGACTTTTTATATATTGACATTGATTTTTCTATAACTGTATTATAATATTCCTTATAAGCTGCTTTGGAAGCAGAGGAGGATTTTGGGGAGTGTGGATTGATGACCTTGAGAACATGTTGTTGTTCAGTCGTTTAGTCATGTCCGACTCTTCGTGACCCCATGAACCAGAGCACGCCAGGCACTCCTGTCTTCCACTGCCTCCCGCAGTTTGGTCAGACTCATGCTAGTAGCTTCGAGAACACTGTCCAACCATCTCATCCTCTGTCGTCCCCTTCTCCTTGTGTCCTCAATCTTTCCCAACACCAGGGTCTTTTCCAGGGAACATAGTTGTGTTAAATATGGGCTGCATCTGAACAACAATCTGATTAACAGGGAGGAATCAACCTGAATCCACAGCAGGGTACGACCTCATCCTCACCTTTTTGGCCCCATGGCTGAAATCAGTGGGGTCTTGGGACAGAAGGAAATAACAATTGGCTTGTGTGGGAGAGATCATGCTTCCCAAATGGGGCTTAGCCACCTCTGCCTTGCACTTGCCAGAATCAGTGCTTGACAGCCTCAGTACAATAACATGGCCAATGCAATCTGAATCGGTTGAACACCCGGTATGTTTTTCAAAGGCGGTCCCTTCAACAACACTTGCATTGTTGAGCAAGAAAGTTTACAGGCGGAAACACAAAAGGAGAAAAAGTGGGACGGGGGAGGGGACAGTTATCAGGTAACCCAGGCAAGGTTGTCAGGAGTAGCAATAAGATTTTTTAAAATGTTAATAAGATGTGGAAACAAGACTTTCAGTGGGGCTGCCCCTGCTTTGTGGAACAGCATCCCTGGTGAGATACTCATAGGCAGCCTCTATTTGTAGTTTCCAGGGGAAATTGAAGAGATGTTTGCTTCAAAAAGCTTTTCCAGCCGGGTGGTTTATTGTCTTTTCAAGGCCTCTGCCTTGGATGTTTGTTCTGCTTTTAAGCCTGTTGTTGCTCTTATTGTGCACTTGCAAATAGCCTGATACGAAAGATAATAATAATAACAACAACAAGAGCAACAACAATAATGAAGAACGACCACACATTCTCTCTCTCTCTTTAGCTGATATGTTCTGATTTTATTTCATCTGAAATAATACAGGCAGCCCAACCGATTAGCCTTCCCTGCGATCAAAGCAGGTAAGTGGGGGGCAGGGCAGTTACCATACAGAAATTTGTGCAAGCTATCATGTATTAAATGCTGTTGCTTCTCCTGCCCAGGTATTCGAAGATCACAAGCTACTTCAAAAGGGCAGGATGCAGGTGCCCTGACACCGTTGGACAAGACCCCTGCAGGGAATGCACTCCCCCCTCCCCTCCAAGTTTTCCAAAGGCCTACCGAACTTCCCTTCACACTTAATTACTCTCAATTGAGCCCTCCCACCTATGGAGAGGTTGCACTGTGTCGTTAGCATGCATGGTGGGATAACATGTCACACTGTCGGCTTCCAGAATTAATTGGCGCCGTTGCCCTATGCAGCATCTAGACCACCCACTCAGTGGAGGAGCTTGGATCTCGTACCATCACTGCTGATTTAGCCCACCCACCCACCTCCCGCAGCATTTTGACTTAGACTTCGCCAGTAAAAAGAGAGTGAGAGTGAGAGAGAGCAGTTTAAATCATTTTCAAAGTTATCATCAAATTATGAGGATGAAGAGGATGCAACTGGAGGGGAGCCATGTGAGGATCAGCCATGTTAAACACCGAAACCAGATAATAATTATTAATAAAAAAATTTAAAAAAATTATATCCCGCCCATCTTGACGGGTTTCCCCAGCCACTCTGGGTGGCTTACAACATATATTAAAACACAACAAAGCATCAAACATTAAAATGAAAACAAAATATCCTATGCAAGCAACAAACCAACCAATAAATCAATAGAAGCCAATGGTAACAGCAACAATAATAATAACAACAACAATAGCAATAATAAACAGTTTGCAGTTATACCGAAATTAAAATAACTGGAAAGAGAAGTGGCTGAATTGCAACTAATCACCAAACTTAAAACCATGGAGAAACCTGGTCTGAACAAAGACATTGGATTCTTATCTCATTATACATGACAAAGCTATCTTTAGCCATCTCACCCCTTGCCTTTCCCTGTAAGACCCTGTAAAAATTGCAGTCGTTAACAGTCATCACAGGTTTTCCACACCTATCAGCTGATCACCCATTCCCACCACCCTTCTGAGTAATACCCCTCCCCACTCCCTCACTATATTTAAGGGTCTGGTGACTTCCGTTTCAGTGTATCTGAAGAAGTGTGCATGCACACGAAAGCTCATACCAAGAACAAACTTAGTTGGTCTCTAAGGTGCTACTGGAAGGAATTTTTTAATTTTATTTTGTTTTAATCATTTAACCTACATCAACCCGGCAAAAACAAAACAGAGGAACCAAAATTCGAACCATTAAAAACATTTAAAAACATTTCAGCTAGTTGCCCCAACCTAAAAGTGCATGCATGAGAATGTGGGGGATTTCTAGATCTGAATAATGAATGACCTGACTTCTGGCTTTGATGATGTTGCATCCTGATGGCACATCATAGCTTATATCATTGGAAGAATTGAATGCTCTAAGCTCTAAGATACAGTTGATACATTTCCCCCCATTGTAAGAACTCTTCCCGCCCTGCAAAAAAAACAAAGCAAAACCCGAAGGCTGTGGGTTTTTCTCTGTAATGTATGTTCTTTCTCCCAGTGAAGAAGGACCATTATCAATTCCATTCATACATAAAAGGCATTAACAAGAGTGTATAATGAACAAAGTGCACTCCTTTTCAGTAAATGGCCTATTGATTTCCAGCTTTTCATGTGAATCACATCACTTGAAGAACACATCTTGCTCAAACTCGCTTCCTCTCTCTTTCTGACCATGCATATTGAAAAGAAATAGTTTCTCTTTTGAACGATACCCACCAAGACAGAAAATAAACACCCATGGCTTTCAAAAACAAACGTGACCATGAGGCTACTAAAGCGAGAGCAGCAGTTGTGGGGAACAGCACTGGGATAACTTGGTGGGGCATAGTCAACTCTAGGCCATCCCAAGACCTCACTTGCTGGATCATCACTTTGTCGTGGTGAGTGGGCTTGCACGTTCCTATGACCCTTGTGAGCATAGCCGTCGGGAATCTCGTACTCCCAGCAGGGTCACCCAAGGCGTTGCACGTTCCTATGACCCTTGTAAGGTCGGGAATCTCGTAACTCCCAGCAGGGTCACCCAAGGAGTCAAAGGGAAGGAGCTAGACAAAGAATGATCCAAGAAGTCCTCAACGGCAGAACAGGCGGGTGATAACAAGCGGTATGTTACAATGGCTGTGAAGGCAGATGAAGGCTGCAGCATATAAGATCTACCGGTTCGCCGCGACTACTCATGCCATCGGAACACAGCCCTACTGTGAAGACTGTGTGTTAGTGTGCACTGATCTACACACATAAAACAAATTCATGCACAGATGTCTTCCAAAAACCCAACCCAACCCCCAAAAGTCCCATGGCGATCGGGAAATGGTAACAGGGGCAGTATCGTGAAATCTGGAAGCCCCTAGTCATGAACCGGTGCATGGACCGTGGATACAGATTCAATCATTCTGACTCAAGGAACGAGGTGGTTGAGCAGCTCGGCAGCTGTATCCATGGCTGAGCAGCCCTTTTGGGGATCTACTCTGCTCACCACGAAAAGGGGGAGGGGCTAGAAAAGGTGCCCTAAACATAGTCTGCCTCCCTTTTCCCCTGACTGGATTACCGCAGCCAGTGGGGTCACCACCTAGCGGTCGTAAAAGACAATTGAACTTTGGAACATGGAAAAGACTGTCTCAAGGCAAATCTAACCAAAGGTGCCATGGACTTTGAAGACACTCGAACTCAGAACGCAAGGGAGAAACATGCTGAGAGGAAGGCATGCTTGGCAAATCCACACCATGATCAACTCCCATCCAGGAACCAATGTCCCTACTGTGGAAGGACGTGTGGATCCAGAATTGGCCTCCACAGTCACTTACAGACTCAATGTTAAAACAATCTTACTCAGCTATGAGTGATAGCCAAAGAAGATCCCAAGACATCTAGCTGCCTAAGGCCAAAGCGAAGAGGACAACATCCTGCATTCCACTGTACTAGGAGTTGAATCTTACTTCAGCACTGGCAATGGCACAGCAGGAATGGGTGAATCTGCCATTTCCAGCTTCAATCTCTTGCACATTTTCTGAAATTCCCCTTGCCAACATTTACACATTGCCACCCTTGTAAAAATCCTCATGAAAACTCGCCAGCATTTTAGTGCACATTTTTCCCTAATACATAATTCCTCCCTCAAGTAGTTTCCCCTAACGTATATTGGCATGTATTTACATGTTGTATGTTTACCTATTTATTTATTAATTGCCACCCTTCCACTCCAAGATCACAGAGTGGTTTACGCTATAGAAACACACAAAAATATATAATAACCAAACAACAATAGCCCACACTCACACCCCACAACACATTTAAGAGAAACAATTTCGCCTGGCATCTAAAGATAAGCAAACAGGCACCAGACGGGTCTCCCCGGATAGAGCATTCCACAAGTGGGGAGCCACTGCAGAAAAGGCCCATTCTTCTGTTGCCATCGTTTGGACCTCTCACGGAGGCGGAACATGAAAAACGGCCTCAGATGATGATTTCATGGTCCAAGTCGGTTCATTTTTTGTTTGTTTGTTTCGAAACTTCTTTTAAAGCCACAGAACTGTAGAGTTTGTAAGGGACCACAAGGGTCATCTAGTCTATTTTTTTTTAAAAAAAATATTCATTAAAAGTTTTTCCAATTAAATCCAAATTACAATACATGATTAAATTTTTCCAAACTCCCCTTTCTCTCACCAAGGGGAGCATACAAAACAAACCCCCCTCTCACTGGGATAATCAATAATTCTTTCCCAATTTAACCACTTACTTTGCACATATCATCTTTACAGACTTCCCCGATTCCCCCCCCCCGTTGATTCCCCCCCGTTGCCAAATTAACCCTAATTCATTTCCAAATTAACCCTAATTCACAGTTATTACCAATTAAACGCCATATTACTTTTTCTCCTTTTCACATTTTCCTTATTTCAAACTTTTGCTAAATAATTATTCATCTTACATATCTTAATTATCAATATACCCATTCCTCTGCATTCACTATATTCCTGAACCTCCATTGCCATTCCAAATTTCATTGCAAACAACCCAATTAAAATTATTTTTATTTTAACTCTTCTCCCCCCCTTCCCTCCTAAATTCCCCAAAATTGAATTTATTCATTAACCATTGTCCATTGCCAAGCCATATATCTATACCATGACACAAAGAGAATTTCCATATAAACATTCATTTAAAGGGTCATCTAGTCTAACCCCCTGCAATGCAGGAACCCATGACCCTGAGATTTAGAGTCTCATGCTCTACTAGCTGAGTTATCATAGCTTGGTGGCCATCACTGCCTCAAGACTGAGTTCAATTGTTATGGGTTGTTGTTGTTGTTTTTTGGTAAAGATTGTGTTGTTTTATGGAGTTTATGGACCTTTTTCCTGTTTGGCCTTGTTGTGTTCCACCATGCGGCTTATGCAAAGGGGAGCTTCTTCTTCTTCTTCTTCTTCTTCTTCTTCTTCTTCTTCTTCTTCTTCTTATTATTATTATTATTATTATTTCTACCCCCGCCCACCTGGCTGGGTTCCCCAGCCACTCTCCAACAAAAGATTAAAAATACATTAAAACATCAGTCATTAAAAACTTCCCTAAACAGGGCTGCCTTCAGATGTCTTCTAAATGTCATATAGTTGTTTATTTCTTTGACATCTGATGGGAGGGCATTCCACAGGGCGGTGCCACTACTGAGAAGGCCCTCTGCCTGGTTCCCTGTAACTTCACTTCTCACAGTGAAGGAACCACCAGAAGGCCCTCAGAGCTGGACCTCAGTGGCCGGGCTGAACGATGTGGGTGGAGACGCTCCTTCAGGTATACAGGACCGAGGCCGTCTAGGGGCTTAAAGTAAATAACTCCTCTAAATAGTTAAATGACTGTTAAAAATCATACAAACTCCCATTGCTTTGGCTAGTAAGGCAATACTGTAGTTCCATGTCGATGCATGGACTTTCTCCTCGATGCTGTAGCTAATTAAAGCACTTATCTAAGATGTATGAAATTAGTTCCCATCTATGAGCTCTGTTATGAGCAGTACCCGAAAGTGCCGCTTTCCAAGAAATGTATCAAATTGAGCTGAACTGAATGTGTGGAGATGGGCAAGAGAGATAAAATTGCTCAAATGCAGCAGAGTTTAATGTCTAGAATTGGGTCTTTAGGGAGGCTTTCTGAACCTCTTCAGGCTGGAGAGGACTTGTGTGCCAAGGCCCCGTGACCCGCAGATCCCTAAGGGATCCTAAATGGCTCCGACAATATGGTGACTGATATTTGTCCATAGCAAGCTCGTATCACAGAAAAGCATGAAAACAGGGTGGGTTGGGAGATCTGGCAAAAGGATGAGAGAGGAGGGCCCCCCCCAGCTGCGCTGCAGTTAAATCTCCCGCAGCCACACACCCTATCGGCACTGATTGACAAGCAGGGCCACACTGTCCAGTGCCGGTGGCACAGCCAGTGTGGTGTAGTGGTTAAGAGCAGTGGACTCGTAATCTGGTGAACCGGGTTTGCCTCTCCGCTCCTCCACATGCAGCTGCTGGGTGACCTTGGGCTAGTCACACTTCTTTGAATTCTATCAGAGGAAAGGAAAGGAGAATGTTAGCCACTTTGAGGCTCCTTCGGGTAGTGATAAAGCGGGATATCAAATCCAAACTCCTCCTCCTCCTCCTCCTCCTCCTCCTCCTCCTCTTCTTCTTCTTCTTCTACATGGAGGGGGGGCGCAACTCTCTGTTCCCATGCCGGATCACTGCAGAGTCCTGGATGCCTGGCCACAACTCTGCCCACTGGAAAATGTGAGCAGACTTATCCCTCTGGGTGTGGCGCTGCATGCAAATTCCCTTTCAACTCAAGCCTTTGATCCCATCCATTGAAGAAGGGGAATTGGATTTCAGGATCATGACACTGCCCACCCAGCGATGTTTGGGTCTCTACCATGGTGGAGGCCCCACCCCCGAAAAGGAGAGGGGGGCAGTCCTCCTCTCTGTTGACAGGAGCTGGCAGAGAGGCAACTACATGTTACACTCCCTCACCAGCCATCAATGTACAGGGCTGAACATTGCACTCGAAGGCCTACATCAGAATGACCTGGGCAGAAATGTCGTAAATCAAACTACACTAGCAGTAGTCCTGTGCCACTGCTTGATCATGGGAACCTTTCCATTTCTCTCTTTGGTTCGCTTTCGTTTTGTCCTGATATAGAGAGGCGTTTTGTTTCTGCAATGCTGTTCTGCCACTGTTAAAAAATTATTTCTTTTGGACACTATGCAGGAAAACACCTAAAGCCTTGGAAGATCTGGAAAAGTCCCCCGCAATGACTCAACTGTACACATTAAACCAATGTTGGAGACACGCATACCTACCCATCCCCCACTGCATCAGCAAAGTGCTGTCCACCATCAGTGGTTCCGCATCCAACATCATCGCCTGCTTGGGCAGACTTGCAGGCAGTTGTGACACACAGGAACAGTATCCTGATATGAGGTTGGATGGCCACCATTTAAATTACCCACAATGCACTGGTGCAGTATCTCTGGAGCACCATGGGAAATTTTAAATTGGCAAATGGCTTTCATCTGCCCATTGTCCCTTCCCCAAATCTGGCAAGCGCTTATGGGGCTTTGAGGAGATGTCCTTCTTGGCTGTTCATCCAGTGCAACCACAATACTCGCATTGCCCTAAACCTGCCCCGGCCACCTTCTTAGGGACATCCTTTCAGCATTGATTAGCAACACCAAAATATATCCCATAAAAATCCATGGTCTCCATCTTCATTTTAAAAAGGAGAATGCATCAAATTCCCAAGCACCAGGGCTTGTATGTGCAATTTCCCTGGTGCTATTGGATGGAAATGTCCTCCTGAGATATTGACCTATCAGACGCATTATCCATCTTCACCTGGTGGCTCATGGGACATTGGCCAATGGCCAGTGCCACAAAGCTTTTGGAGTGGAATTAGGGACAGTGATGGAAAGATTGACTGTTTGGGTTCTTTTAAATTTGGCATTTTTTCCCCATTAAGATTTAACTGAGCTTTGTTTCAGGGTAGTGGACTGTGAAACTAAGATGGGACGATTAGACTAAAGGGGAGCTTTGTATGAAATATGACTATGACAAGGGTTTTTGCTGCTAGTTTGTGATGTGTGAAATGAAATCTCTACTCAATGTGCCCAGACAACGCAATTAGTGCTAGGGTGCTATATTGGCCAGGACTTGTTTCTTCCCTCTTTCCGGGGGGGGGGGGATTGAAGGAAGTTCACCCTGCAAAGCAGAGTACAAAGAATGAGCCTGACATAATGCCTCCAATCTTGCAAACGGCATCATCTCTCCTAAAACAAGAGATGCTGGATCTGAATAATGGAGATTTGTGTGCCATGAATGTGGGGAGTTCAACATTTTTTAAAAGAAGTTTTGCATGTTAATTTGTGGCTTTACGCAGCGACAAATTGACATGCATAACTTTCCCAAAAAAATCAGTCGAACTCTTCACTCTTGAGGCAGACAGATCTCATTATTCAGATTTCCAGCATCTGTTTTATAATATATACCATCTGACTAGAGATGTGAATCTCTTTGAAAGCATTTTAGAGGGCAGAGGGTGAATTGGCTTCTTCCTGGAGTCTGTGAGGTTCTTTCCCAGCCAGACTGCAACAAAGGATGGCAGTCAACTAAGTTTTGCTTCGAGTAGACCCATTAAAATTAATGAACAGATGGTCAGCCTCTGTGAGAACAGAATATTGGACTAGATAGGCTAGTTGGCCTGATCCAGGTGGCTCTTCTTTTGTTCTTAACATGACTACATTAATTCTATTCATCTCAGTGGGTCTTCTATGTGTAAAACTTAGTTGACTATCACCCACAGGAACAAAGGAATCTTCTTTATATTGAGTCAGGCCCATCTTGCTTGGTATTGTCTAAAGAAACTGGCAGGGGATCTCCAGGGTTTGGAAGACTCAGGACAAATAAAAATATTGATGATGATGATGATGATGATGTATTTATATGCCACCCATCTGACTGGGTTGCCTCAGCCACTCTGGGTAGTTTCCAGCAGAAGATTGAGAACACATTAAAACATCAGTCATTAAAAACTTCCCTAAACAGGGCTGCCTTCAGATGTATTCTAAAAGCCAGATACTTGTTTATTTCCTTGACATCTTATGGAAGAGAGTTCCACAGGACGGGTGCCACTACCAAGAAGGCCCTCTGCCAGGTTCCCTGCAACCTCACTTCTCGCAGGGAGGAAACCGCCAGAAGGCCCTTGGAGCTGGACCTCAGTGTCCGGGCTGAACAATGGGGGTTGGAGTATACCTGAAGTATACCTTCAGGTATTCTGGGCCGAGGCTGTTTAGGGCTTTCAAAGCCAGCACCAACACTTTGAATTGTGCTCGGAAATGTACTGGGAGCCAGTGTAGATCCTTCAGGACTAATGTTAGATGGTCCCAGCAGCCGCTCCCAGTCACTTCACACAATGCATAGTTAAACTATGGGACTCAGTCCCCCACGAGGTAGTGAGGACCATCAACCTGGATAGTTTTAAAAGAAGATTAGATGGATTCATGGACAGTAAGTGTATCAGTGGTTACCAGTCATGATTGTTATGTTCTACCTCCACTCTCAAAGGCAGTTTTCCGCGGAATACCAGCTGCTGGAAGCCACAGCTGTTGAACTCGTGTCCTGGCTGTGGGCTTCCCAAGGCCATCTGCTTGGCCAGTGTGCTAGCAGGGTGCTGGAGTAGATGGGCCATTGGCCTGATCCTGCAGGGCTCTTCTTACACACCTACATTCTTACATGCAAAATCATACATGTGAATGGTTGCCTTTCCACTGAAATGAATGGGCAGGACAAAGGGAACTCTTTGGAGTGCCTGCGTCGGCCAGAAATGACTGCAATACAGTGGTACCTCGGGTTAAGAACTTAATTCGTTGTGGAGGTCCGTTCTTAACCTGAAACTGTTCTTAACCTGAGGTACTATTTCTGGGTTAGCGGAGTCTGTAACCTGAAGCGTCTGTAACCTGAAGCGTCTGTAACCCGAGGTACCACTGTACTCCGAGAATGCATTTGAAAGAGCAATTTTATTTTTCAAGCAAAGGGAATCAAGAGTTCAAAGCAAATAGAAGATTAAAATATGAGTAAGCAGGCAAATGGACCTTTCTCAGTTGAATGAGTCACATACATTTCTTTGCAAAAGTTGCCATAATAAACCCGGGGGTGCTCAGGTGGTATTTGGGAGAATGATGCTCTTGTAGAGACAAGATTATAAATCTAATTGTAACACCATTTCCCGCTGAGGAATATCTGTTAGGTGGTTGCACAAATCCTTTACAAAGTCATAGTTTCAAAGCGGTGACCTTTTTTATCATTTCTTGTCTTTTTCATTTAAATTATCTCTCCAGACATATCAAAGCCAGTTTCACAGAAGTCAGAGAGATTAGAGGTAGGGTTGAGAAATGAAAGAAAATGTACAATAGGAATATTTACTCATTTAAAAAGTAAATTTACTGCTAAGGACCCCCCCCCCAATTCACATCCATACCAAACATTTAAAGCACTCTTGCACAACTTTAACAGTCATGGCTCTCTTGCCCCAAGAATCCTAGGAACTGCAGTTTGGTAAGGGTGCTAAGAGCTGCCAGGAGACCTTTTGCAGACCTACAGTTCCCAATTGCACAGTTTAGGAATCCTAAAAGGAGTGTGGGAGACAAAGAAGTTGACCTGTCTCTCACAGAGCAGAGTGGGGCATTTCTG
Source organism: Lacerta viridis (assembly GCA_900245905.1). NCBI lineage: Eukaryota > Metazoa > Chordata > Lepidosauria > Squamata > Lacertidae > Lacerta > Lacerta viridis. Next base: position 339,754 of record OFHU01004224.1, on the reverse strand, counting down.
CCCCTTCATCATTTTCCATCTTGCCAAACACACACAAACACACACACACACACACACACACACACAATTCCAAATTATATGCAACAACTGCGGCAAGAATTTTGTTTAGGGAGGCTTTTAATATTTAGTAGATTATTGCATTTTAATGTTCTGTTGGAAGCCGCCCAGAGTGGCTGGGGAAACCCAGCCAGATGGGCAGGGTATAAATAAATTATTATTATTATTATTCATTATTATTATTATTATTATTATCCCAAAGATGGAAACAGCAGGAGTTACCAACAAAAGAAGAGTGGCAGATGAAGCTGATGGAATTTGCAGAACTGGCAAAACTGACGGGAAGAATCCGGAACCAGCGAGACCAAGCATTCCAAAAGGACTGGAACAAATTTATATTATATTATATTTGAAAGACAACTGTAAGCAATTAACATCATTAGCAGGGTTATCTGAAGATCTGTAAGATGAAATTGCTACTTATTCAGGTTGAGTAATATAATATTTCAAGTAATGATGTAACAAGGAAAGGAAACGAAGCGAAATGTAAAGATGTAAAGTCTAAACTTTGTAAACCATCAGACAGGAGGGAGGGAAGTCGTTGGGCTCAGTTGAGCCAAAGAGATAAAATAAGGGGGTGCAATGTTATGTAATGTGATTATATGTAAAAACCAATAAAAATCATATATGTGTGTGTTGATCTGTCTCTCACAGTGCATGCAGAGTGGTGCATTTCTGGCCCCTTCATCATTTTTCCATCTCGCTAATAATAATAATAATAATAATAATTCCAACCCATTGCTGCTATTGGGAGGAAAATGCACTATGCCAGCTTCAAAACTGATTGTGATCTGGTCAGGGGACATGTCAAGTACTGAGGCTTCATTGTATTATTTGCTAGGAAACAACTTAGCAAGGCACACCACTACACACACACACACACACACCCTACAGCCATCTAGGAAACTGTCAGATCTCTAATAAAAGATTCCCGCCTCCCTCTTAAGAGATGGATATCGGAGCGGAACCTCAAATAGCCAGTCCATGGAAAAGAAGAATGATTGCTCTAAATGGGAATTGATTTGAGGATAAAAAAGCAAGTTTTTTTAAAAAAATATGTTCACTTAAATTGGAAAGATGTCTCCCCCACCCCTTTCTCTTGCCTTCTCTGGATGGGGAGGGGTGACACTTCATTGGAAGGAACAGGTTCATAGTTTTGGGGTGGTCATCGAACACCAGGAATATAGGAGAATATTCTACTAACTTATGAAACCGTGATTCTATTCAGAATCATAGAATAATAGAATTGGATTGGACTCCAAGGGTCATCTAGCAGGAATCACAGCTAAAGAGTCATTGACAGGTAGTCATCCAACCTCTGTTTAAAAATCTCTGAGAAAAAGAGAGTGTGTTCCACTAAGCAACTCTTACCGTCAGAAAGTTCTTTAGCTGGAAACTCATTTCTTGTCATTTGAACCCATTGGTTCAGGCCCTAACATCTGGAGCAGCAGGAGAAAAGCTTGCTCCATCTTCCTTTGGTCTGTTTTGGATTTCTGAACATTCACATTGGAGGGATGTTGGGATGGAACGTTGACCAATATGACTCTGAGACAGAGAAGATCCCATCCACCTTTGACACTTTGAATATTCCAAGACACTTGCAAAGCTTCTGAGAACCACATTCTTCTCCGATACTGTGATTGTTAACCAGTGAACTAATGGGTAACTCTACCCAAACAGTATAGAAATTTATTTATGTATGCAATTACAGCTGCAAGAATGTTACTTGCCCAAAATGGAAAGAAGAAGAAGTCCCAATGAGAAATGAATGGATACAAAACCTTATGGATTATGCAGAAATGGCGAAACTTACTGGAAGAATAAGAAATCAAGATAACAAACTTTATATATATATATAAAATAATGGAAATGTTTTATTGAATATCTACTAACGAATTGTAAACAGATAAAGACATTGGCAGGATTACTGTAATAACCTATAGTTTCAAAAGAAGATATAATCAAAATAGATGAATAAAAGAAAAAGCTAATTTGATTTAGAATATTCAGGAAATGATAACATAGATTTAAGGAACTGCAAAAAGAGGAGGAAGGAGGTTGAGGTTTGAAATGTTAGAACTATTGTTAAACTATTGAAATGTATATAAATGGAAACTAAAAATAAAATTATGATAAGAAAAGCAAGCAAGTGAACTAATGAAAAAAACGAACCCAATTTGCCATTCCTTATGTGTCTGTCTCACTTTCTCTGAAATGCTTCTAGTCCAAGTATGCTACTTCTGCTGTAAAATGCAAGGCCCGAGGAGCCTGCATTTGTTCAATTGCTGTTGGACTTCAACTCCCATCAGCTCAAGTCACAGCATGGCTTATGGCCAGGGATGATGGGAGTTGTGGTCCAACAACATCTGGGTACTTGCCATTCGGTCAGTAAAGCATGAGACTCTTAATCTTAATCTCAGGGCCGTGGGTTCAAACCTCACATTGGGGAAAAGATTTCTGCGCTGCAGGGGGTTGGACTATATGACTCTCATGGTCGATTCCAACTCCATGCTTCTATTATTCTATATATTAAGTTCATGCGACTGCAGTTATTATTGATACAACCATGATGGCTATGTTCTTCCTCCACAGTTGGGGGCAGGTTGCCTCTAAATTTCAGTTGCTAGGAATCAGAACTGGGAAAACACTCTTGCACTCATACACATGTGGTTGACCACTTTAAGAGCAGAATGGTGGACTTCAGCACAGTTCTTCTTATGTCCACAGCAAGAAAAAAATGCTAGTGTTGGTCACATTCCTTCTGTCAGGTGTGGAGAGTCCTCCTCTCCCTTTGGTAACTTCACAGATAAGAATTAACAAGCAGTTGATACAGTGGACGCTCGAGTTGCGAACGTGTTCCGTGCGGGAGGCACGTTCGCAACCTGCAGCATTCGCAACCCGCAGCGCCGCGTCTGCGCATGCGTGGGTCGTGATTTGGTGCTTCTGCGCATGCGCAAAGCGCGATTTAGCGCTTCTGCATATGCGCAAGCTCCAAAACCCGGAAGTAACCCATTCTGGTACTTCCGGGTTTGGCGCGGTACGCAACCCAAAAACACGCAACCCGAAGTGTCTGTAACCCGAGGTATGACTGTATATTTATAGTCCTTTTATTACAGCATCATGTTGCAAGCACAGCTCTCTGCAAGTTGGCTACTCTAAATCCTACTTCTGACTTCCACAGCATTTTAGGGGCCAACGGGAAGTTCCTACCTCCCTCTGACCCCTTTGCTTTCTGATATGTTCGGACCTCTGAGTCCATGGTGGTAAGGAGTCCCCATGCTCACAAGTGACATCTCAAATAGCTGTCCCCTCTCTTCTGGTTCTCTTGGCATTATCTCACAACTGGGTAACTCCTCCCTAAGTTGTTCAGCTTCTCTCTCTCTCCTTCTGAACATGCTGTGGACAAAGGGGGCGACTCTTCCCCCTTCCAACTCTCCATCGGAGAGAAGCTGGTCTGCCATAGAAAGCATTCCCCAGTCCTCAGCTTCAGACCATTCCCTGATACCTTCACTTCTTATTACTTCTTGTGAACACCCCCGAAACAGAAGCATGGGCATGAGGTAATAGGAAGAAGCAGCCTTTGATGGTGTGACTCACCCTGTGGCGACCTTTGTAGGATGAACGTCAAACTGCCTCTAAGTCATCCCATCCCTGACAGAAATCTGGATCCACCTGCCTCTCCACCTCACATTTTCCCCAGGTTACAAACAGCCTCCACTCTCAAACAATTTGTAACTCCAAGGTTCTACACTTTCCCTCCGTCACAAAAGGTGTATTTCAAAAGGTGGGAAGCTAATAGGTTTCAGTGAGAGGTTGTTCCTCACTTATACTGCCTCTTTTGTCTCCTGGAGCTGCGTCGTCTCTTTGTGGAAAAGAAGAAGAAGTAAACACCTTATATCTTTCATCGAAGGCAAGCTTCAGATTTCGTGGGTCACAGGTCTGTGAAAGTGGCAGTATTTATTAAGGGTATCAGAGGCTAAGAAGAAGAAAATAAGATTAGGACAATGCCCAGTTTGCTGCAAGAGAAATCAATAGCAGAAAAACTTAAACCTCTTATTGACCTCACACTGTCCTCTCTACAACATGGGATCCAAGCTCATCTCAGCGGCAAGATGAGACAAATGTCCCTATCAGCACCAGTGAACCAAACCATATCCCTCATAAGTAATACCTGTTCTCTCCCTCCCTCTCCGTCTCCAGCAGGTGCAGGACAAAGGTGGATAACCTGTTCATCACAACAACATTAATAAAGAGAGATTTGATCTTTCTGGTATGTTGGACACAAGCCACGTAGGGCTTTATAATCAGCACTTTGAATTGTGCCTGGAAATGGACCGGTAGCCAGTGAAGTTGTTTTAACAAGGGAGCAGCATGCTTTTTTGTATCCAGTCCAGTCAGCAGTTTGGCTGCAGCATTCTGAACCAGCCGGAGCTTCTGAACACTTTTCAAAGGCAGCTCCACATAGAGAGTCAAGAGTCTTATAGTAGTCCAGTTGGGTTGTAACTAAGGGATGTATGGCTAGCGCAATCCAGCCAGATGGGTGGGGTATACAACAACAACAACAACAACAACAACAACAACAACAACAACAACAACAGATGCATCACTGTGGCCAGTAAATGATGGGTTTCCATTCAAGCTCAGTTGTTTATTTTAAAAAAAGAAAACACTTATTAATAACTTTCACAAATAGAGCAGTTTTATAATTAATATTCTCAAAAGGCGCACTCAGTAGACTAGCCTGGTCCTAGCCTGGTTGCTGAGGTATCAATTGACAAATGGGCTGCCACTCAATCACATGTTCTACTGTCATTTAAAGAGAGAGAGAGAGAGAGAGAGAGAGAGAGAGAGAGAGAGAGTGCAAGGTCACCTCAGCTGCTCAAAAGCATGAACTAAAGTGACTTTTAATAAGATTTCCTTCATTGCCTTTGATCTTTCCAGGAAAGGGAAAGTGTGTCTATGAGCAGAGTAAATTCCTCGGAGCAAGTTGACAGAAGTAATCCTTGATTTTGAGCTATAAATCAATGTTTCTTCCAACTTTACAACTTACAGATATATTAAATCCTCTCTTGGGTAAAAGCCATTTCCCATACTCAAAGTGAAGGGAAGTTGTCTATGTTTGATACATTTATACTTGCATGCTGTAGTGGTCGTGAGTGCTGAAGGCAGCCCTGTTTAGGGAAGTTTTTAATGTTTAATGCTGTATTGTGTTTTTAATATCCGATTGGGAGCCTCCCAGAGTGGCTGGGGAAACCCAGCCAGATGGGCGGGGAATAAATTATTATTATTATTATTATTATTATTATTATTATTATTATTATTAAGGTCATTGCTTTGGGGTTTCCCATAGGCATCTGGTTGGACACCGTGAGAACAGAGGGCTGGACTAGATAGGTCTCTCATCTAATCTTTCAGGGCTCTTCTTATTAATGTGTGTTGTTGTCTCCGTTGTCTTTTATTTTTAGGAGAGTACTGGGTGGCGTCAGTGGGTGACATCAAGATAAACAGAGCTAGTTGAGAGGCAGGAAAGGATTTGGTGTGTTATTAAAGGAGAAATCAGGTTTGCTAGGAGAAATAAGAACTTCTGGAATCTGAATCTTAAGTGATTCATATATGGATGATAAAATCATAGAACTGTAGAGTTGGAAGGGATACTAAGGATCCCAATAATCATCTAGTCCAATCTCCTGTAAGGCAGAAATCACTGCTAAAGAATCCTTGACAGGTGGCCATCCAACCTCTGTTTAAAAAAAACTCCAATGAAGCCACCTTCCTAGGTAGTTCATTCCACTGTCAAACAGCTCTTTCCATCAGAATGTTTTTTCACATGTTCAGTTGGAATCTTCTTTCTTGTCATTTGTTTCCATTGCTTCAGGCCCTACCCTCCAGAGCAGCAGAAAGCAAGCTTGCTCCACCTTCCATGTGATACAGCCCTTCAGATATTTGTTGATGACTATCAGGCCACCTCTCAGTCTTCTCTTCTCTAGGCTCACATTCCCAATTCCCTCAACCATTCCTCTTAAGGCCAACGAAACAAGACAATCTCGTTCAGTCCCAATGAATGAAGTTGCTCCCTCCACACTTTGAATGTAGGGATTCTTATGGGATTTATATTTTATTTTATGAATTCTTATATATACCTTTCAGAGGGGCTGATGTGCAGATTGGCAGCTAGGCCCTATCCACCAGATTTCACACATCTCCAAACATTGCAACATGGTTTTCAGTGGCCTAAACATATGGAAATTAATTTGAATGTTGAGAGAAAATGTGCATGTAAATAAGTATTTGCATGCTATTTAAATTCACATTTAAATATGTCATTTGAAAATACATATTAAAAAAAGAAAATCAAAAAAGTAATGCAGAAATCGAACAGGATGGACTCACGAGTAGGAAACACTGAAGTAACCTGGAATGGAAATTTGAAATTACCAAGCTGAGGAAGAAGAGGAGGAGGAGAGGAGGAGGAGGGGGGAAGAGTTTGGATTTATATCCTGCCTTTCACTCCCCTTAAGGAGTCTCAAAGTGGCTAACAATCTCCTTTCCCTTCCTCCCCCACAACAAACACTCTGTGAGGTGAGTGAGGCTGAGAGACTTCAGAGAAGTGTGACTAGCCCAAGGTCACCCAGCAGCTGCATGTGGAGGAGTGGAGAAGCGAACCCGGTTCACCAGATTATGAGTCCACTGCTCTTAAAAACTACACCACACTGGAAGCCACTGTAAATGCTGTTAGGAACACGTACTTTATACTGAGTTAGACCATTGGTCCATCTCATTCAGTGTCTGTCAGGGAATGGTCAGAACAGGAAGACTGAGAACTATAGAATTCTATGATTCTATGATTCTATACACTCAGTCTGATCAGCTTCTCTCTGAAGAGGAGGAGGAGGGGGAAGTTTCCCCTCTCTTGTCTCCAGCAGTTTCAGGATGAGAGAGAGAGATGCTATACAGTTCAAGGAGGAATTGTCTAGTTATGAGATAGTGGAGGAGGAAGGGAGGTGAGAGCGCAGCCAACAGAGGCCTCCCTGGAGAGTATGGGGGAGCCTCCATCTCCACAGGCCCATCAGTACCTCCACATTCTAGAACAGAGAAGGCAGAGGGGTGGGACTCCTGGGACTTCCCATCGGCGCTCAGGATGTTTTTGGGGAACGGAAGAGGAGGGACTCCAAGTAGCAAACATCTCTTTTCGTGTTGAGACCTGGATTCTTGTCTTGCAACCAGATGACTGAATAGAAAGGACTATAAATACGAACTGCTTGTTATTCTTGCCTTTGAGGCTACCAGAGGGGGAAAGGACTCTCCATGCCTGACAGTGTCTATACTAACAGCAGGTCTTCAGGATTTCAGACAGGGGTACCCCACAGCTCTATTTGGAGATGCCAAGAACAGAACCCATGACCATCTGCACACAAATTAGATGCTGTACCATTGAGCTATACGGTTCCCTACGTAAAGTGGCACAATTGAAGGACAACTTAATATTATTATTATTATTATTAATAATAATAATAATAATAATAGCAATAGTTATTTTATTATTTACCGGTATATGTCACCCATCTGACTCGGTTGCCCCAGCCACTCTGAGTGACTCCCAACAAAGTATTAAAAACACCATAAAACATCAACCATTAGAAACATCCCTCTGTTACCAGCCCAGAGATGGAAAGAAGACAGAGTCTGTTGTGCTATTGGGTCATAAAAGCTTTGACCCAAGTGGTGCTGCTGACCGGCACTGCAATCAATCACCTTTACGATCTTCTCCGACATCAATGGCGCCCAGGCACACTTCTGCTGCGCTCTGAGTGTTTTTCAGTAGCAGGGTGAAACGCAGCGATGGGATGGCTTGTTGAGGTCTGCTTCGTGGTGTCTTGAAATAACTTGACACACACCAGTGCTACTAATCTAACTAAGCTTTATTTAGTAGCGCACACACAAGTCCTACAGACTCGAGCTGCATGTCTGCAGCAAACAAAGAAATCACATTCAGCAGTAAGAGTAGCACAAAGCATGCTAAGCAGACTAAGGGGAAAGTGAAACCAAACCTCCCCTTTTCTAGACAAAGGAAAAGTGCCCGTATTACAGTGGGCAAGGCTCCCAGGATCAGAACGCCTCTTGCATCATTAACTCTAAGATGCCCAGAAAACCTGACAGAGTCCCTACCGGAGAAGAATGGCAGATTAACATGATGGACTATGCCGAATTGGCAAAAATGACCGGAAGAATCAGAAACCAGGGAGACCAAAATCACACTTGTAGTTCAATGCTGAAATTTGGGTATAATGGAGATTTAAAAGATTTGGATTAATAGAAAAGATGCAGGAGGAAAAGGTTAATATAAGGACCCACAAAGGGGAGGAGGGAAGTTCAGGAGATTCTTCGGAATTCTCTTTTTATGTTGGTTGTTGGGTAATTGATTGTAAATTTCTAAAATCCGAAAAACTAAATAGAATTATAAAGAAAAATAATAGAAACTTCCATGAACAGGGCTTAGCAATCAGTGGCAAGTGGTGGCCCTGAGAGTTCTCCTGTGTGGGAACAATATTGGATTTGGTTACTTTGGCTCAGGCTTCCTCTATCTCAGCCCTCCAGATGTTTTTGGCCTACAACTCCCATGATCCCTAGCTAGCAGGACCAGTGGTCAGGGATGATGGGAATTGTAGTCTCAAAACATCTGGAGGGCAGAGGTTGAGGAAACCTGTTTTTGCTCATCAGCCAGAGGTCCTATACATATTCACACAGAAGTATGTACCACTTAGTTCAATAGTCTTGCTCCCAGGAAGAGATGGAGGAGAAATCTGGCCCTGGTTGCATTTTCCCTAGTGACTGTATCTAATTCTCACTTCCTGGAACTATCAGGAAACTGAACTACAGCTATCCTTTGAAACCTGCACGTCTCTGAATATCACAGTGGCGTGAAGCTAAACTCAAATGGGGTCTGTAGGTTTCATTGGAACAACTTGAAATTTACACGCAGCGCTAGAATCGGGGTAAGGTACAAGGATGACATCGAGCCCAGCTAATTAGCAGCACTGTAGGGTTACCTCCGGAGGTCTCCAGTTTTTTAATGGAATAATTATAATGATATTTTATCCACATATCGTTCTTAAATAATTACATAGTATCAGTTAGTCTGGTTACCTCTACACAGAGCAGGCCAGTCACTCTGGGAGGAAGCAGGACAGGAAATATTAATTGATGTCAGGCTGGTTCCTGCAGCTATTATTAAACATGTGATTTGGCTAGAGGAGGAGGGGGATATTGTTAGATACTTATCCCAGAAGAGCAAGTCTGTTAGCAGGTAGGATAGGCAAATGTCAATGTCTGTTTATATCATAGAATTGTAGAGTTGGGAGCAGTGTCAGATTTACGTATGATGATGATGATGATGATGATGATAATAATAATAATAATAATAATAATAATAATAATAATAATAATAATATTTTTTTAAAAAAAAAAACAACCCAAAACTTTTATTTGTATCCCGCCCTCCCTGTCCGAAACTGGGCTCAGGGCAGCTAACATCAAATGTATAACTTTGGTATAAATTCAAACGGTAGTTAAATTACCTCCTAAAAAGAAGTCAGGATCAAATTAAATTCTAATTAGATGACTTTCCGCAGGATTAGGGTTGGGGTATAAGCTAAACAAGCTATACCTTAGGGCCCCACTCTCCTAGGGGCTCCCCACCAAAATTTCACTATTAATATACTTCTTCTTAATTGTTCCAGTTACAGGTAGGTAGCCATGTTGGTCTGCCATAGTAAAATAAAATAAAATAAAAAAATAAAATAAAAAATAAAATAAAATAAAATAAAATAAAATAAAATAAAATAAAATCTTCCAGTAGCACCTTAGAGACCAACTAAGTTTGTTCTTGGTATGAGCTTTCATGTGCATGGTATCTGAAGAAGTGTGCATGCACACGAAAGCTCATATCAAGAACAAACTTAGTTGGCCTCTAAGGTGCTACTTGAAGGAATTTTATTATTTTTTATTTTGTTCTTCTTAATTGTATTTCAGTTCAACAATTACTTTGATAGCGACAAATTGTTGTGGACACAGGAGAGTAGGACATATAAAGGGCCCCATTACCTTCAGTAGCTTAGAGCCTCATCAAACCTAAATCTGGCCCTGGTTGAGTGAGACCCCAAGAATCATCCAGTCCAACCCTTTGCAATGCAGGAAACTCAGCTAAAGCATCCATGACAGATGGCCATTTAACCTCTGCTTAAAAACCTCCAAGGAAGGAGAGCCCACCACCCCTCATGGGAGTATGTTCCACTGTCAAACTGCTCTTGACAGCAGAAAGTTCTTCCTGGTGTTTAGTTGGAATCTCCTTTCTTGTAACTTGAATCTGTTGGTTTGAGTCCTACCCATTGCAGCAGCAGAAAACAATGGTAGTTCATTATTTTTCCAGTCTTGAGTTCAGCTCTCCAGATTGCGGGGTGGAGAATAGTGATTTGCAATAATCAGTGGTCATTAGAAAAATAGTTCATTAGACAGAACCAATATTTTGTCAAAGGATGCAAGTGGCGCTGGGGGTTAAACCACAGAGCGTAGGGCTTGCCGATCAGAAGGTTGGCGGTTCGAATCCCCATGATGGGGTGAGCTCCCATTGCTCGGTCCCTGCTCCTGCCAACCTAGCAGTTCGAAAGCACAAAGTGCAAGTAGATAAATAGGTACCACTCTGGCGGGAAGGTAAACGGCATTTCTGTGCACTGCTCTGGTTCGCCAGAAGTGGCTTTGTCATGCTGGCCACATGACCCGGAAGCTGTATGCCGGCTCCCTCGGCCTATAGAGCGAGATGAGCGCCGCAACCCCAGAGTTGTCACGACTGGACCTAACAGTCAGGGGTCCCTTTACCTTTACCTTTAATATTTTGTGATGAATTCAGAACTGTTAGTTAGTTAGTTAGTTTGTTGTTGTTGTTGTTGTTGTTCAGTCGTTCTGTCGTGTCCGACTCTTCGTGACCCCATGGACCAGAGCATGCCAGGCACCCCTATCCTCCACTGCCTCCCGCAGTTTGGCCAAACTCATGCCAGTCACTTCGAGAACACTGTCCAACCATCTCATCCTCTGTCGTCCCCTTCTCCTTGTGCCCTCCATCTTTCCCAACATCAGGGTCTTTTCCAGGGAGTCTTCTCTTCTCATGAGGTGGCCAAAGTACTGGAGCCTCAACTTCAGGATCTGCCCTTCCAGTGAGCACTCAGGGCTGATTTCTTTAAGGATGGATAAGGATGGATAAGTTAGTTAGTTAGTTAGTTAGTTAGTTAGTTAGTTAGTTAGTTAGCTAATTAGTTATTTCATACAGTTTATACATTGCTTGATTGTTAAAAAACAAAACAAAACAAAAAAACCACCCTCAAAGCAGTTTAGATGGGCTGGCTGAAGACATACCTAGTTACAAAGGCATTTCTTTGCTCTCCCAACCCAAGTCTCCTATTCAAATCACTATATTCTTTTAATTGAATTTAATATATATGTCCATGGAGTTTTCTTGGCAGGGATATTGGAGTGGCTTGCTAGTTCCTGCTCCAGGTGGATCACATTTAGTCAAAACTCTCCACTATGACCTGTCCATCTTGGGTGGCCCTGCATGGCATAGCTCATAGCTTCTCTGAGTTATTCAAGCCCCTTCGCCACGACAAGGCAGTGAGTTTGACCAAACTGCGGGAGGCAGTGGAAGACAGGAGTGTCTGGCGTGCTCTGGTCCATGGGGTCACGAAGAGTCAGACACAACTAAACAAGAACAACATATGTGTGTGTGTGTGTGTGTGTGTGTGTGTGTGTGTGTGTGTGTGTGTTTTAATTATGGGGATTTATATTTTAATGGAATTGATTTATTGGGGATTTTAATTATGGTGCATTTTTAATTACTGTGCATTGCAACAGTGTTTTCTAAAATGTTTAAGTGTCTACTTGGCATTCAGCAGCACATTCATTCAACCATCACCGCCATCTTCTGGTCCAAAGATCTAGAGAGCCATGCCTTGTAACTCTGAGTAAGAGCCAGGTGGTCCATCCCCAAAACAAGTTATCCATACTGAGGAAATGAGCAGAGCTGAAATCTGGTTGCATCAGATTGATCCTTCAAACTTTCTACCAGGAGTGAAGTCACCAGGGACGTCCCACACAGATCAGCCCTGGGGTTCATTATTTTTTTGTATTCTAAATAAGGTGAGGGGAGCCTCTTGCCCTCTCCATCTGTTCTTTTGGAGGGTACACCCTCTTGCCCAGTGGCTCCCCCTGTTCCCAGGCCATGCCCCTCACCTGCCTCTCTTTGCACCCTCCTTGAATGCTGTTGACTGGCTGAGATGTCCCCTTGAACTCTGATAATGCTTCTTGTTTTCCTTGATGGACAACAGAGGGGTGTGCATGTAGGAACTAGCCTGCTTTGCAAAGGTAAAACTTTTGCCTCCTTTTGCCTTTGGCCTCACGTGTAGCCCCTGGAAGTCTTTCTGGAAGAGAATGTGGCCCTCAGACTGAAAATGCTTCCCTGACCCTGTTCTGAACTGTCACCTCCAAATCTACTTTTCCATAAGAAGTAGTCGGAGTATCGAAAACTTATCTGTCCATGATCTACCTGTGATCAGCTGGGGAAGGGAGGAAGAAATAGGAATTTTAAAGGGCTCGGCTGTCAGTGTGATGGGAGTGGAGAGGAAGCTGTTGAGATCAATCAAAAGGAGAGGATTAGAACAATCCTGGTCTCCAGAGTAATCGTCTTTGAGAATTCATTGCTATGATTGCTTTTTTGATATTCGATTATTTAAGTGAATAAACTTTGCTTTTATTATCCCACATATTGGCTACTGCTTGTTTAAGGCTGCAATCCTAAACATACACATATTAACTAGAAAGTAAGCCCAACTGGCGTGCTCTGGTCCATGGGGTCACAAAGAGTCAGACACAACTGAATGACTGAACAACAACAACAAAGCCCAGCTGAGCACAATGAAACTTACTTCTGAATAAGTCTTTAGGGTTGCATAATAAAGGGCTGGACCAAGTTGACTGGAAGAGCTACTCTAAGCTTACACTTAACATACATAATAGCAATTATACCAGCAATCATACAGAACAGCCTTAAATCTGACATACAAAATTCAAGTTTCCAAAGTGAAATTTGAAAATGTTCAGTTTTGTGAAGTTCTGAATATTCTAACATGTTTGCTTCATCTTTTGTTCCATCCAAGTCTTGTATCAATCTGAAAAAATATATTAATAGATCTATTTTCACTAATGGACACGCTATTGATAATGCAGGAGGCGAGTGCTTTTGCGCGATCAGGCGGAGTCCCCCAAACCCCAGGCAGCCCCCGAGCGGAATAATGACACAAGACAACGTGCTATGGGATTAAAATTGGCCACAACTTTATTAAGATTCAGATGTAGGGAGACCTTGGCTCAGGCATTGGGCGTTTATCCTTCCCAGCCCCCAGCCGGGGATCTGGGTAACTTCAGGGTTATCCAGCATGTGAGGGGATTGGGCTGGCTCTGGAGAACATGTGGTCAAGCAGAGAGCCCGCCCCCCTGTTCGCTGCCACTGGAGGGGGAGGGCAATGACAACCTCTAGGCGTATGGGCCAATGCCTCCCCCCAAGACCCCTTTAACGGGAACCCCACCCCACCCCCCATTTAGGAAGATGACTAAAGGATTCCGCCCAAGGCCTGCAACCGCCAAAGTTGTGACGAATTGCTACGGGAAAGGCGAAACCTGCCAATGCAGGGAAATTCCTTTCCGGCCCTTCAACAGCGGCCTTGACATAGCAGCGCCTGCGTACCTGTGGAGAAGAGGTTAACCTGCAAAAATAAGCGTTAATTGAGGGAGTGGAGGGAGGGAGAAGCTCTGGAGCTCACTGCTGCTTCCCAGGTAAGCTACACCCTCGATTATGTGTGCTGTGTGGTCCCTCCTCCTACCTGGCCAAACCCCCGGCAGCACCTCCCCAGGCGGGATTGGCGGCTGACTGGGGTAGGCGGAGACCACAGGTATCCTGCCTGGGAAGGTGGTGCCAGTCCGAACTGCCAGGTGCTGCACTGGGATCCAAGGGGGCTGCGTGCAACCACGGAAAATGCGCACCCCATTTAATGTGGGGAACGGTCATTATGTATTACTGTACTCCAGTTCTGGGTTGTTGACACTGAAATAAGGCAAGAGAAGCTAGACATGGTGAACCTGATAGGCTTTTTCTTTAGTGCAAATGCTATTGTGCCGCCTTCCGCTCTTGACACTATCGTCTCAACAGCCTCAATGGGCTTCTAATCTGAAACTGCTCCAACTGACAGCCCAATATCTCCACTGATAGCCTGCCAAAGTCCCATAGATGCTGTAATTAATGGGAGTGTATGAGCAGCTGTAATTGACGTTCTAATCAATAAAGGTTTACTCAACAAACCTGCAAATGGCTTTCAATCGGTTCCCGGGAGCCGTCTTAATGTCAGTGGAAGGGTATGATTGTCCACAAACAGTTTCAGCTAAAATGGTGAGTGAATGCCAAGCACAAGGCAGAGTTCAGGTGGCCAGTAAACTCCATTCATTTTCATTAGAGCACACCTGCCAACATTTCTCAATGAAAATAGAGACGTCATTTTACTATTTCTACCCCACACATCTTACTGGGTTGCCCCAGCCACTCTGGGTGGCTTCCAACATATACAAAAACATAACAAAAGCATTAAACATTTAAAAAACAAAAACAGAAAACACTTCACTACACAGGATTGCCTTCAGACACCTCGGGGGTCAGATAACTCCATACCCTCCAACATTTCTCCGATGAAAATAGGGACGTCCTAAGGAAGAACGGGACATTCCGGGATCAAATCAGAAATCAGGGACGTCCCTGGAAAATAGGGATACTTGAAGGGTCTGTTAGAACACTGGGGAAAGTGGGCGATCAGATTCACACTTGGAATTGCCCATTCAAATGCAGCAAAACTATGAACTAAGAAATGCGAGTGCAGAGAGGCAGGGGCACCCCAGCGAGCCCGCTGGCATACCGGGCGCCCCCTCCCCAACCCGCCCCCGCCACCACGGGCGGGCGGGCGGGCGCTCGCGCACCGACGGGCAAGCTGCAAGCCAGCTGCACTCCGGAGCCCCAGCTGGAGCGCTGGGAAGGGTGCGCAAAGCCCCGTGCCGCTCCAGCACCACGCCCCTCATCCCCCGCTCGCCCACCCCCCCTCCCGAGGGGCGGCCAGCACGGGAGGGAGGCAGGCGGAGAGGCGGCCCACCGGGGGCGCCGAAGGATTGTCACGCCACGGCGCCCGATCCCTTTAAGAAGGCCCTGGGGGGAACTTTCTCCCCTGTGGACAAGCTTCTAGGGGAATCTCGTGCTGGTGGTGGGCGGACCAGAGGGAAAAGTGGGTGGGGAAATGAATGCAAGTTTACTTATGTACAGTCAATACAGACGGTCAGTATTTTGTGGGATGGATTCAAGTAAATACCAGTGACGTGCTGGCGATATCCTGCCCCCATCGATTGTTCAGCCGCAGTATTTTTTAACCAGCTGGAGCCTCCAGAACAGGCCCAAGGGTAGCCCTACATAGAGCACATTGCAATCCCTAACCTCTCCTGTTAACATAATCTAAGAAGAACTTGCTGAATCAGGCCAATGGCGTCTTGTTCTCACAGTAACCAACTAGATGTCTATGGGAAACCAGCAAGCAGGATTCGAGCCAGGGGTGCCAGCTGGAATAAAATATTGGGGGGGGGGGTGGAAGCTAGGTGAGCCCTGCCGAACATGATAAATCACAAAATGTGGCTCGTGCACACCATTTGAATGGCAAGGCCCATCAACTTGGAGCCCCCCCCCCAAATATTGCATTGGGGTGCTGAAAGGACCTCGGCCCCTAGGAGCTGGCTCTTATGATTCAAGCACACGAGCACTTTCCCCTCCTGTGGTTTTCCAGCAACTGGTATTCAGAAGCATTGCTGCCTCCAACTTTGGAAACAAAATAAAAAAATTCCTTCCGGTAGTACCTTAGAGACCAACTGAGTTTGTTATTGGTATGAGCTTTCGTGTGCATGCACACTTCTTCAGAATATCTGAAGAAGGTGGTATCTGAAGAAGTGTGCATGCACACGAAAGCTCATACCAATAACAAACTTAGTTGGTCTCTAAGGTGCTACTGGAAGGATTTTTTATTTTATTTTGTTTTGACTATGGCAGACCACCACGGCTACTACCTACCTGTAACTCCAACTTTGCAGAGAGAGAGAGCATAGCCATCATTGCCTTTGATCAGGGGCGTAGCAAGGGGGGGTGAGGGCTGCCCGTGTTCCATAATGGAGGGGGTGACAAATTATCAAGGAACAATTTATTTATTTATTTTAAAATGATTTATTAATTTTTTTAAAAAAATATTTTTTTTGAATTAATTTTTTTTAAATGCCTGCTCCGAAGGTCTTATCTTACTATACTAGGGATTATATAGCTATATATGAAATTTCATGCATATCGGTTAATATCTTGACCCTCCTCCACCAAAATAGCTCTTCACTTGTCTGTTTTCCTATGCCATGGAGGCTGAAATTTGCAATGGAGGCTGAACACTTACTGTTCCCAACCCTAACCCTGTGGAAAGCCATCTAATTAAGACTTTAATTTGATTTTGAGATGCTTTTAGGAGGTAATTTAATTATTGTTTGATTTTATACCAATGTTATGTATCTGATGTTAGCCACCCTGAGCCCGACTTCGGCCGGGGAGGGCGGGATATAAATAAAAGTTTTTATTATTATTACTTGTTATTATTCCTTTGTAAGAAAATATGAAATAACGTAAAACCATTTTTGGGGGGGGGATCAATGGGGGGGTTGACAAGAAATTTTCCACACCGGGTACCACCTGACCTTCCCATGCCTGGGGGGGGGTGGACAAAAATTTTTTTTTGCCTCCGGGTACCAATTTACCTTGCTATGCCCCTGCCTTAGATGATGCCTCCTCAAATTCAATATCTAATCCTCTTTTAACACCAACTAGGTCAGTGGTTGTCAATGCCTCCTGTGCACTGCATTAAGAAGTGTTTTCTTTTAGATAAAATCAAATAAATAGTAAACAAAAAAATTATCTGTCCTGAATCTACAGTAGTTGGACTGGGAAAGAATGCTGGCCGAGACCCTGCGAAGGCACTTTCCATAGGAGCAGATTTCACTGAGCTAGTCATAGCAATCGTCTAAGTATGGCTGCTGACATCTTAACCTAAATCCACAGCCCATTCTCCTAATGAATTCCATTTCATTTCTATTCCTCCGGCTGATGAGGTCATCCAATTTATCCCGCATAATTCCCCAGTCCTTCTCTGTAACGAACAATGCCTCTTAGCTTGATGCCATTTGCAAAGTCTCATCAGCGGAAGACGTACTTCCCCTCCCCCAGATCACAAACACAAATATTGAATAAAATAAAGCCTGGGGCTGATCCCTAAGGGATGTCACCGGTGAACTTCTCTCCAGGTAGAAAGTTTGCCTTTTAGCAAATTCCACTGCCTTCCTCCCTTGAACAAGTGTCTGACAATAGTCATGCCAATAGCCATCATTCAGTGGTTGAAGAAATAATTTATTTCTGAGCACTGAATAAACCAGGATTCCAGTTCTAGATTATTCACTTGGAAGTCTGGTTGGACACAATTCTGCCTAGGGCTGAGCCTAAATTCCTTAGTCAATAATTTTCTGATAAAGAGGGCACGCATTGCGGTGAGACCTGGTAACCAAACCCTGTGTTGTGGGTGGGTACGATTGGATAGCCACAACACCCTATTGGTATGTCCCTTGTTGCTGGGCTTAATCAGGCCAATCGGATGCTAGTCAAATGGATCAAGGGACCTATATATGCCCATGCATGTGACCCAGAGCTTCCTCTTTTGGTCAGTATATCAGAACACCCACCTAAGGTAAAGGTAAAGGGGCCCCTGATCATTAGGTCCAGTCGTGTCCGACTCTGGGGTTGCGGCGCTCATCTCGCTCTATAGGCCAAGGGAGCCAGCGTTTGTCCACAGACAGCTTCCAGGTCATGTGGCCAGCATGACTAAGCCACTTCTGGCGAACCAGAGCAGCGCACGGAAACGCGTTTACCTTCCCACCAGAGCGGTACCTATTTATCTACTTGCACTTTGATGTGCTTTTGAACTGCTAGGTGGGCAGGAGCTGGGACCAAGCAACGGGAGCTCACCCCGTGGCAGGGATTCGAACCGCCGACTTTCCGATCAGCAAACCCTAGACTCTGTGGTTTAACCCACAGAGCCACCTGGGTCCCTGTACACCCGCCTACCTCTCCCTAATTTTAGGGCTTGTGCTCTTGACCTTGCTATCCCGACATGTGTTGTCTGTCATTGGGACAGGGGCACAGCAGGAATTTCCCCAACTTGGCTGATTGGCTGGTGCCATTTGGGTTTCGCCTGCCGTGTAGCAAATCGTCACAACTTGTAAGGTTGCGGATAGGCTCTGGTTCAGGTAATAGGGATGGGGGAGCACTCTCGCCATCCCTATGCAAAGGGTATTCCATTAAAGGAATCCAGGGACTCAATGGTTTGGTCAACCCTGAGAGGGGTTGTGCCCGTGCCTGAGTCCAGGGGGACATCTGGGTGGTGGACTAGCCTGACCCCAGCTTTCCGCTGTTCCAGGTGTTCACCCTAGGCTGACCTATGCTGGTGCCCTGGGTCAGCGCTACCTGCAACAGTGCAGGGAGCTAGTCAAACCAGAGCCTATGCAACCACTCACTTGCTGTAATCAATAAAGTTGTGGCCTAAATTCTGCCAAAAACCAAACCAAAATTTGAGTCTTGTCTGAATTTATTTGGGGTCAGGTTAAAAGGTATGAACACGCAACTTAAGTTTGAAAACTTCCCTTCTGGAGTTCTGGGTGGATGGGGAGGGGGGAGCTTAGCCATTCCAACAGTTTGATGTTCTCTATGCTGGACAGAGGCACAGTCAAAGACACCGATGTGGAATGAAGTCCCCCCCCCCAGTCCTTTTGCATGTAACACAGGTCCTTTGCCACTAAAATACTTCCCTTCCTTGTAGTTCTAACTCAGTCTTCTCCAGCACATGGTAATCTGCTGTGCTAGGAGGCATTTTAAGTGGGCATTCATTTTTTTATAAGAGTTTATTAAATCTTAACAATAAAACACACACAAAATACAACAAAACACTACAAAATACTACAAAACTACAAAAAATAACATAAAAATCAAAACACAAAAATACAAAAATCTTAACAAACAAACACTTATTTAACTATCCTTATAATATTCCTAACATTGTTTTGGGACCTCCTCACATCCTCTCTTCTGCGTTCATTTCTAATCTTCTTTAGTAATTTTATAACATTATAAAATCATCATTCTCATCTAATCTTAATCTTTATACACAATAATCATCATTTTACTCTAATGTTAATCCTAAGCATATTTTTTTATTTTCTTTTTTTTTTATTAAAGATTTTCAAAGGTGGTACAATGTCTCTCTCAAGTTTTTCCATATAACATTTTTATAAAGTGTTAGAAATCACCCCAGAATTGATCTTACTAAACATCTTCCAAGACAATAATGCCCACCTACAACACAAAGAACTCATAATCCATCTACTCTCAGCATCCAGAAACATCATAACCAGACACTGGAAAGACCTGTCAGGAGTAAACATGGACCAATGGTACCAAGCAGTATGGGAAACAGCCCTACTAGAAAAACTAACCAGTAAACTGAAACTGACACGGGGACAAACTGAAGAAGACACCTTCACCCCGGTATGGTTCCCCTTCATCACATACACAAGCCCAACAAGACATATTTAAGTGGGCGTTCGAACCTGGACTGCTGCATGGAAAAAGAACCACCTTGGCTTCTTGGCTGATTCGACCAACTGCAAACTGGCTCTCAGAGCTCGGTGTTGAGGCTGTCAGGTGCTCTAAGGGTTAAAGAGCGGCAGAAGAAGGAAAGAGCCAGGAAAGGAAGTACTCAAGCCCCATTAATTGGACTCAATCAATGCCTGCAGTGCCAAGCAATGGCCAAGGGGAAGAGGAGAATGGTATTGCTTCTGAGGGCACTTTCCAAGCAAATTCCCCCAGCACCTGTGGCTACGGCTTGAACCTTAAAAAGTGCTGCTCAGTCCCACTGGAGGCTGTGGATACAAGAGTGCTTCAATTCCAATAAATCCAGAAAATTGACATTTCCAAAAATAGCCGCCTTTCAGTCTATTTCCAGATAATTACCACCCTTGAGAATTAGAAGCATTAAGCGCACCGTGAGTCTCCCACAGACTCCAGGGTATGAGTCAGCTCCCGGTGGCCACACCCCTTTCCTGTCTCTGCTGGCTAATTATCAGATTTCTGCTTTCATGCACAGGATGTTGAGGAGCTGCCGAAGAGGAAAGCTTTGCAAACTTGGGGGGGGGGGTCCTTCGGCTACGGGCCCTGCAAAGGGTAGGCAGGAAACTGACCTCGGCAGGTTCAGGTTTCCAAATTGGCGGTGCTTGATGGATTGGAGTCAGTGTCTGCAAGCTGGGATGGTGGCAAACTAATTTCAAAGAGGTTAGGGCTTTTGATCCTTTGTATGCCGAGAGGGCTTTCTCCGGCACAAAAAGTCCCATTGCTGGAATGCAGGTCTATGCAAAAAAAGACCTCAGAATCTGCACACACCCCTCCTCTTGAGGGTCTGGTCTGTGGATAAAAACCAGGGAAATGTCACAGTTTTACTGAACGCCACATTTTCCACTTTAGGTTCATGTCCCGTTACTTTACAGCAAGGCCTTTATAAAATTTGGGGAATATACCACAGAGCTAGGTCCCAAAAGCACAGTGCTTTTGCCGACAAAAGGTTGCAAAAAAGTGTATATTATTGTGGTTGTTGTTATTATTCTTAATTTATGAATGACTTTGGTCTGCAGGAGAGCTTCTACAAGTAAAGGTAAGGGTAAAGGGACCCCTGACCATTAGGTCCAGTCACGGACGACTCTGGGGTTGCAGCGCTCATCTCACTTTACTGGCCGAGGGAGCTGGCATACAGCTTCCAGGTCATGTGGCCAGCATGACTAAGCCGCTTCTGGCGAACCAGAGCAGCACACAGAAACACCGTTTACCTTCCCGCCGGAGCGGTACCTATTTATCTACTTGCACTTTGACGTGCTTTTGAACTGCTAGGTTGGCAGGAGCTGGGACCGAGCAACGGGAGCTCACCCCATTGCGGGGATTCGAACCGCCGACCTTCTGATCGGCAAGCCCTAGGCTCAGTGGTTTAAGCCACAGCGCCACCCGCATCCCTTTAATCAGAGTAGACCCACTGAAATTAATAGACTTAAAGACATTGACTCTGTAAAGCATATCTTGCTGCACTGCGTGAAATTCGAGCAAGCCAGGGATGAACTGATATTACCCTTGTTAAGACTTTTCCCGGGAAAATCAGAGGCTTACTATGTCAGGTTCCTACTGGAAGACCGGATAAATGATAGAACATTAGCAGTGGCGAAGTTTCTATCGGTGGTGGCAAGAACAAATGATCTCTCTTCCTAAGTCTGTACATAATGCTTATATAATCTGAAGGTGGGCAGTCAAAACTGTGAACTGTTTTATAATGAATTGTTGGGTCTCTGGACCGTAATAAAGATTATTATTATTATTAATAGACTTAAGTTAATCGTGTTCATTAACCTCAGTGGGTGTACCCAGAGTAGGACTAACAATGGCTGCAAACTAAAGTATGCGCTCTATCGCTGAGCCAGACCCCTTCACCTCCACCCAGTTTCAGGCAACCCTGTATAACATAGCCCACAGTTCAGCAGACTTCCCTTCCAACCCCACTAGGGAAGCTTTCTGGGGCCTGCAGAGGGAGATGGGGGAAAACAGAAAGTTCAACTGAATGAGCTGCCTTCCGCTTGTGCAACAGTTTCCCATCTTTATCCACTATTGCTGCTTCGCTCTTCATGTTGACTCAGCAATGGCGTAACTGCAATATGTGATTCGGCAGTGCAGCAAATACAGCGAATTATCAGTTCCTTACTTAGCTGTCTCCGTTCCTTCCGCCTCTTTGTTACGTGGGTCCCTGTCCCTTAGATTCCTTACATCCTAGGAACACTTCCCAGTCATTAGCCTTAATTAGGCATTAGAGGCATTAGAGACAAACTGACTGCTCCCAGACAAACTGACTGCTTTTCCTTCCCCCACAGAAACATCACTGCAAGCTGATGCATTCCTTGAGCATTCCATGCCATCACAAAGCCTCGGCCAATAACCAAAGGCACCACAAGTACCATACAATCTGGACTGTGTAGGTGTGTTTGCTATGAAATATTCCCGCTGTATTTCTTAGAAGTTAAATTCAAGGGTGTTTGAATTACCAAGAGCTCCTTCCCCCCCCCCCCACTTAGCTTTCTTTCCGCCGCCGACACTATAAAAACGATGTTTTCAATAATATATGGCCTTTCAGATAGTCAGAACTCTCTTGGTGAAATATAGATGAGAACACTCCATCCAACCAACAGCTATGATTCATTTATCATTGTGTGTTCTGCAAAGGATGCTGGAAAGTCCAGTCTAGCTTTTGGTGACTGTTGTTGTGGTCCTGGACTGTATCTGTCATCCATCCTCTGGCTTGTAACATAGTAATATTGCCACATGAACATTTTTACAGTGTGCCAACCGCGAGGAAAGGGAGAGAATTAAAATGCACAGTGACTACATTAATTCTGAGTTTCCATCCAGGCTCATTAAGTAAGTTGCTTTGACTGGGTCAACCAAAAGATTATGCACCCAGCGCTCAGATTTTGCTGTTGACCTTCTGTGCTCATACGTTACAATCAGTAATTTCACTGCTAACCTTTCATTCCGGGTATATAAATAATATATCACCAGGCCAACAATAGATAAAACATGAAAGGAATATATCTGAGCTCCGGAGTGATGCCTTTTTCATCACAAAATGTTAATTATTGCTAGCCTTTTGCAAGAGTAATTGGAGGAGGGGGATAGAAAGGTGTGTGTGTGAACATATATACAGGCTTATTTATACATCAGATTTATCTGTATGTCAGTTTTATAGACTTGAACTAGATTCAGAAACTCTGATAAATGGCAAGCAATGCTTACCAACCTTTTAGAACTTCTTTTCTTTGCATTGAATTGCCCTCTTGATCCCAAATGAGGCAGAGATGTACACCCACCCACTGCCTTAAAGATGTTCAAGTCTTATCAGATTGCTTTTTAACTTCTTAAAATTCCTGTGATATTTCACCTGGGTGAAACCTCTGTAATAGCCTTGACTTTTACTTTAGGTGAAACCTGATACAGTCGTACCTCAGGTTACAGACGCTTCAGGTTACAGACTCCGCTAACCCAGAAATAGTACCTCGGGTTAAGAACTTTGCTTCAGGATGAGAACAGAAATCGCGCGGTGGCAGTGGGAGGCCCCATTAACTAAAGTGGTACCTCAGGATAAGAACAGTTTCAGTTTAAGAATGGACCCACTGGCGTAGGAAGGGCGGGGCGTAGGGAGCATGGCACCCCGGGCAGCGGGATCCCGATAGGGTTCCATCTCAGCGCGCCACGCCCCCAGAATGCATGCCACGCCCCTGCGGGCAGCGTGCCCTGGCCCCAGAACGTGCGCCACGCCCCTGCGGGCAGCACGCCACACCCCCAGAATGTGTGCCACGCCCCCAGAATGCACGTCAGCCCAGCCCCTGCCCCGCCTGCTTCCCACCCCCGTCGCCAGAGCATGAAGCTTCGCCACTGAATGGACCTCCAGAATGAATTAAGTTCTTAACCCGAGGTACCACTGTAACAGCTTAAAGACATGGAATCTCCCTCCCTTTATAGTCAACAGATGACTATTCAGCTTCTGCTTGAAGACCTTCACTGTGGAAAAGCCTATCATGCTTCTAGACTCTAGAATCGGGTCCACTGTCAAACAGTTCTCAACATTAACAGTCTCCTAATATTCAACTGCAGTATGCTCTCCTGTTAACTTAAGCCAGATGTAGGCCAACCTGGCCCTCCAGATGTTTTTGGCCTACAACTCCCATGATCCCTAGCTATCAGGACCACTGGTCAGAGATCATGGAAATTGTAGTCCCAAAACATCTGGAGGGCTACTTTTGCCTATGCCTGACTTAAGCCCATTTATGAACATAAGAAGATTCCTACTAGCCCATGGCCCATTTAGTCCAACATCCTGTTAACACAGCAGTCAACCAGATGCCTGTGGGAAGCCCAAAACAAGACCTAAGCACAACAGTTTGTGATTCTTGGCAACTGTGTCAGAGGAGGCCAAGCACAGAGCCAAGTGTGGCACAGTTTCAGTGACCGGCTCCTCTCCTCATTGCAGGAGATCTTGGGGCCCTTACCGGACCTCAATGGTGCAGGCTGTTCTGTTAAATTGCAAACCACCTGAAAGAGTCTCCTGCTGCTGTTTTCTGCAGATGCAATAGAGGCAGTGAAGAAGGTCCACTTTGCCGTCACCATCTCCACTTGGTAGGCTTGATGTTGATCTCTAACCCATGTCTGGTCAGATTCAGAATGAGTTTTCCGCCACTGGTGCTCTGGCTGTCTCAGCAATTGTTTCATTTGCCCTCAGCTCCAGGGAAATCCACAGGGCTGTCCAGGCTCCATGCAATCAGAGAGGGCACTTTGGAGCCAGACAGTCAATAGTCCTGGTTAACTCCACATTCCAGCAGGCCACCAGGGAATCAGCTGAAAGGCCATCAACATGGGATAAAACATCCCCTAC
The DNA here is from genome assembly GCA_900245905.1 of Lacerta viridis. Classification (NCBI taxonomy): domain Eukaryota; kingdom Metazoa; phylum Chordata; class Lepidosauria; order Squamata; family Lacertidae; genus Lacerta; species Lacerta viridis. The sequence continues at coordinate 314,978 of OFHU01004224.1, read as the reverse complement.
CACTCTCTAGAATTGATGCTTTTGAATTATGGTGCTGGAGGAGACTCTTGAGAGTCCCATGGACTGCAAGAAGATCAAACCTATCCATTCTGAAGGAAATCAGCCCTGAGTGCTCACTGGAAGGACAGATCCTGAAGCTGAGGCTCCAATACTTTGGCCACCTCATGAGAAGAGAAGACTCCCTGGAAAAGACCCTGATGCTGGGAAAGATTGAGGGCACAAGAGAAAGGGATGACAGAAGACGAGATGGTTGCTGTATAGCAATGAAGACCTTGAGTTCTGAGCTGGCCCTTGGAATGCTAGCAGAGAAATGTCTACGATAAATAATACAGCAGGAAGGGAGGAGGTTCCCAGTGAGTGGGGAAAACAAATTTTACATCAAAGTAGGCATCTCTTTGACCCTCATCTCGACCCTTCTAGGGTAGTAGAAGCTGTTTACCTACTTACGCTGTTTATTCATAATCTGTCCTTCAGGAGGTTCAAGGCTAGCTTGCACAACATTAAAATTACAAGAAAACAAATTAAAAGAAAAACATGAAAACAAAGACACTGGAGCAGAACCCTGATATGGAAGAGCAGCATAAAAGGGGGGCAGTGCTAGAGGCTTAAGCACACCAATTATTATTATTATTATTATTATTATTATTATTATTATTATTATCTCACAAACACATTATTTCCCTCCCATTGACACTCTTACTGAAGGAACTGGCAGGCTGCACCCTGAACCTTGTTTTCTCAACTGGGCAGGAAGATGTTCTGAAAGTGGTTGGTGGGGGTATTGACATGGGTCCCTTGTCAAGGTCAGATCAGTTTTTGTTGAGATTTAGGCTTCCCCCCTACACAGAGGTGGGAAGGCTATTAGAAAGGTCTGCCCTCAGAGGCTCATGGATCCGATGGGTTTCCACATGGCCTGACTGTACTGGCTGCCATTTTTGCGCCCAATTCAAAGTGCCGGTTTTGACCCATAAAGCCTTAAACAGCTCAGGACCGCAATACCTCAAGGACTGCCTCTCCCCATATAAACAGCCCGAGGCGCTGCATTCACAGTCTGAGGCCCTTCTTTGTGTGCCTCCTCCATGAAAGGTCTGGAGGGTGGCAACATGAGAACGGGGCCTTTTCTGCGGTGGCTCCCCATTTCTGGAATACTCTCCCCAGGGAGGTTCACCAGGCACCTTCATTACATATCTTTAGGTGTCAATCAAAAATGTTTCTCTTCAACCAGGACTTGGGCTGATTAATGTTCTATGGCCTTTGAAATGTGTTTGTGGGAGTGGGGTTAAAGTTTTATTTTAATTTTATTATATATTTTGCTTTCTCATTTTGTATTTTTATGTTGTGAACCACCCTATGATCTTCAGACGAAGAGTGGTATACAGACTTTATTTATTTATTAATGTTTATTATTATTATTATTATTATTATTATTATTATTATCAGGAGGCCCTCAATTACAGAATGCAGTGATCGATTGAATATATGAGGAGAGAGGCAATCTTTATATTTATTTATGAACCCAAATGTATACAGCATTTGGGACTTTTTAGTTTGAATAGAAAAGGTTAGTAAGTTTATCAAACGATCCATGGCATAAAGAAAGCGATTAGGAAAAAAAAATTCCTCCCTCTCTCATACGTTGTGAGATTTAGGAGAGATAAAAGCAAGTGCTTCTATACGTGGCACATAGTTGAACTATGGAACTCACTGCCACAGGAATCAGAGATGGCCTCTGTAATGGATCTGCCCTTAGGCAGGGTATGGTCAGAAACCCCCAGCGTGTTAAGAGTTAAGATTCCATCTGTTTGAGTGGCAGTTCGCCCTTTAAAAGGAGGGAGCCGGCAGTTGGTCAGGAGGGAGAAAGAGGGAGTGAGTGGTGACTGAGGGAGAGAGGGTTAGAGACCAGGATAGTGGTGGGTAGGTTAGGCTAGGTCGAAGGTTTAGTATGTTATACTGAATAGAAAACCTTTTATGCTGTTATGAAACTACGTTTAAACATTTGATTCTCTGAAACCGTTATGCTCTTTAAAAAATAAAGACTAGTTTTGTTGCTATAAGTCAGTCGTCAATTTTTGGGGTCCAGCGGGTTATAAACTGCTCATGAAGAGGTGAACCCAGGGAAGAGTCCAAACTGTCCTGCGGGGTGTTAGTTTGTGTCTTAGGGGTTTCACTCAGGAGGGGCTAGCGGGCTGAAACATTGTGTATGCCACTGAGTTGCTAAAAGGGTTTAGCAGACTGCTACAGTGAGGGATCTAGAGAGAGAGACCCTGGGGCTGTAGGCAATAAGGTGTTTAACCCCTGAAGCCCAGAGCAAGGATTATAAACGGCCGCGGCAGCTGGACAAAGACACTCCGGTTACTAAGATACTCCCGTTTTGTAACTACCAGGGAGTTAACTTCATTGACGGACCTCCGAGGGACAGGTGGGGTGGCTAATTAGTCTGACCCGGAACACCTGAGCAATAAAAAAATTAAAATAAATAAACTTAGTAACAGGGGAGGGGAGTGTGAAAGGGAGGTTCGTTGCAGCCTCCAACTTGGGTGGATCAGACAAATTTAAGGAGGAGAGTTACTAGCGAAGCGCATTATGACCTGTGACTCCTGGTTGTACTTGGGCCAGCCTGTTCTCCTCTTGCAAAGATTGGTGTTTTGCATTGAAATTAGAAACGCCACAAACTGTGACATACCGCTATTCACCCATAAATTACAGTTTTCACTAATTTGTGAGTTGAATCCAAAATCTGTCTCTGGGATATTGTTCTGAATTAATGCCTCCCTGAGCCGCTGATATCCTGTATTTATTTATCCCCCACCCCACCCCCAAAAAGCTTTCTCACATTATTGGGTACAGTAATGAAACAACTTCCTTTCAGACGCTGATGAAAAACAACTCCAATTCTGACCCCCCAATATGTTCTTTCAGTTAGCTTCTTCTTATTTAAAACGCATACCGTGGCTCAAAAAAGAGATTTCATTTCATCATGTGGAAAATAATTAAAACTGGTATTGTTGCATTGGACAATTGTATTTGTCCATGTTCAAGAGAGAAGCAATGTGAACCACTTCAGATGTCTGCCAGATTTGCATAGTGACAAAAGTCATTAAGTGAGCTGGAGTTAAAATGGCATTCTCTCTACTCCCTGTGGGAAAGAACCTGGGCTGGAAGTCTGTGGCATTTTCTAAAAAGGAGTCATTGCTTTTATGCATTGGATATGCATACTGCATATTCTGCTGGCTGGCAGAACACTATTAGGATTTAGTTTGACAGTGACATGGCAATTATAAATGTGCCCTTTTCTTTTTAAGGGCACTTCCTCTCGGCAGTAAAACTCATGCAAGTGTCTCCAGGAGTGTGAAGGGCTGACACCAGGCTGGAATGTGAAAAGCTGGCTTATACCAAGTCAGACCCATTGATCCATCTAACTCAGTATTGTCTACACCTGGGGTCGCCAAACTAAGGCCCACGGGCTGGATACAGCCCGAGGGACTCAGATATCCGGCCTGCGGCGACCCCCGCTGCCCGCTGCTGCCGCCCACTCTTACCGGTGCGGTGTGGCGCAGCACAGCTGCCCACTTCTGAGTCGGGTCGGTGCGGCGAGGTGCCAGAAATAGCTTGTGCACATGCGCAAGCGTAATTTCTGGCGCACTTCCGGGTCTGCGGAGGCCCGTGCACATGCACACAAACTATTTCCAGTGCTCCACCGACCCGGAAGTGCGCCGGAAATAGCGAGTGCGTGTGCACAAACTATTTCCGGTGCTGCACCGACCCGGAAGTGAGCCAGAAATAGCAAGTGCGTGTGCGTATGGGCGTGTGCTTCCCCACCCTCTGGCCTGCCACTCAATAGGGGCTGGAGGAACCAGCCTGAGGCCGGGTAAGTTTGCCAACCCCTGGTCTACACTGACTAGCCAAAGCTTTTTCTGATATGAAGATGGCCAGCAGAGGTCCAAGATTCAGTACCATGGAGAGTGGCCATAGTTCAGTGGTGGAACATCTCCTGTGTAGCAGCAGCAGTTTTTATGGATTCCAGCCAGGCCTCGACTGTTGCAGGGACGCGGGTGGCACTGTGGTCTAAACCAGTGAGCCTCTTGGGCTAGCTGATCATAAGGTCGGTGGTTTGAATTCCTGTGACTGGGTGAGCTCCCATTGCTCTGTCCCAGCTCCTGCCAACCTAGCAGTTCGAAAGCATGCCAGTGCAAGTAGATAAATAGGTACTGCTGTGGCGGGAAGGTAAACGGCATGTTCATGTGCTCTGGCTTCTGTCACGGTGTTCTGTTGTGCCAGAAGCAGTTTAGTCATGCTGGCCACATGACCCAGAAAGCTGTCTGTGGACAAATGCTGTCTCCCTTGGCTTGAAAGCGAAATGAATGCCGCAACCCCATAGTCAGCTTTGACTGGACTTAACCGTCCAGGGGTCCTTTACCTTTTACCTTTCTACTGTTGCACATGGGTGCATTTGCACAATTGCCCTTCCAGGTGCATTTATTTGACCTGCACCAGAACCAGGGGCGACCCCCCCCCAACCAACTAGGAAGACAGCTTGTCATAGTTTTTAGCACCTCTGCAGGCAGTGAACATGGCTGTTGTCAAACCGGCATCTGTTCAGGGCTGCTCCAAGTTGACCAGCGACTTATTGTAACAACTTCTTGCTGAGTTCCAGCACCTACGGTATATTTCTTGGTAAAAAGCACTAACCCACTACTCTGATTAGTTATAAGGTTTGCACAACTGCCGTGGCATTTCCTCAGACTGCTGCAACCATGTATATCCTGACAAGTGTGCCAACTTCCAATGCAGAGGTAGATGTTTATGCAGCCAGGGACAGCACCCAATCCCTGTTGGGTTGCAAGCCTGCTAGTGAGGTTGCACACTTCCACAGAAGCTGTGCTTATTTTTCTAGATGTTCCAAAACTCACCACGAATGCCACCCTTGTTCTCTTATAATGGCAATGGTGCCTGGCTGAGAGGTGCCAGAACTGAGTTCCTGCGAGTTCCCCCTTTGAAAAAAAAAGCCCTGCACAGAAGGACGTCTGTTTGAAATTGCACATTTCAAGCATGTAAACCAGCTGAAAGTCCAAATGAAATAAAAACAGGACTCAAAATCAGAAACTTGGTGTTTTTGAAGACAATCTTGCAGGAACTTCACACCTCCCCCTTACCATTCATGCATGCTCCCCATTCCTCATTATAATTCTCATCTTAGGCCTGCGAATGTTTGGGGAAAGAGAAGAAAGGGTACATTTTGCAAAGTTACATCAGCCTCCGACGAGAAAATGAGGAGCTCTTCTGTCAGATCTGACCTCTTATCTCCCATCAAAGCTCTAGTAATTACATTCTTCTCTGTGTACTGACTTGCTCTGACAACACGATGTGCCTTAAAAGACTCCTGGCAGAGTCTATGTCAGCCTGAGTCTATGCCAACCCAAACTCTCCAAGGCCCCGGCAAGCCACGAGAATCTCTCATTAAGGAAATTAAACAGTGTGATTATTGACATTCCGAAAGACAAATATCTCTACAGGCTCGGCACTTGCTCAGTACTATGTCGTAAATCACAGAGAAATGGGTTCTATTCCCTTGGTCAAGAACTAAAGTGAACAGTCCCAGATTTTTAATGGGGTTTCTGTGCCAGCGCAGGCAACGCACCCCAGAACATGGTGCACATAACTAAGAGAGGTGGTGGAGGAGTTTATAGTGGCACAGATGAAGGTGGGGCTCCTAGGTAAAAGTTTACCTTCCCGCAGCAGCGGTATGTATTTATCTACTTGTGATGGTGTGCTTTCGCATGGAAGTGAACCGCTGACTTTCCAATTGGCAAGCCCAAGAGGCTCTATACCAGACATTATCGTCATCGTCGTCATCATCATCATCATTATGCCATTCCTATACCATACATTAAGGGACACAGGTGGCGCTGTGGGTTAAAACACAGAGCCTAGGGTTTGCCTAGGGCTTGCTGATCCGAAGGTCAGCAGTTCGAATCCCCGTGACGGGGTGAGCTCCTGTTGCTCAGTCCCAGCTCCTGCCCACCTAGCAGTTCGAAAGCACGTCAAAGTGCAAGTAGGTAAATAGGTACCGCTCCGGCGGAATAATAATAATAATAATATTTATTATTTGTACCCCGCCCATCTGGCGGAAGGTAAATGGTGTTTCCGTGCACTGCTCTGGTTCACCAGAAGCGGCTTATTCATGCTGGCCACATGACCTGGAAGCTGTACGCCGGCTCCCTCGGCCAGTAATGTGAGATGAGCACCGTAACCCCAGAGTCGGACACAAATGGACCTAATGGTCAGGGGTCCCTTTACCTTTACCTATACCAGACATTAAGAAGAAGTTTCACTCTTCGTCAATGAAAATCGGTGTGTAGCTAAACTGTGAAACACCCACCCGCAGAAGACAGTGATGGTCACCAACTTAGATGGCTTCAAAACAGGATTGCACAAATTAATGGAGAACACAGCTGTCAAGAGTAAGGTTGCCAGATTTTTTTCAATGAATAAGAGTTTGGATTTGATATCCTGCTTTATCACTACCCGAAGGAGTCTCAAAGTGGCTAACATTCTCCTTTCCCTTCCTCCCCCACAACAAACACTCTGTGAGGTGAGTGGGGCTGAGAGACTTCAGAGAAGTGTGACTAGCCCAAGGTCACCCAGCAGCTGCATGTGGAGGAGTGGGGAAGCGAACCCGGTTCACCAGATTACTAGTCTACTGCTCTTAACCTCTACACCACACTGGCTCTCAGTGAATCTGGAGACACTTTTCAACTTACTATTAAATAGATAGATTTTGTCAGGGGACTGATTCCTAAATCCGGGGACTGTCCCTGGGAAATGAGGATAACTGGTAAACTTAGTCAAGAAGTGCTTGCCATAATGGCTACAGTCTGCTTCAACAGCTGGAGAGGGTATCCTGAGTACCAGTTTCTGGGAACCATGAGAGGGGAGAGTACTGAGTACTTACTGTTCCCAACCCTAACCCTGCAGAAAGCCATCTAATTAGACTTTTTTGACCTGTTTTTAGGAGGTGATTTAATTATTGCTTGATTTTATACTAATGTTATATATCTGACGTTAGCCTCCCTGAGCCCGACTTTGGCCGGGGAGGATGGGATATAAATAAAAGATTTTCTTATATATTCATTCTAGAGGTCCGTTCTTAACCTGAAACCGTTCTTAACTTGAGGTGTGCTTTCGCTAATGGGACCTCTTGCTGCCGCTGCACTGCCGGCACACAATTTCCATTCTCATCCTGGGGAAAAGTTCTCATCTTGAGGTAACTGTTCTAGATTAGCGGAGTTTGTAACCTGAAGCGTTTGTAACCTGAGGCATTTGTAACTTGAGGTGCCACTGTATTATTATTATTATTATTATTATTATTATTATTATTATTATTATTTGGGTCTTTCTTGAGGGTTTCCCACAGCAGTGGCAGACTTTCAGTGGTGCCTTATGTGGAGCTAAAATTCAGCACCCCCAACCTCTCGTGCTCTGTTCTACACCATTGTTGCAGTGCCCCCTTGCAGCACAGTACTCAGTGTGGCCGAAGCGGTCATGCTACCCTAAAACTGCCTCTGCCGACAGCTATCTGGATGATCCTTGGACTAAATGGATGCTGGACTAGACGGGCCATTGGCCTGATCCAGCGAGCTCTTGTGTTTCTTGTCAGGATAGCAGGTCAGGATAGCTGTACATGATTGGCTCAGGTACCAGATGCTGAATGCAAGAAGTCTGGAGTTGAAAGATGGAGGCAGTAGCTGAAATAGCTATACATCTCAGATTAAATTAGGGCGAGATGTGTTGGCGATTGGTTAGCTGGCACAGGAGAGCAGCTGTGTACGTGTGTAATATACAGAGAGTGCTGTCAATGTTGCTTGTTAAACATTACTGAAATAAGCTCAGAACATCTCCATATCGTTCCTCCTCCTTGGTTTCTGAATATAAAAATAACAGAGGTGATGCTTGGAGTGGAGGTGGCAGTGGAGGGGGGGGGAGAGCATCATTAGTTTCGGTTCACAGAGTTTTTATACAGACGGAGTTCTCGGTTCTGCTTTTCACCTTTTGTTTCATTTCACTGTCATTAAATGAATGGTAACAGCTGAAAGAGCGAGATCTAAGCTCCGGTGCATGAGGCAGGCATCTCATTCATGTGGACATAAAAAAGATGCCATTCTCCAAGGCTGGGGAATCTGTGGCTCTCTAGATGTTGTGGGACCACAACACCCATCAGCCCCAGCCAGCATGACCAATGGCCAGAGATCATGGGAACGTCAATTCAACAATTGGTGGCAAATGTTCTCCACCCCTGACTTATATTGACGTAGGACCACCTGGAGCAGTATTGTCTACATTGACTGATGATGATGCTCAGGCAAAGCTCTTTTGAATCATACAATCATAGAATTGTAGAATTGGAAAGGTCCCCGGGGGTCATCTAGTTCAACCCCCTGCAATGCAAGAATCTCAGCTACCCCTGGCTTTGGAGATGCCATTGGCAGCACATCCACCCACACATACAGTAGGGCAGAGCAGGAATCTCCACACTGATGGAGGGGCGCTTGTGTCACAGTGCAAGTCTAGATTTGCAAATCGGTGACGCAGGGAAGTGGCGATCCTGAACCATCTAGCTGAACCTGTTTTGAATCATCCAACCTGTGATGAGTCAGTGCTCAAAGCAACTTTGGATGAATAGCATCAGCAGAACCCACTGGCATGAGATGATGCTCCATGTGCCCAGCTCTCGTTCCCAGATATCTCCCCCTCCACTTCATTATTCTGCCAATCAGTCAGAAGCAATTTGTAATCAGTTTTTAAGCAACGGCACATCATCTTCGGTAATTGGCACGGTGCATCTTTGACAAGAGGAGAAATTGTGGCTGATGCCAATCAACATTGAATGGAGTTGGAGAAGACAACCTCACTTTCATAGGGAACTCGCTGCTGTGGGGTCTCAGTCTCAACATGAGGAAATTTTATGCGGACAGCTATGTATTCACGGCAAAATTATGGGATATACCTGCGAGTAAATATCTGCCACATACAGTTTGCAATATAAATAGTACATATTGGGTTTTGTTGAGGGAAATGTATCAAACATCCGACATTTTCAGAAATACGGTCTAAGTTTTTATTTTTAAATGGTGAATAGTTCAACTTATTTCTAAGCCAATTCAAGTTCTGATTGAACTCAGCCCATTTCAAACTCTGGAGAGCTGCTGCCAGTTAGTGTACACAATAGTGAGGTAGATGGACCACATGCCTCTGAACGCCATTGGCTGGGAATAACAAGTGGAGAGAGTGCTTTGGGGCTCATGCCCTGTATAATGCTGAACATCACAGTTCTATTCTGCTCCTTGGGCAATAACCCCCCACTCCCCCCCCAAAAAAAGAATAATTAAAAAATCACCCCAGATATTTTTTTCCTGGGCGGTTTGCAGTTCTGTCAGTGCCTCACACTCGACTTTGTGATTCACTATGCACTTCTGAGTTGTGCTGTATTCCTTGCAGCCACTGGGCTGCCCGACCCTTTTGCCTACTTTGTAATCACTGGAAGATGCTCCCAGGATGAGCGCTTTTCAGACTGACTCACTTTCCCGGTGTCAGTCTTCCTGGAGAAGTGCTAAATCGCCGAGATACAAAATGAACTGACCTTTCCTTGCCTTCCTCAGGCAGATGCCACATCAGCTTGGTACGCTGCCAATTATTACAGGTGCTTCCCAAAAGATGCTCAACTTTCACCGTTACCCCATGCCAGTCCAGCTCAGGTGTCCATTAACTACTACAACAAGCTACGACCAGGTGCTCTCATGATTTGCAATATTCTCTGAAGGAGTTTTTTGTAAGGCAAAGAGGTATCCAAGGAAAGGAGCTAAATACACACTGACCACAGTGAGTCAGGAGCCACACATACAAATACATTGTCAAATGGTGGGACCAATCAGCCTATATGAGCCACATATGCTAAAGCAGAGGTTGGCAGCTAGCATTTATGCCTTGTTGTGGAAAGAGTGGATTTGATAGGTTTGCTGTTGAACGTGAAAAAGGATTGTATTTCTTCCCCATCCCTAACCTTAACACATGGTGTGTGTGTGTGTGTGTGTGTGTGTGTGTGTAATTTGCCACAAAAGGGATGTACAATGGTGAGCTATCTCACTCAGGAGGCAATACAGTATAAAGGACATGAAGTTATGGCTGAATCTCAGCAACCTGGAGAAGAAGGATGAGGGGAGCTTGGCCCACCAAGAAGGAATTCTGCTTCAATAAGTGTTCTCTCTCCCTCTCTCTTCTCTCTCTCTCTTCCCACCACTCCCATCTCTCCTGCCTTTTCACCCCAGTAAGGTCTCCAGGAGCCAAACAATATAAGACCTAGTAGTTTCTGGCTAGCACAGCCTTTGCCAACTCGATGCTTTTCAGAATTTGTTGGACTACTTCAACCCCTGCCAGCTCAAGGGCAGCACAGCTCTGTCCTTGTTCTCTGTCACTCTGAATCACAGCTCTTCTCAGAAGAAAGATTGCAGCCTGGAGGGCTTGGTCATGCCTTGCATTGTCTTTTCACCTCATCCATACCATCTTTTATCACAGTCAGATTCAACCTTCCATTGACTCTTCTTCGAAAACTAAGTGTACTAATACCTGCATTTATGCATTGCTTCCGGCTAATAAAGTTGAAGGTCGATTACCGTGAAAGTACGCACAATAACAGTGCGGTCCAAACCATCTGGAGGGCATCAAGTTAGTGAAAGGTGGACTAGAGTCTTCAAGGGGGAAGAGCTAGATTAAAATATCTGCATGGCTGCAAAGCATACTGGGTGAGCTCAGGCTAGTTACTTCCATACTATCCAACTTTTCCAGAGCCAAAATCAGGATGCGCAGCTTCTGGGAAATGCTCCTGGGTGAGTCCCATGACTTTTGCCACACTCTCAAACCCCCCCCCCCAAAAAAGTGCTTCTGAGGGGCAAGAGCATGGCACGAGAGCATGACACCCAAAACGGCCACTGCAATGTTGTGTGGAAAAAACGGGATGTCCCATTTTTTTCCAGGAAGAAGAAGAAGAGAAGAAGAGTTTGGATTTGATATCCCACTTTTCACTACCCGAAGGAGTCTCAAAGCGGCTAACATTCTCCTTTCCCTTCCTCCCCCACAACAAACACTCTGTGAGGTGAGTGGGGCTGAGAGACTTCAGAGAAGTGTGACTAGCCCAAGGTCACCCAGCAGCTGCATGTGGAGGAGCGGAGACACGAACCCGGTTCCCCAGATTATGAGTCTACCACTCGTAACCACTACACCACACTGGCTCTCTATTCCATTCCTCAATAAATCTATTCCTCGGTTTATCTTTAATTTTCTTCTGAAAGGTCAGCCAACTCAATATATTCTAAAATTTTATAAAACCATTCTTTTGTGCTAGGTGTTACTTCACTCTTCCAATGTGACGCTACTAAGATTCTTGCAGCTAAAGAGGCACAAAAAAAGAAATTCCTCATCTAGTTATCGGGGGTTGTTATACCCAAAAGGTATGCTTCTGCTGATTTGGGAAATCTAATTTTAAGGATTGTTTCAAGTTCTGAGTGTATATCATTCCTAAATATTTCTATTTTGTTACATTCCCACCAGATATGGTACATACTCCCCACCTACCCACATCTCCAACAAGCGTCACTTACAGTTTCAAAATATCAGGGCTTATGGTTCACCTTTCGAGGTGGTGGCGCCGATTGTGGTGTTGACATCAGAAGATAAGAAGATCCTGCTGGAAAAGGCCAGCTGCCCATCTAGTCTAGTACCCTGTTCTTACAGTGGCCATCCAGATGCCTTTGGGGAACCCTCAAGTAGGACCCAAGCACAAGAGCAATCATACATCCTAAAGTTTCCAGCAACTAGTATGCAGAAGCATTACTGCTTCCCAGATCACCCCTTCATGAGAACTGACAGCCTTGAAACAGTTGGCCAATCAGAGAAGAATCAGTCCCTTGTGAATTGACTTTAAAGTCCGGTTCTGACAGAGTCACCACAACAGTTGCTACAGCATCTGTGGCTGCGGTTAATAAGGCATTTGTCTAACAAAATGTTAAACTACTTTCCCTTCCATTCATTATGCACTTGACTGATTCTGATGTTTTAGAGTAATTGTCTTGCTTGTCGAAGAGTACTTTCTTGTCTCCACATTTAAGATAATTTTCCTGACAACCATATGGATAGGGTTTGTTTCTCTTACGAGAAATTTCTTTACAACATGTTTTTTTTAAAAAAAAATGTGCATGAAGCAGAAGGATTTGAGAGGAACGGTGAGGAGAAGGACTCTAATATGTCTTCCATTTTGATTATGACACCAGGATGTTCCAAATCCCAAGTTCCTGTGTCTGAAATCAGACCACTGGTCCATTGAGCCCAGCCTTCCCAACCTGGTATCCTACAATTTTTTTGCACTACAACTCCCATCAGCCTCAGTCAACCTGGCCAGTAGTCTGGGATGATGGGAGTTGCAGTGTAAAACCAGGTTAGGGAATGTTAATCTTGCCCAATATTGTCTCCACTCCATTTAAGATGCTTTTAACTGGAGAAGCTATAGATCAGGTGTAAGAAACCTTTGGTCCTCCAGATGTTGCTGAACTACAACTCCCAGCAGCCCCACAAGCATGTCCAATCGATGATGGGAGTTGTAGTTCAGCAACATCCAGAGGGTCAAAGGTTCCCCACACCTGCTATAGAGACTGCAAAGGCACCTGATAGGGAGCCATGCCTGGGTCAGAGCTCACAGCTAACTGCAGAAGATAGGAAAACCATTGCATCTGAGGCGGTTGTACAAGAACTCCCAAAGGAACCACCCAGCCCACCAGAGCCTGGAGCCTGGGATTTCTCAGACACCTTCTCCTGATCCTGAAGAACCGGGTGCTACACATCACCAGTCCAGCAGTGCACCAGATATGAGGCTATGAATGAAGGAGCAATGAACTCAAGGGAGTGGAGGCTGGAGGACCTAGTCTGGAGTGATAAAATGCCTCTGCTCCCAAACTTTGTTGGAGCAAGTTGCTCGCTTGGAGCTGGAACAATCCCTTCTGCAGGGCACGCTACAGAAACAGGACAGAGTTGCCATAGCCTCTCCTTCTCTTCACATCATATAGACAACCAAGCCACCTCTCAAGTAGCTCTATGTGCCAGCAAGTAGCAAAGCAAACACTGCAGAGACAAGTCCCACATTTCTTCTCTCCCCTCAACACCGATTTTCAAAAAGTGCCACAAGCAGCTGCCTGCCACATGGCTGGCAGGCAGCAAAACAAATAACCCAATACTCCCATGCTTACCGCACTCATTTAAAATGCACACGTTTAAAAGTAGCTACCTGACTACTGTTCCATGTGGCTGACAGACAGCAAATCAAAACAAATTGAGCCGCAAATAGGGGACCCTGTGCTTTTCCCTCCACACACCTACTTTCCAGGAACAACTCCATGGACAGAGCAGCTGGCTGCTGCTTGCTCCACAAGGCTAGTGGGCAGCAAAGCACAATAATGCCCATGTGTGTGGAATTAACATGGGGATGGGGGGGCATATGTGAACATTTCCAGAGGCCAGAATTATTTTTACAAATTCTTCTAGTAAAATCAGCATTCAGAAGTAGTTATCCTTAGAGCTCAGAATCAGGGAGTTTTCTCTTCCTCCCGCCTCCAAAAGTAATATTTCGATTCACGCTGTATGCTTTATGACCCCAGTCAAATTTCTTTTGCCAACAAGTGAGTAAACAAGGAGAAATGCAGGATGCAACTGATACAGAAATTAAACTAGTCACAAAAGGAATTAGAATCAATAAGCTGTTACCAAGAAAGAATTTGAAAGGACCCAAATAATGAGAGCAATTAATGATGTCTCTGAAGACTATAGAAAGGTCAACTAATTAAATTGTCTTCAAATGAACAATAATGACTTCAAGGTGTACCGCTTTTCAAGTAAATGGCACAAAGCTTGGACCATTGTTGAGAAGGCAGTTATTCAATGCCAAGGAATATTGGGTGCCAATGAATTTTTTTTTTAAAAAAAATGTTATTTTTCTGAGAGAGAACCCCCTACAAATTAGCATTGTGTGGAGCACTTACTGTAAAACTTCCTGACAATGAAAATCAGAAGCATAATGAAAATCGATCATTTATTCAGTTCACTGTGTGGCATGTAATTCTGGACATTTTGTGAAAAGATTGTGCTTCCAATTTGCAAAACGGATCTTCTTTTATGAATGACTTAAGCCTGGCTATGCCAGTCTAGTGCCCTTCATGTTTCCAGCTACAGTACCCATTAGCCCAGCGCTAAGACAGGCTCAATTGCTCACAGATCTACAATGGGAAATTCAAGCAGTTCCAAAAGTGGGAGGCTTGGGCTTAAAAAAACAGAGTTGTTTCCAACTAAGTTCAAGTCAGACCCACTGAATTTAATGGGTCTAAGTTCACTGTGTCCATTAAAGTAAATGGGTCTACTTTGAGGAGGACTTGGTTGGAGACAACCCATAAGAAACACACTGCCTATATCAGGGAGAGCTTGGGTGGGATTGTTTATCTGATTTCATAAATATATTCCACCAATTTTTGTTAATTATACATTCCATGGCAGCCAACGACAGACACATTAAAACAATATAACTGTGAATATAAATGGCATAAATGCAAAGGTGAGAAACTTTGTGCTTTTGCGTTTCTTTGGTTGACAGTATTTAAATTGCCCTAACCCTTCTGCCTTCACACTGCACTGAATGGAGATTTTTATTTTATTTTTATGGCCATCAAATTCTATTTGATAAGTGCCACATCCTTCTTCCAAGGCAGCCATGTGTTATTACACAAGATGTCAGTAGATTAATACATGCCATCTTGAAACCGCAGGTTTGGAATGTGCATTAATATATCCTTGTTCAATGACTGCTAGATATTTCTTCGCAATGTGTGTTGCCATCTCTCTCTCTCTCTCTCTCTCTGAAGAAAAATATTCATAATCCTTGAAGGGTCCTCTGCTGTGGCCAAGAACAGGCTGGCCAGTACTTTCAATTCAGTAGCTTCCCACTTTTCTGTTCTAGTTCTTGCCCCAGATTGACCCTATTCATTGACCCTATTCATCATTTCTGATCTTCCACTGTCACACTTCTCCCCTTTGCCTTTATCATAAGAACCATAATAACAGTCTGTTGGATCAGGCTAGTGGCCCATCTGGTCCAGCATTGTGTCCTCGCAGTGGCCAAACAAATGCCTGTGGGAAATGTGCAAGCTCTCTGCCCACCTGTGATCCCAGCAACGGGCCTAACACCTCTGGCAATGAAGGTAGCACATAGCCATTGTGGCCAGCAGCTCTTGATAGCCCTCACCTCCATGAATTTCTCTAGTCCTCTTTTAAAGCAAGCCCAGTTGGTGGCCGTCACTGCCTCCTGGGAGAGCGAGTTCTGTAGTTTAACTCTGAGCTGCATGAAGAAATTAAATCATTCACAACTCACCCACCGCCCTTGGAAGATACTTTCTTGAGAGACAGTGACTTTTGGTCGGCTCCCAGATCCAGCATGGAGTCCTCGTCCCGACCATCCCAGCAGAAGCAGTGCGCCAGGTGGACAGAAGCTTCTCGCCAACTATCCAGCAGGTGGGTCACTGTTATGTTGATTACTGGGAGGGAGAGGGACAAGGCAGATGGGAGACTCAGGTGGTGCAAAGCACTGGCAGAGCCAGTCTGGTGTTCCTGCAGCTAAACCAACATCCTCGTTGGCACTAAACCAACATCCTCGTTTCCTTGCCCGTTGCCCTTTTCCCTCCTGGGAAGCAACACCGGCCCACTTGCCAGAAAGGTAGCAGACTCACTCTGCAGTACCTGACGAGCCACTCCTACTTCAAAGCCCTCTGAAACCTTGCCTCCTGCTCCCATCTCTCTTTTATCTTCTCTTTTGACAACTTTGTTCTAGGATACCTTCAGCACCACTTGATACCTTATGTCCTTGCTCGATCACTTAAGGGTCCCCTGCTAGTGGCCTCCCATAGTTCAGATGCATGGCTCTTATGTACCACGAGCTGGGCATTCAGTTCTGTGGAACTCCCTCCCACATGAAGATCCTAGAGGAGGCAGTGATGGCCACCAACTTGGATGACATTCAAAGAAGGTTATACAAATTTGTGGAGAAGGGGGCTCTCTACAACTGCTAACCATCATGACTCTGTTCTGCCATCACACTTGGAGATAGCAATGCTCCTGAATACTAGCTGCTGGAAAGCTCAGGAGAGGAGCGTACACTCTTACTGAAATCCTAAGTGGCTGGGAAGCGGGACAAAGAGGGTGAGTTTCCCGCCCGTCTCTAGCTTAAAGAAACCAGGACATGCCCCCAGGCCGACTGGATTGGTCGGCCTGCGGGAGGCGTGGGGATATTCTACCAATCGTGCAGGGGCTGAGCTCAGTCAGCCCCTACGCGCGTGATCGGGTCATGACGCCCGCAAATCCACCTCCTGTTCTATGCAGAAGTGGCCTTAGGTTCTTCTCAAACGGATCTTCTTCCTGTTGATCTTCTGGTGCAGCTGGTGCTTGGTGAAGACTCGCCCTCCTGCTGCGGCTCTGCTGCAGCTATCATTTAGAATGGAGCATGAAAGGCAAGGGGTGAAGGTGACGCTGTGGTCCAAACCACTGAACCTCTTGGGATTGCTGATCGGAAGGTTGGCGGTTCAAATCCCCGCGACAGGGCAAGCTCCCGTTGCTCTGTCCCAGCTTCTGCAAACCTAGCAGCTTGAAAGCACGCCAGTGCAAGTAGATAAATGGGTATCACTGTGGCAGGAAGGTAAACGGCGTTTTCATGCACTCTGGTTTCCGTCACAGTGTCCCATTGCACCCGATGCAGTTTAGTCATGCTGGCCACATGATCCAGAAAGCTGTCTGTGGATAAACGCTGGCTCCTTTGCCTGAAAGTGAGATGAGCGCCGCAACCCCTTAGTCGCCTATGACTTGACTTAACCATCCAGGGGTCCTTTACCTTTTATCTTTTGTGAGGGGTGCAGAATTTTGTTGTTGCACAGGGTGCTGCTGAAAGTTGAGACCACAAGGTCCACCACTGCTGCTCTTTCTTACCACCACAACCATTTCAGCAGGTTTTTTTTTTAAAGCAATATTTCCACCCCCTGGTTTTATGGCTATTATAAAATGGTTATTATAAAATGCTTTTCCCTCTGCACCCCACTCCACTCTGCAAAGGTAAGAGTCCCACCCATTCCTCTGCCCGCTTTTGCCTCTAGCCCTGACCACTACTGTCTTGTGGCCCCTGGAAGCTTGCCTATGAGCAAATGTGGCCCTCAGGCTGGGGAAAAAGAAGCTTCCCATTCCCATGCTTTAGAAAATGGCCTGGGAATTTGTCAGCATATTTCTTTCCTGCAGTTCCTTTTCATAATTAGAGAGCCGAGCACTTAACTGGAGGATGATATATTTATTCCCACTCTTAAAGATAAGTAGCCTCAAACCACAATTGCAGCTTCGCCGCTAATTAGCTTGTACCCAAGGTATGTATTTTTTTGAGGTGCTAAATGCTTCATTCTAGGCTTATTTTTGGCAGCCCATTAATACCTGACACAGGTTTACGGGCAAACTGTGTACCCTAAGCTAAGTGAGAAATAGCTGTTCGGTGGTGCATATTTATTTTGAGGCGCCACGTTATGCTTAAGTTCCAACACACAAGTCTATTTTTGAGCGGAAATAAATTATGACCCATCTGCAATTGTCAGTGTTTGGATGATCCATTAGTTCCATGAGTATGAGCCCCTGCTTGTGGTGACACTACTATAGCACAGCCTATTGAATACATTTTGAAATGCTGTTTTTAATTGCATATGTATATCTACAATTTCCTTTTTCCAAAGAAAGAAAGAAAGAAAGAAAGAAAGAAAGAAAGAAAGAAAGAAAGAAAGAAAGAAAAGTCACATATTACAGGGGAGGGTCGAGAATTTTCAAAACAGGGAGGAAGGTCTGTAGCTCAGCACAGCATCATCTTCATCTTCATCATTATTGTAACCCAGCCACTCTGGGTAACTTCCAACTGCATGCAGAAGAAGCACTAGGAACCAGGCTTTTAGTGTTGCAGCTCCAACTATCTGGGCAGTGAGTGCCCCACACGGGCATCCAATGAAATGCGGGCATGTTGAAAGAGTGTGTGTTCAATGTAGGAAAGGCCAAGCCAATGCAAGCAGGAACTGCGATGGGAGAGCAAACAGTCTCTTATGCATTGCTTTCAGTCACCCTTTTCTGGAGGGGAAAGGCTGGGTACATGTTTTTCAAAAAATTAATAAATTGGTGTTGGAGGATGTTGTTTCAATTTACAAACCACTTAATCCAAGAGCTCTCTAAACGACCCCAAAAAACTGTTAAGACACAGACACAAATACACAGAAAATAAGTGCAGTGGCACCTTGGTTCTCGAACTTAATCCATTCTGGAAGTCTGTTCCAAAACCAAAGCATTCCAAAACCAAGGCGCGCTGTCCCATAGAAAGTAATGCAAAACGGATTAATCCGTTCCAGACTTTTAAAAGCAACCCCTAAAACGGCAATTTAGCATGGATTTTACTATCGAACGAGACCATAGATCCGTAAAATGAAAGCAATGAACAATGTACTGCAGTCACACAATCAATCAATCAGTAGCTGAACTGGTTTGTGCACAGTCACAAAAACAAAACAAAACGAGCCACAAAAACGCAACATAAATAGCAAAAACAGACAGTTTTTGAGTAACACTCAAAATGGAAGCGTAGCACTCAAATTGGAGCAGATTCGGCTTCCGGAAAAAGTTCGCAAACCGGAACACTTAATTCCAGGTTTGCAGTGTTTGAGTACCAAGGTGTCTGAGAACCAAGGTACCACTGTATAATTAAAACACATATAAAAACCAGCAAATTAATTTGTCACATACCGATACTAGTGATGCACAATTTCCATCCTGCTTCCTCACTAATGGCAAATGCTTACTCCGTGAAACCCTTTTCCTTAGGGAAGTAACAATGGCATTCACGGGGCGAGGGGAGGGAAGTGTGGCGTTTAAATAAGCGGTGTGCTTTTCAGTTATCGTGGAAAGAAAAAGCACACAATTAGAACGGTATTGCTTTGGAAAGCCGAGCAGGAGTATTTGCAATTCTGAACCACTTGTGACAGTTGACATAAGAAAGTCGCTGGGATCCTGTTGGGTTCGCTTTGGATTTAAATGAAATTATTACAGTAATGAAAAACACTGACTGCTCTGTCATTCCCTTTCCTTTTTTATAGCAATCCGTGTAGATCACAGGATGGCAGCGGACACAATAAGTAATGTATTCCTGCCTCCGAATGAGTTCGTACATTTATATCACAAGATATGCCTTGGGAATAAGGAGTTAAGCTGTTTCTGTGCTCACCAACTCATGCATTTGTATGCTCTTCCGCTGAGCTGTGCTGCATTAGCAGACGGTCATAAGCTATTAATTAGAGAAGGCACCAAGTTGCCTTGCTAGCAATAAAGGAGGATCAAGTTTGTGAGCAGGAGGGTACATGAAATGCATGATAGGAAGGAGGTTCCGAAGTACAACCTGACCCGTGCAAGTTGCAAGCAGGGGCGGGGAGAATTTCCTTTCTTGATTTGCACTTCCTGAAACAATATGCAAATCAAGGCTCAGCCACCCTCTGAAATCTGCACCCCTCCGAATTTTGCAATGCACTTCTCTAGCCAAGTAACGGGCACAAAATTGTATCTGCTAGGATTAAAGTCTGCATAAAATTGCATATCATTTTAAAAAAATAACAAACAGAGGGAAATTCTAAAAGGGAAGGTTGTTGGCAAAAACTGGGTCTGTTAGGCAAAACTGCAAATAGGAATGTGTATATTAGGATCTGTGTGCACTGAACGGTGGTGAATTTTCACGAGGACTTAAAAATAAAAATAAAGTGAAGATGTGGAAAACTGAATTTAAGTTTGGAAAAATGAGAAGCTAAAGGAAACAACAATTGACAGATTATGTCATCCACAGTTGTGATTTACTAAACGTAGATAAATACAGCCTACCAGGTAGTGTACGAGACACTTAATTTCAAGGTCATGGGTTTGAGTCCCATGTTGGGCAAAATATTCCTGCTCTGCAGGGGGTTGGACTAGATGATCCTCATGGTCTCTTCCAATTCTCTATGATTCTATTATTCAAAGCTGTGTGTGGCACTGTGGCAGAGCTACAACAGAATCCGTCCCCCAATTTATCCAAAGTGTTTTTCTCCTGCACAGAGCTGGAATAAGACCTTCAGAGACCCTAAGCACTGCAAAGATTATGGTACCCCCACATGTAATTCAAAATGAAAACTACAGTAAACCGTAAAATGAAATTTGAAAATAAAAAATAATGTACATAGATTTATTGCAACACACGACAGGACCTGATTTCATTGCATTATTTCTTTCTATGTTAGTAGGGTGGCTCCTGATTTTGGTGGGGATAAGTAATAATAACAGTAATAATACCAGCTCCATGGGCTACTGGTCTGTTCCAAGCACTGGTTTCTTTCCAAGTAGGGAAGAGGGTGGCACTGTGGTCTAAGCCACTGAGCCTCTTGTGCTTGCCGATCAGAAGGTCAGCGGTTTGAATCCCTGCGACGGGGTGAGCTCCTGCCCCAGCTCCTGCCAACCTAGCAGCTCGAAAGCATGCCACTGAAAGTAGATAAATGGGTACCGCTGTGGCAGGAAGGTCACGGTGTCCCGTTGCACCAGAAGCGGTTTAGTCATGCTGGCCACATGACCCGGAAAGCTGTCTGTGGACAAATGCCGGCTCCCTTGGCCTGAAAGCGAGATGAGCTCCACAACCCCATAGTCACCTTTGACTGGACTTAACTGTCCAGGGACCTTTTACCTTTTACCTGCATTATTCAAATTGCTGAATATATATAACCTATAACACCCCACATGGCTTGGACCCAGGATATCTGAAAGACTGTATGCACTGAGATCATTTGGGGAAGACCTTTTCTCAGCTGCATCACCCACACAGGAATGCTCGCTGGCGACCTGGGAGAAGACCTTCTCAGTGGTGGCTTCCAAACTTCGGAACACTCTTCCTAGGGAAGCTAGACTGATTCCCTCCTTATAGTCCTTCCATCTAAGGAAGCATTGAGAAGCCATCATTTGGGACCTGGTTCTGGCAGCACCAGTGACACACTGCAGATGCCTCCACTGCTAATGTGCCATTTTCTTTCCACCCGATTCTCTAGCCAACATAATCAGGAATGGAGGCTGATGCAGAAGCAAAGGCCTTGAAATATGAAAATCACCATATTAGCATTTATCCAGATTCCTCAGCTGTGCCCATCAAGGCAGGAGCTTGTTTTAATCACATCAAGTTGACGCCTTGTTCTTCCAGAGTTCGTTACAAGCTGGGAGGGGGCCGATCCGCCCTCCCCATTCTCCCAGTCAAAATTAATGGCTCGGCCAAAGAATTAGATTAGCTGAAGCAAGCAGCCTTTGAAGATCTCAAAAAAAAGAGGGGGGGGAGACCCACTCGACATTTCCAAGTTGTCACCCCATGAAATAGAAACTTAAAAGCTAAATCCCTGGTGAGCTGATACTCTTGTCTGAATTACTCAATCTTCACTCTAACCTCCTTAATGCTCGCTATGCGTGGTTGAAATATCTTGAGCGTTCCCTGTCAAAACTCTCCCGCCGCCCCACCTCGCATCTCTGAAAATGTTGGTTTAGTTCGAGAGCTTTCACTGTTTGCTTATTTCTCTTACCTCTCTAGGGTTAACTCTGCAAATGATAAAATGCAGCCCAGTGGTTGCACAAGACCTATTTTACATGAAATGAATAATGCGGACACCCCTTATCTTCAGCAGAGGCTCTAACAGTGGATTTTGCTGTGCATTATGCATTGCGTAAGCCGTTGGGAGTTTTGACTCTCCTCTGATTGCTAGGGACACACATTTTATTACATTTTATTACTGCCTGATCCTGGCAGGACATAGCCTGACATGTCATCAAGGTACTTTCTGCACCTATTGGTTCCTCTTCACTTCTCTTGTCCATTACAGTTTCACCTGTCTGCTCTAAAGTGATTAGCGCTCAACTGGCAAATGCAAGTATCTTGCTGAGACTTTGAGGAATCCCGGAGTGGCCTTTGATTCCTCCCACACCACCCCCACTTAGCAGAACCAGATGCTCCAGCTCATATTTCGGATGTTCAATCTCCTCATCTATTGAGGTTGAACACATTTGGTCCTCTGTGTTGGTATTTATCAACAGGTAGGTCTGCAGCAAGGTTCCAGGTGAGGGGTTGGAGATGGAGAGTCAGTAGCAGGTGGATGGAGGAGAACAGTTTGGGGAGTGGGCAGAGCACACAAAGTGATGCAAAGTGAAAATGGCAGGGATAGGATTGAAGTAATGAGAACTGTGCCGGAGTGGGCAAAGATATGGGATGTGATACATAAGTAGCAGTCAAGTACAACATTCCTTGTTTTCCTAGAATGGACATGTGGGGGAATGTTTGGTCCAGCCAGTGGAAAATTTCCTGTTTCCTCCTGGCTGGGACATACTTCCTTTGCATGTGACTAGAGGTGGGTGTGACCTTACCTGTGCAGGTAACAAAAGGGCAAGTCACGCAGCACACCTCCTTTATTTGACTTCCTCCATCATTGGAGCAGCTTTTAGCTAGAATTGCTCTGTTGGCTCTCAGCCAACAGAGGACACTGGGATTATCTCCATATGGGATAGATCCACATGTATATACTTTGTAACTAAGTCTGCCTTCAGGGATCCAACTGTGAACTGATGATGTGAGTAAACTTCTTTTATATACTTTACACAAGATTGTGGCATGTTTATTCTTTTAAGAGGGATATAAAGGAACTTACTAGGAATCTAATATTGAGAGGCTTAAACAAGCTAAGTTATAGAGGAGCTAGATGAAAACAAGGCAGGAGAGGGCCTTATTGGTAGCTGTTCCATACTTAGAAACACTCTACCAAGAGAAGCTCGACTGGGTCCCTCTTTGTTGTCCTTCCACTGGCAGGTGAAGACTGTTTTGTTCTGACAGGCCTTTGGGAACTGACTGGTTTTTTGTTTTTTTTAAGGAAAGGGCTTATAATAGTGCTGTGCTGTTTTTACTATCTGTATTTTAATAGGTCAGTTATTGAATTGTTTTAATTCTATTAAAGTTCAATTGCTTTTAAACTATTATCTCCTATACAGTGGATGCTCGGATTATGAACGCGATCAGTGCGGAAGGCACGTTCGCAACCTGCAGCATTCTCAACCCGCTGCGTCTGTGCATGTGCGTGACACAATTCAGCACTTCCGTTTATGATAGTTGCTCCACAGCGCCCTCTGGTGTCAAATTTTAATAATGCATTATTAAAATTTATCAGCTAAACATAATGTGAAGGGACGCGGGTGGCGCTTTGGGTTAAACCACAGAGCATAGGGCTTGCTGATCAGAAGGTCGGCGGTTTGAATCCCCATAATGGGGTGAGCTCCCATTGCTTGGTCCCTGCTCCTGCCCACCTAGCAGTTCGAAAGCACGTCAAAGTGCAAGTAGATAAATAGGTACCACTCCGGCAGGAAGGTAAACGGCGTTTCCGTGTGCTGCTCTTGTTTGCCAGAAGCAGCTTAGTCATGCTGGCCACATGACCCATAAAAACTGTCTCGGGACAAACACCAGCTCCCTCGGCCTATAGAGTGAGCTGAGCACCGCAACCCCAGAGTCGTCTGCAACTGGACCTAATGGTCAGGGGTCCCTTTACCCTTTAAACATAATGTGAGCTTACATTTTGAAACGTTTTCTTAAACCTTTCCTAATGTCATAAACCACAAGTGCAGATCTGCCCTATGAGTCGCAGGGGTGGGGAAAGAGTGTGCGTTCAGCAGTGCCTCGTTTGTTTTTGGTTGCTAGCCTGTTAATGTTGTCACTATTGTTTTGTGGATTATGAGCTCTGTAACGCTTTGCGGTTGGGCTGTTTAATATGTTATTTTTTTTTAACTTCTTCTGTTTATAGTGTTTCATAGAAGGTGGTTGCTTTGCTGATGACTTGTCGTTGTTTTGCGGATGATCTGTTAAGCGTTTTAGATGATTTGTGTTGCAGTTGTGATGTTCTGCTATGTTATTATTTGCGCCATTTAAGCCACTTGTGACTCGTGTGATTGAAAAGTGCCACGGAAATAATAAATGAAATGAAATGATAGCATTTGGGATGCACTACAAAGCCCCTTTTGCTCAGACTATGCAGGAACTGAGGAAGCCTAGCTGTAATTGAGAGTCTTGTATCTGTAGTCCTAGGAATCCCTTACTGCTGTTACGGTACTTCTACCATTCTCCAAATGTTTGGAGAAAAGACTCACCCCTTGTTTTATTACACCCGTCAGGATTTAGACAGAATATTAGAAAATAACATTTTTTTGTTGCTGTTCTCTTGCCCAAGGATGCAGATATTGAATTATTAATAATACAAATGACTCCCTTAACTGCTGTTTTATTTCAGCACTTTTTGCATAATTATCGGATTTCTTTCAGGGCACTGTTAGATTTTTTTTTTAAAAAAAGAATCTTGGTTTCACTGTGTTCTAAGCAAACATAACATTACAAATGTTACCATTATAAATACAAATCGTAAGCAAAAAAAAAAAAAGGTTAGCCTTCCTGGCACACTGGCTAGGAAAAATAAATGAAACATCTGTCCAGATGGGATAAATATTCTTCAGTATAATGAAAAGCCAAGACACCAGTGTGTTTCATTCCAATATAAAAACATTAAGTTACACTCTGTGGTATATCTATTATGCATAGTTTAAAAACACAGAATTAACTCATTGGCTAATGTGTAGTACTGAGGCGCACATCACTTAATAATTTTAGGGAAATACTTTTAAAGTACACAAGAGCATTCACTGGGTAAAGAAGGCATAAAGTCTGTTAGGGCATAAACAGCTCTGCTGGGTGAGCTCATATAGCACGACTTGGTCTAGCATCCTGTTTTCAACAAAACTTAAACAAATGCTTCCAGGAAGTCCACAAAGCAGTCATGAAGGTAGCCAGAGCTTTTTGTTAAGGATCTGGTGACTTCTGTTTCAGTGTATCTGAAGAAGTGTGCATGCACACGAAAGCTCATACCAGGAACAAACTCAGTTGGTCTCTAAGGTGCTACTGGAAAGAATTTTCGATTTTGTTGTTGTTGTTGTTGTTCAACGGGAACTCACCGGAACTCAGTTCCGGCACCCCTCAGGTGGGCACCATTGCCATTATAAGAGAACAAGGCAGATGTTCATGGTGAGTTCTGGCAAAAAACAGCACTGAAAGGTACCGGTAGCTGCACTCACCTGTTGTTTCCCTCCGCCCCAGTTCATAGTCCCTCTGAACATGGAGATACCATATTGCCATCATGACCAATAGAGAAAGACTGTTGCTCAGTGGCAGAACACATGCTTGGCATGCAGAAGGTTCCATAGTGAATCCATGTCATCTTCAGGTAGGGCTGCGAAAGACTCCTGTTTGAAACTCTGGAGAACTCTGGAGTTAGTGTAGACCAAGGACGGGTAACCTGTGGTTCTCCATAAATTGTTGGCCTACAGCTCCCATCACCCTTGACTATTCGCCATGTTGGCATGGGTTAGTGGTTGCTGGAGTCCAACAACAGCTGGAGGGCTGCAGGTTCCCCACCCCTGGCATAGACAGCACTGGTTACAGGGCCAATGCAATACTGGCTAGCCAATAGGATCGCCTCCAGGTGTTATTGTTGGACTACATCTCCCATCATCCCTGACCATTGGTCGCATTGGCTGGGACTGATGGGAGTTGAAGTCTGACGACAGCTGGAGGGCACCACATGGTTGCTTCTTAAACTAGATGGATCTGTGTTCTAGCTCAATATAATGCCGTTCCGAGCTGTAGATAGACTCACCCTCCATCTTTTTTCTCTCTGTATCTTGGAGCCCCATTCTATCATAATTTGTAAAATTTCAGACTGTCAACTGACTAGAGAATGCTTAATTGATCAATTATCTTCAGTTTAACTAATTAAGTGATTAAAATGTTTTAGTTCATTAATTGACTCACCAGATAAAGGGCAGGTGATTAATTAATCAACTAACCGCTTTAACATCTATTGACAACCCTAAATTGTAAATAAACTTGCATGTTATCAAAATCTCGCTGCAGGTGTCTTGTGAGATACCGATGGATGTGAATGATTTAAAAGGTTTCATGCCATTTTCGAGAGCAAAGATGTAAGAACAGCCCCTCGTTTTTAGAGCAGTGGTGGGCAAGCTATGAGCCAGGAGATCCATGTGCCCCTCACCCCACAGATGCAGCCTTCCACTGGGCCATTGTTGAGAACAAAAGAAAAGCTCTGCTGGACCAAGTCAAAGACTCATCTAGTTCAGCATCTACTTCTTACTGCAGCCAACCAGATGCCCGTAGACAGCCAGCAGGCAGGACCTAAGCACAGCGGCCCTCTCCAGAGTGGTCTTCTGCGGGATTCTGCCTTCAGTGGTGGAGGGATAACAAGAGAGGCTCACCTCTGCCACATTTCAGACAGATAAAGGACTTTCTGTGCTAGCTACTTTTAAAATTTGTTTGTTTTTCAAAATATTTTCAAAAGTAAAGCATAAAAGTAGAAAGCAAATAGCCTAGGTAGGTGGCAGGTAAGTACTGGACAGCAAGGAGGGAATTATAATTGCCTGGGTAGGTGAACCTGGGACCCAGGTGGCACAGTGGGTTAAATCACAGAGCCTAGGGCTTGCTGATCAGAAGGTCGGCGGTTCGAATCCCTGCCACGGGGTGAGCTCCCGTTGCTCGGTCCCAGCTCCTGCCCACCTAGCAGTTCGAAAGCACGTCAAAGTGCAAGTAGATAAATAGGTACCACTCCGGTGGGAAGGTAAACAGCATTTCTGTGTGCTGCTCTGGTTCGCCAGAAGCAGCTTAGTCATGCTGGCCAAATGACCCGGAAACTGTACGCCAGCTCCCTCGGCCAATAAAGCGAGGTGAGTGCTGCAACCGCAGAGTCGGAAACGACTGGACCTGATGGTCAGGAGTCCCTTTACCTTTATCTAGGTAGGTAAAACTCCATGGTCAAAATTGTGGGGCAGGAATTGACATTGCCTAAGAACTGAATGTGGTAGGCTCTGCTTCATTGGAGGTTTTTGAACAGAGGAGATTATTCATCATCTTCATCATCATCATCATCATTAGAATTTATATACCACCCTATATCCAGAGGTCTCAGGATGGTTCACAGCAATCAGCAGTAATTCCTGCATTCCAGAAGTTGGACTACATGACCCTTGGGGTACCTTCCAACTCTATTATTCTATGAAAATTAAGGCCACATACACACCAACCCGTTTGTGGCACAAACATGTAGTTTTCCTCAATCCACAATCATGTATGCTCATCTTCAACATGCTGCCTTCAATCTAGATTGGTTCTAGATCCTGCTGTCCACAAGGGGGGTTGTGGTGACTTGATGCACATTTGAAAACCCTCCCCATGATTAGGTTATCCATGGTGAATGAAGAAGAGATAATGGCGACCTTGGGATAAGCCGATCCACAATGTCTTTGGACAGGTGTTACTACATCACACACACACCCCATCCCCTTGCTGGGACTGCCGACATCTCCTTTCATCTGTTTCCAAATGGACGCACTGTGCGGTGGTGCAGAACCCATCCGCAGCGAGCTTTTATGTTTGGAATGTAACCAGTATCTCAAGAAGCAGGATTTGGGACAAAAAAAAATATGCAGCGGATTGATACTGTGTGTAGAATATTAAGAAAAAAACGAGTACTCGGTTTCCACTGATCCTAGATTAAAATGTCCTGTGTTTACACAGCTGATGTTTCCCCAAACTAGACTGTCCCATAGCCTGGGGAATCTTTTAGCGATCAGCTTGTAATTCCTGCTTTCTCCCCATCGTCATTGAATTTTAAGTTTAAGATTTCTAATCTAAGTGCAGTTTATGTATCATGGAAGATTTAATTGATTCGCTGTATTTCTCTAGCAGTATGCAGGTCTGGATTTAACTGCCTCTCTCTTTCAGCCATTTCAGGGATAGCCGCAACCTCCCAAAATATAACATTATCTAGGCCAACAGTCTGTGCGGCTGCACGTTACAAACAACTCCCTTTTTAAAAAGATATGGATCACTATTTCTGCAGTGGGGATGGGCCGTGATTCCACCAAAACCAACAAATGCTGGGTCTGATATTCGGCTATTTGGAAAAGGAAATCAGTTTATTAAATTTTTAATCACAATTTTCGTTCCATGTTATCACATTAATTATTCCTGTAGCCGTTGAGCTCCTCAGAGTTCTCCGTAGCTGTCACACCTTTCATTAAAACGGCAAGTTAATTGGCCTTAAAATATTTAAGATGAATAAGGGAGGCGCTGGGCTAGGAAAATGATTGAAAATGAAAAATTAATTCAAATTGGCTTGGATGTGAGTGTTCCATCAAAGAGACGGAATGCTGGCAGAAGCAGAAACAAATGGTGAATTCACATGTGGGTGACAGTTCTGATAGCCCTGGTGCCATCCATGAGACAAGGCTCAAATGCTCTACTTCCTCCTGTTTATCCATCCCAATGAACCACTGTTTCCTGAAACCTGTCTCTGGTAAGCCACAACCCCTAAATTAATCCCTTTTTTGTTTGGTGGTAGTATTGCCAAGTCAGGATCACCACAGACCCTGAGATTTGAAGGCCTAAACCTGAGACTTAGAGGTGGCTCCAGTGACATCACGGGGGCAGGACCTGGTTGTTATTGTTGTTCAGTCATGTCTGACTCTTTGTGACCCCATGGACCAGAACACGCCAGGCACCCCTATCCTCCACTGCCTCCCGCAGTTTGGCCAAACTCATGCCAGTCGCTTCGAGAACACTGTCCAACCATCTCATCCTCTGTCATCCCCTTCTCCTTGTGCCCTCCATCTTTCCCAACATCAGGGTCTTTTCCAGGGAGTCTTCTCTTCTCATGAGGTGGCCAAAGTACTGGAGCCTCAACTTCAGGATCTGTCCTTCCAGTGAGCACTCAGGGCTGATTTCTTTAAGGATGGATAAGTTTGATCTTTTTGCAGTCCATGGGACTCTCAAGAGTCTCCTCCAGCACCATAATTCAAAAGCATCAATTCTTCGGCGATCAGTCTTCTTTATGGTCCAGCTCTCACTTCCATACATTACTACTGGGAAAACCATAGCTTTAACTATACGGACCTTTGTCGGCAAGGTGATGTCTCTGCTTTTTAAGATGCTGTCTAGGTTTGTCATTGCTTTCCTCCCAAGAAGCAGGCATCTTTTAATTTCGTGACTGCTGTCACCATCTGTAGTGATCATGGAGCCCAAGGGGAAAAAAAATCTCTCACTGCCTCCATTTCTTCCCCTTCTATTTGCCAGGAGGCAGGACCTGGAGAAGGAGGTTAATTGGGAGTGTCTGTGCCATAACTTGCAGAAAAGGGAGTCCTAGCTCTTGTAGAAAGAACCTCACCCAGTATATACCTTGAAATAAGAGTGTTGTTAAAGCCGGGGTACCAGAGTCTGTTAATTAATGTTAGGAATTAATACATGGTGGGATATTTGGCATATTGAAGGGAAGTTACAGGCTGCAGCAGTTCACCTGAACTGCACCAAGCATGGAAATTCCTGGGATTAGCCTGTGCAAACAATCCTGGCTGGGCTGATTGAATGTAAGCTGTTATGAAACGATGGCCAGGCATCTGCACATTAGAGAAAGTGTTTGGGTCTCTGCAAAACAGGGGGTTGCCAAGGTGCAGGGGGGGGGCCCAGGGGTGCCACCTTGAATAAAATATTGTGGGGGCCCAGGTAAGCCCTGCCCTACGTAATAGATCACATGATGCAGTGCGCACACCCCATTTGAATGGGAATGCCCATCAACTTGTAGGGGCCCCGCCCCACCAAATATTTTATTGTGGGGGCTGAACCCCCCATGGCCCCTATGAAGGGGCCTGATGCCATACAGGAAAATTCTCTCCTTTTACTTGAGGCTTAGAAGAAGTGGGGAGCGAGCAGATGGAAGGGGTGTGTGTTGCGTTTGGCTAGGTGTTCCGGAATGGAGAAAGAGAAGAAAGGGAGAACAGTATGCTGGGCTGCTATGAGGAACAAGATGCTCTTGAGATGACAATGCTGGGAGATTTGCAACCTCCTTCATCTAAACTCGGGTACAAATATGTGTAATTAAACCATATTTCTTAAAGACACAACAACCTCCACTATGTCTGGCTTCTTAATGGAAACATGACCCTGGGTGAGCACCTGGGAACCCCTGAAATCTCGTGCATCGCTTGGCAGAGAATGGGGGTGGTGTGCAACCTTTGTAACAATATATTGGTCCTCTGAGAATCCTCAGTGACAGGGAGCACAGAGTGTGGACAAGCAGAGAATGAACACAGGGGCGTAGCAAGGGGGGGCGGTTGCCCCATGTTCCATAATGGAGAGGGTGACAAATTATCAAGGAACAATTACTGCCCTACTAGGGCGGTTCATAAAAAACTTTTTAAAAAATGCCTGCTCCAAAGGTCTTATCTTACTATACTAGGGATTATATAGCTATATATGAAATTTCATGCATATCGGTTAATATCTTGACCCTCCTCCACCAAAATAGCTGTTTACTTGGCTGTTTTCCTATGTCGTGAAGGCTGAAATTTCAGTTCAGTGGAGCACTTACTGTTCCCAACCCTAACCCTGTGGAAAGCCATCTAATTAGACTTTAATTTGATTTTGAGATGTTTTTAGGAGGTAATTTAATTATTGTTTGATTTTATACCAATGTTATGTATCTGATGTTAGCCACCCTGAGCCCGACTTCGGCCGGGGAGGGCGGGATATAAATAAAAGTTTTTTATTATTATTACTTGTTATTATTCCTTTGTAAGAAAATATGAAATAACGTAAAACCATTTTTGGGGGGGGGAATCAATGGGGGGGGTGACAAGAAATTTTCTGCACTGGGTACCACCTGACCTTCCTAAGCCTCTGAATGAACATGGTATGGAGTCCCATCTCCTAACATAGTTGTCTTGTAACCACGGTGACATTTTCCACCATAATGAACCACCCACTATGCCGTATGCTTCTCAGGCAGCGGAACAGATTTATTTTGCGTAAAATAATCACCAGCACTTCCTCTAGTTCTTTCTCCCATTCTGGGAAACAAAGCAATAATTTCTTGATATTACCTTTGCTATCAGCGGACCAGAAGTCTGCCAGCTTCCCCTTTTCACCTTTCCCAGCTTTCTGCTTTCTTGTCTGAATGCACTTCATCATTTTTAAATTTTCCTTCTGGCGGATTCAATACCCAAATAACTATTCCTTTACAATGCACATATAGCAACCCCAATTTTCCGTTTGCAGGATTTTCTTCTTTTTCACAGTGAGGGAAAGCACTTCATTATAGATCTAGTCATCTGTATGTCAGGTGAAGTAAGCTTTTTTCCCCCTTTTTATTCTGCTGTGAATCTGAACAGAATATCCACACACACACACACACACCGCCGAGCAGTGGTGGAAGAATGTGGAGTAGCAGACTGTTCCCTGGGTGCACTGGAACATTGTATTATGAATTTTTGGCAGAAGATCACTTCTACAGCACCCCTGCAAGAAAGCAGCAATATATGTTAAAGAGGAATCCTTTGACTTCCCTCCACCTCTGCAAGAAATGCTGCTTCTCCTATCAAGAACTTGATTGCTTCCCTCCAAATTTCACCATGCCATGCGAGAGCGTTACATTGAAATTGCTTTGAGATCCTGTCCAGTTTCTTGCTTTTCCTTGGTGGCCAACCAAGTGTCTTGGGAAACCCCAAAGGCAGGACAGCCTGTGGAACAACAAGAGAAGCCACGACAGGAATAACAATTGCATGGGCACAGAAATCTTGTTGCATAGGTGGTTTGAGGGCAGCACCCCCGGTGCAATCACACTGGGTGCCACACTGCATGGCATGCCAAAACAACACTATGGAATGGAGTGTGAGAGGCGGGGGCAGCGAATTTTAGCATCGCACAGGGTGCTACTGAAATTTGAGAGCCCAAAGTCTGCCACTGCTTGTGGGCTCTTAATTATCTCTGTTGAGCTGCTTAGAGGAAAGGACAACGCTCAGCATCAGAGCATGTGCTTTGCATGGAGCTCGAAATTCAGTCTGCAGCATCTCCAGACAGAGCTAGGAGACGACTCTGGTCTGAAACCCTGGCAAGGCTCTGCCAGTTATAGAACCATAGAATTTTAGAGTTGGAAGGTACCCCAAGGGTCATCTAGTCCAACCCTTTGCAATGCATGAATCTCAGCTAAAGCATTCGTGACAGATAACCATCCAACCTCTGCTTAAAAACCTCCAAGGAAGGAGAGTCCACAACCTCCCAAGGGAGACTGTTCCACTGTTGAACAGTTCTTACAATCAGAAAGTTCTTCCTGAAGTTTAGTTGGAATCTCCGTTCTTGTAACTTGAATCCATTGTTTTGAGTCCTACTCTCCAGAGCAGGAGAAAAACAAGCTTGCTCCATCCTCCATGTGACAAGTCTTTAGATATTTGGCTATCATATCTCCTCTCGGTCTCCTCTCTTTGAGGCTACACATACCCAGCTCCTTCCTCATAACACTTGTTTTCCAGACCCTTGATCATCTCGGCTGACCTCCTCTGCACACCTTCTAGATTCTCAACATCTTTCCTAAATTATGGTGCCCAGAATTGGACACAGGACTCCAGGTGTAGTCTGACCAAGGTAGAATATAACTTCCATTGAAGTGGACGCTATATGTATGGACAATACTGAGCTAGATGCACCAATGGTATGACTTTGTATGGCAGCTTCCTTTCTTCCATCTCAAGGGGATGGGCTGTGGCTCAGTGGTAGAGCATCTGCTTTGCATGCAGAAGGTTCCAGGTTGAATCCCCAGCATCTCCAAATAGGGCTGGGAAAGGACTCCCATCTGAAACCCAAGGGAGCTGCTGCCAGTCAGTGTGAACAGTACTGAGCTAGATGGAGCAATGATTTGATTCAGCACAAGGCAGATTTCTATGTCCCTAGCTGTAATGCTGATCCTTGGCCATATGTGCGAACAGCACTGATGCGCAGCAGAGAGCAGGTGAGCTCTTCTGGCAAGCTGCCATGCTGGTGGCACAGAGAGGAAGGTGCCCCCGTCTGGTTTCCAGAGGTCCTCCACCCCTGGTTCCTTACTCCTGATGATTACATTCAATTCTGCAATGTGGCCTAGAAAAATAGAAAGCCTAATCTAGTAATGCATAAAGGCAAGAGAGAGGTTATTTCCAGCAAATTAATTTAATTGGCTCTACTACAGGAGCAAGAATGAGCCATTTACAGTTCCTGTGGGAGGAGTATTTGAAAGTAGCTCAAGGAAAGTAGAGGGGGGGTGGAAATCTATTGAAGATCTAACATCATGCCAAAACCCCACTGTTTACAGCACTACCTAATTGCAACTGCAATTTTGCATGCTAATATGTTGTCTCAGTCCTGTTTTCTTCTTTTAAAATAATTACTTGATGCACCCATGTAATTAAATATGTCCCCTTTCAAAACCCATTTGGAAAAGAGAGAGAGAGAGAAAAGGAAAGCTAAATAAATGCACCATGTCAAATCAGTCATAAGATTAAAACTGCTCTGATTTTCATATTAATTTGATAATGATGTATCTGCTCTGCATATTTTCTTGTCAAATGCCCTGCAAAATACCTCCTCCAAACACACCATAGCTGGGAGGCACTCTCTGTTGACGATGCTGTGGATTTTGCTGGTGTGACTTCTCTTACAAATGGTGGGTGGATAATGTCATTTATGAAGTTTCATCACTAGATGGCGCTGAACTTAGTTGTGTTGTTGTTGTTCAGTCATTCAGTCGTGTCCGGCTCTTCGTGACCTCATGGACCAGAGCACGCCAGGCACTCCTGTCTTCCACTGCCTCCTGCAGTTTGGCCAAACTCATGCTAGTCGCTTCGAGAACACTGTCCAACCATCTCATCCTCTGTCGTCCCCTTCTCCTTGTGCCCTCCATCTTTCCCAACATCAGGGTCTTTTCCAGGGAGTCTTCTCTTCTCATGAGGTGGCCAAAGTACTGGAGCCTCAACTTCAGGATCTGCCCTTCCAGTGAGCACTCAGGGCTGATTTCTTTAAGGATGGATAAGTTTGATCATTTTGCAGTCCATGGGACTCTCAAGAGTCTCTTCCAGTACCATAATTCAAAAGCATGAATTCTTCGGCGATCAGCCTTCTTTATGGTCTACTTAGTTGTAGACTTGATCAGTCTTGATCAAGTAGACTTGATCAGTCTACTTAGTTGTAGTCAGCAGTTTTTCTCCTGCTGCTGCTTTGCTCTTTTTTGGAAAGAGACATCAACATCTTTCTATAGCTTATGGACTGATATATGTCCATGTTAGGTGCTGCTCAATTTGATCCAAGACAAGCCAAAGAACAACAAATTTGGGGGGGGATCTTTTTTGGGGGGAAATTTAAAGATAGGAAGCTGCCTTATACAGAGTCAGATTGTTGGTCCATCCAGCCCAGCATTGTCCACAATGGCTTGCGGTGGTTCCCCAGAGTTTCAAACAGGGGTCTCTCTCAACTCTTCCTAGAGATACCAGAAGATAGAAGAGCTACTTCTGGTTTAGACTCCGGTCTTCTAAATCCCATGGTTCTGAATCTGAACTAAGTCTTGGAGAACTCTTGCCTCAGTGCAAAGTCAGAGTTCTCAGGGATCCCTCAAGAAGAAGCTAATTCTGAAGAGCAGGGGTGTGGAACCTGTGGCCTTTCAGAACAACTTCTTCAATCATCCCTAACCATGCCAACAGCTGAGGCTGATGGGAATTGGAGTCCAATGACATCAGCAGAGCCACAGGTTCCCTCCCCTGCCCTTGCTGAACAGGCTGCTTTGAACTCTCCTCTGTTATGCAAAGGGTCAGCATACCAGCACATCTTTTGCTTGCGTTCCAATAATTTAGTATTAGTACCAAATGAATGGAGGTTCTGCTGGAGAGAACAATCCATTTCCTTTGGATGTTCAAATCCTTAGAAGATTAGTTTGTCAAATAATGTATAAAAGAACGAGGCAGGTTTAATCAAAATAGAAAACAGCAATCCTATAATTTCATGGGCGTCAGTTCACAACAACATCAGGGCTGATGGCCAATCAATAGCTTTTTCTATGCTAATTTTGAAATTATTAACAGAGACATAGAGTTGTAAAGAGACTCTGTGCTATTCCATGTTGGTAAACAAGGTGTGCTGCTCCAAGCGCTGTCTGCACTTCCTACAATATTGCTGAGATGTGACCGGAAGTCAGATACGGAGCTGTGCACTAGTACAAACTTTGAGCCATCACAGCAATTCTTCATTATTTATGTGTAACTATGTAACCTATTAATTCATGATATTAATTATTATTACAATTAATTTACTAATCACCTTCTAAACCACCACCCCAAGGCAATGCAACAGCAAAAAAGCTAAAACAATTCTAGGCTTGCATCATCAGATGTGTAGTGTCCACATCGATGGAAGTTATAGTACCACTCTACTCTGCCTTGGTCAGGAATTAAAGGAATGGAGATTCCGACTAAACATCAGCAAGAACTTTCTGAAGAGCTGTTCAACAGAGGAACAGACTAGAATCACAGAATCACAGAGTTGGAAGAGACCACAAGGGCCATCCAGTCCAACCCCCTGCCAAGCAGGAAACACCATCAAAGCATTCCTGACAGATGGCTGTCAAGCCTCCGCTTAAAGACCTCCAAAGAAGGAGACTCCACCACACTCCTTGGCAGCAAATTCCACTGCCGAACAGCTCTCACTGTCAGGAAGTTCTTCCTAATGTTTAGGTGGAATCTTCTTTCTTGTAGTTTGAATCCATTGCCCCATGTCCGCTTCTCTGGAGCAGCAGAAAACAACCTTTCTCCCTCCTCTATATGACATCCTTTGATATATTTGAACATGGCTATCATATCACCCCTTAACCTTCTCTTCTCCAGGCTAAACATACCCAGCTCCCTAAGCCGTTCCTCATAAGGCATCGTTTCCAGGCCTTTGACCATTTTGGTTGCCCTCCTCTGGACACGTTCCAGCTTGTCAGTATCCTTCTTGAACTGTGGTGCCCAGAACTGGACACAGTATTCCAGGTGAGGTCTGACCAGAGCGGAATACAGTGGTACTATTACTTCCCTTGATCTAGATGCTATACTCCTATTGATGCAGCCCAGAATTGCATTGGCTTTTTTAGCTGCTGCATCACACTGTTGACTCATGTCAAGTTTGTGGTCTACCAAGACTCCTAGATCCTTTTCACATGTACTGCTCTCAAGCCAGGTGTCACCCATCCTGTTTTTTTTGCCCAAGTGTAGTACTTTACATTTCTCCCTGTTAAAATTCATCTTGTTTGCTTTGGCCCAGTTCTCTAATCTGTTAAGGTCATTTTGAAGTGTGATCCTGTCCTCTGGGGTATTAGCCACCCCTCCCAATTTGGTGTCATCTGCAAACTTGATCAGGATGCCCTCAAGCCCATCATCCAAGTCATTGATGAAGATGTTGAATAAGACTGGGCCCAAGACAGAACCCTGTGGCACCCCACTAGTCACTTCTCTCCAGGATGAAGAGGAGCCATTGATGAGCACCCTTTGGGTTCGGTCAGTCAGCCAGTTACAAATCCACTGAATGGTAGCATTGTCTAGCCCACATTTTACCAGCTTCTTTACAAGAATATCATGGGGCACCTTGTCAAAGGCCTTGCTGAAATCAAGATAGGCTACATCCACAGCGTTCCCTTCATCTACCAGGCTTGTAATTCTGTCAAAAAATGAGATCAGATTGGTCTGACATGACTTATTTTTCAGAAACCCATGCTGACTTTTAGTGATCACAGCGTTCCTTTCTAGGTGCTCACAGACCGTTTGCTTAATGATCTGCTCTAGAATCTTTCCTGGTATTGATGTCAGGCTGACTGGGCGGTAATTGTTTGGGTCCTCTCTTTCCCCCTTTTTGAAAATAGGGACAACATTTGCCCTCCTCCAGTCTGCTGGGACTTCGCCTGTTCTCCATTCTCCTGAGTGGTGGCCCCAGTGTCTTACCCCAATAGTACTATCAGCTGGAAGCTGCATTGGGACATTTGTTGCCTGCCCCTACCTTAATGTGATGGCACAAGTATAATTTACATTTGCATTATAACCAACCAATTCACTATTTTGTTTTCCTTTACAATTCCCCCACCTTGAGCTTTTGTAATCAATTAAGTAGAACCAAAATCGCGTTATTTCTCCATTGGTGAGCAGAACAATGGACTTCTGTAGCTCAACGCTTTTCACAAATTTCATTGGCGATCTCAAGAGTTTACAAGATTGCATTTCAAATAATGAATATACAAATGAAGAAAAACGAGGCTGTAAATTTGAGGGCGGAGAGGATGTGGTGGAGATTGCTGAGATACCTGTAAAAAGGTACAGAGGGGCTGATCAATGGAATCTGATGTTTTAGCATGAGACTGTGAATGGTGAGCAAACCAGACCGGCCCATATTATGTCTGCGATTTTTCAAAATGACAGAATAATGGATCATCTTGAAACCTATTATTTAGCATTAATGAATGTTCAGAGGGATTTGGCAAAGGGGGAGAAATCAATTATGATAATATTGAGATATGCTGGCCTGCTTCTGTTCATCCAAAAATAAATAACCGGCGCTGGCTTCAAAGGTACAAATAAGCCACATTCCTTTGAGAAATGTAAGCATCACAGATAAAACAGCCACTGTAATTCAATGTTTGCTGCATGTAAATTATGTAGCAGCTCAAGACGAGTGCAGCAGACATTTAACCCATACAGCTCGATCCAGAGATCTGCATGGGGAAGGGCTGTAATGCACAAATTTGTTCAGAAAATCCCTAGCCTCATGCAACCCCCTAGGTTCACATGACTGTCTCTGGATTGGATCTCTGGACCATCAAATACAACAGCATGTCTTGCGCCCAGAACAGTATCAAAGGACTGGTAGACCTTTCAATGTTTTAAGAAGTAGTAAGCTCTAGTTAGGGATGCAGGTGGTGCTGTGGGTTAAACCACAGCGCCTAGGGCTTGCCCATCAGAAGGTCAGCGGTTCGAGTCTGCACGACAGGGTGAGCTTCCATTGCTCAGTCCCTGCTCCTGACAACCTAGCAGTTTGAAAGCATGAAGTTCAAGTAGATAAATAGGTACCGCTCCAGCAGGAAGGTAAACAGCATTCTGTGTGCTGCTCTGGGTCACTTTTGAGTTCTTTGAGAACTCTCGGTGGGTGCCATCCAGACCTGGCAATTTGTCAGTTGTTATTTTTGCCTATTAGGTCTAGAACTTCATCTCTCATCACCAGTATCTGAGGCCAGGGTGAAGAGCATAGCTTGACCACAAAACTGATAAGAAACAGTTTAAGAGGAACCTATCACTGACTGTTAGAGACAAAATCAATGCCAGATAAGGTACAAGGAAAGCTATGTATGAACAGCAAAAATATTGGTTCCAATAAGTCTTTTCAAGGACTGTGGTTGGGTGAGGGATGGTGAGGTGCTGGGGTGTTAGAAGGTGGTTTGTTAGAGATGAACTAGCTAAGATGACATATGTTTCCTGTGCAGGATTTGTGCTAATGGAAATGATCTCACAGTCTTTTTGGGGGGACTCTGTCTAGTAATGCATTGCTGAGTAAAGTCTGAATAATTAAGGATTTGGTGTGAGCCTCTGTACTGAACCCCAAAAGGGAGTTTTCTAACCTCAAAGTTCAATTACTGCAATGTGTTATATGTAGGACTGTCTCTGAAGACTAGGCATAGGCAAACTTGGCCCTCCAGATGCTTTGGGACTACAACTCCTATCATCCCTAGCTAACAGGTCAGGGATGATGGGAATTGTTGTCTCAAAACATCTGGAGGGGCGAGTTTGCCTACGCCTGCTGAAGACGGTTCGGAAACTTCAGCTAGTGCAGAATTCAGCAGCCAGGTTGCTCACTGGAGCAAGACAGTTTAAGCATATTACACCGATCCTGGTCCGACATCATTGGCTACCAATTAGTTTCCGGGCCCAGTTCAAAGTGCTGGTTTTGAACTATAAAGCCTTAAACGGCTCAGGACCACAATATCTCAGGGACCGCCTCTTCCCATATGAACCTACCCGGACCCTGAGATCATCTTCTTTGGCCCTTCTTCGTGTGCTTCCTCCTCAAGAGATCTGGAGGGTGGCAACACAAGAACAGGGCCTTCTCTGCAGTGGCTCCCCGTCTCTGGAATGCTCTCTCCAGGGACATTCGCCTGGTGCCTTCATTATACACCTTTAGGCACCTGGCTAAATCATTTATTTTTAACCAGGCCCTTGGTTGATTTGATTGCCATCCTATGCCCTTTAAAAATGTGGGGTTTTTTTGGGGGGGGTAATAGGGTTGTGGTTTTTTTTGTTTTGATTATACATATTGTGGTTTTATATTTTGATTTTGTTCTGTGAACTGCTTTGAGACCTCTGTGTATAGAGCGGTATATAAATTCAATAAATAAATAAAAATAAATATTTTTTTTCTCCCGTCTTGGGATACGCAATGAATTGGTCAATCTGTCCAAACAGCCAGACACCTCATTGGCTGTAGTAACTAGGAAACACACACACACACACACACACACACACACACACACACACACACAAACAACACTATCAGGGGCAATTAGAAAAGTATAGTTTTGTTGCACCTAAGCAGCTCAGTGGCAACAAACTTGATATTTGGGCCAGGAGAAGATTGCCAGCAAAATCAGTCTTGGAAATAAATGTCAAGGCGAGCACTCATCTAAACTGTTTGTCTCGTGGCATAGATAGGATAAAGTCTCACTAGAACCTTTGTCATGAAACTCAATACAAATTGGAAGTGACTTGGCTTTCCATTATGCCAGCTTCCCCCGGTAATGTAAACTGATCCCCAAGGAGTGTTTCTAATAAGACTTTTGACAAATTTATCTGCGGAAACTAATCCCCTTTGATTATGAGCTGCAAAGAGTAGTTGGAGATGGTTTGGGTTCTTTCCTGTAGCAATGAAAGTCAAAGGAAGTTTTCATTGGAGTTGTTGCAAAGCAGGAAGCCATTTTGCCTGAAGTCACAAGGTCTGGAGGAAAACACTGCTTTTATTCGGTCTTCACTTAGGACGGGGGAGAAATTTAAAGGTGAACCTACCTAATTTGCGTCTTGAGGCTGCAAGCCAGCCCCCCCATGAAATAACTACACACGGACACAGAATTAAGGCTGATGGGTAACATTAAGGCCACAACTTTATTGATTGAGTGGTATTGGCATAGTCATTGGCTGAAGACTATAACGGAGCCAGTGGGGTGTAGTGGTTAAGAGCAGTAGACTCGTAATCTGGGGAACCGGGTTCGTGTCTCCACTCCTCCACATGCAGCTGCTGGGTGACCTTGGGCTAGTCACACTTCTCTGAAGTCTCTCAGCCCCACTCACCTCACAGAGTGTTTGTTGTGGGGGAGGAAGGGAAAGGAGAATGTGAGCCACTTTGAGACTCCTTCGGGTAGTGATAAAGCAGGATATCAAATCCAAACTCTTCTTCTTCTTCTTCTTCTTCTTCTTCTTCTTCTTCTTCTTCTTCTTCCCCAGTTGACAGAGTCTATGTAGGTAAACCCATCAGGGCAGCAACATCGGGGTTTTGCCCAACAGAAGCTTACCGCGAGGTTCCTGTGATCCCGGCATGGCCCTAGCCCATCAAGCGGACTTCGGACGAGATCCGGGGCCCTCAGATTCCTTTAACGGAATACCTTTTGATCATTGAGGGGCAGGTGATGGACACACTTCCCCTCCACACACACAATTATGTCAATG
Organism: Lacerta viridis; assembly: GCA_900245905.1. Classification (NCBI taxonomy): domain Eukaryota; kingdom Metazoa; phylum Chordata; class Lepidosauria; order Squamata; family Lacertidae; genus Lacerta; species Lacerta viridis. Next base: position 274,166 of record OFHU01004224.1, on the reverse strand, counting down.
CCTAACCGCCAAACCTGGAAAGTTGTGACGGTTGCTAAAGGGGTAGGCAAAAAACCAAGTGGCCAGTGCCAATTTGCCAAATGGATAAAAATTCCTTATAAAAATTCCTACCCAGCCTCTGTCCCAAGACAGGTGACTCACACGTAGTCCAAAGCAAGGCTGAGAACCTACACTAAGGGCGGGAGGGCGGGTGTTCAGCAGTGCCAATCAAGTGCCTAGGGCACTCTTGCGCTGAAGCTTATATAATCCCTTAACCACCCCCACCCCTTTCCTGATTGGCTGGGACCCATGATGCCTATTTACAGAAATGAAACTTAGACCTAGAAATGAAACCTACTTAGTCAGGGGTGTCTGCAGGTGCCAAGTCGCAAAAAGGACCGCCCTCTGAGGATGATCCTATTTGCAGGTTCTGAAAGAAGACACGAAGAAAAAAATGCAGACTTCTGAAATTTGCACTTCTCTGATTTTTTTTCAGTGTGGTTCTCCGGTTGAGATTTTTTTTCAGTGTGGTTCTCCGGTAATGCATCTAACAATGTATCTAGTAAGGTAAAGTGTTTGCTAACATGCATATACGGATGCAGTTTCCTTATTGAGTATCCCAGAATGCCTCTAGACCCCAGCAAACATCATGGTGGGATCCACATGCATTCTTGGACATTAAAAATGGTAGGTGTTGCAGCTCCTCTGCTCAGCACATCTCTTGTCCATTTCTAATTCATTTGCTCAGTTGGCTGTTGTTCTTAAAAACATCTACTGATGTTTTTAAAGACAACATCTCTCTCACACACAAACACACATGCGGTATATACGATGTTTCAAGCTTTCACATTTTGATTGGTTATTTTGTATTTTACTTTGCACGTTACTCTTATTGAGCAATGAAAAAACTCCTTCCAGTAGCACCTTAGAGACCAAGTTTGCCTGGCGTGCTCTGGTCCATGGGGTCACGAGGAGTCGGACACGACTAAACAACAACAAGTTTGTTCTTGGTATGAGCTTTTGTGTGCATCCACACTTATTAAGATACAGAGGTATTCTTCAGATACTTCTGAAGAAGCGTGCATGCACATGAAAGCTCATACCAAGAACAAACTTAGTTGGTCTCTAAGGTGCTACTGGAAGGATTTTTTTTTAAATTTTTTTATTTTGTTTTGACTGTGGCAGACCAACACGGCTACCTACCTACCTGTAACTCTTATTGAGCATCGCTTAGCAAACAAGTGGGATACAAGCTTAACCATCAGATCACTACCTGCCCTCCAAAGAACTTGACTGAAATGAGCCTTTGCATTTATTTCTTGCAACACCCTGCTCTGCATTGACTGGCAATGGCTTTCTAAGGCCACAGTCCATCCCCATAAAATGATGGCTTCCGGGTTAACAACCAGACCCTGAGGAGGGATCCTGGACCTCAGATGAGATCCTAGAATCTGTATTCCACCTTTAGGGAATAAGGGAATTTTAATTTCTGCAGTTAGCAGGAAATATGCACCTGTGTGAATGACTTGGCCTGATCATCCAAAGCAACAGTAACTTCCAATCGTGGTATTTCAAGGTCCAGCTAATACAAATCTCAGTTCTTTTAGCATTTGACCTTAGCTTCACTAGGCTGGCAAATGTACCCTCTAGGTTAAGGGTAGCCAATGCAGCATCCTTCGGATGTTGTTGGAATACAGCTCCCATCATCCCTGACCATTGACCATGCTGGATGGAGTAGATGGGAGATGAAGTCCAACAAAATCTGGAGGGTACCACATTGGCTGTGCCCGTGTGGCTATCATCTCCATCAAGTGTCACTAGGGTGCCTTAAAATGACAGGCTTAATACTTCTGGAATAATGACAGAATGTCAGGCCTGCATCTCTCCCAGGCATCTTTTTTGTAGCAGTAGGAGCAGAGATAGAAGTGCCATTGGTTTCCAAGAATAGCTCAAACGGAAAGAACTGCAGGCTAAGGGAAAAAAAGAAGAGGAAGGGAGGAAGAAATGAATGGGGGGGGGGAGAGGGAGGGCAGAGATTGCAGATCTTAATGAGGACATGTCCCCATTATTTCATATCTGCTTTAGATCCAAATGTTCTGCCCCAGCAGTAGCCCAGTAGGGTTCAAAGGATATTTTCTAGCAAACAAGCAAACAGAACCTTCCTGAGAGAAAAAATAAAATAAAACATACCTGCAAGAATTCACTTGCTGGGCAGATAATAATGCAGAGCAGATGCTGATATCTACCGGTATGTGCTATTCCTAATGCACAGAGAAATCTGCAGATGTTCCTTGTTTTGTTTTGTTTTCGGTGTGATGGAACTCAAGAAGGCCCCAGGCATTTTTGGGAAACATCACTTTGGGGCTTAGTCTACCCAAAGAAGCCAATGACATATTGTTTCTCTGAGCAGGGGAGCCATCTCGCCCTCAGGATTGTGGGTGCCCACCACCGTAATGTGGACATGCACATAATGCATATGACATCACATGCATGGTGCTCTGCGTTATATTATTGTGGTTGCTCAAGCAGCCACCCTCTGGAGTTGGTGCCTATGTCTTTGAGTTCTGGAACACAGGGAACCATGGGGCAAAGTGTCCTGTATGGATATACACCAGATCCAGCCAGATCCCAAACCAAATTGGGTGAACTGTGTTGACCCAGGATTTGGCTGGACCAGGTGGAGCAGCCCTGGATCCCAACAGATCATGATAGTTTCACCCAAGAGTGTTCCGGGACAGTCAAAAGTAAGACATTTTGGTGTAGAGGGGGAAGAAGGGGTCATGCATATTCTTTTTTGTGAGCACCTGTTTAATCATAGTTTAAGCATGGATACAGGAAGCAATAGAATGTTTCATGCAAAATCTTGGATGGTACGAGTTGAACTTAGGAAGCAACTTTAAACCAAATCAGACAATTGGTCCACTATTGTCTAAACTGACTGGCAGCCACTCTCCACAGCTTCTGACAGGGCTACCCCAAGACCTATCTAGAGATGTTGAGGATCGAATCTGGAGTGATGGGGCCATCACTGAAAAGCCCTATTACTAGTACAGTGGTACCTTGGTTCTCGAACTTAATCTGTTCCGGGGGTCCGTTTGACTCCTGAAACCATTCAAAAACCAAGGAGCAGCTTCCAATTGGCTGCAGAAGCTGCATCGGATGTTCGGCTTCCGAAAAACATTCAAAAACTGGAACACTTACTTCTGGGTTTGCAGTGTTCAGGAGCCAATTTGTTCGGCAAGTAAGCCATTCCGGAACCAAGGTTTGACTGTACAAACAATTTTTGTACTAGTTCAGGTAAAATACTACAGTACTGCCTCATTTTATTATTTTATTTTATTTTTTGCCCAAAGGCTACCAGCTCATGCTCGAACTCTGCCCTACTAGTCAGCATTCTTAGACCTGTGGCTTTTGCATCCATGTCACGGAATCCAGTATGATAATTTACATTTGGTTAGGAGATTTGATGCATGGTGAAATATTATGAATATATTACAGTTTCACCTTACTTAGAAATAAGCCATTGAGCAGGATCAGGAGAGTTTGAAGCAGCGTGTGTACATTCTTGTATTTACGGCATGAATTGCCTTGTTTAAAATTAAAATTTTAATAACCTTTCAGACATAAAGCCTCAGGGGACGCTGTCTCTTTCATAGCAGCTCAAAAGGTTTAGGGAGGGGCCCGTTCCAATCCAGCTTTTAAAATTTGATACAATCCTCTCTTTTTTGTTCTGGAAAATGCCTCTTTTGGAAGGAACAACCGTCTTCCGATGCAATGATCATAATGAGGAAATGATACTGAGCCTGACTTCAAAGGCAAGGGGGGTGGGGAGAGAAGATACAGAAGCTTTATGTGATAAATGTACTAGCTGTGATAACCCTTTTGCTGACTTTCCTCCGGGGTATTCTAATTTGTATTAGCTTCCAGAGTCATCAGAATCACACGTAGTTGTCTCTGAAGCTGGAAACCTAACGCACTTGGTTTAAAAGTCCTCCTCTGAACAGTAGTGATTTTAATTAATTTAAGAATAACACAGCGAATTACATCAGAGGTTTGGACCAGAAGCACTCGCTGTCATGGTGCCTGTTTATCTGTGACTTTCTTGCTTTTGGGGAGCCATAGAAGACCAGCTGGCAGTGAGTGACAAGTTTCAGTGGTTGAACATTCGGAGGGTTAAACCATGCATCACTGCAGAACAAGATGGGGTCAACAGCTAGGACAGGAATGGGAACTTGTGTCCCTCCAGATGCGGCTGGATTCCCATCAAGAGCAGCCAGCATACCCAATGGTCAGGGATGATGGGAGTTGTAGACCATCAAGATCTGGAGATCTGTGAGTGAAGAGGTCACTCCAGGGAAATGAAAGGTTTGGCCCTGGGTACAAGGAATGTGACTTGGATGATGGCTAGAAAATCAGGAGAAGCCAGGAAACCATCTTGGAAGCTTAGGAGTCTGGGTTGGAGATAACAATCTGTATGATACAGATACATACAAGTACAAAGTATTGCAAAATAAGAAGCAGCCAGCACCATTACTGGTGGTTTAGGTGAGATTTCTCAGCCTAGAACCATTTTTTTTGGCTCAGGATCAGGAGAAGCACCAGGCTATTGCAAGCTGAGCCCATATCCTCCTGAAGTTCAGACCCAGCTCATCAGGGGTTTACATTGGGACCAACATTCCCCACTATCAGACAGCCTTCTCTGCTGCAGATTTCTCCCTTTCTTCAGACTTACTTCTGGAGAATGAGGTAGCGGCCAAGAATGCTGCTGGCAAAGCACTTGCATGAGCACCATCAGATAGAAGAACTGGTACCGTCTGGGGAACCATCAAAAGCAGACATGAGTTTCCACATCCGCAACAGTCCAAGAAATCTCAAGGAGGGAGTACAGGCTAATTGGGAGGAAAGCTGGATGGGCAGCTTCTCCATAGCAATTTCTTATGCTGCCTGACTTCCCCTAAATCAGCCCGGTCCAAACCTTGCAGCAATATTTCACATATGCAATTCATTCATCTCATCTCTACACTGCATATGCTCACAAAATATACCTCCTTAAACTCCAAGAGAATGTTAATCAAGCTATGTAAATCTTCACAGACAAGAAAATTCCCCAAGGGATTCTATGGAACAGTCTTTTTTTCTCCTTCTCTTTAGTAACAAATTCATCTTCACTCAGGACACTTCCACTCCCTGTTCTGATGCAACACAGCTTTTGTGTGTGTGTGTGTGTGTGTGTGTGTGTGTGTGTGTGTGTGTTTAAAAAAATATCATGGATAGTTCTGGTTATACTTTGGAGTTTTCTGAAGACCTATTGTGACTACCTAGTGGGAGACTCAGGGTTAAGAAACTGGGCTGCAGTTCCTGGCTTTGGGGATAATCCAAACCCAAGATCCACCAGGATGAGATAGGATCTCGCAGATTTCTGGTTGAGCTACCCCCTGACAGCCCCAGATTCTTCCAGGTGGCCCAACCCAAGGCGGTCCCACTTGGCCCAAGCCGATGCCTTCCTGATTCTGTTTGGGCTTTGTATGAATACAGTTCACAGCCCTAAAAACAACAACAGGGACTTCTTCATTTCCTAGGCATTCCTTCAAATTAACAGTCTCCAAGGCTTCACCACTGGAGTTTGCACCAAGCTGCACCCCAGAATGGGATTTGGTAGCAGGTTTTATTATGCCATTGGAAGTTTTTAGCATGGAGCTCTTGATAAGCCTTTACTTATGTTCATAATTCGACAAGTTGTTGGCATAACCAAAGAAATACATCGTGCCTCTGATTCTGGACTTCTCTCTGCCAGCTCACTAAGCCCTGTTACCTCTTCAGGTTCTGACACCTCCTCTTCCTATTCATCTCCCTCTTCTCCCTCTGACCACTCATCATTGCCCCCACCAGCACTCCCCAGGATCTGAGCCTTCTTTCCTTGGGGGTTCCCCAGTTGGTTCCCACCACCATTCCTCTGTATTCAACCTGTCCATGACATCAGGAGGCTAATAATGAACCAATAGCTTCCAGTTACACAAAGCAGATTCCAACTAAACTTCAGGAAGAACGTTCTGGCAGGAAGAGGAGGAGGAGGAGGAGGAGGAGGAGGAGGAGGAGGAGTTTGGATTTGATATCCCGCTTTATCACTACCCGAAGGAGTCTCAAAGCGGCTCACATTCTCCTTTCCCTTCCTCCCCCACAACAAACACTCTGTGAGGTGAGTGGGGCTGAGAGACTTCAGAGAAGTGTGACTAGCCCAAGGTCACCCAGCAGCTGCATGTGGAGGAGCGGAGACGCGAACCCGGTTCACCAGATTACGAGTCTACCGCTCTTAACCACTACACCACACTGGCTCTCTGTTCAACAGTGAAACAGACTCCTTTGGAAGGCAGTGGACTCGCCTTCCTTGGAGGTTTTTAAGTATGGGTTGGGTGGCCATCTGTCATGGATGCTTTAGTTGAGATTCTTGAATTGCAGAGGGTTGGACTAGATGACCCTTCCAACTCTATAAATCTATGGTGTTTCTGACAGTCAAGTGGTGTACACGTTTTATTAAATAAATATTTTTCTGCAGATGTCTTTGGCTGTTCATAATTTTCAGTTTTTGGGTCGATTTTGTTTCATTGTTTGCTGTTCCTCTGTTGCATACATACAATGCATTTAAAGGACATTGTCCCCTCCCCTGGTAACAGAAGTTTTAAAAAGGTGTTGGGAGTCGTAGCTCTGGGAAGGGGAAACTGCAGTTCCTAGGATTCTTTTGTGGGCAGTGGATGTGTTCTAAATATATGGTGTGTATGAAGCCAAAGTGAATCGTGGTTACAGTGAGGCAGCAGTATGATATAATGGAGGTCGCATCTGAACTGAGGACTTCCTAGTCCCCACTAGGTCTGTCAATTTGTATGAGTGATATTTCAGCTCCTACGAAAGTCACACATCTCCCTGCTTCGTGCATCTCCTCTTCCTTCCTGCCTCCTCCTTTTTCAGGAGTGGATCCTATTTTCCTTGGGAATTGCTTCCGAAGCAGTGGGTCAACAGCCATCCTACACAGTTCCAAATACACCTGCGGCCATCTCCACCCACTTAGGAAACCCACAAAAAAAGAAATATGAAAACAAAAACAGTGCCACCCTCGGAGAGGGGGGGGGAAACCCTGCTGAATTATGCACGAGGAAGCCTCATATTTCAGCTTGAATGAGGAAAATAAAAAGTGATGTCAGGTATTAAGAAAACACATCAGGTTCAGAGGTCTGTAATTAATCTTGTCAGTGCATGCCGGAGGCTAGACCTCTGCAAACCAAGGCATCGTCAGGGGACAACTCTCTCATTTACTTGTGCAGTGCGGAGCCAAGAAGGAGCATCTGGGATCTGAACCCATTTCAGTGATCGGACACAATTATAGTCAAATCCCTGCTCTTTGCATACCACTCCGCATACTTAGGCGCATTAAATATTTAGCTAACGAGTTCATAAATATTGCAGGGAGGGGGGAAACACACGGGCTTATGGAATACATTTTCATTAGCTGCTCCCCGAGAAAAGGAGATGCACAACCAATGTTCCACCCACCCACCCCCAAAGACAGATAGTCACTGTGGCAAAGGAACAGAAGGATATGTTTATCTAGGATTTCTCTCTGTAATTGGTGTTTTTGGGCTATTTCACAGGGGCACAAGCAAAGCAATTAGCTTCACCAATTAAGCTTTGTTAAACAACGTGACACCAAAGGAAGCATGATTATTATTATTATTATTTTGTATTTTAGCGGTTTTGAATAATCATTGCTGCAGCACATTTGGGTTGCAATTCACAAGCTGCGTATTAAGAAGCAGTTTAAGGGCTGACAGGCGTGTAGATGAGATGAGAACAAAGGACTCTTGTAGCGATTCAGATCATTGGTCCATCTAGCTTAGCATTGTCTACACGGGTAGGCAGTTACTCTTCAGGATTGTAGATTGAGGAACATTCCCAGTCCTATCTGGGGATTCCAGACCCTCCAAGCGTCCCAATTTTGCAGGGACAGTCCTGGATTTACAGAAGCCATTCCTGTTTCCGATTTGAAACCAAAATGTCCCGCTTTTCCATAGGACATCCCTATTTTCATTGGAGAAATGTTGGAGGGCATGAGATTCAATCTTCTGCATGTGAAGCAGATGCTCTGCGAACGAGCAGAAGACCTTCCTCGCTTGAAAAGGTACTGCTAGATGCCTTCAAAAGTATCTACATGTTACTTAGAGAATAACTAGCACCTAAATATTAGCAAGACAAAGGAGATTTTGTTGGACTTTCAGAGGAAGAGAGGGGAACTAGCCCCGTTGTATATCGGTTGTGTGTGTGTGTGTGTGTGTGTGTGGAGAGAGAGAGTATCTTCCTCTCTCCACACTGGAGAGCCAGTGTGGTGTAGTGGTTAAGAGCGGTAGACTCGTAATCTGGTGAACCGGGTTTGCGTCTCCACTCCTCCACATGCAGCTGCTGGGTGACCTTGGGCTAGTCACACTTCTCTGAAGTCTCTCAGCCCCACTCACCTCACAGAGTGTTTGTTGTGGGGAGGAAGGGAAAGGAGATTGTTAGCCGCTTTGAGACTCCTTCGGGTAGTGATAAAGTGGGATATCAAATCCAAATTCTTCTTCTTCTTCTTTAAATCTTCCTGGGAGTTTACCTTAGTGAAGACCTCACTTGGAAAAACAATATAACTCAGGTGGTTAGGAAGGCCCAATAGAGACTCCATTTTCTCAGAGTCTTGTGAAAGAACAATGTTAAACAACAATTGATGACCTTCTTCTACCGGTCCACAATAGAAAATGTCCTATCATATTGTATCACAGTGTGTTACATTGGCTTGACAGCCACGGACAGAAAGTCTCTACAAAGGGTGGTGAGCACAGCACATGATATCATGGGCTGTCCCCTGAATCCGCTAGATGACATCACAAGGGATCGTTGCCTTAGGAGAGTGAGAAAAATTCTCAGGGACGATTCACACCCCGGCCAGCACCTCTTTAATCTTCTACCCTCGGGCAGGAGATATAGAAGTATAATCAGTCGTACCAACAGGCTAAAAAACAGTTTCTATCTGTGGGCTGTTAGGCTGCTGAATGGAAAATAATATAGTGCAACTGACTTTCGGGGTTGGTGTGTTGTGCGACAAGCACACAGAGTGCAATGAGATTGAGTGTTTGTGGGGGGGGAGGCTTGGTTAATTTCATTGTACACAGGTTTGTACATTGACAATAAAAGTATTATTATTATTATTATTATTATTATTATTATTATTATTATTATTATTCCCATCTCATCCAGCCTTCTGTTCTCACAGTGGCCAACCGATTTGGCTCCTTGATAAGCAAACTCTCTACTGGAAACAATTGGAACCTCTCTTTCCAGCATTACTATACTGACTACCAGGTGAAAAGGTAATGCTGATCACAAATTAACTTGGCCTTCCAAAACTTCTGGCCTCTTTCCAACTGGCACAACAAGAGATATTGGGGCGAGAGGCTTAGAAAACAAGGCTGCTTATGTCTGTTGTTAATGCATGCAGAGTCACATTTAAAGACTCTCAAACTTCCAAACCAGGAAAATATGCTGATCACCCTAAGGCAGCAATTTAACCAGAATATTTAAATGCAGAGCTTTCATTGGTACCACACTGATATTATGAAATGGCAGGCACACGTTTTCCTCAAAAGCAAAAGGAGACCGTCATTTTTCGGACATGTCCAGGCATTTTTGCAGAGATGCAGGGAGAGGGTTTTGGAGGCTGAGACAGGGGTCAGTTACAGTGAGCAGTAAACCTGTTGGATGTGGATGGGTGAATTAGGCCACATTCACCTGTCAGGAGTCCAGGTTCCCAGCTTGATAACACAGTAAGCTTAGGTAATTAAAAAGGAGGATTCATTGCAAAAACAGATAGCTCCAGACGGCTCTAAAGCAGCAGCCGGCGTTATCATTCAAGATAACCCTTCTGAAGAATCGTTCCGGTGTCTACAGAAGATATTGAACCTTCGCCCTTTACATCTCATGTTTTGCTTCCTATCTAGCAGCCCTCCCATTCGTTGACTTTTCGGACTTTGTGGATTAGCTCCAGCCCCTTCCTGCTCTAACAGACTATCTCCTTGTCTGTTCATGCCTGTTTGAACTTCCTGAGAACTTTGGCTGTGTTCCAGCCCGCTCTCAGTCGTTCCCTCTGCAACCGGCATTCCAAGGGACAGGGAAGCCACACTGTGCCCTGACCGCTGTTCAGCCTGTGTCAGATCTACCCCTCTCTGTTCTGCAGCAGGCTGTGAGGTTCCACTAGGAGCTGGCTCATTCCTGACATCACCATACCGGGGATTGAACCTGCGACCTGGAGCAATGTGGATGTTCCATCACAGAGCTATGGCCCCTTCTGCTGGCCATGCTGGTTAGAGCTAATGGCCAATGGAGTCCAGCAAACATTTCTCTGATGAAAATAGGGACATCCTATTCCATCCTCTCCAACATTTCTCCAATGAAAACAGGGACATCCTAAGGAAAAGCAGGACATTCCGTGTTCAAATCAGAAACCAGGGTGGCTTCTGTAAATCCAGGACTCTCCCTGGAAAATAGGGACCCTTGGAGGGTCTGCAAACCACACATACAGAGCAGGAAGGCAATAGTTTTCATTCACAGAGCCAGTGTGGTGTAGTGGTTAAGAGCGGTAGTCTCGTTAATCTGGGGAACTGGGTTCGCGTCTCCACTCCTCCACATGCAGCTGCTGGGTGACCTTGGGCTAGTCACACTTCTCTGAAGTCTCTCAGCCCCACTCACCTCACAGAGTGTTTGTTGTGGGGGAGGAAGGGAAAGGAGAATGTTAGCCGCTTTGAGACTCCTTCGGGTAGTGAAAAGCGGGATATCAAATCCAAACATAGCTTTATGTTATAAGAAGTTAAGTTTGGTAATAAGATGCCATATTTTGACATTTGGATGTTAAAAGGTATAAATTGTGTTTTTGTTTGGGTTTAATATGTAGTAAAATGTAGGAGATAAGTTTAAAATTTGGGAATAGCATTAAGAAGAGATGAGGTTACTAAAGTAAATTGGTACTGAACGCAGTCAAGAGAATGGGGGAAGCCCCTACATAAGATTCGAATTTCGAATTTCAATAAGCATATTATGATTTAATGTCGGCGTGTTAGGTGATAGGTATGTATAAGTTTTCTTTTTTCTTTTCTTTAGTGTTTGTTCTCCTTTTTTATTTTTAATGTATTTGTATTTGTATTGTGTATTTGTTGTGTTTCTGTTGTTTATTGTGGACAATTAATAAAATTTCTTTTAAAAAAAATAGTTTTCATTCACTGCTGCATTTCCTGGAGGAAAGGAAAGCAGACTTCAGGACTACATGGACCTTCGATCTGAGCCAGCAAGGCTTTTCTCATTTTTATTTTTTAAAAAATCCTATATGCTCTCAACAACTCTAATCTTCTATTACCAACTTGATATGGCACTGGAGTGGCACAGATATTAATTGTTTGGGAGAGAGTATTATGAAGGCACTCAGATTTCAGAAGTTGGTTCTGCCTGCCCTTGCATGTCATTATAACTTTCCCCTTCCCGTCAATATTATCGATGGGACCATGTTCTCAAACTACCAAGGTGCTCGCTGTCCTCTTCAAGTGGCAATGGATCAATGACCTCATCAGATTGTAATCTGAAGCCCTCCCCACTTACCTCCAGCTAATCAGCATCAGAGACTACTTATCTAGCCCAAACTTGCATGCAGATGCCATTTTTATTTTGTGAGAAAGCATCGCAATCTGAGCCAGATATATGATCACTCAGATTAACCACACTGACTGTTTCAAATTGTCCTTTTTATGATACTGAAGTAGGGACATTATTCCCCCTCTTGGCTATATTTGGATGTAGATCTCCTGGGCAGCGCCTAACAAGCAGGTGAACTTCAGAGTTACCATAACTAGATTTTGTGTAATGTTCCTGGGGGGGGGGGGGCGCAAGGGATAGCTGAACTTAACAAAGGGCCAAAAATTTGTTTCAGTCATCCATGCTGTGGTAATATCCATATTAGAACTACTGCAATTTGTTATAAATGGGTCTTTCTTTTTTCATAACAACAAAAACAAACAAACAAAGACTACATAACAACAACAACAAACATATAAAAAATACACAACAAAAACATACTTATATTCTTTTTAACAAAATAGATATTTCCTCACATCTTGGTAGGACTTCCTCCTGTCTCCTCCTCCTGCGTCCCTTGTGAATATCTTATTCATAACTTCCCTAAATCATAAAATTCTATTCTAATTTAAACAAAAACTTATCCCTTAATTAGCAAATTACATATATCTATCTCCTAACCTTTATCATCTTAAATCAGCATCATCTACTTTCAATTCTACATCCTATCCTGTCCTCAAAATATATCTAATTTTCAATCCTGCAATACTCTTTTAAATACAGTTTAAATTTTCCCCATTCCTTCTCCACCGCGTCGTCTCTCTGGTCACGGATTTTCCCGGTCATTTCTGCAAGCTCCATATAGTCCATCATTTTCATCTGCCAGTCTTCTATTGGGTCTTTCTTTGGAAACAACCCAATGACTTCTGTTTGTTCAGAATACGACTGTCCTATTTAGGGCTTTTCTTTAGACGGAACTCACAAGAACTCAGTTCCAGCACCTCTCAGGTGGGCGTCCTTGCCATTATAAGAGAACAAGCGAGGTATTCATGGTGAATTATGGCACCTCGTTTTCTAGAAAAATAGCACTGGTCCTATTGTGAACTGAGACAGAGTATTACAATAGTAATTCTTGCTAGCGCTAATACCCCAGCAGAGCTGGGTATGTGAGTTTTATCAAAGGCTGGAGAAATGATACCAAACCTTTAGACAGCCCCTCGGATGACAATCTGTGCAAACTAGGGGGAAATAAGAAATCCCAGCATTAGAGGGTTGAGATTCTAAACGGTTTGGAATGACAGTTTGCATGTGAAATAAACCAACATTGGGGGATGCCCAGCCTAACAATATCATTACTGTATAACGGAGCATATTTATTATGTATTGGCACAACCAAGTTGAAGAAATTGCAGTGTCAAATATACTGTTGGGATCACTGTAAACAGGGAGAAAAATGTATTTCAAGTTATTGTACATAACTACATAACACCATCACCATAAGTCTGAAGCCTGACTTGATAAACAGAAAGCAAGAGTGTTGTGGCTTAAGCTGTGTTGATAAAGCTGCGTCGGTCTACCTTGCTTCTAACAGTTCAATATTCAGCATTTGGAAATGCCTCTTGGCACAATGCATTCCTCAGCATGTCTCCTTGGTAGCCCCTGGAGCCACCTTCAAGTCAGGAGGACACTGTTTTGGTGTTGCCAGTGTTGGGCCCTGCAGTGCTAAAAAGAAGACACTGGCCCAGTTCCTAGGCTATGCCCATCTTATCTAGATTTCAGTGACACAACAAAAGGCAGCAGACTGTTACACCAATGGGCAGCCTCACTTGCGATCAAATGCACCGTAATAATTACTCCAAAGGAAAAGCCTAGCAGATGCCTGGATGGGCAGCCAGTAGGCAGAAACATATCTTCTCGCTCTTTGCAATTTGGCATGTGTCACAGCAGATTCGCCTGGAAAGCAAGACACTGGTCCATGATTCTAGTCATGGAGTCTGTTCAGAACTGCAATATTCTGAATAGCATTGTTGGTGCTGGTATTAACACTCTAAGGTGACCAGAACTCGAAAGGATCCAGTAGCGATCCGGACCTATTCTTTGGCCCGAGAGAGGACACAGACCTAAAGATTCACCATCAAGTTCCTACTGTCTAATATTTCACAACTGAAAACAGAGGCATGCTTACAACTTCCTAGTTATCATCTCAAGAATCAGGCTGGATCTAGACACATCAAAAAAAAGAAAACCATTTCAGGAAAACACGTTGGAAAGCTGATAATGGAAAATCACATTGCCGAAGAATTGAACTCCACAGCATCATCGGGTGTCACAGTGTTATAACCATTTAAAACTCTTTCTTTCTTTCCACAGTCTCACCTCCCTGAGGGTGAAGGACCCTAAAATAATGTATCACCTTGATAAATAATGACCCCAGAGCAAGACTTTTCCTTGGAAGGAATGGCATTCATGTAATTCATTTACAGTGGTATCTCTAGTTATGAACTTAATTCGTTCCGGAGGTCCATTCTTAACCTGAAACCATTCTTAACCTGAGGTACCACGTTAACTAATGGGGCCTCCCACTGCCGCCACTCTGCCGCTACACTGCCGCCGCACGATTTCTGTTCTCATCCTGGGGCAAAGTTCTTAACCTGAGGTACTACTTCCAGGTTAGCGGAGTCTGTAACCCAAAGAGTTTGTAATCTGAGGTGTTTGTAACCTGAGGTACCACTGTATTTCCTGTATTTATACACTGCTTAGTACATTAGAACAGTCTCTAAGTAATTTTTTTAAAAATAAAGGTAACAACTATAGGAATGCAGGAAAACAATTCATGCTTTTACCACTATTATTATTGATGTAAATTGCAATCCTAACCCTGCTTAGAGGAAGGTAAAGGGACTCCTGACCGCTAGGTCCAGTTGCGGATGACTCTGGGGTTGCAGCGCTCATCTCGCTTTACTGTCCGAGGGAGCTGGCATACAGCTTCCGAGTCATATGGCCAGCATGACTAAGCCGCTTCTGGCGAACCAGAGCAGCACATGGAAACACCGTTTACCTTCCCGCCAGAGCGGTACCTATTTATCTACTTGCACTTTGACGTGCTTTTGAACTGCTAGGTTGGCAGGAGCAGGGACCGAGCAACGGGAGCTCACCCCGTCATGGGGATTCGAACCGCCGACCTTCTGATTGGCAAGCCCTAGGCTCTGTGGTTTAGACCACAGCGCCACATGCGTCCCTGCTTACCTGAGAGTAAATCCCATTGAATCCAGCAGGACTTGATTCTAAGTAGACCTAGTTAGGCTTGCACTGTTCAACACAAATCACCGCCCAATATTGATGATTCCTGCATTGCAGAGGTTTTGACTAGATGACCCTCAGATTTTGGTAGCATTTTTGGTAAACATTGCTACCCATTTGAGAGACAGAGAAAGAAGGAAGGAGTAGAAGGAATGAATGAAAGAAAAATCTATCCTCTGAATTACAAGTTGCGAATAATCTACGATTGATGGAAACTGTGTTATATTTATTAGTAATTTAATAATAATAATAAGGATGGTGATGATGATGAAGAATTTTTTTTTCATGTGCAGTGTCATTTGCCAAGTCATCACCTCTCTGTGAGGGAAATGTTATTTTATTCATGTAGCAACAAACCGAGGAAAAGACTAAGGCGTGGACGTCTTTTTAGCAAAGAGGTGGTAACACCTGTATCTTGGGCAGAGATGAAATATACACGCTGACAAATCAGTTCCGCTCTCAACCCAGGTGCTCTTGAAGCTTCTCCTAACAGTCCGTGAAAATCAACACAGTGGAAAACATTGTCAGAGCGCTCCCAGATTCTAGTGCCATGAGAACGTCGCCACTTCGCTTCATCAATGGAAACTAATTGAAAGAAGCCATGTCTCTTCAAACAGCTTTTGGATAATTACTGGGAGTCAAAGAGCTTGGCACCCAAGAGGCACTTTTACTCAGCCTCCTTGATGAAGAGCTCTCTCTTTCTCATGCACACAACACGCACACCACACACACACACACACACACACGTATTTGCAGGAATGAAAAAGACTTGCCCGAGCAGCTGAGGGGTTGAAAGCGAGGTGCTGGAGGGCAGGTGTGGGTCCACCACATGCTTTGTCTTAAAGTACCCTGGGCTAATATGCTGTGCAATGGAGTACACTGACTCATCGCCGATGTGGAAAGGCCTAAAAGCTAGACTCGCCCCTTATACACCCAAGTGATTATTGCACTTTACAGGAGAAGACCTCCTGCAGATCTCGTCATCGCATCAGGAGGTCCGTTTATATATATGGAATAATTTCTATCATTGATGTTCTTACAGTTCTGCGCATGGGGCTGTATGCACGAAAACTGCATCAACTGGGTTCTCCTGGAGTGTGGCCAAAACAGTTTCTGGCAAAACTTTCATGGGAATTGAAAGCAGCTATTCTCCATTTTCTTTATGGTGGGTTTTAAATATTTAAGACTTGGAAAACGGTCGCCTTTAATCTTCTTTTCCCTAAACTAAGCATACCTTTTTTCCTCACATTTCCCCTCATACATCTTGCATCCAAAGCCCTTTATCATGTTTATTGCTATTCTCCTGCAAGTCCTAGCCCTTTCCTTTTAAAAAAACAAAACTGTCCTAAACAAGAATCAGAGCTCTAGATGAGGACAAAGTAATGTAATTTAAAACTGTATGGATGAAGTTTTTTCTTCTTCTGCAATCTCTCCTCAAAAGGCCCATTTGCAATAAAAATTATTATACATACAATGTAACGCCAACTTACTGTTACCACAATAATCACCATAAATCTCTTACATCAACATCATCAAACTGACAGGCTAACTAAGACAAGACATTTTTCTGCTATGTTTTCTGTTGTGTGACTTGTTGTGCTGAGGTAGCAACTCTCAGACAAGCAATGTAAGCAGCCATTTTGTTTGTTGCACAAAAGTCCTTAAAAAAATTCTGTCCTTTCTGTCTTCGTGCCCTTCTTGTTGAATGCAGAGTGGATTGTAAAGACACCTTAACCAGAAAGGAGCCACTAAGTCAAGCAATGGGTTATTAAAGAGTCCCAACTTTATAATCAAAATAATGATCTGCTTATTATTTGAATAAGGATTAGGTTTGAACAAAAATTGAATAACTTGGTCCTTGCAGGTATCCATCTCTGGGGACGAATGGGATGTTAAGTATAGTAATTTAATTCACTGAAATTGTAAATGCTTGTATGCATTCCTATGTGTTTAAATTTGATTGGCTGGTAACTGAATTCTAGAGAGTTCTCTAGTAGCTCGCATGGGATTGGGTAACGTTGGTCACATGGGAGGTATCTGGTGAAGGAGAGACTTCATTTTATGTGAGGCAAGATGGCTGTGTTTTAGAATCCACTGTGAACACTGGTAAGTTGAATGGAGTGTGGGAGTGCTTCTTCTCTGCTGGAAAGAAAGAGAGCAGAGCTGCAGGAGAATAGGAAAATGGAAATCTCTTATAGGAGATGTAACACGTGGCTTAACTGAGATACAGAAGGCTGAGTGCTGAGCTCTGAAAAGAGAGGGAAATACAGGTGCTTGGAAGAAGAAGAGACTATAAGTGCATGCTTGGATGAGGTTTTGACTGTAAATATGATGTTTTAATTCATCTACCCTTACATCAACATGGGAGTAGTTCCCTCTGTCTCACTCCTAGCTAGTCTGTGTGCTAGGAAGAGGTATATGGTCCTGGGTTGCAGGGGGTCAAAGACCCACTAGCATTTCTGCAGCAGGATCCTATCAAGGTCCCTGTCTCCAGCATCCTAGACCTGCCCAATCAGCAGGAACATTGAGCTTTTTACCCAATGAGAAAGTGGGCATCTTTCATTCTGGACCCAATCCGTGGTGAAATGAGGTGAGTCAGCCAGCGAGGATTGGCCCCTAGTGTCACTCTGGAGACGAAGCATGGGAAGAACACCAATGAGTTGTCCTGTACACTCCAAAGCTTAGCATTTAGGGACACTAGAAACACAAGGTGCTTCAATGTCAAGGTAATGTTGTGCAAGTTCTTTTACATGCAGCACCACTTCAAGGGAATCACTCCAAAATAAAATATTGCAGCACTCCAAATCACTTGCCAATATACATGCACAGGAGATAGTAAATCAAGCTGAAAGGCAACACATGGAGATTCCATTGATCATTGTAGTACATCCTTCATTATTATTTTGGTATAATTTTATTGTTGTTGTATAATCTTAGAGGGTGGGTAGCTGTGCCAATAATAAAAGGACCCTGAATTTCCCACTACCCTACTGGTGCTACGTTGGCAAAGCCTGCCTTAATTAAGGTGGATCAACCCTTCCTTAGTGTTGCTAAGGTTCATATGAGGACACAAAGGAAGAGCCAATCTCCCTCTCCATTCTTTGTTTTGAAGTGTGTGTGTGTGGAGGGGAGAACACTCACAGTCAACAAAAGGTACCATCCAAATGATAATGAGAAAATAAATGTTAATGCAGTTTTACAAGAGCTTTAAAATGCAAATGCCACCTTTGCAAAGAGGTAGTGATGCTTTTAGTGTACTCTGCAATTTCCATTACCAGCAAGGCCCACTAATCCTTCAACACCTTCTGGTTGGTAATAACAGAGTAGAAAGAAGCAAAGTTTTGATTACAGGACTTGGCGGGGAGAGAGAGAGAGAGAGAGAGAAAGAGAGAAGGAAAAGAAAGTCGATGTGCAAATATGAATGATCTATTAGTATCCTTGCTCCAGAAGATTTGAAATGAAAGCCACAAAGCAAGATGGTGTACAAACAATATTGCTTTCACCCGCTGATTTATACCATATTACACTACCGCTGTGGATTATAACTTTACAACTGCGGCTTAACAACAGAAGCGGAGAGGGAATATAGCGCTCAGCTGTATCAGAGATATACTGAAGACATATAACACACTCCCAGCGTTTATCAGAACAGAACCTACAAAGATCCAAGAGAAGGTTCCCAATGCAGGTTTCGGGGTACGGTCCTAATATTCCCAGTACTGTAACCCAAGACAGATGGGTGCCATCCAATGTGTAGGAACTAGCCTATCACACAAAGGCAATTAAAAAAAAAATGCATCCATTGCTGAACTCACTTTTGTCTCTGCTCCAGCCCACCACTGGCATGTGGCCCTCAAAAGGTTTTCCAGAAGGGAATGTGGCCCTCAAGCTGAAACAGCTTCCTCATCCAGCCCTGGACTATTGCGAAAGCGTTTTGCAGGTCACCCTCCATTTTGGGGAAATAGACTCCAGGCTCGAAAGAAGTGAAAATTGAAAAATGGAGCTGGAACGGCGACAGTTTATATGCAAAAGAAATGAGAACCTGCTGTAATATTGAAATAAAGATCATTTCATGCACGCAAACACACACTTTCTGGAAGTGCATGTGCTTTGCCTACAGTTCATTACTTCCAAGTCTCTGCAGTTTAATGCAGCTAATCATTTTCAATGGCATCCCAATTTGGGAAACAATAAGCTTTAATGCTTCTTTTCCTGCATATTCACCTCTCTCCCCACTCTCTTTCTCTCTCTCTCTGTTCTTTTTCTACAGTCTCTCCTAGCTGTAATGAAAGGTAAAAAGGGACATGGGTGGTGCTGTGGTCTAAGCCACTGAGCCTCTTGGGCTTGCTGATAGGAAGGTCGGCAGTTTGAATCCCCGCAATGGGGTGAGCTCTCGTTGCTCTGTCCCAGCTCCTGCCAAGCTAGCAGTTCGAAAGCACACCAGTGCAAGTAGATAAATAGTTACCACTGCAGCAGGAAGGATAAACGGCATTTCCATGCACTCTGGCACTCGTCACAGTACTCTGTGAACCAGTAGTGGTTTAGTCATGCTGGCCACATGACCTGGACAAACGCCAGCTCCCTCAGCCTGAAGTGAAATGAGCACCACACCCCATAGTTTGATACCACTGGACTTAACCATTCAGGGGTCCTTTACCTTACCTTTACCTCAATTAAGGGTACAATTCTCTCCTTTCTCTCTCTCTCTCTCTTTTAAAAAAAGTGTGTCATAATCTGCAATCGCTCTCGTGTGAGTGCTTTGCTAAAGTGAAGGGGGGGAAGCAGCTGTACGAGGGATTATTTTCCGAGGGTCTCTCTAAGCATCTAGCATTTGTTGGCAATTAAAAAGTAAGCAAGGAACAATGAACGGTACAGATTGGAGAGGTGTATAATTGTTCTTTGCGCTCATCAATTATCAGTTGTCTGGAAGAGGGACGATGGACCCAATGCGGCTGGAATACATTTTCAACTCCCATGGTGAACTCTCCTCTCCCCACCGGTATGTGACAACAGTTGAATGAAAAGCTGGAATTTGCAACAAAGCGATAACAACCACAACACACCAGAGTCTTCATTCCCAGAGACAGAACGCTCTTTATTATTACCCCCGGTTCCCATGTCCCCCTTGCAGCTCGAAACAAAATGGCTTTTGCAAAGGGGAATGACACATTAGCAAGACCCCAGAGACAATATGAATTGTGCTACTGCAAGGGAGTCCCTGCTTAAATTATGGTAATAAACCTTCAGGCCCCAATGAAATTATTTATCAGAACTAGCAACGGGCCCTGGAATTTATTATACATTGTCAGCGCTACGTACCTAGGGTCCCTTGCGCCCTCGGCAAGGAACTGTATGGGCACCCCACCAAGCAAACAAACCACTTTACTGCAATAGCCATATTAGAAATCACTACATTTTACATGACCCAAGTATTCAAAGCATCCAGAGTGAGGGCAAGGCAAGAAGGAAGGGCGGGAAAAAAATTTGCACAGCTTTCTGCTGCAATGAAAGAAGGAAGAGAAGCATCTCTCGTGTTTGGCCTCTCCACAACAGCAGTGGCACATCACGACACATGGTCCAATTTTGGGGCCTGCCCCTTCAGGGAATCCAATCCCCCTCCCTCATGGCAGGCTGCCAGCAATGGGAAAACAAGAAGCTCTTACCAATGTATTTTATTCAGTATTCACAGAGAGGGACGTAGGGTATATGGCGTTGCTTTGAGGAAAGTCCCACCCTCTCTGTCTCTCCTATTCTATGTCATCCCTGCGTTGGCTGATCCGTGCTTTCTGCCTCTGAGCTTTCTGTTCTCCTAGTCTCAATGCCTGCTTTGTCCTGGGGGGGGGGGTCAGGAATGCTTTCTAAAGACACTGAGTCTGTCAGCTGTCTCTCCCCTGGTGCTTCTTCTTCCTGCTTCCTCTCCCAATATTTTCAAGCTTCTCCCCTCTGCAGCCTCTGAACTATGACCTTCTGCAAACCACTATACTGCCTTCCTCTTTTCTGGAAGGTTCAGGAGGAGGAGGGGGAGGAGCATGGTGTAGTGGTTAAGGGCAGTGGACTTGTAATCTGGTGAACCTGGTTCACTTCCCCGCTCCTCCACATGCAGCTGCTGGGTGACCTTGGGCTAGTCACACTTCTCTGAAGTCTCTCAGGCTCATTCACCTCAGAGAGTGTTTGTTGTGGTGGAGGAAGGGAAAGGAGATTTTTAGCCTCTTTGAGACTCCTTAAGGGGAGTGAAAGGCAGATTATCAAGTCCAAACTCCCTTCCTCTTCCTCCTCCTCCTCCTCCTCCACCTCCTCTTCCTCCTCAGTCTAGTCCCTGACAGCCCCTGGGCAAGGGCCAGTTTTGCCAACCCCTAGGACCATTGTACAGAATGCATGTCATAATCACCTCTGACATTCTCCCCCACGGTAATGATATTTGTTCTGGACCAATGTATCCAGGACATTTTCTGGACCAATGCATCCAGCATATTTACAAACCCCAAGGCAATCTGCAGAAAGGGAATGTCCAAAATTGCTGCCGCAGGGAGCTATATGAACTGGAAGCCTCAGGATCATGAGGCTATGTAAAGGCCCTTCTATTGCCTGGCTACCAGGGCTCTCTGTTTGAAGACGAAAATAGGTCACAGGTGCTCTACTTTCTGTGCTGTCGGGCAACTGGCCAGAAAGCGAGAAGCGCAAGTTGAATACCAAGACTGCACAGTAGCACTACTATTGCAAATGGCTGGAAAGTGGCATTGTGGCTACCGTTTAGAAGACATCTGAAGGCAGCCGTGTTTAGGGAAGTTTTTAATGACTGGTTTTTATTGTATTTTTAATCTATTGTTGGAAGCTGCCCAGAGTGGCTGGGGAAACCCAGCCAGATGGGTGGGGTATAAGTAATAAATTATTATTATTATTATTATTATTATTATTATTATTATTATTATTATTACCAGCCTGGCAGGGATCAGGCGATGCAAACAGCCCCAAGCATCCCATATTGGGATATGTAGACCGCTTTGTGATTTCTGTTGAAATACGAAGCGGTATATAAATTCACTTGCTAAATAAAATCATAGAATCATAGAGTTGGAAGACACCACAAGGGCCATCCAGTCCAAGCCCCCTGCCAAGCAGGAAACACCATCAAAGCATTCCTGACAGATGGCTGTCAAGCCTCTGCTTAAAGACCTCCAAAGAAGGAGACTCCACCACACTCCTTGGTAGCAAATTCCACTGCCGAACAGCTCTCACTGTCAGGAAGTTCTTCCTAATGTTTAGGTGGAATCTTCTTTCTTGTAGTTTGAATCCATTGCTCCGTGTCCGCTTCTCTGGAGCAGCAGAAAACAACCTTTCTCCCTCCTCTATATGACATCCTTTGATATATTTGAACATGGCTATCATATCACCCCTTAACCTTCTCTTCTCCAGGCTAAACATACCCAGCTCCCTAAGCCGTTCCTCATAAGGCATTGTTTCCAGGCCTTTGACCATTTTGGTTGCCCTCTTCTGGACACGTTCCAGCTTGTCAGTATCCTTCTTGAACTGTGGTGCCCAGAACTGGACACAGTATTCCAGGTGAGGTCTGACCAGAGCAGAATATAGTGGTACTATTACTTCCCTTGATCTAGACGCTATACTCCTATTGATGCAGCCCAGAATTGCATTGGCTTTTTTAGCTGCTGCATCACACTGTTGACTCATGTCAAGTTTGTGGTCTACCAAGACTCCTAGATCCTTTTCACATGTACTGCTCTCAAGCCAGGTGTCACCCATCCTGTATTTGTGCCTTTCATTTTTTTTGCCCAAGTGTAGTACTTTACATTTCTCCCTGTTAAAATTCATCTTGTTTGCTTTGGCCCAGTTCTCTAATCTGTTAAGGTCATTTTGAAGTGTGATCCTGTCCTCTGGGGTATTAGCCACCCCTCCCAATTTGGTGTCATCTGCAAACTTGATCAGGATGCCCTCAAGCCCATCATCCAAGTCATTGATAAAGATGTTGAATAAGACTGGGCCCAAGACAGAACCCTGTGGCACCCCACTAGTCACTTCTCTCCAGGATGAAGAGGAGCCATTGATGAGCACCCTTTGGGTTCGGTCAGTCAGCCAGTTACAAATCCACTGAATGGTAGCATTGTCTAGCCCACATTTTACCAGCTTCTTTACAAGAATATCATGGGGCACCTTGTCAAAGGCCTTGCTGAAATCAAGATAGGCTATATCCACAGCATTCCCTTCATCTACCAGGCTTGTAATTCTGTCAAAAAATGAGATCAGGTTAGTCTGACATGACTTATTTTTCAGAAACCCATGCTGACTTTTAGTGATCACAGCGTTCCTTTCTAGGTGCTCACAGACCGTTTGCTTAATGATCTGCTCTAGAATCTTTCCTGGTAATGATGTCAGGCTGACTGTGTGGTAATTGTTTGGGTCCTCTCTTTCCCCCTTTTTAAAAATGAAATAAATATGGCCCTACAAAACTGCTGGCTCTGCTCAGCCATAGATCGAGTTGGTCATAGACAACCTATCCCAATGCTTGGCTGCCGACAAAACTGTCTGCCTTACTCCAGGTAACCAGCATGAGAAAACTCCAATAACGAACCCTGGCTGCCTAATCAGACTTAGACGCTACCCATGCAGCCTTTTGACTGGCCACGTTGGACCACTGTTGTAATAAGCTCTCATGTTTTCCGAAGTCACCTATTTGGTTCAAGCAACTGAGTAACACTTTTTACTGGCAAGGAAGTCCTTCTTCACACTCTGCTAGGGATGGAGGGGGGAATTAGTTTCAGTTCAAAGAAAAGTATTCCTAATTGACACTATTCAAAACAATATGAGAACCAAAACACAGCTGTCCTTAAAAATTTGCATTTCTCCAAATTTTTGGAGTGCAGTTTTCCAACTGTGTACACATATGCTAGGGTAAAATATCCATAAAATGCATATATTGGTGAAAATAAAATACAGAATTCCATTCTGTTCAGAAAAAAATTGCTTTGCAAAACAAAGTGTATATTATTGTGGTTGTTATTGTTCTTAATTTATGAATGACTTTGGTCTGCAGGAGGGCTTCTCCTACAAGTAAAGGTAAAGGTAAAGGGACCCTTGACCATTAGGTCCAGTCGTGTCCGACCTCTGGGGTTGCGGCGCTCATCTCGCTTTATTGGCCGAGGGAGCCAGCGTACAGCTTCCGGGTCATGTGGCCAGCATGACTAAGCCGCTTCTGGCAAACCAGAGCAGCGCACGGAAACGCTGTTTACCTTCCCGCTGGAGCGGTACCTATTTATCTACTTGCACTTTGACGTGCTTTTGAACTGCTAGGTTGGCAGGAGCAGGGACCGAGCAACAGGAGCTCACCCCGTCGCAGGGATTCAAACTGCCGACCTTCTGATCGGCAAGCCCTAGGCTCTGTGTAACCCACAGCACCACCCACATCCCACTCTCCTACAAGTAGATCACAATGATAGGCAAAATTGCATAGAAAAAAATGTATATATTGGGGTGGGGATAATTGCACTATGCATGCTCTCCCTGAATACAGGCCTTTTTGTAAATGTTGTTTGGTTGGAGAACTGTCGCAATTTATTTTATTTTTTTAAGTGCAATTTTCGATCTTTTCATATTGTTTCAGGAAGCATGAATTATGTAGCTTTGTTTTTATTTATTTTATTTTTCCAAAAATGTTATTAATTTTAACAAAACACAAACGAAACACTACACAAATATTACATACAATAAAAAGCAAGATAACCCGCTACCAAACAAAAATTACTTATTTAAACCTATCTATTCTTCTATATAACATTGTAAGTTGACTTCCTCACATTCTCTCCGGCTGCTTTCCTTGTAAATCCTCTTTAGTAATTTCCTTACCTTTTTCTATTCTTATATTAAAATTCTAATCATCTTATCTTTATTTTAATAACCTTATCATTACTTCCTCTATTACTACACCTTATCTAACTTCTATATCTGTAGCCTAGCTATTTCCACCTGCCTGTTTTAAATAGTAATTTTAGCATATTTCTTCAAATATACTTTAAATTTAGTCCAATCTTTCTCCACCGCATCGTCCCTCTGGTCTCGGAGTTTCCTGGTCAGTTCAGCGGGCTCCATATAGTTCATCATTTTCACCTGCCATTCTTCGATCGTTGGTATTTCTTCTGTCTTCCAATTTTTTGCCAGTAGAATTCTAGTTGCTGTTGTGGCGTACATAAAGACTGTTCTATCTTCTCTTGGGATTTCATGGTTTACAATACCCAGTAAAAAGGCTTCTGGTTTTTTACTAAATGTGTTTTTCAACACTTTTTTTCAATTCATTATAAATCTTCTCCCAGAAGTCTTTTACTTTCGGGCACATCCACCACGTGTGAAAAAATGACCCTTCTATTTGTTTACATTTCCAGGATTTGTTGCATTGTCCATGATACATTTTTGCCAACTTAACCAGGGTTAAATACCACCTATACATCATTTTCATAACATTTTCTCTCAGGCTATTACATGCTGAAAATTATATACCTGTCTTCCATAATCTTTCCCAATCTTCTAACATAATGTTGTGCCCTATATCCTTAGCCCAGTTAATCATTACCGATTTTACCATCTCATCTTTCGCATTCCACTCCATATGTAGCTTTGTTTTTAAATGCAAACTAAATCCAGTTATTCCCCCCTCCTTTCCTAGTACTACATTTCTGTTTAGCTCAGCTGTGTGCTTTAAAAAAAAAAAAACCCAACTTCCTGGGGCTACTTTTTGGGGTATGTTTGAGAAGCGTCTACGTTTTGACACAATTAACACCTCCGGGATTCAAGTTAATATATCCTAAAATGACATCAGTGCTGGGTGAAATAAAGATCAGCATTAGTACATCAATCAAGGCTGGATACAGAGGAGCATGCACTTTTAAAGATCACTTGTGCCAATTTGAATCATGCTATTATAACAGCAGCGTATAATATAACTGTTGATGAACACAATGGAACGATGTGCTTGGCGGGCAACAGGAGGTGGAAAGCTGAATTGTGAATGCTTAGGGGAAACGCTGCTGTTGCAGCTCTTAAGTTACAATAGTCCGAGTTCTATATTCTATATGCTGTTGGCACAAGCTTAACGAGAACCCATCACTCCATGTAATTTCCCTTTTCTTCCTCCGAAATGCAATTATCCAATGGTGATTAGTTGATGCAATTCCAAATTGTATTCAAATGAAGGCAATTTGGCCAGAGGTGCAGAGGCCAAAAGGTGCCACTTTTGGAAACACCTTGAAAAATCAGACATTCTCACTTTAATTTTTGTCGCAAAAAGAATGGTCCCTCCTCCTTCCGATCCACCCCCCCCCCCGGTTTCTTTTTTCTTTTTGCAAATACAATTTGATTCCAGTAGTAGAGACTCTGACGGCTTCACAGATCTGGATTGTTAACACATTTGCTTCCTGAAGCAAAAATAAAAAATAAAATTGTCTACTTCCAGCTTTAGGGATGGAGTGATGACTTAATGCATCACCAAAGAAGGGAGGGGAAAGAAGGCACAGATTTGCACACACATAAACGATACATATGCTATTTTATGTATGTATAAGATGAGCTGGATCAGGCTAAGTAGTCCAGCATCCTCGTCTCACAGTGGCCAACCAGATGCCTGGGGGAACCTTCAAGAAAGACCTGAGAACCAGAGTGCTGGGTCCAGAAATAAATATCTCACATAAATGAGATACTGAACCCCCCAGAAAGAAGGGCTTTTTCGTTGGCCAGGTTCAATGCAAATCGATTGAACCTCTTATGGGGAAGGTTCTCACGCAAGGTGGAGGGTGAGAGGATTTGTCCATGCGATGACCACCAGGTGGAAAACCTTGTTCATATGGTTTTTCACTGCAAACTTTATGACGATCTCCGCCAGCAATTCCTGGCCCAGCTCTGTATCCCTAGAAGGAGACCAGAGTGGGAAGTCTTACATTTCCTACTAACAGGGACTGACCAGGAGCTTACCAAATTGGTAGCTCAATACCTACATTTGCTCTTTTCTCGTCGTAATATTCTGCAGTCGTCTGAGTTATCAGGAGTCCCAGAGATGTGATCGTGGTCAGCGGAGTCTTGTCTCTTTTCTCTTCTAACATAGTCTGTGCCACTGTGAAAGTATTAATCCGCTTCTGTTTTGTATGTATGTTTGTTTGTTTGATGCCAATAAAAGGTTGTTTATGTTGGTGATGATAAATGAAGGTCCCCACTGCACTGATTTAAAATTTGAGTCTTGTCCAATGAAGGAAATTTTCCATTCCAATAGCTTTTAGCTAGGTCAGGGGTAGTCAAACTAAGGTCCGTGGGCCGGATGCGTCCCAATTGCCTTCTCAATCCGGCCCATGGACGGTCTGGGAATCAGCGTGTTTTTACATGAGTAGAATGTGTCCTTTTATTTCAAATGCATCTCTGGGTTATTTGTGGGGCCTGTCTGGTGTTTTTACATGAGTAGAATGTGTGCTTTTATTTAAAACGCCATCTCTGTGTTATTTGTGGGGCATAGGAATTTGTTCAATTTTTCCCCCAAAAACGTAGTCTGGCCCACCACATGGTCTGAGGGACAGTGGACCGGCCCACGGCTGAAAAAGGTTGCTGACCCCTGAGCTAGGTGATGAATCAATGATCATGGAAAACAATAAATCTGAACAGAAGGCTCTTTTTACAAGGAAGAGGGAACTTACTGTAGAATGCCATCCCATCAGATGTCAAAGAAATAAACTATATGACACTTAGAAGGCATATGAAGGCAGCCCTGTTTAGGGGAGTTTTTAATGAATGATGTTTTAATGTACTTTTAATCTTTTGTTGGAAGCTGCCCAGAGTGGCTGGGGAAACCCAGCCAGATGGGTGGGTTATAAATGATAAATTATTATTATATTATTACTGAAACAAGAGAGGGCCGCAGCCACTGGGCTATAGTCATTCGTGCTTCAATGCAACAAGTCCCACCAACCTAGCAAATCACATCCAATTTGGTACCAGAATACCTAAATATTCTTGTTCTTTACCTACCCAACCAATCACAAATCGGGTTCTACCATGAGTAAGAGCACGTGTTGCGATCGGGACCTGGCAAGACACGTTCCCTTCCTGTGGGGGTGGGGCCGGTAGCCGGCCTTAGTAGCTAATGGTCAGTTAGGAGTTGCTGGGCAAAAGTTAATGTTGCAATTTGTGATGGACAGCTTAGCGTCCTATTTAAGCCTCAGCACGTAGGGTGTTCCTTCTCTTGGCTTCGGCTGCTGATCAGAACGGTGGCGCTAGCTGAGAATCGGATACGGTTGTAGTCTTTTATCGACTATTTATATTGCCTATTTTCCCTCAACCTCCTCTCCTACCCATTAGTTTAAAATCTTGCTGTCCGGTATTCCTTTCCCCCCCCACTCCCCCATCCCCTCTTTCATTCCCCCCCCCCGCTCAGCGGCCTCTCCCCGCACGGTCCCACGTGCGGTTTGGCCGCGGAGCCCTGCTCGCAGGAGGCCTCCCCTTGGCTGCTTGCTGCCGGGCGAGACAGCGGCCTCCTTGGGGGCATTGAGGGCAGCTACGCGAGCCCTGCATTGCAGGGTTGGGCATTTTTCAGGCCCAGCTGGCTCATTGGTGCCTCCAAGCCGAGACCGGGCTAACTGCAAACCCGCCGCGGCGGCGCTGCGCCGGCCAGCGGCGTACCGGGTTTCCTTGCCCTTCCCACATTGTAGTCGAGCGAATAGGCCCGTCTGCTGCGCCCCGCTGCAGGAATTGATCTGGCCAGTTGGGCCTGGGCCCGCCAATCCCACCCCCCCCCGACGATCTGAATTGAAGCGCCTTACCGGGTCGGGGGGAAGTCCTGCGGTTCGTGGACAGCTGCGGCGAGCCGCCTTTCGCGGCGTGTCGGCCCCCTCCCTCCACCTCACGTTGCTACCCGCGGCCGGCTCTTAGCCCGACCGCGGCAGCTCCGCGCACTTGCCTGCGCCGGGTGCAGGCTTATCTAGCGGCGTGCGGCCTGGGGGCTTCCCCGGAGGGTTGCCCCGTTCTCCGTTCCTTGGCCGTTGCTGCTGCCTTGGCCGCGCTACCGGCCAGACTGTTCCCTGGCCCTTGCTGGGCCTTGGTGGCGAAGCGCAGCGCGGGGGTTTGCGCCTCGGCGTCCCGCGTGCCAGCTGTTTGGCGGCTTCCCGGGCCCGTGCCTGGCGTCGGGCTTCAGCCTCACCTATCCAGGGCCAGCGCCATTCCCCGGGTCGACCG
The DNA here is from genome assembly GCA_900245905.1 of Lacerta viridis. NCBI lineage: Eukaryota > Metazoa > Chordata > Lepidosauria > Squamata > Lacertidae > Lacerta > Lacerta viridis. Next base: position 245,036 of record OFHU01004224.1, on the reverse strand, counting down.
GGAGTGCCACTGAGGCTTAGCCCGGTGATTTAGCCCCCAAATTGGGATTTTGCAGGCTGCTTTTCTCGAGAGAGTCATCTTGTGTGCGCCTCTCTCCTGCAGCCTCCCCTATGCTCCCTAGCGGCCACTAGTGGCTGCTATTGGTATTGCACTTGCTGCCTTTTCTTTTGCCTTCATAGGAATCCCTTACTCTGCCACCTGCTGGTGGCTGGGATTACTACAGGCAGTTAATTTTCTTTTCTTTGCCTTGGGTCAGAAATTATTGGGTGCAGAGTTGGGGCATCTTGAGCACAGATTGCGGACTGATTAATAATTCTTTTCCTTGCGACTGTTTTATTAAGCGTGTTTGCCTGTTGTCAGTTTTAGAATGGCGGCAAAGGACGTGGAGGCAAAGAGAATAATTCGGGGCCCGTCCCAAGCCTTGCGCACACGCACAGACAGCGGGCCGCTGGGCCGCGTGGAAGCTTTTATGGCTTCCTTGGCCAGTGATCCTGCGGCCTTGGCCCGTTTCGAGACAGGCATGGAGGGGCTCATGCGAAGCTCAACCCCGCAGAGCTCCTCTCAGGCTGAAATTACCCAGCCTGATAGGGAATCATCCCTTTCTGCCTCCTCATCGGGTGAGGGCGATGATTTTGTTCCCCCTTCGGGGGTTCTGTCATCTGCCGTGCTGGCCCCGCAACTTACGGCCACGGCTGTGGCCGCGACGCCTATCTCAGAACAGGGGGTTGCGGAGCAAGGGACCGCAGTACCCAGCCGGTCTGGGTCCAAGGGCACCAAGCAGCCACGCAAGTCCAAGGAGCGTGCTGGAGCGGCTGCTTCCTCACAACTCTCTTTTACTCCAGTTGTTGTAGGTCCAGCCCAGCAAGGCCAAGCAGCTGCTGCTCAGGCAGCAGCCTCGAGTTTTTCCCAGCCTGGCGTCCCAGCTCCCAGAAAGTGCCAACGGAAGTCGGTCACGGGCAGACGTAGAGGTCAGAGGAAGGGCGCCCAGCCAGGCCCGAGTGCGAGTGTCGCCGCCGCTGCAGCCTTCGTCCCTGCACCACCGGCTCCAGTGGTTGTGCAGCAAGAGCCGGTTTCGGACTCCTCACCCGATGACAGCCTCCCCATCCGTTCCAAGCCGCCTTCAGGAGGGAAGCGTCGTCGCAAGCGGTGCTGCGGGCACCACGCCAAGAAAGGGCGCCATGCAGATTCCTCCTCTACGTCAGGTACTTCCTCTTCCAGTTCTGATGAGGATGGGGGGAGCAAGATGAGGCTCTATTGGGGTTTTGGTGAGACGGCCTCGGGCCTCCCCAGCTGGGCATTGCAGCGGAGGGCCAACTCCCACAGGGCCAGGTACGGGGCCCCACTAGAATATCTGGGGGGCTTCCCGGTCCCAGATCCTGTCGGCTCGACTAACAAGGCCAAGGACATCATCCCAGGATGCCACCTTTCCTCCAGAATGAGGAATAGGATTCTTGAAGGTCGCTTTGTCGACATATTCAAGCTGGCCCCCCCAGATGATGGTCGCCCGGATCTCGAAGGATCAGCCGCTTCTTCAAAGAAGCGGGCAGGCGCAGGGAAATCCGAGCAGACTTTCGAGCGTTGGCTCGATTGTTTTCAGGTATTTGCCAGCGTGATTTCTGCTGCTTATCCCCGTAGAGCCCTTCATCTTTGGGTTTACCAGTCCATCGTTCGGATGGCATACGCAATGGCTGGCGAGGCGGCAGCCATTGCGTACGATAAAAAATTCAGGACCAGGGCTCATAGGATCACTTCGGCCCGATGGGACCGTATGGACATCAATGTGTGGTCCACTTACGTGGCACCGCATATCCAGAGGAAGGCCACGGAGCAATCAAAGGTATAAGCAATCCACCCAGAAAGTGGCCCGCAGGTTCTGCTGTTGGAATTTCAACAAAGGGACCTGCCAACGTTCCCCCTGCCAGTATCCTCACATATGTGAGAAGTGCGGGGGGCCACACACGGCACCGTCTTGCTTTCGACCGGGGCGGCCCTTTAAAGGGGGAAAGGGTGGCGCCCAGCAGTCCACAAAATCCACCCCCCAACCTTCAACCAGTTCCGCCAAGTGATGCGCTTGGTGAATTGGCCCATACCCCGGTTCGCCTCCAGCCCCTGTTGAAATGGTTATCCCTTTATCCTAATAAAGAGGCAGCAGCTTACCTGCGGGAAGGTTTTTCCCATGGGTTCCGGATTCCTGTATCTTCCGACCCTGTGGCTCGCAATACTGCGACCCAGAAGTCGGTGAAGGAGATGTCTGATGTAGCAAGGAGGAAAATTGGGAAGGAGATCGCGCTGGGCCGTATGGCCGGCCCTTTTGCGGTTCCCCCATTCCCTAAGCTGCACCTTTCCCCTTTGGGAATAATTCCTAAAAAGGCCCCAGGCGAATTTCGCCTGATTCATAATCTTTCACATCCTAGGGGCACATCTGTTAACAGCATGATTCCTTCGGAACTATGCACGGTAAAATACGCGTCACTTGACCACGCCATCAAGTTGATTAGGAAATTTGGCCCAGGGGCCCTGTTGGCGAAATGCGACATTGAGTCTGCATTTCGCCTTTTGCCCATTCACCCTCAGGACTTTTGGCTCCTAGGGTTTCAATTCGAAGGTGCCTTTTACGTAGATAAGGCAATGCCCATGGGCTGCTCCGTAGCCTGTGCGGCATTTGAGGCGTTCAGCACCTTTTTAGACTGGGCGCTGCGCTTCAAGACGGGTCTCCCGGGTGTGACCCATTACCTGGATGACTTTCTTCTGTCATCAGGACCAGATACGGGCGACTGCGCGGCTCTCTTACGAGCCTTTGCGTCGCTCACTGAGGAACTGGGCGTCCCGTTGGCAGCGGCAAAGACTGAGGGCCCGACTACCCGGCTGGTCTATTTGGGTATCCTGCTAGACACAGTCGCCCAGACGTCTAGCCTGCCAGCCGATAAACTCGCCACCCTCAAAGAGGTGATAGAGGGAGTCCTTCCTCTTCACAAATTGACTTTGAGGCAGCTGCAGTCCCTTTTAGGTCATCTGAACTTTGCCTGCCGCGTGGTGTCCCCTGGACGCCCCTTTTGTTCCCGGTTGGCGAGACTTACGGCAGGGGTAAAGGCCCCACATCATTTCATTCGTCTCCCCCAGGAGGTGAAGGAGGACCTTAGGAATTGGTTGATATTCCTTCAGGAATACAACGGGATATCCTTGTGGCAGGAAGTCTTGAACCTACGCAACGATTTCCAGGTCCATTCAGATGCTGCGGGTTCGCTGGGCTTTGGTGTATACTGGAAGGGCCGTTGGTGCGCGCAGCGCTGGCCAGAGGGCTGGTTGGGGGAGAGCATCACGCGGGACTTGACATTTCTCGAGTTTTTTCCCATAGCCGTGGCCTGTACACATATGGGTTCAGGAATTCAGAGATCGGCGAGTCTGTTTCTGGACCGATAACCAGGCGGTGGTGAGCGTGCTGGCAAAGCAGTCGTCGCGTTCCCCCAGGGTTTCCGCCCTCCTTAGGGTTTTTGTATTGCATTGCCTTCGGAACAATATAGTTTTTTCAGCCCGATTTGTTCCGGGCATTTCAAATGACATTGCCGACGCTCTGTCCCGTTTTCAGGTGGAACGGTTCAGATCCTTGGCCCCGGAGGCGCGGGAGCTTCCGGACTGTTTTCCAGACCGTCTGTGGAGCCTTGGCAGCACGTAGTCCTGCAGGGTGTAGCGGCGTCGGTTGCCCCCTCTACTCTCAGGTCGTACAAGAAGGCCTGGGCTGATTTTGTTGCTTTTTTAGGCCAAGCAGGGTCGCCTTTGCAGGAGTCACCTCCCACGGCGGCCCAAGTTTTGGAGTACCTGGCTCTGCTCTTCCAGCAGGGCCGTGCTCCAAGAACTCTCAGGATTCAGGCTGCTGCCATTTCCTTTTTTGGAAAAACCCTCTTTAATACTGACCCCTGTGCGTCCTTTTTGGTTCGCCAGGCGATGAAAGGTTGGGGCCGGTTGGGCCCGACCCGGGTCCCGACGAGGCTCCCCATTTCTTTTGACCTGCTGACCAGAATGCGCTCACATTTGAGACGCATTTGTTGGTCAAAGCAGGAGGCCCGGTTGTTCACGGTAGCTTTTTCCCTGTCCTATTTTGGTGCCTTAAGGGTGGGGGAAGTGGTCTTCGAGTCCACCCAGTCTGGCCCCAGGGGCTTGTTGATGTCTGATGTGACGCTGTCGCCATCAGAAGTCACCCTCAAAATCAGGTATTCTAAGACGGACCAGCTGGGTAGGGGGACCCTCATTCGTTTGCCAGCCACAGGGCATCATGGCCCTTGCCCTGTGCGCGATACACGTAAGTATTTGGCAACCCGGCCATACGGGGAGGGCCCATTTTTAGTGCATGAGGGGGCCCTCCCGTTGACCAGGCAACAATTCACCAGGGTGATGCGCAAGGCCATTGCGGCCTGCGGGCACCCGGCAGATGCTTACGCCCCTCATTCCTTCCGCATAGGCGCCGCCACGACAGCTGCACACTGGGGTTTGTCAGCAGATAGGATTAAGGAAATAGGGAGATGGAGGTCCACTGCTTACAAGGGTTATGTGAGACCTCAGCCATGACGTTCCTGATACTGCCTGTCTTCTGTTTGCAGGTCCCGTACCCATCCGAGTGTGGATCGTCGGGCACAGCATTGTGCACTGGGCCGGCGCCAGGGCTTGGGAAACGGGGCTTGCTGGTCATCTTGGACTTTCCCCTAATTTACGTGTTACGTGGTTGGGTAAGCGGGGCATGCTCTGGGATGAGCTTGTCCCACTGGTTAGAAACCGTGTTTTTTGGGTGGGTCCCCCGGATATCTTGGTGATTCAATTGGGGGAGAATGACTTACCCCGAACAGGTTGCCGTGCTATGCGCTTCCTGATTCGCAGAGATTTAAAAATTTTGGGGGCCAGCCTGCCCGACACGGTGCTGATCTGGTCGCATTTGCTGCAGCGAGCTGCCTGGCGGGGAGCTCGCTCCTTAGCAGCGGTCGATAAGGCAAGGAGACGAATTAATGGCGTTGCAGTGATTACAGTACGAGCTTTGGGGGGTACTGATATTCCGCACCCAGGCATCACCTTCCTTGCCACCTCCCTGTATCGAAGGGATGGAGTTCACTTATCCCCTGAGGGGAATGACTTATGGCTGGGGGCGATAGCTCGTGGTATTAGGGCTTGGCTTGCAGGGTGAGTGGTTTTGGCGGGAGCCAGTTGGCTCTGGTGGCGGTTAGGCATTGGTTCCTGTGTGGATTGCTGGATTGGGCGCTGCCCATCCAGAATCAGGTTGATGCTGGGAATTCCGTTAAAGGAATCCGGCGACTCTTATGCTTTGTCCGAAGCCCCCGGTAGGGGTTAGGGCCATAAGCCGAGTCCCCGGGACCATTGAGGAAGAGGGACGCGTTGCTGCCCCCCCGTCCTTAACTCTCCTCAGTCGCATTCTCCCAATCGCTGGTTCTAGGCCAGCCTCTGTCCCGGTGTGACAGTAGTCTGAACCAATGCCTACGCAACCACTCACCGAATTTGTATTTAAATAAAGTTGTGGCCCTAAATTATTTGCCAAAAACCCAAACCAAAAATCTGTCTCCTGTGTCAAGTCAATGGGGGGTGGATTGAGGTCCTCGATACGCAAATCGGGTTCTACCATGAGTAAGAGCACGTGTTGCGATCGGGACCTGGCAAGACACATTCCCTTCCTGTGGGGGTGGGGCCGGTAGCCGGCCTTAGTAGCTAATGGTCAGTTAGGAGTTGCTGGGCAAAAGTTAATGTTGCAATTTGTGATGGACAGCTTAGCGTCCTATTTAAGCCTCCGCACGCAGGGTGTTCCTTCTCTTGGCTTCGGCTGCTGATCACCCGTCCCGCCCCCCCTTTTTTCTTAGGCCTCTGCTTTGACTTTGCTCTGCCTGTCATGGGGTCGTCTGCTTTGCAGGGGCCCAGTAGGAATTTGTCCATCTGGCCGATTGGCTGTGCCTTTTGGTTTTGCCTACTGCAGTAGCAACTTGTCACAACTTGTAAGGTTGGCGGTTAGGCATTGGTTCCTGTGTGGATTGCTGGATTGGGCGCTGCCCATCCAGAATCAGGTTGATGCTGGGAATTCCGTTAAAGGAATCCGGCGACTCTTATGCTTTGTCCGAAGCCCCCGGTAGGGGTTAGGGCCATAAGCCGAGTCCCCGGGACCATTGAGGAAGAGGGACGCGTTGCTGCCCCCCCGTCCTTAACTCTCCTCAGTCGCATTCTCCCAATCGCTGGTTCTAGGCCAGCCTCTGTCCCGGTGTGACAGTAGTCTGAACCAATGCCTACGCAACCACTCACCGAATTTGTATTTAAATAAAGTTGTGGCCCTAAATTATTTGCCAAAAACCCAAACCAAAAATCTGTCTCCTGTGTCAAGTCAATGGGGGGTGGATTGAGGTCCTCGATACGCAATACTCTGGCTCTCCAGAAGAGGGCCTCGTGCAAATACCGTCTCATCAGGAGGTCTGTTCTGTACAATGTCAGAGTCAGGCCTTTGGTGTGGTGGCCCCAACCATTGAAAATCTATCCATTTACACACCGGACAGGTGGTATCTCCCTGAGGTTTTGTTGCGGTGGTTGACTCGTGCTTCCCAGCTGTATCCGAGGACTGCTTTCTGCTAGTGGTGGAACGGTGGTTTTTCTAGCCATCCATACCTTAGTGTCGGCAGCAAGACTGGATGCCAGAATGATGTGGAATTATGGGGTGGAATTGAAAAAAATACACATGCAGGCACCCAAGTTCCCTTGTTTTTGTAATCCAACCAGTTTTTAAAAATTATAATTAAAACACCCAATTTCTTGTCATCTCACATTGCATTTCTTTTTAATTCATTCAGATGAAAAGAACCTGAAAACCTATCAGATTCTTTTTGTCTTTCTTATTTCTTGTCACTCATTAGTGACATTCTTAGACATGTATTTTATGGCTTAATTGTTTTAAACTTTGGTCACCCTTTTAAAAAATGAAATTATGATATAATTAATATAATATAATATAATAAAGTGCATGCGTGTGATGCAATTCGGTGCTTCTGCGCATGCGCGAGCGCCAAAACCCGGAAGTAACCTGTTCTGGTACTTCCGGGTTCTGCACGTCTATAACCTGAAAACACGCAACCCGCAACGATCGCAACCCGAGGTATGACTGTATATACATTTTTTCCCCATGTATATGTGAGGTGAGGCTTTGCACACACAGTCTGGCTGGACAACTGTATTGCAAAGTTTGGAAGCGTGCAAGTTTCAATGGACACCTGCTTTTGGGTCGATGCATCACTTTGGGAAGTCGGAATCAGATAGATTTGCTTTAAAAAGTGAACTGAACTCAACTTCTCCCTCATTGCTACTCAGTACAAGCCTTCATCCCGGACTATGATCCAAACTGATATTGGACATTGTGAAAGGCCCTCAGCTGGTGGGAAAATCACCTTGAACTGTGTTGTTGTTGTTGTTGTTGTTTTAAAAGAAGAAATAAAGAACCCCCAAATGGATTTTTCATTGGGTCATCATTTGCACGCATGAAATTGTCATGGAAAGTGAAAGGTTTATTCTGAGATCTTGCAGCGTAAATGCGGGTGGAGGGAGAATACCCAGGAATAATCTACATTTTAATGAGGGAACAGCACTGAAAATGATTAGTAACACTGCCACCTTGTGCTTGAAATACTGATTTTTTTTGTGAGATATACATCATGGCAAAAATAAAATAAAGGCCAATTGGCAGTTATTGATATAAGTGTGAGATGCAGTATATGAAATATTTTTATTTAATAAAATCTTCTGCTAAGGGGGGTAGGGTGTCCTTAACATTTATTCATTTATGTAGTTTCTTTATATACTGCCCTTTGCATAAGCTACAAGACAAAATCAAATAAGGCAGAAATAATACACCAAATCCCTAAAATAACGTAATAACAACACAACTTATAACAAATCACTAAACAGCAATCAATAGCAGCAGAAGCAGCAGTAAATGTATTTTGTCTAATTTGGTCTTCCCTCCCTCGAAAACCTGTTGGAAAAGATAACCAACCACTTAGAACTATAAAGAGTTGGGGCTATCTAGGCAGGGATGGAGTTTGTCATAAGAGGAGCCACCACAGAAAAGGCCCTACCCTGGCTCCCAAGGTCATTTTCTTAATTCTGCATAGGGATCTTTATTAATCAAGGCTGGAAAAAAACAAAGTGCAGAAACTACCGTCCCAATGAATGCAACACAGCAGTACAAACCGACTCAGACCCTGCTATCATCAACACAACATATGAGCCGCCCCAGACCCTGCAATCATTTTCTGAGACCCTTCTTTGTGTGTCTCCTTCACAGGAGATTGTGTGTGTGTGTGTGTGTGTGTGTGTGGCAACATGAGAATGGGGCCTTTTGATTTTTTGATATCCATTGACTGAGGTTCGTAAGGTTAAGGTAAAGAGATGAAAAACATTTCATGGATAAATATGTAAATTATATCTTTATAACACAATATTAAAATAAACAAAACAACAAATGAAGCCAAGCATGGGGGGGGGGAGTGACAATGATACAAACAAGGAAATTGTACACACACACACACACACACACACACACACACACACACAATGTGTAGAATGGAAAAAATATGTAACCGAATGTAATATTGTAAAATAAAAATAAAAAATAAAAAGAGAGAATGGGGCTTTTTGGTGGTGGCTCCCCATTTGTGGAATGCTCTCCCCTGGGCGCCTTCATTATACATCTTTAGGCACCAGGTGAAAACGTTCCTCTTCTTCAAGGCCTTTGGCTGATAAATATTCCATGGAGAGAGAACGCATGTGCACACAATTCTACACTTTTCCAGGGGACCTGGGTGAAAGTGGGATCCAGCAGAATAATAACTGTGAGCCTTGAAAAGCACATAGAGCTTAAAGAGGAAATGGGGAAGAGTGCCAGTTTTGCAATTTCCTCCTCAAGGAGAAAAGGCAACTCCTGTCACCACCTCATGATCAAGGGAGGAACAGGGGTCAGAGGTTTTGTGGGTGCCAAGGGAAGGCATATGGAAATTGATTAGTATTTCATCCTCACAGCTCAGCTGGTCTGAGCAGAGCTTTCCAAACTTTTCATGCCGGTGACATACTTTTTAGACATGCATCATTTCGCGACACGGTAATTCAGTTTTAGTAGCAAACCAGAGGTTCAAGTACCGTATTTCCCTGTGTATAACACGCCCCCATGTTTTTTTGGGTTTTTTTTTGGACCACAACAAAAAACATTTGGGGGGAAAATTGCCAAAGTTGTTGGGTGGGGAGATTGCCCAGAACTGTTGAGCACCAGTCCTCAGCATGCTCGCCACCACAAGCCCACCTGCAAACTCAACACAACAACAGTCGATTACACACATACCGTGCCACTGCCGTAAATAGGACGCGCTATTGCCACAGCCACAGCTAATCATAAGCAGGCCTTGCCGCAGCCACCAATCGCATGCCAAATCGCACCTGCCAATCGCATGATGGCTGCTGCCACCAATCTCCCCCCCCCCGCTATCCATGTATGAAACGACCCAAAATTTTTGACTATTATTTCTAAGGAAAACGTATTGTCTTGTACACCGAAAAATACGGTAACCCCTTTCCAGCCATGGGGGGAGTGAGGGGAGCATTTGCGCGACACACACACTGCGGCCGGCACAGAAGAAGAAGAAGAAGAAGAAGAAGAAGAAGAAGAAGAAGAAGAAGAAGAAGAAGATTTGGATTTGATATCCCGCTTTATCACTACCCGAAGGAGTCTCAAAGCGGCTAACATTCTCCTTTCCCTTCCTCCCCACAACAAACACTCTGTGAGGTGAGTGGGGCTGAGAGACTTCAGAGAAGTGTGACTAGCCCAAGGTCACCCAGCAGCTGCATGTGGAGGAGCGGAGACACGAACCCGGTTCCCCAGATTACGAGACTACTGCTCTTAACTACTACACCACACTGGCTCTCAGTAACGTGTCGCGACACACAGTTTGGAAAGCTCTGGGTGGTGATAATGCCAAGTTTGCAGGTTTGATTCCCATATGGGACAGCTGCATTTTCCAACACTGCAAGGAGCTGGACAATTCTCTGATACTGATTCTTCTGTGATCACGACCATCATGACCATTACTATCATTATTTGAACCCACAAGTTCTAAATCCTTATATAGTTTACTACATGGACAGACCTGGCCCAGGAGGGTGTGCAGGGATTAATGCGGCGGGGGCGGGGGAGGGGAAGCTGTCTGTGCAAACCAGCCTTTATACTTAGGGTGCAATACAATATTAAGGGTATTTTAAGACGCAGCTCTGAAATTTTCCAAAACCTGTAAGGGTAGTCGTGTCTGATGTTTGCTTCAAACTCATCTCTATCCTTGAGCTTTCCCCGCTTCATGCACTTAACAGCCTTTGAAATTTATCAAGCCAGCTTCTCCATATAAACACCTGGGAACATGTTTTCCTGGAGATATTTGTTCATATTTTCTAAGCTGTTTGCAGACCAACTGCAGAAAGGAAACCAGTCATCTCCCCCCTCCCCTGCTAAATTATGGGCTGGCTTTGGAGAGCAGTGAGATATATATATATATATATATATATATATATATATATATATATATTCTAAGAGAGATTCAATTTTATGTGTTATGATTTACTAGGAGTGCCTGCCAGAATGGTGTTTGCATTTGTGAAAACGGTGCCCTGCTACTCCTTTGATAGGAAGGATAAATAGGATTTTTCATTGTGCCATACACTAGAAGTAAATGCAAGGATGCCGTAAGCCAGAAGATTCCATTTAATGGTCTTACTGGTTGGAATTTGTTAAGTAACATTTATGAAATATTAAGGAAGGGGAATTTATCCACTGACCTGGAAGGCAAACTTGAACGAATAAGCCTGGATGTTGCACAAGGAAGGACGGATAAAGATTTGACCCAGAAAAGCAGATTTTTATCTGCTTGAATAATACACTGTACATAAAATGGGACAGTGACTCATTGGCTTGGCAACCGGCACCTGATATATCCTGTTCCGTGCCCGTGTCACTCTCCTGTGTGACCAAGTAATGGAAACCAGGGGTCGGCAAACCTTTTTAGCAGGGGGCCGGTCCACTGTCCCTCAGATCTTGTGGGGGCCGAGGGCGGGCTATATTTTGGACAAAAAATGAACGAATTCCTATGCCCCACAAATAACCCAGAGATGCATTTTAAATAAAAGCACACTTTCTACTCATGTAAAAACACACTGAATTCTGGAATGTCTGTGGGCTGGATTTAGAAGGCGATTGGGCTGGATCTGGCCCCTGGACTTTAGTTTGCCTACTAAGGCTAAATGGTGCATATGAAAAACTAGCCATAATTCAAAACTAGGCCATTCCTACTCAACTCCAACTCAATTAGAGAATCCCGCGGCTTTCACCAGAGTTTTGCTATCCTACTAACTGCTCAACTGGCCATTGGGGAGAAGAAGGAGAAGGAGAGCACAGTGATTTTGTGTTCTTATGTGTGCATTGCATACATTGTACATGCATCCACTCACCCCCCATTCTGAGATTTAACTTTTGGAGAACTAGGAAGATTGGAACCTGGAAAACCTTAGCACTCGTACATGCCGACTATTAGATAATACCATGATAACATATGACACAGAACCATATCATTGGTCCAACAGTAAAAAGGTAAAGGTAAAGGGCCCCCTGACCATTAGGTCCAGTCGTGGATGACTCTGGGGTTGCGGCGCTCATCTCGCTTTATTGGCTGAGGGAGCCGGCGGTCATGTGGCCAGCATGACTAAGCCGCTTCTGGCGAACCAGAGCAGCGCATGGAAACGTTTACCTTCCCGCCAGAGCGGTACCTATTTATCTACTTGCACTTTGACGTGCTTTTGAACTGCTAGGTGGGCAGGAGCTGGGACCGAGCAACGGGAGCTCACCTTGTCGTGGGGATTCAAACCGCTGACCTTTCGATCAGCAAGCCCAAGGCTTAGTGGTTTACACCACAGCGCCACCCACATCCCTGGTCCAACAGTAGTCTTCTTTAATAGGCCAGTGACTCCTGGATATCCTAGGCAGATGCTAATCCCAAATCTGCCACCTAAGGGTCAAACTAGCCAATGTGTTTTCAGTATAAATGCATTCAATGTGTCTGCCGTCCACCACCACCATTCATGGGCAAAATGGTCAGATGACAATTTGTGGGCAGTAGTTAAACTTTCCCAGCCCTACTGATGAAAATCACCCTTCTTAAGAAGCTATTCACCCAGAATCAGTGTGGACATTGACACCCCCACCAGATTTGCTTCAGGCACGGAGAACAGCTTTGAGGTGGGTTAGGGTGGTATCAGAACCCTTATATTTTAGAGAAATGCTTTGCTTGGCCATGTCCACAGAATGAAAGATGGCAGGACCCCCAATGACGTTCAGATGTCTGCAACAAGAAGACTGGCAACATCAACTCCGCCCTGTGGGAATCCCTTGCAGATGACCACAGGGCCTAGAGGCAGGCAGGCAGGTCATGCATCCATAGCAGTGACCAGAGGAGGAATGGCCGCTGGGAGGAGCACAGAGAGAAGAAATTGTGCATCTGCAACAGTCCAGCTGGTAGCTTTCATCTGCCCCAGCTGCAATAAAACATGTCTCTCCTGTATAAGTCTCTGAAGCCACAACAGGTGCTGTATCCTTCCAACACTTTGACTTCACCTCCAAAGGCGTACTCCTCCATTGTCTCCCGAGACAGATGGATGGCAACTCAACTAGATTAATCCCTCTCCCACTCACCACGATCTGACAGATATTAAGTGCATTCCCACTAAAATGTTCAACTCTGGAATCTTCTGCACGCAAAGGATGTGCTCTGTTACTATGAGTCCTTGGAACAGAGGAACCATCCTTGTACTACGCCAGCAATTTGGTCCAATGAACTCTGTACTGTCTACACCAACCTTCTTTAAATGTTGTTGGTCTTTAATTCCAGTCATCCACTGACCTTTGAGTAAACAGGCCAAGGATGATGGGAGTTGTAGTCTACACTATCTCTACATTAACTGGCAGTAGGAGTCCAGGAAGGGCAGGGGTCCTTCCCAGCCCTTCCTGAAGATGCCAGTGATGGATCCCCTTTGCATATAAACATATGTTCTACCACTGAGCAACAGCTCTCCCCACGTCTTCTCGGAAAGACACCTCCTTTCTTTGCCTGTTTGCTTGCTTCTCTAGATTTCTGCACACCCTCATAGCGCCAGGATTCCCTGGAGAAGGCTAGCTTCAAAGCGCCTTGTCATGGGTGGTGTAATAGGTAGGATCTTTGCAGAACAACGGCTGGTGGAGTTATACTCCAGCTGGGGCTCAGAAACCTGGCCAGTGTCTGCCCTCACCCCGAGTCTTTCATCTCTCTGTGTCTTGGTCACCCAGCTGGAAAAGGAAGATAAGAGCACTGTCTTGCCTCATTGTGAGGATTAATACATTAAAGATTATGAGGTGCTCAAATATTACAGTAAAAGAGAAGCCGGTACGTAAGGACCACGGATAGATAGATAATTCTCTCTCCCACTGTACAGTAAAGAGAGGCTTAAGCACTTGAGGCGATGAAATGTATTAAAGTTACAGTCTGCTGACTCATGGCTGCGGAGCGTGGGGAGGAATTAAATATTTAATGCAGTATAACAAGAGCAGCGAAGTGTGCAGCGTTTTACCCCTTGCTTACAATCCCGGCAATTACTAACTAAAACAGGAAAGACATTGCCAAAAAGAAGAAGAGAGAAAAGAGAAGAAGAAAGAAAAAAGAAAAAAGAGGAGGAAGGAGCCCACTGCCAACCGCTGTTTCGGGATACATGGCTCACATATTCTGATTAGCCCCACCAGTTGACATCATCCTTTTGTGACGTGTTTGTACTCCGGGCCAGAATTACCAGGGAAACCATCCCTTTTCAGTTTGTGGTCATGCTGGCCACATGACCGGGAAAGCTGTCCGCAAACAAATGCTGGCTCCCTCAGCCTGAAAGCGGAGATGAGCATTGCACCCCAAAGTTGAATTCGACTGGACTTAACTGTCCAGGGCTCCTTGACCTTTTACCTTTACTTGTTTACCTTACAAAAACTCCTTCAGAGAATATTGCAAATCATGAGAGCACCTGGTCATAGTTTTGTTGTTGTTGTTAATGGACACCTGAGCTGGACTGGCATGGGGTAACGGCGGCAGTCGAGCATCTGTTGGGAAGCACCTGCAATTATTGGCAGGTGAAATGCGTACCAAGCTGATGTGGCATCTGCCTGAGGAAGGCAAGCAAAGGTCAGTTCATTTTGTATCTCGGTGATTTAGCATTTCTCCAGGAAGACTGACACCAGGAAAGTGAGACAAACTGAAAAGCGTTCATCCCGGGAGCATCTTCCAGTGATTACAAAGTAGGCAATGGGTCAGGAAGCCAAGGAAGGAATACATCAGAACTCAAAAGTGCATAGTGAATCACAAAGCCAGATGTGAGGCACTGGCAGAACTGCAAACTGCCAGGGCAGTGGAGGGAGGGGGGGAAGCAATCTGGACTGGTTTTTAATTATTATTGGTAGGATTGCCAGAAGGCCAAAACAGAATTGTGGTGTCCAGCATTAACCCCCTGAGATTGGAAGGCAGTACAATGGTACCTCGGTTTACGAACTTAATCCGTTCCTGAAGTCCGTTCTTAAACCAAATCAAGGCACGCTTTCCCTAATGAGGCCTCCCACAGCCGGTGCCCTTCCACTGTTCGGCTTCCGTTCGTAGACTGAGGTAAAGCTTGCAAACCTGAACACTATTTCTGGTTTTGTGGAGTTCCTAAACCGAATCGTTTGCAAACAGGACTGTTCGTAAACCGAGGTACCACTGTATGAAGCTTTCAGATAGGGCTGTCAACTGTGGACTTTGTCTTCCCCAGGGTCCATCAGGTGTCTATTTTTTGAACTTTTTTATTGTTTTCATTAAACATTACAAAATCTCTCACTATATATAAGGGTCTGGTGACTTCTGTTTCAGTGTATCTGAAGAAGTGTGCATGCACACAAAAGCTCATACCAAGAACAAACTTAGTTGGTCTCTAAGGTGCTACTGGAAGAATTTTTTTATTTTTTATTTTGTTTTTACTATGGCAGACCAACACGGCTACCTACCTGTAAGTATAACCCCATATAATTATTTCACCTACAAGCTTGTACAGAGTAAAGCACAACACACAAACAAGGCAAGTATTATTATGAGTGTTCTGCTCTCATGTATTTGGAGATTCATCTTATTGCAGAGATCTTGTGCCCACACATTACCCCATTTTCATTGAGCCCCCATACAGCTTCTCCACAGAGGAACCTGAGGGACTGGGGTGTATAGAATGTGCTCTCCCATATTTCTGAAAGAGAAGAACAGAAACCAAAGCTCCTCAAACCTACCCCCTTTTGACACACACACACCCCCGATGGCTCTCCTTCCCTGTGTAAGGTCACCAGAGACAGCTATGATCCATACGTAGTTACTCCATTAGTAGGTATGTTTAAGCTTCGCACTACTGCTGTCAGGAAAAAACACACACTAGACCCTCCTGTTTAATCTCTGGGCTTGTGTCAATTGCCAGTAGTGGGTTTGGAGAACTGAAAATAATGCCAATATATTTCACATCTGACAACCAATGTGCCCCTTTGGTTTCAGACAGTGCATGGGTAGATGAGTCTAAAAAGCCCAGGATGCAACTTTCCTTGGCCCTCTAGCAGCAATGGTGGCTCATTTACCAGAATTAACGTATTTAGCATTAACTCTAGAAGTGTATACTTGATTCTGACCAAAATAAGCCTCTTGATGTACAGTTTGCTCTAGGAACAGAACTGCCAGGTTCATCTAGTCCAACCCCCCTGCAATGCTGGAATATTTTTTCCCCAGTGTGGGGTTCGAACCCACAACCCTGAGATTAAGAGCCTCGTGATCTGCCAACTGAGCTGTCCCAGCTGTAGAACGCTCATCCCAGATGGGACATGAACCCACAATGCATGCAGGATCAGGGCAAAGGCCTATCCAATTCAGCATCCCGTTGTCACGGCAACCAACCAGAGGCCTGTGGAAAACATGCAAGCTCAACTCCTGTGGTTTCCAGCAACTGGGTTTGGGAAGTAATAATAATAATAATAATAATAATAATAATAATAATAATAATAATATTTATTACGGTATTTGTACCCTGCCCATCTGGCTAGATTTCCCCAGCCACTCTGGGGATTATTTGCCTCCAACTGTAGAGGCAGAGCAAAGATTTGAGAATAGTAGCCACCAGGGCCATCTTTAGCATATGTGCCACCAGGGTGCAGAGATCTGCCCAGCGCCCTCAAATTTAGTTAATTTCACGTGCACTGTGCCATTGAGAATGACAAGTAGGCCTACCGTCGTTGAGTCTTGACAAGTGCCGCAGTTGTGAATGACAAGCACCACCGTTGTGTGACACATCTTTGCTAAATGAGCACACAGAAAGTCCTTTAGTGAAATAGTAGGTATGCATTTCGGTAATACCCAGGTGTGTGTGTGTGTGTGTGTGTGTGTGTGTGTGTGTGTTTTGTTTTTCTAGCTTGATCAAAATTATTATTTCATAACAGGTAGATAGTTAAGAGCTTAGGCGGCTTCAGTGGCGGGTGCCTGGCACCCCCCCCCCACAACTCGGTGCCCTGGGTGCCCCACATCCCTTGCACCCCCTGGTAGCCATCAATAGTCTTTTCCTCCATGCTTGTTATTCTGGAGTCAATTAATGCATCTCCGGCTCTAGAAATTGACTCTGGACTTTTGAAAACACACCCAAGTCCGTCACCGGATGAGAGGATACACAATCAAGTTGCCCACAGCCCTAATCTCGCCCTAAATTTATTATCTTGTAGATACATTGGATAATTGAAACATTGCACCTAGAATATCGCTGCGCTATTGGAAAATGTCAAGCAGGAGTAGCTTTGAAATTCCATCAGCGAGGGCTTTCTGCGTATCCTGCAGCTGAAAACTGTATAATTAGTAGTTTGTGTGTAATTTAAACAGTGTCGACTACAAAAACGGGGGGGAGGGGCCATATTTACATAGCTCCCATAAATTAGAGTCTCAAACTGTAATTTGTTTTTGCTGAAATTCTGCAGAAAGCTTTGCATTTTATATAAGGCATTCAGATGCTAAGCTGTGGATGTGCATTCCATAAACAGACTTTGCTGGAGCATTTATAATTCATATCGATGGGCTGGAAGATTTATTTTGGTATTTATTTAGACAGGGGGGGATGGGACCAAGGGCTTTGGAGGGAGAAAATGTACACAGGAACAGCCGGTACAGCCACCAATTCAAGGGGGCAGGGCTGGGGGTGCCTGGAACCGCTGAGAGTGGCTGCAAGTCAGTGTAGAAAAGACAGAGCTAGATGGACCAATTGTATAACTCAGTAAGCGGGCCTCCTATGCCTCTCTAGTCCTTTATACATGGATTGCATACATCCATACTTTGGAGGGTGGGGAGTTTGGTAAGCACAGCCCTTTCCCGATCTTGGTCACCAGCAATGCTGCAATTCTTCCTCCAGAGTGTCAGTGTGGTATAGTGGTTCAGAGTGGTAGACTCATAATCTGGTGAACCGGGTTCGCGTCTCTGCTCCTCCACATGCAGCTGCTGGGTGACCTTCTTCTTCTTCTCCAGGGTCCAGAGGGGTCCACCACAGCAATGCAAATGTTGCTTTTTAAAGAGCCCTTGCACCCAGGCTCTCTCGCACAGTTGTGTGGTCCCTACAGCTGCACAGGAGCAATTTTCAGTGCTGGGAGGGTTTGGAAGCATGGATGTTGCTACTAGTGCTGTTTCTACATGGTCCAGGAATGAGAGGACTCACCGGCTGTTTGGTCCTGGCCACCCCTCTCAGTCTTCCTCTTTTCTTTGGAGGGAGAGGGCCGAACACTAAAGCAGATGCTGTGGCGAGATCAGTGGCATCAGTGCCCACCTCTTTCATCCAGAGCTCAGTGGTACATCAACTGCATAGTGCCTTAATTCTGCAGACTGGACATGCTAGGGTGGCTATAGGCTCAGTGACAGAGCATGTGGTTCACAGACCCTCCAAGGACTCAGTTATACAGCTGCACATAAAACGTCTTAAGTGTGCTTCAAGTGCAATATACAATGTGACACAAGATGGTGATAGTGAGCCTTATGGAAAATTCAAAATATTTTTTAAAAACACTTTAAAAAAGGCATTTTAATATGTGTGTAGATTCCATCCAAGTGTCCGTATTTTTCAGGGACAGTCCCAGATTGACAGAAGCCGTCCCGGTTTCCAATTTGATCCCAGAATGTCCTGCTCTTCTTTAAAGGTAAAGGGACCCCTGACCATTAGATCCAGTCGCAGACGACCCTAGGGTTGTGGCGCTCATCTTGCTTTACTGGCTGAGGGAGCCGGCGTACAGCTTCCGGGTCATGTGGCCAGCATGACTAAGCCGCTTCTGGCGAACCAGAGCAGCGCACAGAAACGCCGTTTACCTTCCCGCCAGAGCGGTACCTATTTATCTACTTGCACTTTGGACATGCTTTCGAACTGCTAGGTTGGCAGGAGCTGGGACCAAACAACGGGGGCTCACTCCGTCACAGGGATTCGAACCACCGACCTTCTGATCAGCAAGGCCTAGGCTCTGTGGTTTAACCCACAGCGCCACTTAGGACGTCCCTATGCAGAAGGTCCCAGATTCGGTCAGGGACCGTGCGGAGGAGAGCTGCACTGAGGAATGATGGGAGCTTTCCCCTCCCTCTGCTCCTGATCAGGATCTTGAATCTTCCCAGGAGCAGGGAAGTAGTATAGATTTGGAACAGTGGTTTTGCAGAGGGACATAGTTCAGAAAGCAGAAGTTGGGAAGTATTGGGTGGGGAACAGCTAGGAAGTGGAGAACTGGGAGAGAGAGAGTTAACAGACTCACTGTCGCTGGAAAGCATCCAGCCGCTCAGCCCAAGGTCATGGAGAGCAGATAAGGTGGTAGCACAGAAAGCCCAATGGTTGTGAGATCAGGTTACAAGACGTGGTAGTGAAGTGGGTGACTAGGGAGGAAGTAGATGGACCCCTTAATTAGGAGCACCTTCATTCCGAGGAATGGATTCTTTGTTTTCTCGCTGTGATCATTAAAATTGCTAACTGGTAAGAGACTCCTTTCTCTTTGTTCTGCTTATCTACTGCCAAAGGGGAGTAGAGGGAGGGGAGCCAAGTCCATGAAGCCTGACACTTTCCATCCCTGGCATCCCCAGGTTTGTAGCAATGAGACTCAGAGGAGGAGCAAGGTGGGGGCAGTGGGGGGTTGTGTGCTCCGGTTGTCATCCCTGAGGGGGATGGAGGTGACAAAATCCTGGCCGGGCCCAATCACAGCCATGCTGTATCGCATCCCCTGGCATGGCCGCTGTGCTGTATCGCGCCCCCCAGCTGGGCGTGATCACCCTGCCCCCTGGGTCGGGAGTCGTGGGTGGGCAGTGTACCATTACCCCACACTCCTGGCTGGAGGAGGCAAGCAGGCAGGCAGGCAGGGGAAGAAGAAGAAGAAGAGTTTGGATCTGATATCCCGCTTTTCACTACCCGAAGGAGTCTCAAAGCGGCTAACATTCTCCTTTCCCTTCCTCCCCCACAACAAACACTCTGTGAGGTGAGTGGGGCTGAGAGACTTCAAAGAAGTGTGACTAGCCCAAGGTCACCCAGCAGCTGCATGTGGAGGAGTGGAGACGCGAACCCGGTTCACCAGATTACGAGTCTACCACTCTTAACCACTACACCACACTGGCTCCCACACTGGGGAGAGGAGAGGAAGGAGGCAGGCGAGCAAACAATGGAAGGGGGTGGGAATGGACGCCGCATGCCCCGTCCCATCCCTCCCTATGGGCGCTGTGCACCCCATCCAGTCCGTCCCTATGGCTGGTTCGCCCTGCCCCTGTATGCGCTGCCCCAGGTACCTGAGAGGCTTCCTCCACCACTGCTGAGACTATCTCATGCATGACACCCTAGACAGCCTCTGAAAGCCAGTGTAGACAGTAGCTAGATGAACCAATGGTCTTACTCAGTTTAAAACCTCTTCCAATGTTCCCACAGCCTTATTGCAGCTTTGTGCCCAGGACGAGCCATGAGTTGCACAGCTTCCCAAACTCAGTATGTTTGTGCACGCTTTCTCATGAGGCTTCTTTGCCAGCTGATTCGGCATATTCAGATGTGCCTCGCCTCTGCTCCTCACCCAGAGATTGTAGTGGACATTTGTTTACACTTAACAAGGCGGGGGGAAAGGTAATTTCAATCTCAGCAGGCAAATCACACGTGTCACTAGTTTATCTAAGCAAAGATTTGAAAAGTAAAAGTTAATTAGGTTGCCTTTTTTGCATAATTTGCCAAAAATGACATGCTTTTCTAAAAGCGATGGGGAAACCAAATAGCTGATTATGAGGTAAAATTAATTGCCACCACACGGCTTGAATAGATAACTAATTTTTGTCAGGAGTCAAGCTATATCTGACCCTGAGCTGAATATAAGAAGAACATCTTATGGAGAAGCAGAGAATTGACTGCTCTCTGTGGGAGAAAATTCCCTCTGGGGGTTCAATATAGAGGCTCAAACCAGATTCCTGATTAGTAAGAATTTTATTCAGTAATGCATCACAGGACAGAGATCAAAAGAGTGTGTGAGAGTTTTCCTATATAGGAAAAATATGTCATATTGGCTTTCTTATTCTCTAGTCATCCACCGTCTGCCACCCCAACACTTCACCATCTCGTCATCCCTTCACAGTCCTTGAAAACTTATTCAAACCAAGTTTTTTGCTGTACGTACAGAGCCCTCCTTGCTTCTTATCTGGAGTTAGGTTCCAGTTAGGTAAACGTAAAGGGACCCCTGACCATTAGGTCTAGTCGTGTCCGACTCTGGGGTTGCGGCACTCATCTCGCTTTACTGGCCGAGGGAGCCGGCGTACAGCTTCCGGGTCATGTGGCCAGCATGACTAAGCCGCTTCTGGCGAACCAGAGCAGTGCACGGAAATGCTGTTTACCTTCCCGCTGGAGTGGTACCTATTTATCTACTTGCACTTTGACGTGCTTTCGAACTGCTAGGTGGGCAGGAGAAGGGACTGAGCAATGGGAGCTCACTCCGTCATCGGGGGGATTCAAACTGCCGACCTTCTGATCGGCAAGGCCTAGGCTCTGTGGTTTAACCCACAGTGCCACCCACATGTCTTAGGTTCTAGTTAGGTTCTTCCTAAACTGTTTCTAACCAATCTGGTGGTCAAGATGCACTCTAACACAGCACACCCCACAATTGTCCTGGAAAAACCGGGACGTCCCATTTTCCCATGAGAGAGGATGGTGGCCATTTTGGACGCCATGACCTTGCATGATTTAAGGCTGAGCTCTCACACCAAAAAGCACTTTCTCTCTCACACACACAATGCCACAAAATGTATAAAATGGTGTGAACTGTTTGACAGTGGAAGAGATGGAGGCTGGTGGGCTCCCCTTCATTGGAGGTTAAAAACAGGGGCCTGTACCTGTAATAGGCACTTTGGTAGTAGATTTCCTGTCCCAGATGGAGTAGTTGACCTTTGAGGTTCCTCTCAACACTTTCAATTCTATGAATCCACTGTTCATTAATGTTTTGTCTCCTTTTATGGTCAAATAAGAGGGTTTAAGGAGAGAGAAAAAACCCATGACAAATTCAATTCGCATGTGAGGGATAACAGATGATCTAGTTTATGAGTTTTGAGTCTTATTCACTTGAAAGCAAGCGACGGAAGACCAGCCTGAGGCGGCACATTTTGAGGTACTTTAAAAGGGCAGCACATTGACAATTATTTTAGTTTAGCTAATATATTTTTACCACTAGTGTGTGTGTGGGAGGGGGGGTGAGGAACGGTATTTGGATTTTCTGCCTCCGGCACCAAAACATCTCGAGCTACCTCGGTGGTGAATTTTCCATTCTTTATTTCCATTTTGTCTACACGCTCTTCCATTCCTCCTCCTCCCCCCGCCCCCGCCCCCCAGTTCTTTCCCACCTTGGGCAACTTGTACAACAATCAATTAATAACTTCATTGTGTGGGGTGGGAAGACAGAAAGAAGCAATCTCTGAGGTGGGAGACAAAGGGAATAACAACCATAAAGCCTTTGTTTGTCTCTCTCATAATTTTTTTGCGAGAGACTCTTCAGAGTTTGTATTATCACACAACTGTCAGAGATAATTTGCCCTACTTTGGCTAATTGTTCTCCTGTGAGTTTTCAAGGCACGAATAACATTTTGTACAAACTGTCAGGTGGGTAAAAAAAGGGGGGGGAGAAGGAGAGGAAATGTTCAAGGCAAACCACGGTGGCACCTGAAATTTGCCTTCTGAAGCCAAACAGATAACAGCTTATTTATAACCGAGCAGTGCCATTCATAAAAGCTCAATAGAATCATTAGCATGCTTGTGAAGACACTACTTCTGAACTGGTTCACACACACACACACACACAGTTAAACACCGTTGTCAGCTGGTTAGAAGTTTGATTTTTGGGGAGCGGAGGAAATGCTTCAAGAAACTTTGTCGTGAACTGATTCATTCACTTTGCGATTTGACAGAACTGCTACCTGAACTGTTATGTATTGAAGTTCTCACCCTAGGCCACTAGGGGTGTGTGTATATAGTTCATTCTGCTGCAGTTTTCACTCAGGTCCGCACATGCAAATGAGGGATTGAAAGTGACGTTCAGGGATTGGGTAACTACAGAAAGTTGTTACTGTTGCTTTGTAGCTGAGTTCTATATAAGCAGGCTGCTGAGCCCTTCAGCTCACTTCTGTTCCAGCCTGAGAATAAACAAGAGCTGTTTGGAAATCACTGTGTCGTCTGCTGTGTCCACCCACTACTTAACACGAACAGAGGCGCCTCATGACATTGGGAGAGACCAGGTGCAGAGCCGAAAGTGACGCCACCATAAGCTTCAGTGTCTGAGGGCTCCTCTTCTCTGGCTCTCTGGCTCCTCCTCCTCCTCCTCCTCCTGCTGCTGCCATTGGGGAGAACACATCCCCCAATATGGGGGGGGGGAGTTCAGCCCCTAGGAGATGGTGCCCCTGTATCTGAAATACCATTTGTGCAGTTCACCCACCCTCGTCATTGGCATAGGCTGTGTTAATGCACACGTGGGATGCACAGATTTGATTTTTCTGATGGTTCTTTGGTGAACATAGGTCCACACATGAGTCCACACATTGGTTCACTTGCAAATGGAAAGCGTAATGCTGGTGGTCAAAAAAAGAGGTTTACAGACTCTCAAAAGGCAAATCTTTAAAAAAATGTAGTATAAGCACCGACAACTGGGAAACACTGGCCTTTGAGCGCTCCAATTGGAGAACAGCCTTTACCAAAGGGGTCGTGGGCCTTGAAGACACTCAAACACAGGATTAAAGGGAGAAACATGCTAAGAGTTAGGCACGCTTGGTAAACCCTCACTCTGATCAACTCCTGCCTGGAAACCTATGTCCCCACTGTGGAAGGATGTGTGGATCCAGAACTGGCCTTCACAGTCACTTACGGACTGACTGTTAAAACCGTGTTTATGGAAGACAATCTTACTCGGCTATGAGTAATCGCCAAAGAAGAAGAAGAAGAAGACACTTGAGTGCCTTCAGTTGTGATTGTTGGAAGATCCAGGACAAATGAAAATACTTCTTCTCACAGCACATAGTTAAACCATGGAATTCATTCCCATAAGTCACCAGTTTGGATGACTTCAAAAAAGGATTAGATAAATCCATAGAGGATCAGTCTATTGATGGTTACTACCCACAGTGGCTAGGGACGCGGGTGGCACTGTGGTCTAAACCACAGAGCCTAGGGCTTGCCGATCAGAAGGTCGGCGGTTCGAATCCCCACGACGGGGTGAGCTCCCGTTGCTCGGTCCCTGCTCCTGCCAACCTAGCAGTTCGAAAGCACGAAGTGCAAGTAGATAAATAGGTACTGCTCCGGCGGGAAGGTAAACGGCGTTTCTGTGCGCTGCTCTGGTTCGCCAGAAGCAGCTTAGTCATGCTGGCCACATGACCCAGAAGCTGTCTGCGGACAAACACCGGCTCCCTCGGCCTATAGAGCGAGATGACCGCAACCCCAGAGTCATCCACAACTGGACTTAATGGTCAGGGGTACCTTTATCTTTACCTTTTACGCACAGTGACTAGGTTCTACCTTCACTCTTAGAGGGAGAACACCTCAGAATACCAGTATCTGGAGAATTACTAGTGGGAAGAGTGTAGTTGCTTGAGGACTTCCCATTGAGCCATCTGGCTGGCTACAGTGAGAACAGGATGCTGGACTCAGTGGTCCACCAGGACTCTTCTTATGTTCTCATGCCACTCCCTGCAATCTACCAACTGAGGCATCACTTTGCCTAATGACAGGGCCAGGACTGTGCTAGCTTTCTCCTGCGATATCACCACTGCTTGTCTCCTACTAAAGCCCAGAACCATTAAACCATAACAACACGCTACCACCAAAGTTCTCCTCCTTGACTTCTTCCTTAGCATGCAGGCTGGAAAGGCAGCCATCGTTCTTTCGGCTCAGAGAAATGAACTGTGCTTAAGGCTATCCTCAGTCACACGTTAGGTAAGAGCTAGGAATTATGGCACGCTGCAGGCTTGGTGAAGAGGAAAAACACAGAGAGGCAGGGAAATGAAACACAGCTGGGGGGAGGGAGGGAATTCAATAGATGGGCAGAAGCAGAACGAAGATGAAAAGGCCGAGAGGAGGCTGCATTCTGTTTACTGCGCGCTGGGCTTTATCCGAACTCAATAGCGACGCGTTTCATTTTTAATTTTTGCATTTGTGTTTGATCACAGCCCATGCAGATGTTGTTTCATGCTTCAGGTGTTTAAAATGACTAATTTTAAGGAAGTCCAGGGGGCATGCATCTTTTAACTGCTCCAAGCAGCTTTTCACACTTCGCCTCTCAAAGTTGTTTCTTTACACTCGAAGACGCTTTTGTTAAGTGGCCTGGAAGGGGGATTTCTCGACAAGATTTCTTTGCACATTTACACCGAGGCTGAAGTGAATGAGCGGGTGGGGCGAGCTTGGAGGATAACCGGTGTGCTCTTGCAATGCAGGCATCCAGCGTCCATTTTGAGATGCTGTCTATAGAAGCAGACCCAGGTGCCTCAGAAATATACTAAACATTACTAGTAGGGCGGTTTCCCATACATTATGGCACCAGTCTCTCTCTCTCCCCTCTCTTTCCCTCAAAGCCTATGATGTTACTGTCTCATTCCAAATGTAAATGAACTGTGAGAAAGACTCTATGAATTGAAAACGGAGACACTGCTTTTCCTTGTTTATTAGTTTGTTTTGTATCACAAAAAATCTTTAATAAAAACTAATTAAGAAAATGGGGTCACGAAGAGTCGGACATGACTGAACGACTGAACAACAACAACAACAACAACAACAACAACAACAACAACAAAAAAAAATATTAATGAAGCCAAAGTTCTGTCTACTGAAGGTGGGTGCTCTATCTATCATCTATCTATCTATCTATCTATCTATCTATCTATCTATCTATCTATCTATTTAGCTATGGTTTTCCCAGTAGTAATGTATGGAAGTGAGAGCTGGACCATAAAGAAGACTGATCGCTGAAGAATTGATGCTTTTGAATTATGGTGCTGGAGGAGACTCTTGAGAGTCCCATGGACTGCAAAAAGATCAAACTTATCCATCCTTAAAGAAATCAGCCCTGAGTGCTCACTGGAAGGACAGATCCTGAAGCTGAGGCTCCAGTACTTTGGCCACCTCATGAGAAGAGAAGACTCCCTGGATGTTGGGGAAGATGGAGAGCACAAGGAGAAGGGGGCGACCGAGGATGAGATGGTTGGACAGTGTTCTGTCATGGTGAAAAGAGAATCAGACTAGCTCAGGCATAGGCAAAATCCAGCCCTCCAGACGTTTGGGACTACAATTCCCATCATCCCTGACCACTGGTCCTGTTGGCTAGGGATGATGGGAATTGTAGTCCCAAACATCTGGAGGGCCAGAGTTTGCCTATGCCTGGACTAGATTCTCTCGTCCACTTAAAGTACCTAAATGTTCACCTACAGCAAAAATTAAAGGTCTGTGCAATGGATTAGGCTGAATCGTGAATTGAATTGTTGCAGGGTGGGGTGTGGATGATGATGATGATGATGATGATGATGACAGTTTTATTTATACCATGCCCATCTGGATGGATTCCCCCAGCCACTCTGGGTGGCTTCCAGCAGAATCTAAAAAAACAATATAGGCATTGGTCAAGTCAGGTGGTGACAGCCCCCCAATTGCTCTGTGTTGTGTTGACTGCTTGGTGCAATCCAGGAATGTCAGGGGGCAGGTGCTGGGTGGGAAGGTTCAAGCCACATAAATTCAGGCTATATCCACACCAGTGCCAGCCCAGGGATGAGGCAGACCAGCCCAGGGAGCAGTTGCCTCAGGCATGGGATCTACAAAGGCAACACACCTTGCCTCCTCCTATCTCTGCTGCTGTTCACCCTGCCTGCTGCCCACTGCTGGTTCCCCACAAGAAGCAGCTCTCTGTTGAATTCTGCAGGCAGTTTCCCTACCCCCATGCCAGGAGAAAGCCCTGAGAAGAAACCTAGAAGTGGTTGGCAGCAGCGGGCACAAATCTAGGAATAGCAGAGGCCATAGAGTGTTCTTGCAGTGGCTGGCCATTGGGTGCCCCAGCAACTCCTTGCTTGCCTATAGAAATGCTGACCATCCTCCTTGTCCCTCCGTGGCTTCCTCCAAGCCAGCAGAGGCATCACTTCTTTCTCAGCTGCTGTTTTTGACTCCTGCTCCTCCTTCATCATCACCCACTTTCGGAACCGCTGATCTAGAACTTCGAGCTCGATGCAACATTTTAGATCAGGGACTCGTGAAGAAAGACAGTGGATGAGCTCTCGATGGGCTGGTCCTTCTTGCAGTGGCGGCAGTGAGTCATGCATAACCCAAGCAAGAGCTTGGAAAGTATGGATTAACATGCAGTGACAGCAACAGGGTAGGAACCCCCAGGGCAGATGTCCAGGACTCCTCTCAGCAGACTGAGCAGCAGGGCCTCTACATGCAGCACGGCTGGCTTATCACAGTCAAGTAGCACACATTGCTGTCAAAAGAAGGAGACGGGATTCATAGAATCCATTACACGCGGAGTCTAAAAAATTACCTAACTGCACCACTGCATGGAAGAAGACAAAGCAGTCAGGATGCACTCCCCATGTGAGGCGGTAGCCCTGACTTGGCAACTGAAATAGAAATAAAAAAGGAAAGTGTTTGTGTGTCAAAAGCCATGGTTTTTATTAGCTCTGGCTTCTTTTTCCCCGGAGCCAGCAGAATGCAAAGGAACGGGGTGGGAGAGGAACGGCTGAGCCTCACGTTAAACTTGGAGAGGTTTTGTTTTGCTTTGCTTACAGTAAGCAGAAGTTGGGGCTCCCCAGGGACTCAAACCCCTCACTGGAAATAATTGAATCTCATTATCAAGTGCTCACTGTGACACTCTTTCATTTAGTCCCAATCAACCATCAAAAAGGGGGCTTCAGTTCCTCATATCGTCCTTGGCAAGTTGACCTTTCAGGGTTGTTTCAGAGGAGCACAAATTGACGCGTGCGAGGGACCGCCAGTTAAGAAAACTTAATACAACCAGGGAGGGTCGGATGTCAGCATCATTTTATTTTTTTTATTTTTAAAAAAATATTCTGGCAGGCTTTTGTACTAGTGGATGACGAATTTCAGATGCCAATGATGCACTGGAAAAGAGCTGGAAAAGAGAATTGGCAAGATAGCTGTGGCAATGGCTCACCTCTCCAAAAGGGTATGGGAGAATGTGATGCTAACATGCCATACCAAGTTAAAGGTCTATGAGGCTCAGTGCCATCTTATCCATAGGCACCAGGGGTGTGGGGCACCCGGGCACCGGGCTCTCAGGGACACCAGGCCGAGAGTCCAGGGCCCAAGAGTTGAGTCTGGGGAAGAACCCGCACGTTGGTCAGAGCGCTGTGGTGGGCTCTTCTGCTGCAGACAGCTCTGCGCCGTGAGTTTGGGGGCAACCGTGCCAGCTAGATGCTGTGGCGGCTGACTGGCTCAACTCTCCTGCACGCCTCGGACTGGGCAACCAGGGGGGGGCGCTGGGTGGATCTTTGCACCCCGGTGCTGCATATGCTTAAGACAGCCCTGAGCAGCTTGCATGTTGAGCATGTTGCTTTATGGAAGTGAGTTGTGGGCAACATACAACGGCCAGGAGCAACGCTGCAGTGCCTTCCACATGCACTGCATCAGGAAGTTTTGGGGCATCGCAGGGCAGGGCAGGGTCTCAAAGAAAGATGTGCTCTCTCAAGTTCACATTCCCAGCATGTTCACACTCCTGTCTCAGCCATGTCTACACTGGCTTGGCCATGTCCTCAGAATGGAAGACATGTTCTTGTTGGAGATTCCTTCCCTGTGTGCTGTCATGGGTTTGTTTATCACATGAGTGGGTGTGTGTTTTGATTGCACAGGAATGGGATGTGACGAAGACAGGATGTTTGTCTTACTGTGTTCCCTGAAGTGGGACTATTGTCCTTTGTTCTTTCTCTTTGCTGTCTGATGCTAGAGAGAGAGGGAGCCATGTTGCAGTGCTCCATGTGTATTTATATGTAAATAAAGTAGATTAGCCTAAATGCTGATGTCTTTTGGCACCAGTCGCTGTGATGTTCAAGCTAAGGAGTGCTTTTGAAGCTCCCGAACGATCGTCCAGGAGGGAAGGAACTTGCCAGTCAGGCATGTGTCTCTGCCAAGGTTCTACTCATGTGTAGGACATCCTGACAATTCTACGGGTAGCTGGCTTCAGGCACCAGACCCATTGGCAGACCCAACTCTGCATTACAAAGATGTCTGCAAAGGAGATACGAAGGCAGGGATCATCAACTCTGCCCTGTGGGAATCCCTTGCAGATGACCACAATGCCTGGATATGGTTAGACTGCATATCCACAGAAGGGACCAGAGGAGGAATGACCGCTGGGAGGAGCGCAGAGAGAAGAAACGCCATGAGGCATCTGCAGCAGCACAACCAGACGCCTTCATCTGTCCTAGCTGCAACAAAGCATGTCTCTCATGCATTGTTCTCTACAGACACAGCTGGTGCTGCAAATCTCCAACGGTTTGACTTCACTCCCAAAGACACATTCCTCCATTGTTTCCCAAGACAGATGGATGCCAACAGAGATAGAGATTCAGCCTTGAGTCAGGCTCAACAGAAGTCAAAATAGGATTTGAAAATGTTGGTCAGCTTTTGGCCTAGTCCTGGTTGTGAGCTGTTATGTACTGAGTTATGTACCGAGTATATTTCATGAGCAATGCCTGAACTGAGGGAGCAGGAGCACAAAATCCAGCAAGAACATAAGAGTAAGTGAAGAGTCCTGCTAAATCAAGCCAAAATCCCATCTAGTCTCACATCCTGTTCTCACAGTGGCCAGTTTAGGGGAAGCCTATGGGAATGCTTTGCCTTGCATTCATCCATGAAATTTGAATTCAGTGCATTTGTATGTCCACTTCCCCCTAATATTCACGTGTTGTTGCTTTTTTAGTTATTGTTAACAACGCCTGTAGAACTTCATGGCAAAATTCAGAGAAGTGTGAATAGTGGCTGCCATTCAGTTCTAGAACAGAAGTGTGAATTAGATGGGTTTACATTAAAAGGTGAACTCACCTGAATTTTCCCCTACTACCTACTGCACAGTGCTCATCTCCCAAGGATCTGTGTTTAAGACTGAGGTACTAGTAAGTTCAAAAGCTGGGTTTTGCTTGGTAGCCGAAGAGATTCATGATTATCCCTCCCCACAGCCTCTCCCTAGATTCCTTAAAGGAAACAAAATTAAGTACAAATCTTCTAGAACTTTCACTTGAGACTAAAAAGGCCCTAAAACAATCTTTTGGAGTCTCAAGGAACATCACAGGATATGCCAAGTCTTTGATAATACCCAGGAAGGAAATATATATATAAGAGTTCTGCTTTCTCCAAATATATATATATATAAAGTAGCTTCGGGCTTATAAGAAGAAAGCCCACTAGAGAATTTCCTGCTACAGTAACTTGGAAAGTAGATAAAAGTTACCTTGTTGGTTAAAGCTTGACTCCACATAGGAAATATTAGTCTTTGGAAATGGTGGCAGATTTAAAAAAAACAAAACAAAAAAACCAGACTGTGCAGGCACACACTCGGTGATGCACAAAAGCTCATCGGGGCCAGATTTAGCATATGCTGTATTTGGCATGTACGCCAACTGCTGGGGGCTGGTGCTCATTGAAACTGACAGGGTAGAATACAGGGAGACCAACACTAGGTGGAGCCAGAGCCCCGGACTGGTGGAGTCAGAGCCAACGAGAGGCACAGCCACAGAATCATAGAGTTGTAGAGTTGGAAGGGATCCTGACTGCAGGGGTGGAGCAAGGGGGTGGGGGGCGGTCCGCCCTGGGTACCGCCCTGGGGGGTGACACTCTGGGGGCAGGACCCACCCCCGCGATCGACACCGGCGGCACGACAACTTTTAAAAGGCTGCAACGTGCGAACCCACCATCTTGGGTGGACTGCGCATGTCCACCATTGTAAGTAGATAAATAGGTACCACTGCGGCAGGAAGGTAAACGGCATTTCTGTGCGCTCTGGTACTCGTCACGGTCCTCTGTGCGCCAGTAGCGGTTTAGTCCTGCTGGCCACATGACCCGGAAAACGATCTGTGGACAAACGCCGGCTCCCTCGGCCTGAAAGCGAGATGAGCGCCGCAACCCCATAGTCTCCTTTGACTGGACTTAACCGTCCAGGGGTCCTTTACCCTTTTACCTTTTTCTAGAACGATAGTGTCTCATACAAAATGTAAACAAACTGTGGGAAAAAACCCCTCTATAAATTAAAAATGAAGATGCTATATGTACCTTCCCCCATTTGCTTGTTTGTTTTGTAACCCAAGAAAATCTCTAATAAAAACTAGAATGCATAGTTAAACATGGACCTCACTTCCACAAGAAGCAGTGAAGGCTACTAACTCAGATGGATTTAGAAGAGACTGGGCAAATTAAGAGAGGTTAAGGTGATCATGGACTGCTTCCATGTTCAGAGGCAGCGATGCTTCTGAATGAATACCAGTTGATGGAAACCATAGGAGGGAAGAGGGTTCTTGTGCTAAGGTCCTGCTTGCAGGTTTCCCATAGGCATCTTGCTGGCCACTGTAAGAACAGAATATTTGGACTGGGTGGTCCATTGATCTGATCCAGCAGACCCTTTTACATTCTTAATTGGTGGATATGAGGCCCAGCAGACCGAGCTGGCGCGCAGCACATCCCCATGTTTCTCTCCTGCGTCACCCCATCTCAGAGTTAAACAGAAAGAGACAAAGAGTTTGAAAATGAAAGCGATCAGGAATCACGAAGGAATGGAAGACTCACAAAAACATAAGGAAGTCAATGCACGTTTTTTTTTAAAAAAGAACGATAATTAAACAAATGCAGGGAGGTGGCATGTGAACGCACACTCTACATTGTTAGCATGATGGTAATCAGTAAATGCACTTAAATGAAATCAACTAATTTTTTTGGTTAGAGGTAGGTGACTAATCTCAAGTCTCAGTTCCATAGTTAAGCTGGTTAGGTATTGTGGCATTGTTCCCATCAAAGGACCTTTCCTCTGCTCTCTGAGTCGTTCAGGATGAATCAACCTCTCTCTTCCCTCACCCCCCCCCACATCACACCTTTCTTTTAATGCTGCATAATTGTGTGCCAGAAACTGACTCACTCGCGGACTGCAGGCTCCTGTGTGAAGGCATTGCGGCGCTGTCCAACGGCAAAGCCACTCCTGCTGATTCTAATGAAAGAGATTTTTCTGCTCACCAACCTGAAGGCACACACAGTTTGAAGCAATTGGCTTTTTTGCAGATTGCAGCGCCATAGGCAAGACAATGTTTTGAAGAGCAATTTCCATGCTATTTCACATTGCCATTCTGGCTGTTTCAGGAGGCCAAAGATTTCTGTGTCGTCTTCTTCTTCTTCTTCTTCTTCTTCTTCTTCTTCTTCTTCTTCTTCTTCTTCTTCTTCTTCTTCTTCTTCTTCTTCCTCCTCCTCCTCCTCCTCCTCTCCTCTTCTCTTCTTCTTCTTCTTCTTCTTCTTCTTCTTCTTCTTCTTCTTCTTCTTCTTCTTCTTCTTCCTCCTGCTCCTGCTCCTCCACCACCCTGCAAAAGGCCAGCTTGTTCTCTGGAGTCATCAAAGCAGCAATCATTTAGCCACCCTGCATTGGTCTATTATGTCCTAGCCAACCAGTAATGCCTCTTAACTACACAGCATTTCTCCTACACAAAATATAAGCCATCATTTCCAGGGCTGGCTATGAAAAAGCAACAATTAGGTTTTTTGTTTTTTGTTTTTTAAAGTTGCAGCTTGAATACCACTGATGGGTTCTACTTTGGATTATATTTAGGGATGTCCTCCTGAGAAATCATGGTAGTCAAAACTCTTACAAATGCCACCATACTTTCTTAGATCAAGGATGGGGAACCTCTGGGTTGGGAGTGAAATGTGGCCCTCCAGAGTTCTCTCTATGGCCCCTGGGTCTCTCCCCAGGAGGCATACTTTCCCTAGCTACATACCTCATCATCCTGTAATGTTTTTGCCTGGTTGGATTATGTCCATGAAATCTCATAATGCTTCTTACTTACCTGGAAGGAGGATATAGAGAAGTGCCTTAGAGAGTGTGTAGAAATAAGCTTTTACCTTGACCTTGGACACCTGAGACGTATGCTTTCAGGACCCACACTATTCCTGTGACTGTAATCAGTTTTATTTGTTTTTTATTCAGAATTTTAAATTGTTGTAACCCATCTTGAGACCTACTGGTGAAAGGGGGAATATGATCATCATCATCATCATCATCATCATCATCATCATCATCATCATCTTCATCATCATCATCATCTTACTGTACACATTCATTGCTCTGCCCACTTTTGCCTCTCACCCTGACCACCATAGTAAAGGTAAAGGTAAAGGACCCCTGGACGGTTAAGCCCAGTCAAAGGCAACTATGGGGTTGGGGCACTCATCTCGTTTTCAAGCCGAGGGAGCTGACGTTTGTCCACAGACAGCTTTTCAGGTCATGTGGCCAGCATGACTAAACCGCTTCTGGTGCAATGGAACACCGTGACGGAAGCCCAGAGCACACAGAAACGCCATTTACCTGCCCGCCACAGTGGTACCTATTCAACTACTTGCACTGGCATGCTAGGTTGGCAGGAGCTGGGATGGAGCAACGGGAGCTCACCCCGTCATGGGGATTCGAACAGCTGGCCTTCTGATCGGCAAGCCTAAGAGGCTCACTGGTTTAGACCACAGCGCTACCCACTGTGGAGACCTCCCTATAACATTGTTGCCTCCCACTCCACGCAGCTGCCAAAGCAGGGGTGACTAAAGAACCCTCTTGCCCTGAATGGAATGGAGAAGAAGCAGAAACACGTTCCCCCCCCCCCAAACAAACAAGTTGTCTTATCCATTCTATTATAGCTTTTCTTTTCTTTTCTTTTCTTTTCTTTTCTTTTCTTTTCTTTTCTTTTCTTTTCTTTCTTTTTTAAAGTGATGCCTATGGTTATAATAATCTCATGCAAAACGCTTGGTGAGGTCTGCCTGAAAAGCGATATGCAGTTGCTGTAAATAAATAAACAATATTCCCTTTACACAGCTAGTTCCCAACGTTGCCTAGGAACATGGATTGATGGTTCCATCTGAAAACGGTCGTTCTGCAAGGGGGAACAGGGTGGGTGTCCACTAACCGCTCTCAGCGCCTTTAACAAACCACAGCTCTCATGATTCTTTGAGGGAAGCCAAGACTACACAAAGTGGCACAAAATTGCAATGAATGCAAGGTGCAAATGTGGCCTCGGATGTGTCATTCCTTAAGCAAGATTTGTTTCCTCAGCCAACATTGTGGAGCTGTGGGGGGGGGGGCGTTCGTCTACAGGAAGCTTAAGAAAGTCCATCTGCACTCTAAATTTCTATCAATTGTCACTCAATAGCTTTCCGCTAGTTTCATCCTTCAGGGCATTTTCAGGTACAAAAAAGGACCATTCAGAAGAGCTGTCATAAAGGAAAGCAAAGGGCATTATGTTTTAGCAAAAGCGCCTGCTTTTCAGAGAAGATAAGCTTGTTTTGACTTTTGTATCCTCCAAAGACCAGTGGCAAAATCTATGATGGCAGCGATGTGCAAGCAGCCCTCCGCAATCTGTTTCCTTGTGTGTTCTCAATACACAGCGTAATAGACAAGTTTATTTACAATGCCTCCCTCTAGGCTGCACCGCGGAGAGGATCAAAACTCTGCGCCTAGAGCAGCTGCAGCCAAGGTTCTGTACTTTGGTAAGGTTGTGATTTTCTGTCTGATTGATGCAGCGACCTTTGAGGACCTCATTCTATTTCTGCTCAGGTGAGAAAAGGGCCCGATCTGTGCAGGCCGCCGAAAGAGGTGGGCAAGAGGTGATCGAAGTCCTGAGGCTGTAGAACGGACTGTACTGTTCCATCAAATGGTACAGAAAGTTATAACAGCAGAATGTTTTCTCCCTATCTTATAATACATCTAACACCTGGTCTGCCCAAATGGCACAAATGAGTGGGTAGAATACTGAAGTGGCAGAATGGACTGTTGCCACTTCAGTGTGTGGATGAAGGTGGCCATATTTGAGCGTTCCCTACAAGAGGGGGAAATTAAATGAGCACATCATTCAGCTGAAGGTATAGAAATTGAATGAATGAATGGATGAATGAATGATTTTGCAATGCAACTATCCAGCAAAGTAATGTGCAGAAAATCCTAGAGTAAAGTGTTAATAAAATGCATCTATTAGTGAATAGAGCATGCAAAAGATACATTATATAAAGGAAAATTGCATTGCAAAAATGTGGATGTTAGGAAAAATGGCCAAAAAAAATTATTAGGAGATTTAGCGCTAAAATGCTGCCAAATTTTTGTGAAGACTGATTTGGAAATGTGGAGAACTGATCATTACATTGGAAAAATGAGAAATTACAATAAATTGAGTTCCCACCTGTACCTATGACCTGAACTGCTCAGACCCGTTCTACATCACAGAAATGTATTCGTTTAATTTTAATTTTTCATTTATTAAAATGTACAAGAGTTTTATGAGTTTTGATTTTGCATCGTGACCTTAATGGTTGAACTTAGAGACATGCTGCAATATTCAACTAAATTTATTTAGAGTAGAGCCACTGAAAACAATTTAGTCATGTTCATGGATGTTAGCAGTTCTACTCTGAGTAAAACGTAGTTGAATAGCTCCCATAGTTTTGCTTTTGAAAGACACTTGTCTGCAGCTTTTGAAAACAAAATGTCTGGATTGATGGGGCCACAAAACTCCCAGGGGTCTCTGCTGCAACTTTTGCCTGCATCATAGAGATCTTGTCTCACAGAAGCCCCAAATCCTTCTGAGACATCTGTCTTCGAATTGTCATCTGAGATTCACACAAAACATGGCTTGCTCTGTTGAACTGTTGCTCAAATGCAGGGATTGGAGAACTGTGGCCCTCCAAATGTTGCTGGACTGCAAATTCCATCACCCGTGTCCATTGGTCATGCTGGTTCGAGCTGATGGGAGTTGGAGTCCATCAACAACCAGAGATCTGTAGGTTCCCCACTCCTGCTCCAAGGCTTGGTTCCTCAGTTGGAACAACCCATTACTCACCTTGCTCCACCTGCCTTCCAGGATCTGAACCTCAGCCTATTTTTCACCATGTCACCTTCCTCTGTCCTCTCTAACCTTTGCTTGCCTACCCCAGAATCCATTCATCACCTGTTTTAGTTGCCTTTGGACTCTCAATTGCTGCCTTTGGATTCAATCTGTGCCTGCCCCGCTCCACACCATTTGCCTCTGAACTCACTTGACTCCAAGCATTTCGTAGAAATGATATGCCACAAATAATAGGAATTATCTCTTTCCTGAAGGAGCCAATACATGAAGAGAGCCACACCATTGGCTGAAACTGGGGGCACTTTGCGGAATAGGATTTTTCATTTTACATGGTATTTTGTGCCGGTATGGCCAAATAAACACCTTTCCTGCACCACAGCAAATGTATGTATCGGTTCCAGCTGACCTTTTTGTAACCTCTATTAAGGGGCAAAATGCAACTCAGATTTCACATTCAATGAGAGAGATGCTCACATCCTTCTAGCTGAATGCATTAAGCCTGGCAGTGGTGTCAGGGAGCCGTTTTGCACTACATGTTAATCTTGCCTTTAAATTTCATTTCTGAGGCTTCTGAGTTCAGAATGTATCACCTTTGTTTATTCATGAGCCCCGCACTGTCCTGCTAGAAAGTCGCTGGAAGTTCAGGAGAAGGTTTCCTGGCCACAACTCGGTCAGCGCTATTTGTCAGTAATTTTGAAATGACACATTTTTTGAAAAGGCAGCATCTCAACTCAGCTGGGAGTTTCTTGTGCACAGCTCAACTTGGATGTGGCAAAATGAGAAGAGCCACCAACTTTTGCTCGGAGTGAAACAGAGGCCACATCTACACCTTCCCACATCTACACATTCCATTTTAAGCATACCACTCAGAGTGATTATCCTTCTTGGAATTGTAGCTTTCTGAAGGTCTCCCAACAGCTCCCAGCACCCTTAACCACCCTGAGATCTTATAATGAATGGCGGCATATAAATCTAATAAATCAAAATATATATTAATAATTAACAAACTACAGTTCCCAGGATTCTTTGGAGGAAACCATGTATGATACTGCTTTAAATGTAAGGTACAGATGTGGCCTTAGAGGGGAAGACCAGGGGGAAATCCTCTGGATGATTCTATGAAGACATAGAATAACAGTGGTGGGGAGAATACTAACTCACTGTTTGTTGCAGATATTAATATTGTGCAGTTTGAAATGACTGGAAGCATAAGAACTGACTCCTTTTGGAAATGATTCATTGTCCAAACCCATAAAAGTATTGTTCAAACAGAGCCTGAGAACAAAGACTCAGCCACCATCCTTTCAAGATGGTGAATTTGCAGTTCAATAGCCTCCCATGTGATCTAATGTTAAACACTTGCATGTTAGCTAGCAGAGAATAACAGTTAATTATCAACCCATCAAGGAGCTCAGAGAGCCCTTCTTACGCTACTTTAACTGCAATGAAATCTTCCAGATAAACCCTTTCAGCAATTCACGCAGGCATTATCCACTTCAGTGTCAATTAAACAATTATGCTTAACATGTTATTCTGTACTTATGTTCTGAGTGCCACGCCTTACATGAAGGAGGCTGCAGGTTTGATTCTTGGTATCTCCAGTTAAAAGTCTCAGGTGACCAATAATGGATACTCTGGAGAGCTGTCAGAGCTACCAGTACTGAGCTAGACTCTGAACTGCTGTTAGATGGCTTCCCGTCTTCTACCAGCTTCATTTTTCATACTAAATTTAAATCTCCCTTCATGTGCCATCGCCCTCTCCAGCTCAAACCACTATCAACACAGGCAAGTTGTTTTTTGGGAATGGTAAGTAAAAGCTTCATACTTATCTGCAAGGCCAAATTTACCTCTCTTTAAAAAAAAAAAAAGAGCCCTTAAAACATATTATTTTGATTTCTGGCAAGAGGGACACACAACCCACGCCTTCAGGGGGGAAGATGAAAAGGAAAGAAAGCTAAAGGAACATCTGGTGGTGGATATCATCAAGGGTTTCCTCGGAATTTTTAAGCTCTCTGAAGTCCGTTTGCATCCACGGCAAAATTCTCATGAACGTGATCATCATGAAAACACTTATTTCTAAAAGCCAGCGTTAACTCCTTGGGGCCCGATTCATTGTGTCAATATGAGCACTGTGCTGAAATCTGTCCTCCAGTTTCCTGGAAGTTTTCCTCCTCTGCGAAACAGGCTTCCATTTTTCTGCCTAAACTTTCTTTAGCTCTCATTACACCAGGCTTCCTCAACCTGTTGCTCTCCAGATTGCTTTGGATCGCAACTCCCAATGGCACCAGCCAGCAATGGGCAACAGTGTGTCACTGGGCTGGGTTGATGGGAGTTGCGTGTCGAGGTTACCGGTCAGCTCCCCTTATCCCAAATAACTCAGACATCACACCATAAATTTTGTTTTAGGTTTTTGGCATAATTTTGGCCACAACTTTATTTAAATACAAACCAATGTGAGTGGTTGTTTAGGCATTGGTTCCGACTACTGTCCCCCGCCATGGGACAGCTGACATTCGCTATTCAGCGAAGTCAGTAAGGGTAAACACCTAAGGGAGACCCGGAGCTGGGCCACAAACACACGGTTCTCCCCCAAATGCTCCCAGGGACTCTAGCATGGCCCAATCCCCCCTTTTGAGGTGGGGGTACTGACAAAGCAAGATGAGTCCCTGGATTCTTTTAACAGAATACCCTTTCTGCAGGGGTAGGCCCAGCCAATCCATACCCCTGCCCAGCGTATTCAGGGGCAGGCCCAGCCAATCCATACCCCTGAAGCAGCAATTCCTAGGGGCAGGCCCAGCCTATCCTGACCCCTAGTCCAACCAATTTTAACCAATGCCTAACCGCAACCTTACAAGTTGTGACGATTTGCTACGCAGTAGGCAAAAACCAAGTGACAACAGCCAATCAGCCACTTGGACAAAATTCCTACCAGGCTCCTGCTCCAAAGCAGACAACCCCATGACAGGCATAGCAAGGTCAGAGCAGAACAATGCTCCCAAACTTAGGGAGGGCGGGCGGGAGATCCGATGCACGCAGCAAAAGTGAAACCAGAATTCGAAAGCAGTGGTTTTATCTGAACCACCTGTCAATCATTAAATGGCAACATGCCCAACCCCCCAGCAACACGCCCAACCAATACCCAAGCTGTGGCCAAACCAAAAACTGCCCAGCAACCAAGAGCTGCACCTTTAACCCTTCTGCAACCCGGGCTCTCCTTAATGGGAGAACCCGCTTTGTAGTCCAAAATATTGGGAGGGACACAGGTTGGGGAAGGCTGCTCAATGCGGTAATCAATGAAGAGGAGAGAATCTCCATTCAGACTCAGAAACTGAGCTGAGAAAAATCATTCCAGTTCCTAAAACTCAGATAATTGGTTGGTTCATTCTGAGTCTAATTATGTCCTGCTCTCTCTCTCTCTCACACACACACACACCCCAGGTGTCAAGAGCATAAAAAAGTAGACCTATCTACTACATTTTAGGATGGGACAGAAACTCAGTTCAATTCACATTTTAACATGAACTTAGCAAATTTTCCCTTTCCTACAAATTATCAGAACCAGAACACATCTGGAAATGTGAAATCCTCTAATGTTTGTGATACAGTTAATGTGTTAACCAAATAATGTGTTTAAAATGTGTATGTTAGGGTAATGTGAACATACATTT
This sequence comes from Lacerta viridis, assembly GCA_900245905.1. NCBI lineage: Eukaryota > Metazoa > Chordata > Lepidosauria > Squamata > Lacertidae > Lacerta > Lacerta viridis. The sequence continues at coordinate 205,669 of OFHU01004224.1, read as the reverse complement.
GAACCAATGCTGGATTTACATATAAGCTAAACAAGCTATAGCTTAGGGCCCCACTCTCTTGGGGCCCCAAAAAATTAAAGGGGAAAAAACTGGATGTACATTTCCAAAATATAAGATAAAAAACAAATAAAATAAAACCTACATACAGCAACAGTGTTTGTGTTGTTTTGGCCCCGCCTGCTAGCCTGCTCCCTGAAATATCACTGGTTTGCTCCTTTCTATATATAGGGTGCCTACATTCTGCATGGACTGGTTGCATGGCAACATGTGCAAATGGCTTTAGATACCTATTAGGTCCATAAATTACCATATAGCATATTATTGAATTATGGTGCTGGAGGAGACTCTTGAGAGTCCCATGGACTGCAAGAAGATCAAACCTATCCATTCTGAAGGAAATCAGCCCTGAGTGTTCACTGGAAGGACAGATCCTGAAGCTGAGGCTCCAATACTTTGGCCACCTCATGAGAAGAGAAGACTCCCTGGAAAAGACCCTGATGTTGGGAAAGATGGAGGGCACAAGGAGAAGGGGACGACAGAGGATGAGATGGTTGGACAGTGTTCTCGAAGCTACTAACATGAGTTTGGCCAAACTGTGGGAGGCAGTGAAGGATAGGTGTGCCTGGCGTGCTCTGGTCCATTGGGACATGAAGAGTCGGAAACGACTGAATAACTAAACAACAACAACAATATATTCAACACAAAAAACAGTGACATTTTGTTGTTGACAAAGGACAGCTGGACGTATAAAGGGGCCCCATTGCCTTCAGTAGCTTAGTGCCTCATCAAACCAAAATCCGGCCCTGATTTGAAAATATCAGTAAAACTATCAATCCATCAAATCTTTCTTGTTACAATCACAGAACAGCCAACAAGTTACAATCAAACAAATGCAAGTGTTGCAGTGGTACAGGGCAGCAAAAGATGGTTTGGGATTGACAGCATGGCAGAGAGGTAGGATATGCGTGAGTGGTGTCACAATCACAGTAGAATGATTTGATGGGTGCAAGTGTGGATGGTGACTTTGTTAGGGGAGTCTGGCGAAAGGGAGGGCAGTGTAAAATAAATAAATAATAATCACGGCCATTTTGGTTTGCAGTAGTACCTACTTTGAGACATCACGGGCAACTGCCTGTTCACTCACGACGCTTGATTAAATAGCAGACGCGGGACCCGTGGAGCAAATTATGATAAATTGCGAATATTGATTGCTTTTAACCAGATGGGTGATGCCTTCTGGCGTTTAAATATAGGAATGGAGCCAACGATACCTTGACCTCACCTCTGCACTGAGAACCTGCGTGAAATTAATTTGAGCTGTCATTCAGGTAGCAGTCAAAATTATGTGATAGCTGATTTATTAATTTAAGAAGGGGAACTGTGGACCAGATGTGTTCTCTACTGGAAGATGACTCCAGTGGCTTTTGGTGGGTAACTAATGGGGAACTTCAAGATGTTGCCCATCTTGGTTAGATCCGTTATGACATATTGCATTTTTCAAGTTAATTAACATGTACTTTGATCCGCAATAAACAACTTAAATTCCTCCTCCTCCTCCTCCTCCTCCTCTCTCTCTAAATGTTTTAGCTAATTAGACGTTCTACTAAATATAACTAATCACTGTTTGCTTTTCAAGGTGTAGGTGCTTCTCCGGCGATAATGAATTGATAGCAAAATGTTTGGTTCAAGAACCACCACATATTTCATGTGTTTTCTACCCAGAAAGTGCTGTCCATGTTGATAATCATATGTAGATGTGGAAGGGGAGTTGCGATCATAACAAGTCCATAGGGCTGCCAGAAAATGTAATGACATTTTTGATGAGAGTTTTGAGGTTCGTTGGAACATATGATGCTGAGTTGTACCAAAGTAGAACATTGGTTCGTCTAGCTGGGCCAATGGACCAATGTTTGTGGATGCTGTAAAGGCTGAACTAGAGAGGCCTTTGTTCTGATCTTGCAGGACTTATCAGGTTTTTATCACTTGTTGCCTTGTAGCTCAGTCAGTAGAGCATAAGATTCTTAATCTCAGGGTGGTGAGTTCAAGCCCCATGTTGGGCAAAAGATCCCTGCATTGCAGGGGGTTGGACTAGATCACCCTCTGGTCCCTTCCAATGGTGCAATTCTATGATTCTATCTCATTATTGCATGCAGTGGCTGGTAGCAGCTCTTCAGGGTATCTTTCCTAACCTTATCTTGAAGTATCACAAGTTTGAAACCGGGATCTTCTGTAATGCTGACCATGTGCTCCACCACTGAGCAGTGCCGAGCCCACAGCACAAAACCACATGAAAAGGCATTATTTAGGGAAGTGCTTCTTTTATTTGTATCACATTCTCTGCTACTTCCATTATGTGGCCATAACAACATAGCTAACACATGAAACCAACATGTAGATTATTGTAGGCCAAGCCATACAGAGATATTCAGTGAACTCATTCCATCACTTGCATTGGCGCATCTGTTCAAATCCTACTTGAGGGTTTCTGACACGCATCTTGTTGGCCACTGTGAGAACAGGATGCTGCGCCAGTTGGGTCATTGGCCTGATCCAGCAGGCTTTTCTTCCATTCAAAAGTGCCAAAACACATTAAAACAACTGAATAATAATAATAATAATAATAATAATAATAATAATTTATACCCCACCCATCTGGATGGGTTTCCCAAATTTAAGAGCAAATTTAAGAGCAGATGTAACCAAATCATGTGTCTGGGAGTTCCAAACTGTTGCATACTGTATGAATGGCTCCTTGCCGACAAAAGTCCACATAGTTAAAGCTATGGTTTTCCCAGTAGTGATGTAAGGAAGTGAGAGCTGGACCATAAAGAAGGCTGATCGCCGAAGAATTGATGCTTTTGAATTATGGTGCTGGAGGAGACTCTTGAGAGTCCCATGGACTGCAAGAAGATCAAACCTATCCATTCTGAAGGAAATCAGCCCTGAGTGCTCACTGGAAGGACAGATCCTGAAGCTGAGGCTCCAATACTTTGGCCACCTCATGAGAAGAGAAGACTCCCTGGAAAAGACCCTGATGTTGGGAAAGATGGAGGGCACAAGGAGAAGGGGACGACAGAGGGTGAGATGGTTGGACAGTGTTCTTGAAACTTTTGTTGTTGTTCAGTCGTTCAGTCGTGTCCGACTCTTCGTGACCCCATGGACCAGAGCACGCCAGGCACGCCTATCCTTCACTGCCTCTCGCAGTTTGGCCAAACTCATGTTAGTAGCTTCGAGAACACTGTCCAACCATCTCATCCTCTGTCGTCCCCTTCTCCTTGTGCCCTCCATCTTTCCCAACATCAGGGTCTTTTCCAGGGAGTCTTCTCTTCTCATGAGGTGTCCTAAGTACTGGAGCCTCAACTTCAGGATCTGAAACTACCGACATGAATTTGATGAAACTGCAGGAGGAGTGCCTGGTGTGCTCTGGTCCATGGGGTCACAAAGAGTTGGACACGACTAAAGAACATCAACAAAAACAAACATTGCTTGGCACTTACGGAAGCATAAGTTTTGCAGTTCGAAGTGATTGAGTTGGCATGTATGGGGTAGGGCTATCCCTGAAGGAAACTGGTCCCAAGACATTAAAAGCTTTCAATACAAAGAACAGTATCTCAGCCTGTAGGCAAACTGGCAGCCAGCACATAGCTTTGCACACCGGTGTAACATGCCAACATAACTCTTACTCAGGCCAGCAATCATGCTGCAGCGTTTTGCAATAACTCCAGTTTCAGATGAATTGCAAGGGAAACCCCATGCAGGGTGCATTACAGTAGTCTAGACTTAAAGTTACCAATTCCCGAACCACCGTGGTCAAAGCGTTCATGAAGGGGGTTGGACTGGATGGCCCTTGTGGTCTCTTGCAACTCTATGATTCTATGATTCTAAGTGGGCTCCACATTTGTCTCAGCACCATTGCAAATTGGGTATACCGGTATTTTATCACTGAATTTATTACCCTTTAAGTTGTTAATGGCCTTGACCTTAGGAATAACGGATCTAGATTCAAATGGAGCTTCAGGATGGCCACCTTCCAATACCCGTGTCCACATGTATATATAAAAAAGAGTTCTTCATATGTTCAGAATTTCACAATGTAAGATGAAGTATCTCCCTTTTAAGGACAGACCAACCGACATTTTGTTCTGTGCCAGCTCTGGGAAGATGTGTATATTATTATCTTCAATATTCAAAGTGAAACTCCCACTCCCCAAGATGTCTCTTTGGGACAAATCTTTTCTCTCTTGCTTACATAATACATTTCAGCAGGTCTTAAAGCTCTTTGTGAATTCACGGTCGCACTGATAGCATTTTATCTTACATCTCAGACTCCTTTGCTGTTATCAGCAAGGCTAAATCCTTCTTTCTTCAGTTTGGTCTCTTTGGCAATGCATTCATCCTAAGGTCCTTTTCTTGTTTGTAACAAAAACTTATAAAAAAAAAACCCCACCTCATTGCCTATTAAATAAAATGTATATCTGATGAAACCTCTCAGTTATTGTCTTGACTTAGAAGCATTCAGCTCAGCTGTTGGGAGGAGAAGAGGAGAGAAAATGTTTTTTAAAAATGTATTCTCAAGAGCTGTGGAATTGTATGAGTTCAGCACACAACTTTTTATTAGTTTTGCAAAAGTCAACTTGAAGAAGGAGGGGGGGAAAAACACAATCATTTTCAGGATGAGTGTTAGACGGATTGGAAACACCTGTCAGTTTGCAGGCTGTGAAGCTTCTCTTGCTGTGTCAAAGCTCAGCTAGGTTCGAATACTGGTGGTCTGTGGAGTTGCATCTGACAATAGGAACATAGGAAGATGATATCTGGTGTCTGAAGAAGTGTGTATGCACACATAAGCTCATACCAAGAACAAACTTAGTTAGTCTTTAAGGTGTTAGGAAAGATGGAAGGCACTAGGAGAAGGGGACGACAGAGGATGAGATGGTTGGACAGTGTTCTCAAAGCGACTAGCATGAGTTTGGCCAAACTGTGGGAGGCAGTGAAAGATAGGCGTGCCTGGCGTGCTCTGGTCCATGGGGTCATGAAGAGTCGGACACGACTGAACGACTGAACAACAAGGTGCTACTGGAAGGAATTTTTTTGTTTCGACTATGGCAGACCAACATGGCTTCCTACCTTTAACTGGAAATATAGGAAGATGACTTAGGGTCTCACCACACTTATCATTCCTTCACTCTTTCCAGGCACGAATTGAAGCAAACAGCAATCCAAAGAAAACCCAAATTGATGTTTGCTCCGATTGAGCACTAAAGTTTGCACCAACACCATTTTCTCTCTCCCTTTCTCTCTCTCTCTATCCCAGCTTTTACCTGAGGAGCTCAAGGTGATGTACATGGTTCTCTCCCTCCTCATTTTAATCTCCACAACAACCCTTTGAGGTAGATTAGGCTGGGGGGAAGAGGCAGTGGCCCAAGGTCACCCAGTGAGCTTCATGCCTGAGTAGGGATTTGAACTCTGCTCTCCCAGGTCCACGTCTGACACTCTAACCACTGTACCACATAGGATGTGCGTAATTTGATCACTTGGAGATGCTTCATAGGAGGCAAACCATAAATGAAATTTTAAAAGAGCAGCGATGAAGTGCTTAATTATCTTCCTCAAAATACAGGGTGTGAAAATTGGGAGACCGAATATTTATTTATTTTATTGTTATTTTTGTAAACTGAAAAGCTTTCAGTGAAAATGATCACACTGAATACACGAATAAAGATTTGTGTGTTTATCGTCAAGACTGATTTCCGTGTTCCAACAACGTAATTTTTTTTTTGATAGTCAATGCTATGCAATACTTAACTGGTCTTAACACAATAAATCTATCCAGGGTGGGAGGAGGCGACTACGGCAGGAACATTTGCATGGAAGTCTATTCTCCCAGGGCTGCTGTTTGTATACATGATTTAACTGTCACTCCCTAACTCTACAAACTGCTCTGATGGAGAAACCCTCGATTTCCCCTTAGCCTTGTCTTTTTGTCTTTTCGTTTCCCCCTCTTCCATTTGCAGCTGTCCTCAGCCGAGCCGCGGAGATAAGGCAAGGCTTGACACTGACTTAACAGGGACCCACTGCCTCGCATCAATCACCCTCCCAAACGCTCTCTCAGAGAGGCATCGGCGCCACACTTCACAGTGGCTCTCGCAGATGGTTTGGCAGCAGCAAGAACCTGCCAAAAGCCAATGGCTGTGATAAGTGAGGACGTCAAAGGGAAGTGACAGAGAGCAGCCGAGACCAAACCGGTGGGAGTGATGCGAAAATTGCAGGACCGGAATATTCGGGACTGGAGTCTTTGATCTCCGTTGAGACCCTGGTGAAGTTCTCCAGACTAAACAACTGTCATGGAAGAGGGGGTCAGAACTCAATGGCAGAGCACACAATGCTCTGCATGCAGAAGGTCCCTGGTTAAATAAGGGATCACGCTGCACAGGGGTTGGGAATCTTCAAAGAAGAAGAGCCTGCTAGATCAGGCCAATGGCCCATCTAGTCCAGCATCCTGTTCTTACACCGGCCAACCAGATGCCTACAGGAAGCCAACAAGCAGGATTTGAACACAAGACCGTTCTCCCCTCCTGTGGTTCCCAGCAGCTGGTCTTCAGAAGCATTGCTGCCTCCGACTGTGCAGGGAGAGCATAACCATTGTGGTTAATAGCCGTTGATAGCCCTCTCCTTCTCCAGGGATCTGTCTAATCTTCTTTTAAAAAATAAAGATAAAATAAAAGATTTCCATGGATAACAAAGGTGCATATAATGTCTCTGTTTCCAGTTCATAGAGTCCTTTGTACATGTCAGTTACACTCAATGTAAGACATTGCAGTCGTGAGGTTGGGGGGAAGAGAGAAGAGGGGCAGAAAGAGAAGAGATCATGATCTTTCATTCTTTTGCATAGTGTATGTGCAGAGTTTTGGTGTCAGCGTCATGTGGAGAGGTTCATTATTTGTTTATTTATTCATTTCCGTTGGCGGTGCGAGAGGTTGCAGAGCCCAGAGCCCAGTTGGTTGCCTTTGGTTGCTTGCAGTGAGTTTTCGTCTCTGTGTGTGAGGGGGTGGGGTGGGGTTATTGGGGTCAAATTAGCCATATCAATTCATATGCTGTTGGGAAGGTTAGGTTATTGTGTTCGTGGGCTGTATATGAAATAAAGAGGAGCCATTTTGAGGTCATCCCAGTTGGAGGCACTTCAGGTCTTGGGGTCAAATGGGCCTCTCTTTGGTCCTCAGGGGGTCTGTGTGTATAGAAACCAGCCTATTGCACATTGATTGCTCCACCCACTTTTCCTCTGGCCCAACCCACCACCAGTATGTGACCCTTGCAGTCTTGCCCCAAAGAGAACGAGGTCATGTCACTGCCACGGACCTAGATCAAGAAATACAGCAGTGAATCTTTCGCCCATAAGGTCTGCCTCCTTCCATAAGCACTTCTGTCAACATCAGACAACTTGCTGTGTGTCCTACCATTGGCTGAACATTGGCAGGTGGTGATGGGGCTTTTGGGGATGATGTACACCAGTCATGGGATGCCCTCCACATGGGAGCCCATTGCAATCTTTGCCTGTTTTCAGATAGCACGAAAGCAGCAGCAGTTAGGAGAAATGGCATCTTACAACTTAAAGGAAAATAGCACAGCTTGCAGGGCAGTATTTGGGGCATGTTTGTGTGGTCCTTAAGGATACTGTTCTCTGGGGGTCCCTCCTCACTATACGCTTAGCTGGTGGGCTTACCTGGTGACAAGAAGTAATGAGTGCTGGTAGGTTTGGAGCAGCCATTTGAGTATTCTACCATGCCCTGGTGCAGCCCTCATAGAATCGTAGAGTTGGAAGAGACCCCAAAGGTCATCTACTCCAACCCCCTGCAATGCAGGAATCTCAGCTAAAGCATCCATGATAGATGGCCTTCCAAACTTTGATTAAAAACCTCCAAGGAAGTAGAGCCCACAACCTCCTGAGCGAGACCATTCCACTGTTGAAAAGCGCTTGGTGTCACAAAGTTCTTCCTGATGTTTAGTCGAAATCTCCTTCCTTGGAGCTTGAAGTCATTGGTTCGGGTCCTGCCCTCCAGAGCAAAAGTCAAGCTTGCTCCATCTTCCATGTGACAACCCTTGAGATATTTGAAGCTGGCTATCATATCTCCTCTCATCCTCCTCTTTTCCAGGCTAAACATACTCAGCTTGTGTACGGTTGCTCCAAAGCATTATGGGAAATTTAAACTGCGGTTCCAAGCTGCTCAGTGCTCATTAGAGAGGGCCTTAGAACAAGCACCTGTGGTTGGGTCCTGGTGGGATACTGTTGTTGTTGTTGTTGTTGTTGTTGTTGTTGTTGTTCAGTCATTCAGTCGTGTCCGACTCTTCATGACTTCATGGACCAGAGCATGCCAGGCACGTCTCTCTTTCACGGCCTCCTGCAGTTTGGTCAGACTCATGCTAGTCGCTTCGAGAACACTGTCCAACCATCTCGTCCTCTGTCATCCCCTTCTCCTTGTGCCCTCCATCTTTCCCAACATCAGGGTCTTTTCCAGGGAGTCTTCTCTTCTCATGAGGTGGCCAAAGTATTGGAGCCTCAGCTTCAGGATCTGTCCTTCCAGTGAGCACTCAGGGCTGATTTCCTTCAGAATGGATAGGTTTGATCTTCTTGCAGTCCATGGGACTCTCAAGAGTCTCCTCCAGCACCATAATTCAAAAGCATCAATTCTTCAGTGGGATACTGGAGCCCTAGAAACTACCTGAAGGTTTTGGGTGCTGAAGCAAGCCGTGCTTTGGGTTAATCCTGAAAGTACTACTGAAACTTGAACACGGACAAACATTCAGCACACCCCTAGCTGTGGAGTAGCCTTAACAAAGTTGTCATATTTCTGAAGTTATATTATCAGACTTAATCTTCTCTGAACTGTGTCACAGTTGCAAGAAATAAATGGGGACACTGTTGTCAAGGCCTTCTAATTTCCTGAGACAGCTGTCACCGGTTCTTCCTTACACACCAGCCACATTCCTGATAACAAAAATAGAGTTGCAAACCACTTGTGATGGGCAGCAGGAGAGGCGCAGTAACTGTTTGCGAAAGCAAATGTGAAACTACTGCAATTAAATTTGGCCCAGTGACCTTCTTGTTAGGTATTGATTTTACTAACTAGTATTTATAAATTATCCCTGAGTCTGTAGACCTACGAGGAGGACAGATTTATTTTAATATTAAAACTTAGCATTTACGTTGCACTTATTAATATTATTATTAGTAGTAGTAGTACCCCAACCATCTGATTGGGCTGCCCCAGCCACTTTGGAGGGCTTCCAACAAAAAACACAGTAAATAAACATAAACAAAACAAATAAACTTGATAAATAAAGCCCGCCTCTGGAGGGGGGTGATAAGCCCTGTGCACATTGGCTTCACAGACTTTACTCTGTAGAGTGCAGATCTCTGAAGGGGGGGTTGGGCTTGATGTGGCTGATAGCCCCCAAACTGTGTTCTAGCAATAGTGGAGGGTCCATGCTTTAATTCCTGGTGAGGAGTCAGTGAGATCCAAAGTAACGTCAGTGAAGGAGTTCAAGAGCAGGGGCGTCGCAAGGGGGGTGCGGGAGGTGGTGGTGGTCTGTCCCGGATGTCCTGCCTGGGGTGTGTTTGACAAAATCCCCCCGGGCGGATCAGCGTGGTGGTGCTCGCATCCAAGATCGCATCCAAGATCGTCGTGATCGTTGCCATGAAAATCTGCCCGGTGATCGTGCAAATACGGCCGGCAATCAGCCTGGCACCTCCTGGCAGGTGGCATTCGCATCCCCAGCACATGGTTTTATGCGTACGGCGGGCAGCTGAGTCCTGAAAGAAACTCAACAACTTTTGGGTATGCTCCCTAAAAAAAGCTCAGCAACACTGGGCAATGTTCCCAAAAATTGCAACATGTCGGGGGGGTTGACAAAAAATTTTTTGCACCGGGTACCACCCAACCTTGCTACGCCTCTGCTCAAGACACAATGTTGCAGAAGCAGTGGTGCAAAAGATAGAGCCACAGGAGGGGAGTGTTCTCCTGTGCTCCGATCCTGCTTGTGGGTTTTCCACAGACATCTGGTTGGCCACTGTGAGAGCAGGATGTTGGATTAGATGAGCCATAGCCCTGATCTATCATACTCTGGTTGTGTAAGAATGTTCCATTGTGCTATGCACAGAATGGGGCTCGCACTCACAGACCAGCTCTTCATGCAAACAGGCTGCTGCAATTGGAGATTGCCCTATGCTTTCTCCTGCCTTCTGGAAACCCCAAGCACCAGTTCCCAAACAGACTGGCAGGTAAATGGCATGAGAATGCCACCTTGGCAGCGCACAGCTCTGTTGGGTCCCCAAGAAATTCCTTCAGCTGTCAGGCTGTCACAGCTGAGCCAAGCATGATTCCGCTCAAAGACACAGTCCTGATTAACACCTGGGCTGTCACTCTTCCTTACCTGGGAGGGAAGCAACAGGCTTGTTCGGCAGCTGTAGAGGTTAAAATGAAGAGAAGGTCCTAAAGGAATACTTGCCATCATGCCTGTGCGGCTGCAAAAGCAGACAGAGCATTTAATGCCTACCCCTCCCTCCCCAAGCCCATTTCTCTTGGGCACGCTGTCGGAGATTGTTAAGACAGGGCTCATAGAAATAACGGAATAGCAAATGAAGGAAGTTCAGAGTTGCCATGATGAAAACAAGAGGTAGTAATGAACAATTTATTCTGGTGAGCCGAGTCACAGGGGACAGCTGATCTGCTGGATAGATGAGATTTTAGTAGGAGCTGCCTGCATAGCTTTGCCACCATGAGGGGAAGAAACTTCTTTTTGTTTTGTTTTTTCCTTTTAAATTAAAGCTGAAAACATCAGGATGTCACAATCTGCAGGTGTTCTGTCCTTCCAGGTCAGGTTCTGAGACTGGGATAATTCCAGCACCCTAAGCACCTTGGTAGGAAGGCGGGTGGCGCTGTGGGTTAAACCACAGAGCCTAGGGCTTGCCAATCAGAAGGTCGGCGGTTCGAATCCCCACGACGGGGTGAGCTCCCGTTGCTCGGTCCCTGCTCCTGCCAACCTAGCAGTTCAAAAGCACGTCAAAGGCACTGCTCCGGCGGTAAGATAAACGGCATTTCTGTGCACTGCTCTGGTTCGCCACATGACCCGGATGCTGTACGCTGGCTCCCTTGGCCAGTAAAGCGAGATGAGCGCCGCAACCCCAGTCATCCACGACTGGACCTAATGGTCAGGGGTCCCTTTACCTTTACCTTTAAGCACCTTGGTAGAAGGGAAAGATGCAAAAGTGATAGATTAAGAAAGTGAGGGGCACATCCAGTTCTTCAGTTTCATATGTTTCCTGTTGATACATCATGACAGTAAGAATGTGAGTATTTCTATATTTCTGCATCACAATTATTTTTGGTGCATCATTCCTGCTTGTACAGCACAGGCGTGTTTACCCTCTTTTGCAAAGAGGACTCAGGAGTTTGCTCTTGAAAGGAGGGGAGCTGAGTGGGGGGTCACATCTTGGCTATTGGCCAGTGGGGAGAAGGTTAGAGCACAATTTTGTCTCCTTGTGATGTTTACAGCACCCTCCCTATGTGTGGCCATCTGTAATGGACGCTTTAGCTGAGATTCCTGTATTGTGGGGGGGTTGGACTAGATGACCCTTGCTATCCCGTCGTGTGTCGTCTGTCGTTGGGACAGGGGCACGGCAGGAATTTTCCCCACTTGGCTGACTAGCTGTTGCCACTTGGGTTTCGCCTGCTGCGTAGCAAATCGTCACAACTTCTAAGGTTGTGGATAGGCTCTGGTTCAGGTGACAGGGGTGGCAGAAGGCTCTAGCCATCCCTATGCTAAGGGTATTCCGTTAAAGGAATCCAGGGACTCAATGGTTTGGTCAACCCTGAAAGGGGTTGTGCCCATGCCCGAGTCCAGGGGACATCAGGGTGGTGGACTGGCGGGGTCCCGCTTTCCGCTGTCCCTGGTGTTCACCCTAGGCTGACCTATGACAGAGCCCTGGGTCAGCGCTGCCTGCAAGGGTGCAGGGAGCTAGTCGAACCAGAGCCTATGCAACCACTCACTTGATTGTAATCAATAAAGTTGTGGCCTAAATTCTGCCAAAAACCAAGTCATGTGTGAATTTATTTAGGGGGTGGTTAAAAGGTCTAAACATGCAACACATGACACAAGTCTGAGTCATGTGTGAATTTATTTAGGGGGTGGTTAAAACATGCAACACCATGCTACTGGGATTAATTAGATTGGCAACCTTTGAGCCTGGTATGCAGATTTGCTCACCTAGCATGGAGGAAGTAATTCCTTCCCCTCATCCTTACCTGGTTTCCAGTTCCTCCAAGTTCTTATATTAATAAATATAACCCTCCCCCCAATGCTTTGCCTCATGAGACTTCTTTGTGGGTGTTAGGGCCACGAGGGTAGCTCAGAGCACCTGTTTTGCATGCAGAAGGTCTCAGGCTCAATCCCCAACATCTCCACATAGGGCTTGGAATGCCCCCTGCCTGAAACCCTAGAGAGCTGCTGTCAGTCAGTGCTGACATTACTGGGCTAGATGAGCCAATGGTTTGACTCGGCATACGGCAGCTTCCTCTGTTCCTTTGATGGAGAAAACATTTGTGAACAGCTGTCATAGACCATGGACAGTGTGGCTCATAACCTGAGGCAGTATGAATAATGCAAACAAAATGCCTCTCATCGAAACAGGAAGTGGGTTTTGTCCATACTGTGACACCAGGCAGTACAAGTGCCAATAGCTGTCAGTTTCATACACCTTTCATATTCTGCATAATAATATCCAAAGCACCATCTGGTGTCCATAGATGAGAGCTCCTGAACTCAACACACAAATTCTTACAGCAGTATTGATGGAACTGGATATTTTCCATGATTTTCAATAAGTTTGGCAGAGATGTGTCTTCCCCCCCCCTTTTTTAACTTCCTAAGGAACAGGTCCCAGAATTAAAATTAGAAACAGCAATTTGGAATGAGTGGTGGAGGAAGAACAATGCCCTTTACCCTTTGGTAAGGTGTCCCAATTACTGCATGAGCTGAGCCAAACTCCCCTTTGAAATATGGCTCTGTTTGAAGTCAAGTTGCAGCGCCAATTCCTCTTTTACAGCTCCTTTCCCCAAATCATCTGTGGAATTGGGGGCAGGGAGGGGCAAGGATGGCAGTCAAGAACATTGGGGGCAGTCAGTGGCCCATTTTTAGCTCCCGAGTGTTGGTACAAAATGTAGACTTTGGGGGAATCTTTGGGAATAAGGCGAAGGAGGAGAGCAAATGGTATCTGAAGAAGTGTGCATGAACATGAAAGCTTACAGGTGAAACTTGAAAAATTAGAATATCGTGGAAAGGTTCATTTCTTTCAGTAATTCAACTTAAAAGGTGAAACTAATATATGAGATAGACTCATGACATGCAAAGCGAGATATGTCAAGCCTTTATTTGTTATAATTGTGATGATTATGGCGTACAGCTGATGAGAACCCCAAATTAACAATTTCAACTTTGGGGTTTTCATCAGCTGTACGCCATAATCATCACAATTATAACAAACAAAGGCTTGACATATCTCGCTTTCCATGTCATGAGTCCATCTCATATATTAAACTCTGCTTACATAAATGGACTTTTCCACGATATTCTAATTTTTTGGGTTTCACCTGTATACCCAGAACAAACTTAGTTGGTCTCTAAGGTGCTATTGGGCAATTTTTATTTATTTATTTATTTCGACTGCATCAGACCAACACGGCTTCCTACCTGAAGCAAGTGGAAGGTTAGAGATGGCGGTAGCCTAGCACAGAAGCTTCAGATTGACCTTGGCATTGATCGCTAGTGGGTGGGAAGACCATTGGAGCTTTCCCTTGGTATTCTGAGAAAGACCGGGCCATCTCAAAAGAGCCTGTGGGGTCAGGCCAATGGTCCATGTAGCCCAACCAGCCTCACAATAGCCAACTAGATGCCTATGGGAACTCTGCAAGCAGGAGCTGAGCACCGCAGCCCACCTGCAGATTCCCAGCAACTGATATTTGGAAATATTACTGCCTTCCAGCCATGGAGGCAGAGCGTAGCCATCATGGCTAGTAGCCACCAATAGCCTTATGAGGCTCAGGACTGCAATACCTCAAGGACCGCCTCTTTCCATATGAACCTACCCAGACCCTGAGATCATCTTCTGAGGCCCTCCTTTGTGTGCCTCCTCCTTGAGAGGTCCAGAGGGTGGCAACACGAGAACGGGGCCTTCTCTGCAGTGGCTCCCCATCTGTGGAATGCTCTCCCCAGGGAAGTTCACCTGGCACCTTCATTATACACCTTTAGGCACCAGGCAAAAACATTCCTTTTTAACCAGGCCTTTGGTTGATCTGTTTCACATCCTATACCCTTTTTAAAATGTGACTCTTTCCTGGGGGTGGGTGGGTTATTGGGTTGTTGTTTTTATTCTGATTATATATGTTGTGATCTTTTCTGTGAACCACCCTGAGACCTCCGGGTATAGGGCAGTATGTTGTTGTTGTTGTTCAGTTGTTCAGTCATGTCCGACTCTTCGTGACCCCATGGACCAGAGCACGCCAGGCACGCCTGTCTTTCACTGCCTCCCGCAGTTTGGTCAGACTCATGTTGGTAGCCTCGAGAACACCGTCCAACCATCTCGTCTTCTGTCGTCCCCTTCTCCTTGTGCCCTCCATCTTTCCCAACATCAGGGTCTTTTCCAGGGAGTCTTCTCTTCTCATGAGGTGGCCAAAGTATTGGAGCCTCAGCTTCAGGATCTGTCCTTCCAGTGAGCACTCAGGGCTGATTTCCTTCAGAATGGATAGGTTTGATCTTCTTGCAGTCCATGGGACTCTCAAGAGTCTCCTCCAGCACCATAATTCAAAAGCATCAATTCTTTGGCAATCAGCCTTCTTTATGGTCCAGCTCTCACTTCCATACATCACTACTGGGAAAACCATAGCTTTAACTATACGGACCTTTGTCGGCAAGGTGATGTCTCTGCTTTTTAAGATGCTGTCTAGGTTTGTCATTGCTTTCCTCCCAAGAAGCAGGCGTCTTTTAATTTTGTGACTGCTGTCACCATCTGCAGTGATCATGGAACCCAAGAAAGTAAAATCTCTCACTGCCTCCATTTCTTCCCCTTCTATTTGCCAGGAGGTGATGGGACCAGTGGCCATGATCTTAGTTTTTTTTATGTTGAGCTTCAGACCATATTTTGCACTCTCCTCTTTCACCCTCATTAAAAGGTTCTTTAATTCCTCCTCACTTTCTGCCATCAAGGTTGTGTCATCAGCATATCTGAGGTTGTTGATATTTCTTCCGGCAATCTTAATTCCGGCTTGGGATTCATCCAGTCCAGCCTTTCGCATGATGAATTCTGCATATAAGTTAAATAAGCAGGGAGACAATATACAGCCTTGTCGTACTCCTTTCCCAATTTTAGGGCAGTATATAAAGTCTAATAACAACAACAACAACAACAGCAACAACAACAACATCCATGAATTTGTTCAATCCTTTTTTGAAGCCATCAAAGTTGGTGGTCATCACTGTGGGATTGAGTCCCTCAGTTTAGCTATGTGCTGCTTTGCGCTCCTTCCTTTCACCTGTCTTGATCTTCCAACATTTAGCTACATTGGATGACTATGAGTTCTAGTGTTGTGCATCCAGCAGTTTCCTCTGCCTCTGTGTCAAGAGTCTTGGCCTTTTCAAATTGTTTGTGACATCTACCTTCACCTTGATGGCCCACAAAGTCATGATGGTCTGCTCTCTGCTGTCGTAAGGAAGAGCAGGGTTCCAACCCAGCATTTGTCTCCTTGTGTTGTTGTTGTTTCTGTGCTGGCAGTGCGACAATGAGACACTGATCCTTGACGGAGGTTTCCGTTACAACTCCGACACAGATTATAAATAACACCACTTAGACCCTATCCTATTATTTGCAAATGTGTCTCATATGTTCCACATCCTTGATCCGTGAGAATCCTTAATTCCAATGTTGCCTGTGGTCGTACGGGCCATTAATTACACATTTGCATCGAAGACACTTTCCGCGTGCAATTAATAATTCATCATAAGAAGGTGCCTCGCCATTTGTAAACAAACAAGGGGATTAGCTCCCTGAATGTGGCTAGCAATCTCAGTACGAGGCGTCGGGATTGTGAACTGCCGTGGTAGGCTCATCCAGAATGCCAAAAACCAGCAGCCCGTTCGGAGAAAGGCAACGGGTCTTAATTTTCCCCACAATGACTTGTCTATTCGTTGTCATTTCACAATTTGTGTTCAGATGCCACGGGTCAAAGAGATTTAAAATAATTAAACCAAGGATAATCATGGGAGAAGCTGTTTGCAATCTTCTCTTCAGAAAACACACATAGGGAGCCACATCAGAGCAAGTGTACCCTCTGTTTTATGCCATCTTCTATGCGACCCTTTCTCTGGAGATTAGAGATTACTGCTCCTCCAACCAGCGCTCAGGGAGAGCCATTTGTGGCAGTATCAGGATAGGGGTAAGATGAGTAGATGCTGCAACATGTGTGCTCATTTCCGTAAACCTCTGGTTTCTCTGGCATGCACCTAACCCACTCATAGTTGCAGGGAATGATTCTTCCAGCCACCTTGGAGACTGAGTAGGAAGCTTTTCAGCCTGCCCACAGACTGGCCTTGTGTGGGACTGGGGAATTGGCAGGGGAAGCTGAATCAAAATTGTGGGCTTCATACCTCAAGTGCTCACAAATTGAACTCTATGCAATTTTTGTCCCCTTATATTTACTCTGGCAGTGCTATCATGGGAACTAACAACTCCAACGACCACACCATCAAAATATCTGTTTGCACATCTAATGTGACAAGCCATCCTTGATCAACTCCCAGCAAAGCTTTTCTGCCATTTGCAAAGGCAAGGGGTGAAGAACCTTCTTAGACTGAAGGCCACAATCCCCTTCTGTGAAACCTTCTGAGGGCCACATGCCAGCAACGGGTAAGGTGACAGGAAAATATGGCCAGAGAAACAAATGAAAATGCTTGTGTAGTATGCTAGTTTCAACACACACCAATGCACACCCCTCTATTCCCCATCCAGTCAACCGATAGGCATTATGGGAATTCAAGGACACATTCCAGACAAGGGAAAAAAATGAGCCAGGAGGGTATGAAGTAAGGTTGGTGAGGGGTGTGGCCTGGGAAGAGGAGGTGTGGCTAAAGAGGTGTGTTTGCTTGGAGAGAGTTTAAAGGACCAGAAACAAAAGTCTGGAGGTCTGCCATTGAACTCCAGCCCTGAGGTTCTCCATCGTACGCCAAAGAGGTCAGTCTATATGCAAGAGAATCAGTGAAAACAAATTGGGTTACAATCCGAAGCAGTGGGATATTCTTGAAATACAGAAGTCCACCTCAAAGCTGCTGTATTCCAAGCTATAAGTTTCAACAAGAGATGCCACCATGAAACTGAATTGGAATTCATTAGCAAACTTGACACCGTGGAACTTGATCCCAACAAATCCTGGGAGTGGCTAGTTTATCACTTTCAGTTTTTATTTACATTATTGATTGTGCTATACCCATTCATCATTATCAGTGGCCACCAGTCAGGAGAGAGTCACACCCCCACACCCCCACACACTGATGGGATATTTTATTCATTTGACTTGATTTTGTATTCATTTGGACTCTGAAAACATTTTGTCACTGCATTACTTGAACTTTCTGTCTAACTTTATAACACACACACACCTCCTCCTCCTCCTCCTCCTCCTCCTCCCACCACCAACAATTTGGATGGCTTTAAAAGAAGAGTAGTGAAACTCATAAGGTTAACAATGGTTACGAGACATGATGGTTGTGTTTTACAGCTTGTGGACTCCACTTCCCCAAAGTAAATCTCTTGACAACTGTTCTGTTGTAAAGCCATTTCCCAAAGTTTTTTTTTTCTCCTCACACTATACAATAGGTAATGATGGAGTTGAGGTAGGGGGACATGTTATGCAAGCACAGAAATGCATGGAGGGGGAGAGATATAAGCAGGTTTCAAATGTGTCAATGCCTCCTCCCCAGAATTCATCTTCTAAAAATGCTTTGCCTACCTAGGAAAAAGCCAATCACATAGTTAAAGCGCCATCCAATTTCTTCTGTGCATTTAGTCACAGCAGACAGCTCCATATGAACCACTGTGGGTGCTTGTTGATTTTCAGCAATGGGTGAATGACATTTCAGCATCCTAGCAAGCTCTGAATATGTCAAACAAACCCATCAAACATCCTGATTACTCCCATGGCGATGACAACCCTCTTGAATGTCAACATTCTTTTAAAATTTACATTTCATTCATTTCTGTATATATTCTGAGGGCAAACATGAAGGACAGGTGGGGTACAGCAGAGTTACATAGTTCCATCTGAGAAGTGACAGTCAGGAAGACTGTCATCCTGGAATATTCAGTAGATACTCAATGGAAGTCTGGTTGGTGGTGGAGGAAACTAAAGCTATATTTTATAATTCCCATGATATCCCCAGAGACAGGGAGTTTTATCCAATGTTGCATTCTACTCACACAACAATCTCTTGCTTGTGCAATTGATCTTCCCCCTCCACTCCACAGCATCCCCCTTTGCACCCTCAAATTTTGCCCCTTGGGGTTGTGGGTAGTGCTTCAGAGTAGATGTTCTAGCTGAGGAGAATTCCCTCTTCTCATCTCCCAGAAATCATTGCCCCCCCCCAATTATTTATTTCTATGACAGAGGAAGTTAAGAACCAGGTTCTCAAAGATAAGCAACAACAGCAGGGACATGTTCAGATTAAAGTAAACTGCAATGAAATTCAGAGTGATAAATGTATTAAATGGTCTCTTGACACTGTAGATGGTAGTTGATTGCCTCCATTTTTGTCAAAGCAAACCAACTCAGGGGTTGTAGCTTGGCATGAAGGAGAAATTCAATTCAATACACATTCAAAGCTGGATCTATCAAATCCACACTTCCAGAAACAATATATGAACACAGCTATCCTTTGAAATGCACACTTATCTGAATTTTGCAATGCAGTTCTCCAACCAAACGGTGTTTACAAAAATGCATATTCTAGTTTCAAGAGTGTCAAAAAAACGAATATCTTAGTGAAAGTAGCATAGAGAAATATGTTATATTGTTCACAATATAAATTGTTTGCGAAAATGTGTACCTTAGTCAAAATTGCATACATTTTTAATTAGGAGAATTTCAAAATAAAATTAAATTAAAAATTAAAAAATCCTTCCAGTAGCACCTTAGAGACCAACTAAGTTTGTTCTTGGTATGAGCTTGGTATGAGCTTTCGTGTGTATCTGAAGAAGAAGAAGAAGAAGAAGAAGAAGAAGAAGAAGAAGAAGAGGAGGAGTTTGGATTTGATATCCCGCTTTATCACTACCCGAAGGAGTCTCAAAGCGGCTAACATTCTCCTTTCCCTTCCTCCCCCACAACAAACACTCTGTGAGGTGAGTGGGGCTGAGAGACTTCAAAGAAGTGTGACTAGCCCAAGGTCACCCAGCAGCTGCATGTGGAGGAGTGGAGACGCGAACCTGGTTCACCAGATTACGAGTCTACCGCTCTTAACCAATACACCACACTGGCTCTCAAGAAGTGTGCATGCCCACGAAAGCTCATACCAAGAACAAACTTAGTTGGTCTCTAAGGTGATACTGGAAATATTTTATTTTTTTATTTTGTTTTGACTATGGCAGACCAACACGGCTACCGACCTGTAACTGAAACAAAAATGCTGATGAATTTTCATGAAGACCATTTTTGGAAGAAGAAAATCAAGTTGCTGCAAAATGTGGAGAACTGAAGTTTAGACTGGGGAAAAATAGGGAAATGAGAGAACTGGGAATGCCATAACGTTCTATCCCTAAACTGCACCCAAGACTACATGAGAGGATTTCCGCTCGGGCAGCCTTGGATGCAGCTTTGAAAGATATCCTGAAGAGCTCAGCTTGATGGACAGGCATAAGATTTGCCTTCTGCTTCCTGAGCAGCATAAACACTTTACCTGCAGATCATCTTTGTTTGCTTTCATACAAATGGAAACAATCAATTACCATTTGCTGTCGCAAAAAGCATTTAATATAATTATCACGCAGGATTTCATTACACTTTACTGCAATCTGAATATGCCCCCCATTTGTTGTCCATCTTTGAACATCTGGTTCTTAACCACCTCTGTCTTATAGATATATGTCATTTCTTCCAACACCCCTTGTGTTGATTTCTGGTTTGAAAGGATAAAGAAAACTGACCGACTTCAACAGATGATCAGGGAATGTCTTAGATTAATATACAGGTGAAACACGAAAAATTGGAATATCATGGAAAGGTTCATTTCTTTCAGTAATTCAACTTAAAAGGTGAAACTAACATATGAGATAGATTCATGACATGCAAAGTGAGATATGTCAAGCCTTTATTTGTTATAATTGTGATGATTATGGCGTACAGCTGATGAGAACCCCAAATTAACAATTTCAACTTTGGGGTTTTCATCAGCTGTACGCCATAATCATCACAATTATAACAAACCAAAGCTTGACATATCTAACTTTGCATGTCATGAGTCTATCTCATATATTAAACTCCAGTAGCTAATGAAAACAATTGCTTACATAAATGGACTTTTCCACGATATTCTAATTTTTCGAGTTTCACCTGTATTGTGAGATATTCATGGAGGGATTATTCCTTTCACTTGGAACACAGTAATCCTTTGAAAGTCACACTTTCTTACATTTTGCAATGCAGTTCTCCAGCCAAATAATGTGTACAAAAATGCACATACTAAGGTAAAGTATGCATATAATTTTGCAGTAAAATGCTGGTGAATTTTCATGACAACTTAAAAAATAATCTGAAAGCACAGTTTCATAATGTGAAATATGAAACGTATATTTTCCTAATTAAGATCCCCTGTACAGTAACCGTTGAGGCTCCAATACTTTGGCCACCTCATGAGAAGAGAAGACTCCCTGGAAAAGACCCTGATGTTGGGAAAGATGGAGGGCACAAGGAGAAGGGGACAACAGAGGACAAGATGGTTGGACAGTGTTCTCGAGGCAGTGGAAGACAGGAGTGCGGGAGGCAGTGGAAGACAGGAGTGCCTGGCGTGCTCTGGTTCATGGAGTCACAAAGAGTAGGACATGACTAAACGACTAAACAACAACAAGTACAGTAACCATTAGGAGTGCTGCTAGCTGCGGGGATTCTTTGGCTGGAGCCTCCCGCGCACAGGACAGGGTCAACTGCACGCGGGATACCAGTTGCTGGGGGATCTGTGGCCAGCGCCTCACGTGCGCCCTTGCACGGAGCACCGGCCAAGCCTGCGGACGGGACGGCCGGTAATTCCGGAGCCCAGCTCACACCGTGCCGTGAAGTAGATTGTCCGCCGGCTTGAATCTGAAGGATGAGTGAGTTGAATGGATGAATGCCTCGTAGATGGATTTGCAGACGCTTGCGACCTCTTAAGTTGTTCCGGAAAGTAAAGCACCAAAATAAAGGTGGCCAAAACGGCGGCCAAATAAAACACTGGTAAACGGTAAAATTTAAACTAAAATGAAATAAAGACTCTGACCATGGTCTCTTTTAAGACGGCTTTGGCTGACCCTGCGTGGGTTGTTTCCCTCTCTCTCTGTACCTTGCCACGCAACCTTACACCTCTTGTTCTCCAATAGATCTAACCTTTCTACACTCCTCAGCACGGGGAGCCGCAGCCTTTTATTGACAAGAACAAACAACGTCATGATCCATACTTTTACCAATCAGAACACTGTTGCTGCCCCTGAAAAGGGCGGGAAGCAGATTAACTGACCACCAAACAGTTTGAACTTGGAGCCAAAAAGTCCCAGCGGAGGGATCTCAGCGGCAAGTCGCCTGCTGGATCCTCCTTTCACTTTCACTTTCTTGCGGAGGAATACATTAAATAGCACATAATTAATAATAAACAAACATAAACAACCGCAGGTGCAGGTGCACCCACGAAGTGTATTCCCACAGCTAGCCTTTAGTTATTTGGGGGGGGGGGAGAAGTCCAAAATTGCATTTATCAAATTGATAAGTATTTCATACAAGTTGGCTTTTCTGCAGCTCAAGCAGCGTGTAGGGTAAGGTTGTAGCTCAGCACAGCCACCAGAAAGAACAGAAACTTCTCATTATTAATGTGTGGTAACCTAGCAGGTGATCAAGCTCATTCCCAAAGCATTAGTACGTTTCAAGGAATGTCAGCTGATCTTTGCTGGCCTATTGCAGTTCAGATTATTTTGCTGGTGTGATGGGTCTCCTTGCAGTTTGTTAGTGTAAAACAGGGGTGTTCAAAATCACACCTGGTGGGGGTTGGTCCTCCAAACCTCTCTATCTGCACTTTCCCCAGACGACATCCCTTCACCAACCACACCCATACCCTCCAACATTTCTCTGACGAAAATGATAATTTTACTATTTATACCCCACACATCTTACATCTTACTGGGTTGCCCCAGCCACTGTGGGTGGCTTCCAACATATATAAAAACATTAAACATTTTTTTTAAAGTCTCAGGGGTCAGAAAACTCTATACCCTCCAACATTTCTCCAATGAAAATAGGGACATCCTAAGGAAAAGCTGGACATTCTTGGATCAAATCAGAAACCTGGGCGGATTCTCTAAATCAGGAACGTCGCTGGAAAATAGGGACACTTGGAGGGTCCCCACATCCCCTTATTGTGGCCACATTTCTCTTATTGCATAGGTAGTAGAAACTTGCCAACTGTAGAAAATAGCCTACTGTACTTCCCAGGCCATAACTGCAAAGTGGTTTAACCATCAATCCCTCTTCTCAGGGAAATCTGGAAACTGTTGCCCTGTGAAGGGACCAGAGGTCTCCAAAGTCAAGTATTAGTTTGTTTATTAAATTTCTATACCACCCTTCATCCATTGTGGCCTGGGGCCCTCGTATTTACGGGACCACCTCTCCTGGTATGCCCCGCAGAGGACCTTAAGGTCCATGAATAACCATAGTTTAGAGGTCCCGGGCCCTAAGGAAGTCAGACTATCCTCCACCAGGGCCAAGGCCTTTTCAGTGATCACTCCAACCTGGTGGAATGCTCTGTCCCATGAGACTAGGGCCCTACAGGACTTAACCTCCTTCCGCCGGGCCTGTAAGACAGAGCTATTCCGCCTGGCCTTTAATTTGAACTCAGCTTGATCTTTTATTTCCCTTCTCTTCCCCCCTCCCCTTTTTATGAAGATTACCCGCTCTGGGACCCCACAGCTAATTCTCCCCTGGCCTCCTCGCTGGCCCAAGTAGGACTAATTTAGCCAGCTAGCCCTGGTGACTATAATGTTTATTGGATGGATTTCCCCCAAATTGATTTTTGAACTTTGAATTTTATTGTTATTCATGCTTTTATACTGTATTTTATGCTGCTTTTATGTTGTATTACAATTAAGTGTTTTAAATTTGTTGTTAGCCGCCCTGAGCCCAAGTTTCTGAACCGGGAAGGGCGGGGTATGAAGAAAAAATTATTATTAATTTATTAAGGATCAGAGGGCGGTTTACAATATAAAAACACAAAAATACATAACACAGTAACAAACAAAACAATAACACAGAGAGAGAGAGAGAGAGAGAGAGAGAGAGAGAGAGAGAGAGAGAGAGAGAGAGTTTAAAAGGCTACATTGTTTAATTAGCCAAAGCCTGGGAGAAGACGTATGTTTTTGCCTGGCACTTAAATATATATATAATGAAGGTGTCAGGCAAGCCTCCTCACAACTTTCAGCACCCTTAACAAATCAGGATTTGTTCTTTGTGGAGGAAGCCATGATTGTTTAAAGTGGTACAAGGCTGCTTTAGATGTACGTTCTGGAAGTGACGTTGTCTCATTCTGCAAATGAACTTCTGGAAACATAAGAGATCCTGGCATTCTAAGTTCCATTTGATAGGGTTCCCCTATTTCAACAAGTGAAAACTCAGACGGAAAAGTTGTCGAGCTTTCTTTGGCAAAGTTATTGAGCTGTTTTTCGCGATTTCCGCCTGGACACTGTCTCCGACGGCCAACATGGGGGTAGCCTTAGTCTTAAAACTTAAGCCTAAGTCTTAAAACTGTCAGAGGCGCATCTGCAAAAATAAATAAACAAAGCCTTACCTCCACTCACACCACTCACTAATGGAAATGTTTTCAACATGGATGTAAAACATGCCTGGAACATCCTTGCATGGGAGTTTAGCCTTGCTCAAAACAGAGGACAGCACTAATGTAATATTGTATAATTATACTGCTAAATTACACCTTGAATTATTGATGCAATATTGACCCATTTAGTATAACCTTAATAACCAATTCCTAGCATACACCACTTACAAGTTAATACACCCTAACAAGGGATTAACCGAAGAGTAGACGGAACTATAAATTTGGCCTCTGTATCACTCTATGTTTTATTAAAATCCATTACATTCTTTCTGTGTGCGCAAGGTCAGAGACTAAGAGGTATCCACCATTAGTTCAACCACATTATCAGGGAAATAAGAACATGCTGAGGGGTTCATAGTGCCTTTGTCTTCAAATAAAGTACATTGCGACTGGCAGCAAGAGTTCTGAAGAGGACACTGTGCTTTAACATGGAGGAGGGTTCAAGAACAGTGTTCCACTCTCAGAGGCAATATGCCTCAGACTACCAGATGCTAGGAATCAAAAATGGAGAGAGAGAGAGTTATTATGATCAGGCGCTGCTTGAGGGTTTCCTGGGGTGGCTTCCAGCAAAATATTAAAAAAATAAAAAATAAAATTAAAAGCTTCCCTGATGTCTTCTAAAAGTTGTGTAGTTCTTTATCTCCTTGAAATATGATGGGAGGGTGTTTCACAGGGAGGGTGCCACTACCAAGAAGGCCTTCTGCCTGGTTCCCTGTAACCTCACTTCTCGCAGTGAGGGAATTGCCAGAAGGCCCTCGGAAGTGGACCTCAGGGTCTGGGCTGAACGGTGGGGGTGGAGATGCTCCTTCAGGTTTGTTTCCTCTCGTGCTTAACCAATACTCATCACAGAGTCACAGTCAAATCTGGCTGCTGGGCAATGGAGGGTAGATCAAGGCCAGTGCTGGATCTAGGGTTTTGTTTTGTTTTGTTTTTTTGTTTTGTTTTTGTTTGTTTTTTTAGAAAGGGAGCAGTCTGTGATGAGTTAATTGCTAAAAGCCAGGATGGCTGTGTTCTTCCCCTACTTTCTGAGGCAGTGTGCATCTGAATACCAGTTGCTGGGAATCACCAGTGGGAAGAGCACTGATGCACTCTGGTCCTGCTTGTGAGAACAGGATGCTGGACTTCTTATGTGTTAAGTATAATAGTTTTAATTCACACCAAAATGGGAATCCCTGCGTCTATTGGGCTTGCTTAACTCAAAGATTCCACCGAAGCTAAACTAAGAGCAAAAAGGACTGTCTGAGCTGCCTTGGTGGGTTGATAATTAACTGTTATTATTCTCAGGTAGGGACCCAGGTGGCACTGTGGGTTAAACCACAGAGTCTAGGGCTTGCTGATCAGAAGGTTGGCGGTTTGAATCCCTGCCACGGGGTGAGCTCCCGTTGCTCGGTCCCAGCTCCTGCCCACCTAGCAGTTCGAAAGCACGTCAAAGTGCAAGTAGATAAATAGGTACCGCTCCAGCGGGAAGGTAAACGGCGTTTCCATGCACTGCTCTGGTTCACCAGAAGCGGCTTTGTCATGCTGGCCACATGACCCGGAAGCTGTCTGTGGACAAACGCCGGCTCCCTCAGCCTATAGAGCGAGATGAGCGCTGCAACCCCAGAGTCGGACACGACTGGACCTGATGGTCAGGGGTCCCTTTACCTTTATTCTCAGGTAGCTCTGACACGGTGTTTTAACCTTAGATCACATGAAATGTATTGAATTGCAAATTCGCCATCTTGGAAGGGTGCTGGTTGGAGCCTTTTGTTCTCAGGGTCTGCGAGAGCGAGGATGTAAAGGAAGCTCTCCAGGAAAACTGCTCTGAGTGGAATGGATGCTGTAACGAGAGACACCTTTCCTTATAGGCCTGCTGGAATTATTCCATAATTTGTAAGATGCTGAGCCTATGCCTTGGATTGGCATAGGTCTTATGGAACTGTTTGGATGTGTCATTTGACGCTTCTGTTCTGTTTTGAAGAAAGTTCTGCAAGTAAAATTCTGATATCTAATGGGTCTGGGTAATGCTTCATTTCAAAAGGAGTCAGTTTTTGTGTGTGTATCCAGTTGCTTCATGATTTAGGGTCTATTTGTGGTGTTCATCCTTTTGTGGGGTAAGAACCATCTTTTTCATTCATGTTATTGGATGAACACCTTTGGAATTTTTTTTTTCCTATTTATTTTCTTCCATGTACAGTGGTACCTCAGTTCTCGAACATAATCCATTCTGGAAGACCGTACGAGTTCCGAAACGTTTGAAAACCGAGGCACAAAGGGCTGCCTGCAAATTCAACTGAGAAAATTGAAAAACACGCAGCAGAAGCCGTTCGACTTCCAAGGCGTGTTCGAAAACAGAAGCATTTACTTCCGGGTTTTCGGCGTTCAGGTTCTGAAACGTTCGTTAACAGAGATGTTCAAGAACCAAGGTACCACTGTATTTTGGTTTAAATGATTGACAAGGTGGTTGGTATTTTATACATATGCAAGTTGCTTTGAGACATCTTTTGTAGATAATGATGGCTAAATGCAATACATAATGATGATGAGACTAATACCAATATACCACTAATACTACCAACAATGCTGTTGCTGCTGCTGCTGATATTCAGTACAGATCTCATAAGGACCACAATCCAACAGAACATGTGCTTGTTTTACTCCAGGGTGGGGGGAAATTAATACCTCCCAGCTTATGCAGTCTTCACCTGCTTCACTTTCATCACCATGCAAATAACAACTGATAAACATGGGAATAAAACTAGGAAGACTATACCAACATCAGAAATATGAAGAAACCTTATGGGATCCACCTACCTCAGATGCACCTACTACAGCACCCTCCATCTCACAGTGGCCAATCAGGTGCCTCTAAGAAGTTGACAAGCAGGGCATGAAGGCAACAGCCCCTTTCATGTTCCCTCCCTAGCAACTGGCCATTGGTGGCTGCTGGTGAGTTTCCCCCAAGAGTTCTCTGGGAAAGCTCATAAACTCTGAACCTACTCTATAATCTATATATCTATAGATTATCCACCACTGCATCAGAGCAGATTTTCCTCCCCTGATAACTCTTTGGTTAAAGAGGTTCCAAGGTTTCCCGGTTAGCATCTGTGTCCTTGTAATCAAAGGAGCCTGCAAAGTTTAAACACTCGTTTATACAGCTGTTAACTCATTGGGTGGAACAAGGCATTGTGAGTTGAGATTGTCACCAAATTAAAGCTCAGACTGTTCTCCGTTGCCTTTTTGCTTCACTACCAGTGACATTCAACTAAGGAACATTCTCTGTGATTAGTTGTCTGTTATATGTAGCCATTGTCACAGAAAGGTATTCACTCCTGAGCTTCAGTAGGGTGGTCAATAAAAGTATCCAAGTGAACTTAGCTTGGAAGAAGAAGAAGAAGAAGAAGAAGAAGAAGAAGAAGAAAGAAGAAGAAAGAAACCAATATGAATAACAGAATCATAGAATTGTAGAGTTAGAACGGACCCAAGTGTCATCTAGTCCAAACCCCTGCAATGCAGGAATCTCAGCTAAAGCATCCATGACAGATGGCCACCCAACTTCTGCTTAAAAACCAACAAGGAAGGTGAATCCACAACCTCCTGAGGGAGACCGTTCCACTTTTGAACAGCTCTTTACCACCAGAAATTTCTTCCTGATGTTGAGTCAGAATCTCCTTTCTTCTAACTTGAAGTCATTGGTTTGGGTCTTACCCTTTGGAGCAGGAGAAAACAAGATTTTTGGAGTGTTCATGCTGTGGGCCCCTCCACCACATGCTCAGTGTCAGGAACATGGCCCCCCAGAGTGCAGGGGAAGAGTCAGACTCTGAAATTGGGCTAAGTGGACGAGAGACCAACTCTGCAGATGAGAGCTGGCTGACAGAGTCGAGAAAGGGCAGGTCGACCCCCCCCCCCGTTCCTGAGAAAGACTCTGTTAGCTCTCAAGAAGAGGAAGAGTTGGAAGGCAGCCAGTGTGTTGCTAGGCAATCAGCAGATAAGCAGAGGTCTGAGACTGTGTGAAGTGGAAGTGGGGAGGGCGGAGGCCAGCCTCTCAGTCCCCATTCTAGGAGACTGGATAAGAGGGCAAAAGAAGGGCAAGAGGGGAGTTTGGCATCCTTCCTGCTGTGAGGGGGCAAAGATTAAGACTGACCAACTATCGTCAATGTGAGCAGGTGAGAAGCTGTGCTCTGGATGTGGGGTTTGTTTTTTGTTTTTGTAAAAAAAAAAAACTGTCAGGAGTGAGCCAGCTCCAAGTGAAGGTTTGCAGCCAATGGCAGAAAGCAGCCAGGAACAGAGAGGGTTAGATGTTAGTCAGGCAGGGGAGAGCCAGCAGCTGCAGACTTCGGCTCTTCCTGACCTTGATGGGCAGGCTGGAACACAGCCAAAGCTCGCAGGACGCACAAAACGGCATGAACAAACTCAGAGACAGCCTCTCTGAAAAGGAAGAGGTTGGGGTTGATCCAAGAAGTCCACACAGTTGGCAAATGGGAGGGCAGCTAAACAGGAAGCAAAACAAGAGACGTAAGGTGCAAAAGTTCAATATATTCTGTAGACACCGGAAGGAGTCTTCAGAAGGGTCGTTGTGAGTAATGATGCTGGATGCTTTGTTAGAGCCGTATGGAGATATCTGATTGTTTTTGTAATAAATCATCCTTTTTAATTACCTATGCTTACTGTGTTATCAAGCTGGGAACCTGGACTCCTGACATAAATGTACATAAAACTGCTGGAAAGTCATTACTTCTTATCGGGGCTTGCTTGCCTGCCAGAAATCATTACACCCAGGTTGTATATAAGTGTAAATAAAACCAGTGACAACAAATTGTGTCCGACTAGTTCGGCAACCTCCTCTGTTTGATTCCAACCTTCACTGAGTAAAAGACTCCAAGAACTGGAAGGGTCTCAGGACATTATCCAGGCTGAAACACACACACACCCAGCCCCACAATATTAAGAACTGTTTTAAACAACTTACAATCACAGAAATAAGGCAGATCCTAAAAATATACACCTCAAGCATCAAAAGCCAGCGTAAATAGGCGTGTAAAAAGAATAATATATTAATGTAAGGTCATGGTTTAGTGGGAAAGTAACTGTATTTCATGCAGAAGGTCTTGGGTTCAATCTCTGGCATCTGCAAAAGACCTAAAAATCCTGGAGAGCTACGGCCAGCCAGGGTAGTCAATATTGAACTAGGTGGGCCAAAGATCTGACTCAGTATAATACAGCTTCCTAGGCTCCTGTTTCTGATTTGGTGAAATCCCCCCCTCTGTTTCTGTTTTCACCCTTGCCAGTACTGTATATTTAACATTAGAGAGCTCCTTGTGTTATTGCTTAAACTGTACTGACATCTGGTGGCTCGGAATATTCCAGGATATTAAAACACATACACATGCAAACTCAATCTTTTTCTCACCATCCGTCTTTCTCCAATGACTAGTCCCACCCTTTTCAAAGGGAGAGGCTGCTTGGTTGTTCGAACAGGTCAAAATTTCTAGACATTCCCCGCCTATGAGAAAAAGATTAATGACATCCAGAGAGGGAAAAAAAGTATTTGATGGACTCAGTTGCTCTCATCCTTGAAGGCAACAATTGTTTTGAACATTTTGCATTTTAAAAGAGGCTGATATTTATTTTTTCTTTAAGCTATTAAATATGTTTTTTTTAAAAATAAATAAAAAGCTTTGTCCAGTATCCAAATATCTGTCCAACTCATTTTGCAAACTCAAGGAAGCCTTCTGCTTGCATTCCATGAAAGGCAGTCTCCTATATGCCATATGGCAGAATTTCTTTGAAGAATCCAAGGGGATTTTAGAAATGGAAGGGATTTTCATCTGACTTGGCAAATTTGACTGATATTCAATGGGGAAAGAGGAGGGAATCTGTCTCACTAGGCTATTTGACATATCTATAGCAGCTCCTTGGAGGACGAAGACTAAAGGGGAAATCATAGAGCAGGGACGAGGAAGCTGTGACCCTCCAGATGTTCCTGGACCACCATCCCTGTCCATTGGCCATGCCAGCTGGGGCTGATGGCCATTGCAGTCCAACAACATCAGGAAATCCACTGACCAAAAGAATATTTTGGCTCTCTCTCATAACACAAGAAATGTGCATTTGATGTGGATCAGGCCAATTCATACCAGAATTCACAGAACAAATTCCTCATGTGCCCCCATTGGACATCATGGGAAATGTCTCATTAGGCTCTGGATGTGCCTTCAACTTTGTAAATATCACCATGTAAAACAATTCCTCCATCTACATTCCCATGCAAACATATACAGTCTTACCTTGGTTTTTGAACAGCTTAGTTCTCAAATGTTTTGGCTCCCGAATGCCGAAAACCCGGACGTCACTGTTCCAGTTTGCGAACTATTTTTGGAACCCGAACGTCTGCCGGGGGCTTCCGCGGCTTCCGATTGGCTGCAGGACCTTCCAGCAGCCAATCAGAAGCTGCGCTTTGGTTTTCAAACATTTTGGAAGTCTAACGGACTTCTGGAATGGATTCCGTTCAACTTCCAAGGTACGGCAGTAATATCCACCCTCTTCAGGAACACAGGAACCCCTGCTTAGCCATGAAGCTCACAGGACATCACTGCCTGTCAGCCTAACCTACCTCACAGGGTTGTTGTGGGGCTGGAATGAGGAATGGGAGGACCACATGTGCCACCCCGGGAGAGAGAAAATGGGATATGAATGCAATAAATTAAATTAAATTAAATTAAATTAAAATACACTGACTGCAGTTACAGACAGAGAATACTCCCAGCCCTACCTAGAGATGTCATTGGGAATTGAACCTGAGACCTTCTGGGAAGCTCTGCCATTGGACTATGGTCCTTGCCCATTCTTCATGCACATGATGAAATGGACTCTGGGTCATACTGCAATAAACTCGTAGCCCTTCAGCTACTTGCTAACTCTTTGTTGATCTTGCTGAAAGAGACTAACATGTCTGTCCTTTGTCAGCTGATAAGAAACAGGAAGATAATCTAGCTGCAGAAGACCAGAAGCGGCAGAAAAATGGGGGGGAAGGGAGGGCTCCTTTTAGCAATGAAATTGGCGCCATAAGGGAGGCGGAAGGCGACTCCTTTGGATGGCGAGGCAACTTGCAAGCAGCACAGCTGGGCGCCTCCAATCGTGTACTCTTTAATGCGTTTGAAGTGTAGATTCCTGAGGAGAAAATTAAAAACAGAGTTGTGGAGGGAAAACCTCATCTATTTCAGACTTCCGCCGAGTTTGGGAATCAGTGGGATATTTTTTATCCTCTTTTATTTCATGCGGGGCGAGGGAAAAACTTTCTGAGATTTCAGAGTAAGCGCAAAGCGTTCTGCATCTGATATGCTCTGCACGCTTCCCTGGTGATGACTGCTGATCTTAATTAAAACTACAGCTGTTCCACACTAATAACATCCCTTTGATCGTAGTCTATGAACTCTGGAAGTGGCAAGTACATATACCTGTGGGATTACTCCGCTGTCCCACGGCCTTGAGAAATCTCTAGCATAGGGGCGGGGAGCCTCCAGCTTGAATGTGGCCCTCAGGAGCCCCCTCAGGCCACAACCCTCACTGACTGGGTCCCTTGACATCCTTGAATGATTTTGTCTGGCTGCAGAGGCAGACTTAGGGGAGCACGAGTGGGGCCCCCCCACACTGGGCACCGGGTCAAGAGGGCGTTGCATGGGATGCTGCAAAAGTTATAAGAAATGGAAGGTGGGAGGCGGGGGGCACCAAATTTTGGCATTGCACAGGACACAGCTGAAATTTTAAAGCCCAAAGTCCACCACTGCTGCTTGAACTGTAATGGTATATCTTGTTTGCATGGATAGAGGATGGAGAGATGTGTGTACAGGAAGGACTCTCTGGATTTTGCACCGCTGGTTTGCCTACTGTACAAAGATACGAGCTGCATCTGTTGTTCCATCCACTTTTGCCTGTGATCATGCCCACCAGTGGCATGCCACTAGGACCAGATTTAGGTTTGATGAGGCCCTAAGCTACTGAAGGTAATGGGGCCCTTTATATGTCCAGCTGTCCTTTGTCAACAACAAATTGTCACTGTTTTTTGTGTTGAATATATGCTATATGGTAATTTATGGACCTAATAGGTATCTAAAGCCATTTGCACATGTTGCCATGCAAGCAGTCCATGCAGAATGTAGGCACCCAGTGGCGGAGTAAGGCTCCGCGGTACCCGGGGCGGCAAAGGAAACGCCCCGGGGGCGGGACGTCGTGACATCACATTGTGACGTCATGACGCTCCGCCCCCAGGGCGGTTCCGGGGGTGCCGGCGCCGCTTCTGCAGCCTTCTTTTAAGCCGAAGAGCTCGCTTTTAAGCTCTCCGGCTCAAAAGGAGGCTGTAGAAGCGGCGATCCGATGCGCTGCCGCTCCCAGGGTGACGGAGGGAGCGGCAGCGCGTGGGAATGGTGGGAGGGGCTGCCTCTTGCCGCCCCCACCCGCCGCTTCTCGCCCCTGTCGCCCGGGGGCGTACCGCCCCCACCGCACCCCCCTAGCGACGCCCCTGTAGGCACCCTATATATAGAAAGGAGCAAACCAGTAATATTTTAGGGAGCAAGCTAGCAGGTGAGGCCCATTACTTACTGATGCGCAGCGGGAATTATTTAAGCAGAGTTTTCATTGAAACAAATAAAAAACTTTTTATTAAGCTTAAAATAAACTTCTTCATATAAATAGATCACATATAGAATACAGGCTCTTCTCTATACTGGCACACACTCTGAGAGAAACTAGTCACCACAGTCAAGGTAAGTAACTCACACAGCACTGAAAGACAGTTACAGACTAGAATGGCAGTTATGGCAGTTAGACTCCAACAGCTGCTCCTGCTCTCATGCGTCTTTGTCACATGACACTTACATCATAGGAGCTTACACAAAACACTGTTGCTGTTTGTAGGTTTTATTTTATTTGTTTTTTACCTTATATTTTGGAAATGTACATCCAGTTCTTTTCCTTTAAATTTTTTGGGGACCTTGTTTAGCTTATAAGTAAATCTGGCACTGCATGCCACCACCGGAGGGAATCTGGCCCTCAGATTGAAAAAGGCTCCACTCCCTTGTCACCTGGATAGCTCAGTTGGTTAGAGTGTGGTGCTGATAACGCCAAGGTTGCAGGTTCGATCCCCGTATGGGACAGCTGCATGTTCCTGCATTACGGAGGGGGACACACGAGGTGGTCCTCAGGGTCCCTTCCAACTCTTCAGCCTATGATTCCATTATTCCCCTGCTTCAGCGTGGTGTAGTGGTTAAGAGTGGCGGACTCGTAATCTGGTGAACCGGGTTCGTGTCTCCGCTCCTCCACATGCAGCTGCTGGGTGACCTTGGGCTAGTCACACTTCTTTGAAGTCTCTCAGCCCCACTCACCTCACAGAGTGTTTGTTGTGGGGGAGGAAGGGAAAGGAGAATGTTAGCCGCTTTGAGACTCCTTCGGGTAGTGATAAAGCGGGATATCAAATCCAAACTCTTCTTCTTCTTCTTCTTCTTCAGCAGAAGCTACTCAAATGGAAGTTGCAGGACGTGCATGAAAACCAGGTGGTGAGAAATCACAAGTGCGGAGAATGCTGGTCCTGTTTACAAGCTTTCCATGGGCATCTGGTTGGCAACCATGAGAACAGGATGGTGGACTAGATGGGCCATTAGCCTGTTCCAGCAGAGCTCTATTTATGTTCTGATTTCAGACAGGACCACTGCACTTATAGGAGCAACCTATAAATGCCCTCATCTATGGTCATGGCAGAAAGCTCCTTTGCAGCCTCTGGAACAGCCCAGAACCTGCTGGAAATCTAAATTTTCTAACATTATGGAAATAATGTTACAAATACAGGCTGCATGCCCCCCCCCCCAATTCGCCAGCCAACCCCACCTCAACCTCCCAGATATTGCAATTGTTTCTCAGCCCATTACAACCTGCAGGACTCAAGCAATTTCAGGTGGGTAATAGGGATGGTCATCAGCCAAGCAAAAATCCAATTTGTGTAGCCCTTCACTTTATCACACACCCCTCTTTGGGATACCAGCCTATGCAGCCATCTATAATAAATGACTCAGAAAGAAGAGAGATTAATCATATTTGCAGTTGTTGGTTTCAGAAGGTGAGTCTTCTTGTGGGGTGAAGGGAAAAGATTGGCTTGGTGATACATATTTAGAAGTTTGCACACCTTAAGCCAAGGGATGAAGCACTGGATATATTTTGGAAAATAACTTTGGTGTTTGTTTTTTTCCATTCTGCATTTTCTTCAAATGATGTTTAGGAGTATGCACACCTTTGCAACATAAATACAGGTGAAACTCAAAAAATTAGAATATGGTGGAAAAGTCCATTTATGTAAGCAATTGTTTTCATTAGCTACTGGAGTTTAATATATGAGATAGACTCATGACATGCAAAGCGAGATATGTCAAGCCTTTGTTTGTTATAATTGTGATGATTATGGCGTACAGCTGATGAAAACCCCAAAGTTGAGATTGTTGAGAGGAGTGCTGGCCAAAACAGTTTAAGAAAAGTCTCCCTTCTGAAAACAATATATTTCACCATGCCTGCAATTTCTGAAATGCCTCTCTGTCCCCCCACCCCCACTGCCCATCTTCCACCTAAGAATGGAATTTTGCAAAAAACCATGAACCACCATAAGTTAGCGAGATAAGTCTCAGCCTCGAGCACAATATTGCTTGATTAAAAACCCAGAGTCCCTGAGTCAGGGGCGTAGCAAGGTAAATTGATGCCCA
This sequence comes from Lacerta viridis, assembly GCA_900245905.1. Taxonomy (NCBI): domain Eukaryota; kingdom Metazoa; phylum Chordata; class Lepidosauria; order Squamata; family Lacertidae; genus Lacerta; species Lacerta viridis. Next base: position 170,792 of record OFHU01004224.1, on the reverse strand, counting down.
GGGGCAAAAAAAAAAAAAAAAAAAAAAAAAATTGTCACCCCCTCCCTAAAGGCATAGGAAGGTCAGGTGGTATCCGGTGCGGAAAATTTATTGTCACCATTGATTCCCACCCCTCCTGCAAAAATTGTTTACGTTATTTCATATTTTCTTACAAAGGAATAATAACAAGTAATAATAATAATAATAATAATAATAATAATAATAAACTTTTATTTATATCCGCCCTCCCCGGCCAAAGTCGGGCTCAGGGTGGCTAACATCAGATACATAACATTGGTATAAAATCAAACAATAATTAAATTACCTCCTAAAAACATCTCAAAATCAAATTAAAGTCTAATTAGATGGCTTTCCACAGGGTTAGGGTTGGGAACAGTAAGTGCTCCACTGAACTGAAATTTCAGCCTTCACGACATAGGAAAACAGCCAAGTGAACAGCTATTTTGGTGGAGGAGGGTCAAGATATTAACCGATATGCATGAAATTTCATATATAGCTATATAATCCCTAGTATAGTAAGATAAGACCTTTGGAGCAGGCATTTTTTAAAAAAAGTTTTTTTTATGAACCGCCCTAGTAGGGCAGTAATTGTTCCTTGATAATTTGTCACCCCCTCCATTATGGAACACGGGGCCATGTTGTAGAAGGCCCTACATCAACAGCAAGCATCCTCATCCATTTCCGGTCCTCAATTTTTGCAACTCTACTTCAGACATTTTGTCTGTGGCGCGATCCTGCTTTTTAAACATACTGTACCACAATTTAGTGCTGCTATTTTCGCTGAAGGGAGCAACCTGCAATCAAATGCGGCAGGTTTTGCCTTCATTTGTCAATCCCTTTTGCGAAAAAGACATGGGGGTGGGGGTGGAGTGCTGTGTTTCCTGCAACCTAGCAACACAACTTACAGTTTTAAATACCTGGCAACAAAACAAATTGAAGTTCATCTGGACCTGCGTTTCATTAACACACCACATAACTTAATGCAATCAAAGTGACTGCATAGCTTCGGGCTGTGCAGGTCTGAGATGCAGCAAAATATGATAGAAGGAAATAGCATGTGGGCTTAGAGTTAAGAACAGAAGGAGATCCTGCTGGATCAGGCCAATGGCTCATCTAGTTCTGCATCCTGTTCTCACAGCGGCCATCCAGATTCCTGGGGGAAATCAGCAAGTGGGATTCAAGCAAAATACCTTCCTCCTCTCCTGTGGTTTCCAGCAACTGGTATTCAGAAGCATCGCTGCTTCAAACGGTGGAGGCAGAGCCATCAATTGTAGCCATCAATAGCCCCCCCCCTTCCATGAATTTGTCCATCCCTCTTTTAAAGTCATCTAAGTTGGTAATCATCACCGCCTTCTGCAGAAGTGAGTTCCATAGTTTACCTGTGTGCTTTCTTTTATCTGCCCTGAATTTTCCAACATTCAGCTACAGGGAAGCTTCACTATACAGCGGCACCTTGGTTCTCAAACTTAATCCGTTCCGGGAGTCCGTTCGACTCCCGGAACCGTTCGAAAACCAAGGCACGGCTTCTGATTGGCTGCAGGAGCAAACCGGAACGCAGCCTTCGGGAGCAGATTTCTTCAACAACTAAGCCTTTCGGAAACCAAGGTACCACTGAATTTACAATATAATATGTTTCCTATGTTCCAGGAATGTTTTGTTACACAGAACTGGGGGACCTCTGGCCCAGGGGTCAGCTGGGGTCCCCAGTCCCCACGATCTGGCCTTTGATAGTCTTTCTAGGCCACACCCCTCAGCAGACTGAACATTTGAAGGTTACTGAATTGGCTGCTGCAGTCACCTCAGTCACCTGGCACTAAAAACTGAGTCTAATTCTGTCCTATGCAGGCAGTGGCAGATGGCAGCGTTTTTCACCTGGCTGCCCAATGCAGAGGTCAATTCTGGTGATTGAATATGGTAAGGGGCAGGTGGCGAGAAGGCCAGTATGGTGCAGGTGCGATGGCAGGAATCTACCACTGCACCCCCACTCTGCTGACCTTCTTATTGCTTCACCATTCCTACTCCCTCCCATTCAGTTACCAGCCAGGCAAGCAACGTTACCCAAGTCATAGCATGCCCATCAACTGTTTTGGAAAAACAGGGACATCCAATCCCCCCCCCCCACGCGAGACTATGGACAGTACATTTTGGGTACCTTGCTATCTCCTGATTTCAAACTGAGATCTCGACCCACCCACCCCCAAAAGTGGCCCTTTTTTTTGTTTCACGGTCTCACATGGCACCCCAAAATGTACATCTTTCGGTGCCGTATCCCCAAAAGCACTTTTTCTGGGTTTGCAAGCTGGTGCAGCACCCCAAAAGGAGCATTTACGGATGCCATGCCCCAAAGCAGTGTTTTTTTCCAGGTCCGTGATCTCACACAGATTGTGTGACCTGTGTGGGGTTTCAGACCTGTGTTCCAAATTTGGACCATGTTGTGTTGAAAGGCATGGCACCGCACACCACTGCATGCAAGTCAACATAGGCTATAGAGAAAGGAACCACTCAGTTTGTAAAAGCTCCATTATATGCCGCATTCTCCACAATCTCCTTCTTCTTATTTAGCATTCCCAGAACTCTTCTGCCATCAAAGGATCCAACCACCTATCTGTTGGAGATTCATTCCCCATGTCTGCAGTCAAGCTCAGGGGTTTGCTAACATTTAGCTGTGGCTAGTGGCTCGACACAGGTCTTGGAACCTGGAACCTTGAAAGGGGTACAGGGTTTGTCCTCAAGGGATGGGAAACCACACCCAAAGGCTGTTTCCTTGGAGAAGGAAGCTGAACCATGTCCAGAGGCCGAGTGTGCCAACACCGATTCCTCAGAGAGGAACGAGGCTAGGGTTCGAGTCCCAACAAAGCCAGGTATGAAACTTCTTCATAGTCAGGAGAGCTATGAGTGCAAGACTAGTCAGAAGTGCAAGATGGTAAGGCCCAAGGCCAATCCAGTTGCAGGTAGTTCCAAAGGTGGAACGGGTGATACAGAGGTATACTGTGCATATGACATCTCTATGGTTATTGCAGTTACACTGATGACTGCAGCACAGTTCATGAATCGGGGGAGGATGTTGGAGATTCATTACCCATGCCTGCAGTCATGGGATTGTTGCCTATCACATGGCGGTATATGTTTTCATTCCACAAAGTGGGAAGTGACGAAAACAGGATGTTTGTGTTACTGTGTTCCATGAAGTGGGACTATTGTCCTTTGTTTCTTTCTCTTTGCTGTTTGATGCTAGAGAGAGAGGGAGCCATGTTGCAGTGCTCCATGTGTGTTTATATGTAAATAAAGTAGATTAGCCAAAATGCTGAGTTGCTGAGGTCTGTTTACGCATGCTGCAAAGACTCTGCGGATCCCTAAGTGTGCTGATGCTTCTTGGTATCAGTCGCTGTGATGTTCGGGCAGAAGAAAGCTTTTGAAGCTCCTGAACGAATGACCAGAAGGGAGAGAACATGCCAGTCGGGCATGTGTCTCTGCCAGGCTCCTACATGAGAGTAGGACGCTCCTGCCAACACTATCTGCCACTAGAGACTTCTTCCAGGGTGTATTAGCAAGGGGCAAAATGCTGCATTTAATATTGTAATCCCCTCCCCCACCCCCAAAAACTTACTCATAGTAGGACCAGCTCTTTTGGAAAACACAAGACTTGTGGTTAACCAGGAATAGCTACAATGAAACTGGTTTTTTTCAGATGCTGTTCCTATTGAGAGCAGCAGCTCATCTCATTTGGATCTTTTATACTTCGGGGTTTCATTGTTATATACACACAACCATCAGCTTTGTTTATGAAGCACAAAAGCACACACCAGCAGTTCCTTCCAACAGTGTAATGATTGAATTCTTAATTATTTACATGTTGTGGCTGACCCAGTTATTCAGGTACAGGAACGAGAGGGAGATAGCAGGCGTTGATAGCTCAGATCAGATTTGTCTGTCGGTATGAGTACAACCAATTAACAAAGGAAATTAGTACATTCTAACTTGAACTGAGATTAAAGCAAGACCTTTTTTGTAAACATGTTCAACTGCAGCGACAAGCACCATTCCTTCCTCTAATTTTTCAATGGTTATTTAAAACGAGGTGGAAGTATCCAGGGAGCCTCATCCTTGCTTAGAACTACAATTGGCTGCCAGTGATCTTATCATCCAGACCAAGGCGATTGGCTATCTAAAGATGTGACATCATCACATTCACCACGGGATTCCCAGTTGGCTGAGACTGCTGATGCAAATACTCAAGGAGGGGGAAGCTGGCAGTGATGAGACAAAAATTGGAGCATTCCAATTGTTTCTGTTGCATTCAAGAATGCATGTTGATAGCAAGTAGAAGACTCAGACTAAAGTCCTGTCTGTCGACGCAAAACCTACTCTGCATCAATAGCAAAACTACAATTCCCATCATTTCCTTGGAGAATGCAGGGGGTGAGCATGCCCAGAAGCTTTCAAATGTCGGTAGCTAAAAACTGGAAAGAGATAAATCTTGGCTCCTTTGAGCCAACGCAGCTGAAGTTTTTTGCTCCTCACCTTTCACAATTTGCAAGTTTAGGAAAGTGTGGGAAAGTCAGAGAAAAGTGACAAAACAAAGAGTTGATGATTTGGGAATAATTCCCCAGGGGTGAGTTAGAAAGACCTAGGTTATTCTGAACTGAGACAGGAGGGCTTCACACATCACTACTTCGTTTTATCTTAGCTAGCTGAGAAGTTGGTGGGTTTTTTTAAAAGTATTTTTTTAAAGTATCACCCAGGGCCGTCTCATCCATAGGGGCTAGTGGCGCGGTGCACCAGGGCACCGGGCCCCCCAGGGGCGCCCCCGCAAGCCCGCTGGCATACCGGGCGCCCCCCTCCCCAACCCGCCCCTGCCCTCACAGGTGGCCTGGCGGCCAGGCGCTCGTGCGCCGGCAACACAGCCACTGCCGCCCATGCCACTCCCGGGCGGGCTGGGAGCTTGCCACCCTCGCCTCCCGTCCCAGGAGCACTGGAAGGGCGCACAGAGCCCCGTGCCGCTCCAGTGCCACGCCCCTCATCCCCCACTCGCCCGCCACCAGGGAGAAGGCTGAAGGCAGGAGGAGGCGATCGGTGGCGGCGAGCCGGGCGCACAGTGATCAGCCCTCCCTCCCTCTGTCCACCCCTCTTCGGCCTGGGAGGCGGGCATGATCCCCGGCGGCCGCACCTCCTCTCAGCGCCGCAATTGGTCATCAGGGCGCTTCTCCAGCCTGCCGCTGTGCAGGACTGGAGTAGGGCGCGGGGCAGCCGGGAAGGAACCCGAGGGGTCCCGAGCGGGCGCTGTTTGCCAAAGGATGGGGGGCATGGGGGCGCCGGAGAGATCTTAAGATGGGGGGCATGGGGGCGCCAGATAGGCTTAAGACGGCCCTGGTATCACCTCCTCTGGTTTTTTGGTCTTTTTTATTTTAGATACCTTGTACATTACCTAGAGGGTGAAATTCTATGTTTTTTTTATTATGGCCAGAGATGAGCATAAATGCAATGAAAAACAGCATTATTAAATAAATCCAAACTTATTCTTACTGCATTTGTTACTTTCCTCCCCCCCAAAAGTCTCAGTCTGACACCTGTTAAACTCCCAATTAACAGATTCAGGTATTTCCTTAAATCCATCAAACATTTCAATCTTTTTTTTTTTAAAGGCGGATAATAAAATAAAAAACTGAATTTCACACACCCATCTTCTGCAGTTCCACCGGAATATAAACAAACAGGGAACAAAAGGAATACTATGAAATCTTGCTTGTAGCAGTACAGTAAAACACTGAACCCAGCTAATGTCAAAGCATGCCTATATTTATAAAGATTTAGCACTTCTAAATATTTTGCTGCTTTAATCCCTAACTGGGATTCACACCCACAAAACACAGGGAACAGTTTTTCATTGCAAGAGATCGCGTATTTTCAAGGTTTAAATCCCCATTGCTCTGTCCAACGGTAAAATGTTAGTCTGATTTGTTCCCATCATTATCAAACCTGGGGGGGGGCACCCACAGTTTATATCTTGTTCTAAAGCGGTTTTGACCCATGAAGAAACAAAAGTGCCATTACTTACATTTATTCCATCATTATAATCACATTAAATCTATTATATAATCCCATTTGGACAGAGTCTGTTTTTAATGCAGCACCTAGTGTGTGTTTTATGTACTCCACAAATAATTGCAATTAAAACTATTACTACATCCATCTGACAACCAAAGGATCGAGAATTATCTTAAAAAAAAAAAAAGGAAAAATTCTCTATAAAAATCTCAGTAGCATAACCGTCACCGAAGTTGCCCAGGAATGACTGTTAAAACAGGACAGGAAACTCTTGATATCTAAAGCAGGGGTGGGGAACATGTGTCCCTTCAGATGCTACTACAACTCCCATCATCTCTGATCATTTAACAGAGCGACTGGGGCTGATGGGACCTGGAGTCCAATAATAACCGGAGGGCCAGAGGTTTCTCACCACTGATCTAAAGACTCGGTACACAAGCAATCATTTCTCTGGGCCCGGTGCAAACTTCCTACAAGTGTCCTCATCCTCAAAATCCCTTTGCTGTTTTGAAAAAAATATGGAAGCCCAACTGGCGTCCTTTAGGTACATAGCATGACGTCGCCACTCTCAACACTAAGTAAGCCTGTAAACATGCCCTGCTCTAGTGGGGATCCCATAACCCCATTGCTTAGCTGCACACAGCTGCTTCACAACTGACCCACTGTGTATTGCGTATCTGATGGGCCACTTGAACTGTGTTGCATGTTTAATACACAACTGGCTTCTGGATATACTGTGATGAGGTTGCACCTTACAGTAAGAATTAGCTTCCACTCCAGGGAATGCAAAATATTCAAAGGCATTTGAGATAGATATGCAACACAATCATGGGACATCTTTAGAGTAGACCTAGACACATCAAGCTGAACAAAACCAACAACAGTTGTGGGGAACCTGTGACCCTCCAGATGGAGTTGGGATCCACAAATCTCCGTCATCATTGGCCAGTGATCAAGGATGATGGGAGTTGTAATTCAGTAACATATGGAGAGCCAATGATGGAGGAAGGGGCGCACGGATCGCCCCGGGTGTCATCACTGAGGGGGGTGACAAAAATATGAGGGTTTAAAAAAAAATGGGCTCACAGAACTTTTTAGTTCAGTCAACAAACGTAATGAAACACGGCTGGCACTGGGCGCCACACTGCAGGGGGCTGGCATTTACCACGAGGCCTGCAGTGTGCCCAAGCCATGCGTCTCTCCTGGGAGTGACATGGTGGCTTGGGCGCCCGCAGGCTCTGTGCTGCCTAAAACAGCAGTGTGGGGCTTACATTTGCCCACAGCCTCTCCCTCAGCTGCCCTACAGCTGAGGGGGAGGTGGCAGAGAGGCTCCACGCAGCTTGCCCCCCCCCATGGGCAGCTCGCCCCGCCCCTGGCTGCAAGACACATGAGTCTAGCTACGCCACTGTGGAGAGTCAAATGTTCTCCAGCCCTCATCTACAACATCCCTTGGGTTCTTGATAAATCTCTTGCTGCAGCCACTGCCTGAGACTCCAAAAACAGAACAGGACCACCATACACAACTCCACACACAACTGGTGGGCTAAACCCAGTTTGGTCAGTGACAAATTGCTCAGGCCTTCTTTAGAGGAGATCGGAGCTTTCCAAAATCCCACCAAGACATATGTCTCCTTTATCAAAATCCGAATGTTCAGTAGAAGACAATATGCAAAGCAAGCCATTCAGTCCGAATCAGAGAGGTTTACACATAATTTGTCAAAAAGCAATCCAGCGAGAATAAACCAACATCTAACCATGTGTGACTTACCAAGCTGTCATGGAAATGTCCATTCGCATCCCATTTACTGAAGTCTGTGGAAAGAGAAGACATAAAGGAGGGAGATTATTAAATGGGCAAGCAATGGGGGAACTGTGACTGGCCAAGTGACCTTACTGGCCAAGAGAAATTAGCAGTTTGATTTAATCTACAGATGATCCAAAATCAGGGACCGAGCTTTGTGAATATGTTTCCATGCTTTGAAACCAGGGGGAGGTCTTCAAAAGGGTTTGAACTTGTTCACACGCAGAGAGGAAATGGATCCCTCTTGGCTCAAAAGGAACAGCACTCCCTTTTCAGGAAGACTGCATGGAAGCAAAGAAATAACTGCAATTTTTGGGGGGGGGACCAGGAGTGCCGGATGTGTGCACAATTTGATGCACGCATCCAAACACTCATATGAAGGCACAACCAAATGGTGCAGAAACTGACCCCTGCTTTGCTAAGGCCTGCTGATGGTGCTGTTTTCTTACTTTGGAATCATACCTTGACCCTTGGCCATGCTGTCTGAGGCGGATGGGAGTAGGAATCCAATAACATGAGGAGGGGAACACATTGGCAACTACTGGATTTTTTAATTGGCTGCCCCAATGGTACAAAGGAAGAAGAAGAAGAAGAAGAAGAAGAAGAAAAAGAAGAAGAAGAAGAAGAAGAAGAAGAAGAAGAAGAAGAAGAAGGAGAGGAGGAGGAGGAGGAGGAGGAGGAGGAGGAGGAGGAGGAGTTTGGATTTGATATCCCGCTTTATCACTACCCAAAGGAGTCTCAAAGCGGCTAACATTCTCCTTTCCCTTCCTCCCCCACAACAAACACTCTGTGAGGTGAGTGGGGCTGAGAGACTTCAAAGAAGTGTGACTAGCCCATGGTCACCAGCAGCATGTGGAGGAGCGGAGACGCAAACCCAGTTCACCAGATTACAAGTCTGCAGAGTATCACTCGGTTGTCTTGAAAACATGGTGCACATCCCCTCTCTCCTCCAGCGATAACATTCTCAGCATGCTCCTAACATTCTCAGCATGCTCCTTTCTCCATTTGCAGCCTTGACTTTAATTTAAACCAGGACTACGAAGATTCCAGCCTAAAGCCGGGCTTGCAGTTAGCAGTTTAAAACCTGGCTTAAGCCCTGGAGCTCCCTAGTAGAACCAATCTTAGCAGAGCTGGCATTGGGTGCCCAAAAAATAAAGGATGCTGAATGCAAGTGTTCAAGGGGAACCCTTGGAAATGTGTTATGTGGCTCCTGGTTATTTCCTTGACAGGCATGGTGTTACCTGCCCCACACCTGATTTCATATGACCCCGGCGGTCATATGCCCTAGGTGAAGTTATTCAGTAGCTGAATGTGTTTTTACTATGTTAAACTGCAGCAGCGAGTCAATGAAACCTTTCAGATGTTGCCACTTTGCCCAACCAAATGCCCATGCTAAGCCTCAGCAGGCTGGCTATTCTACCAGAAACCTTGCCTGGCTTTTCCGAAATGCAGAGGCAACATTGTTTAAATAGTTGCCCACACAGTACACAGTCTTTACAAATATAGGTAGAGCTGGTATTCAGAAGCATTGCTGCCTCCGACCTTCAATATTTAGTGTGCCAGAGGCCAGGATAGGTCCCGATTGCTCCACCCGCATTAAGCTACCGATCGTCTTTGCGATATTTCCCCGTGAGGTTAGGCCACAGTGTCTGTTCTGCGCAAATGCAAAAGAAAAATAAGCTTCTTTTAAAGCCTATTATTTCTGAACATACAGTACTAAAGGAGAGAGAATATGAAGTATTTTATAGAAGTGGTTTAAGCAGATTCAGGAAGACCATTATGGGTGTATTAAAGAGCAAGCGGAGAAGAATCTGGCACTATGTGGAATTTAATCCCAGCTGGGTTTCGCCTTAATACCACTCCACACGGCAGTCCTATCCTCTGCTTAAAAAAAGGCTTAAATACCTTTAACTGGGGGCGAGAAAGCCCACTTCCAGCTACTTTATGAGCACATAATAGCGGGCAATGTTCTGATCCATATTATTCATTTGCAAACACAGCTAAACCTGACAGGATTGTATGCTATTGTTTTTTTCCCCCATAGAAGGGCAGCGAAGGGTCGTCTCTCACTGCACTGAAATGAAGATTTAAGGGGCTGTTGCTCAGCGGGTCTACAAGTGACTCCAGGGGCATGTGATGCTGTTCCCATTGTGAAACCTAAGCAGGCCCTTCATCCAGGTCTATGGCCACATTCACAGCATACAATGAAAATGTCATGATACCACTTTAAACTCTCCTGGCATCTCCCAAAGGGTAGGTAGGTAGGTAGGTTTACTCCGGCCATGTGGCCCATATCACATCACAAAACACATTCATCATAATACACACAGAGTAAAACAATTTAACAAATTTAAACAATACAGTACGAAACCAATTTTAAAACAACCCATTTACACCCTTCCATCTAAGTCACACTGAGATCTGAGTAGTCCAACTGAACTAGTTTTTTTTAATTAAAATAAAAATCTGTTAAAATTAATTTATCACCTATTTTATCGCCCCAATAATAGGTCTTAATTATTTTCTGCATTGTCATAAATGGGAAGAGAACCATTCCTCTTCTTTGTAAATAGCACATTAGTCAAAAACCTAGCGACCATATGGGTTCTATTTGGTTCCTCGTCATTTAATAAGTAAATTAATTTAGCATCCTGAGTTCCATCTTGGGTTTTCTTCAAAAGTGGAACCAAAAATTTGGACCGAGCTGCCGAATGAATTGGACAGCAAAAAAATATATGCTGTAAGGATTCTATGGAACCACTATTACAGTCGCAAAGGAGGGAGATTTGACCATTGGAAAGTCTATTGCCCAAAACATTTGATGGGAAAACATTAAATCTGGCTTTTATGAAGGCATACCTATACCTCACAACAGAGAGATTGGATCTCCCAAAGCATCTTGGAGACTGCAGTTTGTCAAGGGGGCTGAGAGATGTTAGGAGACTCTCCCGGTGGTGGACTTGGGGCTTTAACATTTCAGTGGGTGATCCTCACTCAGCCGTGAAGCTTACTGGGTGACCTTGGGCCAGTCACTGGTCTCTCAGCCTTGCTTACATCGCAGGGATGTTCTGTGGATTAGCTAGGTGAAGGTGAGACCTCACTCAGCCGTGAAGCTTACTGGGTGACCTTGGGCCAGTCACTGGTCTCTCAGCCTTGCTTACATCGCAGGGATGTTCTGTGGATTAGCTAGGGAAGGTGAGACCCATGTACACTGCCTTGACCTCCTTGGAGGAAAAAGGTGGCATATTAATGGAAGAAATAAAATAATAAATGCACAATAGATTTAAGAAACGCAGAAACACAACAATAAAGCAAATATGGGGTGGGTGAAATATTATCGTCTGGATTCTACCAAGACAAATTGACTGAAAAGACCCCCACTTTAACATGTGTGATGCCGCTTTGTACTAGCGTGAGACCCCAGGACCATTTAACTCACGGTTATCTCTTTGGGGTCCCCCCCCCTATAATTTTTATTAAATTTCCTGTTTTACATTTTAGAATATTCATTCAAACAACCTTAAAATATCAATGACTTCCCTTCTTCTCTTTCCATGGCTCATTTTGCAAAACACAAATCCCTGCATATTTTATATAAACTAAACCACTCAGTATTCCATTATTACATCCATTGAAACTTATTTACTCTGTTGAATTTATCTTACTGCTGCCCACGTTTTCAAATAAACACAATTTTCCTCCATATACTATATTCAATAAACATTTTCCAATCTTCTTTAAACGTATGTTTATTCTCTGTGTTAGGTCTGCAAGCTGTGCATATTCCATCAGTTTAAGTTGCCATTCTTCTTCAGTTGGGACTTCGCTTGATTTTCATTTGGGGGCTAACAAAACACGAACCATAGTAGTGGCATACATAAATAACCTATTTCGACACCTGGGAATTTCCGTCTGAATTATCCCCAACAAAAAGGACTCTTGTTTTTTGGAAAAGTACTTTTAAACAATTTTTCAATTCATTATGGATTATTTCCCAATAGTCTTGTACCCTGTTATGTACTGAGTTGAATAGGATCCAAACTGCAGCAGTCTGATTGGTCCTAGAACAATAGGATTGAGATTGCAGCAGTCTGACTGGTCCCAGAACAATAGGATTGAGATTGCAGCAGTCTGATTGGTCCCAGAACAATAGGATTGAGATTGCAGCAGTCTGATTGGTCTGCAGGAGCCACCCAATCCAGCTCCAGGTGGAATTGAATCCGCACTCTGATTGGCATACAGGAGTATCCCGGAATTAGCCAATCACGTGGGGCCCATTGTGTAAATAGTGTATATAAAGCAAACGTTTTGGGGGAACTACATTCCTCACTACTATGAGCTGAATAAAGAGCATGAAAGTCACACTGGACTCCGAGTATCTTTCATACCCTTTTACAGGTCCACCACATCTGACAGAACGTACCCTCTGTCTCATTGGATCTCCAACACTTATCTGATTCAGTCTTATACATCTTAGCAAGATAGTAACTCTCTAAGGCAGGGGTCAGCAAACCTTTTCAGCCATGGGCCAGTCCACTGTGGGGGGCTGGACTATATATTTTGGGGGGCGGGAATGAACAAATTCCTATGCCCCACAAATAACCCAGAGATGCATTTTAAATAAAAGCACACATTCTACTCATGTAAAAACACCAGGCAGGCCCCACAAATAACCCAGAGATGCATTTTAAATAACAGGACACATTCAACTCATGTAAAAACACCAGGCAGGCCCCACAAATAACCCAGAGATGTATTTTGAATAACAGGACACATTCTACTCATGAAAAACATGCTGATTCCTGGACTGTCCATGGGCCGGATTGAGAAGGCGATTGGGCCGCATCCGGCCCCCGGGCCTTAGTTTGGGAACCCCTGGTCTAAGGTTTCACACCAAGCTCATTCAGAGCTCTGCTACTCAATATCCTTAACTGGTGACGCTGAAGATTAAACCTGAATACATCAGTGTTTCAAAGCATGCTCTCTCCTACTGAGCTATGGACCTCCTCTGCCACATTGATTGATAGGGCAAGTTTAATACAAAACAAAAGGAAAACCATGTTGTAAGATCTTCCGCTTTCATTCATCAAATGACGAAATGGCATGACCTGGATTTGTTCAGTGTATTTTTCATTGTAACTGCATTTTAAGCAACAGGTTAGCAAATGGCTTTTTGAAGTACCGGTAGTCCTTGTTGCAAAGGATGCTGACACTTTTCTATAGAGACACTTGGGTGAGAGGCAGGAGAATACCCGTGCATATGATTGCTTATTTCTTTATTTTAGGAAAATTCTCACCATTATGCCAGATTGTGAATATTATTATTATTATTATTATTATTATTATTATTATTATTATTTCTACCCCGCCCATCTGGCTGGGTTTCCCCAGCCACTCTGGGCGGCTTTCAACAGAACATTAAAAACAGAATAAAACTTCAAACATTAAAAACTTCCCTAAACAGGGCTGCCTTCAGATGTCTTCTAAAAGTCAGATAGTTGTTTATTTCCTTGACATCTGATGGGAGGGTGTTCCACAGGGCGGGCGCCACTACCAAGAAGGCCCTCTGCCTGGTTCCCTGTAACCTCACTTCTCGCAGTGAGGGAACCGCCAGAAGGCCCTCGGAGCTGGACCTCAGTATATGAGCACAGGAAAGTCTTGCTGGACTATATTCATAGAACTGACTTTGGCCCTCGGAGCTGGACCTCAGTATATGAGCACAGGAAAGTCTTGCTGGACTATATTCATAGAACTGACTATCCGTTTCTCAGTCTAACCTACCTCACAGGGTTGATTTGAGGATAAAATGGGGAGGGTGGTCTTGAGCTCCTTGGAGGCGAGGTCAGGTATCTATGTAAGTAAAAAGTTAAAAGGTAAAGGACCCCTGACAGTTAAGTCGCGGACAACTGGGTTGCAGCGCTCATCTCACTTTACAGGCCGAGGGAGCCTGCATTTGTCTGCAGACAGTTTTTCTGGGTCATGTGGCCAGCATGACTAAGCCGATTCTGGCACAACAGAACACCAAAACCTGAGCAGCGCACGGAAACGCCACTTGCCACAAATAAAAATAATGGTCAAAGGCCTGGAAACGATGCCTTATGAGGAACGGCTTAGGGAGCTGGGTATGTTTAGCCTGGAGAAGAGAAGGTTAAGGGGTGATATGATAGCCATGTTCAAATATATAAAAGGATGTCATATAGAGGAGGGTGAAAGGTTGTTTTCTGCTGCTCCAGAGAAGCGGACACGGGGCAATGGATTCAAACTACAAGAAAGAAGATTCCACCTAAACATTAGGAAGAACTTCCTGACAGTGAGAGCTGTTCGGCAGTGGAATTTGCTGCCAAGGAGTGTGGTGGAGTCTCCTTCTTTGGAGGTCTTTAAGCAGAGGCTTGACAGCCATCTGTCAGGAATGCTTTGATGGTGTTTCCTGCTTGGCAGGGGGTTGGACTGGATGGCCCTTGTGGTCTCTTCCAACTCTATGATTCTATGATTTGCCTTCCTTCCGCAGCAGTACCTATTTATCTACTTGCACTTTTGGGTGTGCTTTCGAACTGCTAGGTTGGCAGGAACTGGGACACTCCGTCATGGGGATTCGAACCGCCAACCTTCTGATCGGCAAGCCTAAGAAGCTCAGTGGTTTAGAGCACAGCACCACCCACGTCTCTATCAATGTAAGTAAGCAATTAATTATTTTTTGATAGATGATAGACAGACAGACAGACAGACAGACAGATGACAGGCGAACAGATAAAGATGTCAGCTTGAATCCAACTCAGAACAGACCCACTGAAATCAAGTCTACTCCGAGAATGGCTTAGTTGGATACAACACATATACTACCAACCATAGATAAATAGATCTATTCCATACCCTTATATGCTGTCTCATATTAATCCTTCATTTCATAATAGGGGCAGCAATATTGGTCCCAAATATATCTCATTTATTTTTATTTGTGGCAATTTTAATCAATCTCAGTATGTATAGATGCATCTCAGGTTCGCATGCCTTCCAATAAGCCATTCATTTTGTTTTCCTTCCACCAAAACCATTATCAGAGCACATCGTTAGGTGATCTTTTTAATATGTATTTTTTTAAAAAAAAAGTCACAGCAATTCAATAAAACTTACATTAGCTGGAGTTTCAGGAACATTAGTCTAATGTGCTTTAAAAGATCACCTTCTCGGAGTGCTATAATAAGTTTGTGTGAAAAGCAGAAAGCATGTAATACGTAATAAAATCTGGCCTTTAATGAACCATTGTGGCACGGAGGCTGGTGGTATCATTCAGCAGAAAGTGTCCTTTTAATTAATGAATAAAGAAGCCAAGGGGGTATTTTAAAGTGACCTCAATTGTATTGACCCCTGGTTGGCAGCTGGATTAGCCAGTGTGCCAACTGATACCCAATCACTGATAGACAGGGAACACCCTTCTGTGGTTGACCCTTTCCTGATACTGCTTACTTTCACTTTTCTTCCCACCCAGTGTTAACTATCTCTTAGCCAAATCTGGGGTTTTAAAGGTTTTGCCGGTTTTGCCACTGTGGGGAGAGCAATAATACCCTTGTTTGGTTGATTTGGGGGGTCTTTCCTGAGCTCAGTTCTGCCCATAGGTTGACTGCCAGTTGGTAATCCCTGCTGTAACTTCTCTCCTTTTAGAAACAACAACAACGGACATCTGATTTATGTTTCACAAGACACCCAAGTGGAAATGACCTTGATGTAATGCACTATAAACAGTAAAGGCTTGCAGCTAATTAAAAACAAGCTCCTATGATTATCCAATCCACATGCAAAGCCTGCAGAATTCTCTGAAGTGGTAATTGGCAGTCTAAATTTAATAATCTTACCTAGATTTATGAAGCATCGGCTGTCACCAAGAGTTACAATGCTTGCACTCAGCAAATGCTGGGATATAGTCGTGTGACAGTTAATATGGCAGAGACGGAGCTAAATTCTGCTTTTTAGGGCGTGATCACACATGGCACCTAGATCAATGAGCGTGCTACCCAATGTGCCAAGGAAAAGAAGATGTCATCTAGGGCATTTTTACAGTGATATCACAGATGCATCTCTTTGCAAAATCCTTTCGAGCTATGCAGGGCTGCCTTAACCATAGGCACCAGGGGTGCCAGGCCGAGAGTCTGGGGCCTGAGAGTTTGAGTCTGGGGAAGAGCCCGCCCGTCAGTTGGACCGCCACAATGGGTTCTTCTGCTGTGGGTGGCCCTGTGCAGTGAGTTCAGGGACGAGCGAGCCAGCGAGGCGCTGAGGCAGCTGGCCGGCTCCACCATCCTGCGAGCCTAGGATTGGCGTAGGGCCATGGAAAGGCCCACCCAGCACACGCTGCTTACACCACGAGGCACCTGGCTTCACTCAGTTACCAATGCCAACACTTTGGGCTGGTTTGTTGCGCTGGGCTCCTTATGTTTTCTGTTTCCTTTTCCGGAGCAGAGATAAGCATGGTGTCAGCTTCCTGGGGAACCTTTCCTTAAAAAGGGTCAGCAACTTGGGGGTTGACAACTGGGGGGGGCCGCCGGGTGCAACTGGGCATATGCTTAAGGGCCCTGGGCTAACAAAATACGCTAATCTTATGTTTAAAATCCTTTGGTATCTGCATCTTTGAATACACGTATATATTTGTAAAATACTGTATAAATGATAAATAAATTCTATATATATTGAAAAGAAATACGCCTTGAAATTAGCATCTGCTATGCAAAATAAAAAATATAATATATTAAAAAAAAAAGACGGCCCTGGAGCTATGCATGTTCCCCAAGGCCTGTTGGAGACTACGCCAAATGAACAGAAGAAGAGCCTGCTAGATCAGACCAATGGCTGATCTAGTCCAACTCTCCCCACATGAACCGGCCTGGACCCAGATCGTCTGAGGCCCTTCTTCATGTGTTTTCCTCCATGAGAGGCCTGGAGGATGGCAACACAAGAACGAGCCTTTTCTGCAGTGGCTCCCCACCTGTGGTTCTCCATGTCCCCATGGACATTGCCTGGCACCTTTGATACATATCTTTAAGCACCAGGCAAATTTAGTTCTTCTTTATTTATTTATTTATTTATTTATTTATCCACACACCTTATACAGCAGAGATAGAATAGTTTGTCTTGACTGACACAGAGAAGCTAAATAGGGAGATCAAAGACTAGTTCTCTCCCTCTTCTCTCAGACCACAAGTCATACGATACAAAGGGAGGGGTGAAATGCCCGCCCTCCCCAGCCAAAACCGGGCTCAGAGCGGCTAACATCAAATATATAACATATTAACATAAAATCAAGGCAATCAATTAAAATACATCCTAAACTCAAATCAGAATCAAAGTGAAATCCAATCAGATGGCAACCCACAGATTAGGGTTGGAGACCTTAAAGGCCTAACTTTCATACAAGTTCTTATAAGGAGAGAGGGGGAGTCAAACTGGACCCTGACCAAAGGCCGGATGGAACAGCTCCGTAATGCAGGCCCTGCGGAAAGATGTCAGATCCCGCAGGGCCCTGGTCTCTTGGGGCAGAGCGTTCCACCAGGTCGGGGCCATGGTCGAAAAGGCCTTGGTTCTGGTCAAGGCCAGTCTAATCTCCGTGAGGCACAGGACCTCCAAGATGTTATTATTTGCAGACTGTAAGGTCCTCTGTGGGGCATACCAGGAGAGGCGGTCCCACAGGTATGAGGGTCCTAGGCCGTATAGGGCTTTAAAGGTTAAAACCAGCACCTTAAACCTGATCCTGTACTCCACCGGGAGCCAATGCAGCTGGTAGTACAGTACAAATGTGATCCCACGATGAGGACCCCATAAGGAGTCTCGCCGCACCATTCTGCACCCGCTGGAGTTTCTGGGTCACTTTCAAGGGCATTTGTCTTCTCCTAGGCCTTTGGCTAATAAACAATCCATGGCCTTTTAAACTGTTTACCATTTGCCCTTCCCCAGCAGCTGACCAAACTGCCTCCCAGTACACCTCATCTACCCTCCATCCACACAACTCACCCAAAGTCCATCTCCTATTGACACAACTCTTTTTAAAGGAGTAGGGGTGCTTAACAGCAGATTGCTAAACTGCTGTGTGAAGGTCACACACACACCCAACTCCATTACACAGTTTGCCTGGATCTGCATGCTATTCCTCACACTGCAATTGTTGTGAATTGCAGAGTGTGATGACAGCTTACATTTTAATGTATATAGGAAGAAAGGATGAGGACAGACATTACATTGAAACTTTGCATTTTAGTGACTGGTAAACAAGCATTTAATAAACTTATTTGGTAGCTGTCATTGCCGATTTCATTTATAATATGTAAGTTCAGTAAAATAAAAATTTAAAAAATCTATATCCAGTGCTGGATGTGTGTCATGAATTTGCAAAACACCAAAGAAGGGGAGAAGGACCCCTGCAAAGGGATTAGTATACACCTGGACAAGCTGAAGATGGGGAAGAGGAGGCTGTGGACTTAGGAGGTACTCATGGGACATCGGAGGATGCTGAGGGGGTAGCAGTCAGTTCACAAGAGCCAGGTGAAAGAGACAGAACCAGAGGTGTCCCTGCATCTATGGACATGGTGGGCTCTGAAGCATCAGGAACAGCAGGAAGTGCACTCCAGGAGACTGAGGCATGCAACGGAACATGGCCCAGCTTGGAGTGGACCAGGTTGGAGATCATGGAACTCTTTAGGTCTGGGAGGATGCTGTGGTCACTCAGCTGGATTAAGCTCAGGGCCAATGAGGACCACTTGCTTTGTCAAGTGGAAAGGCACAGCTGCTCAGCTGGAGCAAACTCTGGTGCATCAATCAAGATTGGGCTTCAATCCCAATCAAGTTTGGGCTTCAAGTTACAAGAAAGGAGATTCCAACTAAACTTTCAGAAAAAACTTTCTGACAGTAAGAGCTGTTTGACAGGGGAACAGTCTCCCACGAGAGGTAGAAGAAGAAAAGTTTGGATTTGATATCCCGCTGTATCACTACCCTAAGAAGTCTCAAAGCGGCTAACATTCTCCTTTCCCTTCCTCCCCCACAACAAACACTCTGTGAGGTGAGTGGGGCTGAGAGACTTCAGAGACTAGCCCAAGGTCACCCAGCAGCTGCATGTGGAGGAGCGGGGAAGTGAACCTGGTTCACCAGATTACGAGTCCACTGCTCTTAACCACTACACCACACTGGTGGACTCTCCTTCCTTGGAGATTTTTAAGTGGAGGTTGGATGGCCATCTGTCATGGATCCTTTAGCTGAGATTCTTGCATTGCAGGGGATTGGACTAGATGACCCTTGGGATCCTTCCAATTCTAAGATTCCATGATAAAAGGGAAGCAAGGCAGGGACTCTATATCTACTCAACTAGTATTTCAACCCTGGATCTTCTGGAGAGGTGGGATGGGAAGCTGACCATACAGATTGACTTTGGACCTAGCTCGTTGCATTGGACCTCGATCGGTATCTGGTCATCTGGAATGCCTGAATACTCTCTAGTATTGCCCTTGGGACTATGTGCACTACCAGGACTTAACTCTGGGTGCACTGAGGATCAGAACAATGTGTCATTCATTGCATTTTTTAATAGCGGCAGGTATGTGCATAGTGAAAATTCACTTAACACACCATTTTCTTTAGTCCTTTTGTTAAACACAGACAACACCCTCTAATAAACTGGGATTTCTTGAGTAGTTTATTTGCAGCTATTGAAAAATGTTGACTAAGCTCTATTATTTAGTGTTTGCAAACGGTTCTAACCATTGTTGCAGCTAATTAAATTTCACAGAGGATTTTAAATCTTGCATAAGGGAGAACGCATGATGATTTTCCTCAAGCAGTATACAAACAGATGCAACGCACACGCGTCAAAGTACATAATAAAGGGACCCAAGAGTTAATTGTGTAATGTTGCTTTTTCCAAGGTACAATAATCTGACACAGAATCTCTCAAGCATAGTGAAAAGTAAATAAGTTTTTCCTTTTGGCAGGAAGTGGTTGATTCAGAAGTGGTGGTGGTGGGTTCTTTGGGGGGAGGCACAGTAAATTCAGAATGGTGAAAAATCCACAGAGTAAACCAGAGAGAATCCACACATCCATACAACTAACCCCCACACCAAGGGTCAGCAAACTTTTTCAGCAGGGGGCCGGTCCACTGTCCCTCAGACCTTGTGGGGGGCTGGACTATATTTTGAAAAAAAAATATGAACGAATTCCTATGCCCCACAAATAACCCAGAGATGCATTTTAAATAAAAGCACACATTCTACTCATGTAAAAACACCAGGCAGGCCCCACAAATAACCCAGAGATGCATTTTAAATAAAAGGACACATTCTACTCATGTAAAAACACGCTGATTCCCAGACCGTCCACAGGCCAGATTGAGAAGGCGATTGGGCCACATCTGGCCCCCAGGCCTTAGTTTGGGGACCCCTGCCCCACACCTTTTCAAAATAGATTTTCCCCCTACCTTAAATGCAGGGCTATCTCAATACTTTCTGGATATCACAAGAGATGCTTGACTGAAGCCAAGCTCCCCCCCCCCGGGCTTGTATACTACAATTAGATGCTATCCCCGTGGAATGGAGGGGTGAAATTCATCCTCAGCACTCTTTCCACCAGCCCCTCTCCATAGAAATACACCAGCTGTCCAGAACTACAACACTCGCCCGCTACCTTGCTGCTTCAATAATTTCCATTATAGTAATTGTTGCTTAATGTGGCTATAATCTGTTGCTCAAAGGAAACCTCACTCGCTTTCTTGAAAGCCCCTGCGATGACATTGGCTCCTTCGCCAGCAGGCCTGGAAGGTACTTCCGAATTAAGTTAACAGCTGAACACAATTTTCGCTGAAATTGAAGAGGACTTGAAATGAGCCAGGAGGTGGCGGGTTGCTAAGTGCAGTCCCATTATGAAGAACAAATTGGGGGGGGAGGGGGTAGAAACATGTTCACCCTTGGGCTTGGGAATGGCAATGGCTGGGAACTATTATGCCACCGTGCGGACAAGTTGTTTGCTCCTGTATCCTGGAGGTCAAGAACTGGTGTAGGAATTATGCTGCAGCATAGACTGTACTATCACCAGGCACGAAACGAACATCTCCAGGATTTAGCTATTTATTTTTATTAGATCTGATTATTTTGATTTGGTTATTTATTTTCTATACTGCTTAATATATATATATTTTAAATCTCTAAGCAGTGTTCTGAAAACTGACGCAACAATGGACAACTTACACTGCAAAAATATGCAGTTACATAAATAAATGTTATAGTAATACGAAGTTACTAATATATATACAGTGGGACCTCAGTTTTTGACCGTCTCGGAAGTTGAATGTTCCAGTTTCCAAACGCTGAAAACCTGGAAGTAATTGCTTCCGTTTTTGGACATGCCTCAGAAGCCGAACAGCTTCCAAGGAACGTTTCTCCATTTTTTTCAATGGATTTTGCTGACTGCCCATTGATCCTCGGTTTTCAAACGTTTTGGAAGTCAAATCTGGAATGGATTACGTTCGAGAAACCGAGGTACCACTCTATCTCAATAGCAATTTGTTTTCCTTCTGACATGCCCTCCCTTTCAGCCTCCTGGTTTTCACCCAGGGTCCAAACAAGCTCTCAGATCCCCCACAAAAGTCTCACAACAAGGAGAGTTCTCGGAAACAGTGAACAATACCCTAGTCTCTCATTCTAGACTTGTTTTTTATGGGCAAGTCCAAGGTTGGTAGTACCCCCCTCAAGCTGCCCATAGCTGCATCCCATCCAGCTGCCTTCTCCACATCCAGTTCCAGATACAGCAGGTTTGTTGGGTTTCCCAGGGGGTCCAAAGGATGGGAAAATATTCTCCCTCAGCTCACAGCTCTTCCTTCACCCTCTCTCCTCTCCTCCTCCAACTGCTTCGATTCCAGTTAGGAATCACTGCCCATAAAAATATCTGAGCACAATTTCACAGTAAAAGCATCAACAATAAACACAATTCCATAGATAAAAGCAATTCCGTAAAAATGGTTTCATAGCTACAAAAAAGGTAAAGGAAATAATAAAACGGTTATTTGTTATTATTTTGGTGATCTAGGAGCAGGGGGGCAAATTCAGGCCTTCAAATCGGCGGGTTGTTCATTCGTTTGTTTTCCCCAGGGGAACCTAAAATATCCTCCACCATCCTGGTGTGTGTGTGTGTGTGTGAACTTTAGGGATGGAGGCTTCACAAACACACCAACACAAACAGACACACACATATAGATGTACAATTTTGCTTTGCAAAATCCCCCCTTTGAGACTCTGCCATTGTTTCCTGTCCCCTCTCCAAATGTCCTGGAGGCACCATTGTTGTAAATGGTGGCAGCCTAAAGAAAAAAAAAAATTAACCCCAAAAGATAGCCCTGATTTGTGGCTGCCATTGTGACAGCCACAATTTTCATCCAGGAACCTCTTTGCCTTCTGATCCTAACTGTAAAAAGCACTGTCACCATGCTCACTCACTGTGTGGTCCCATTGATGTGGTCCGGGCTCCAAGGGCTAGGGCTCTGAGCAGCCCTGTAATGAATTATCTCTGCTTTGGGTGCTGGTAGCAGAGGAAGGAATTATTCCATTGCTGGGATAAGTGGTTTCGGCTATTTGATAAGGCAAAGGATGGATGTGTGCTTAAATTTCTCTTGAAGCAGAGGGCTCCATTTAGAAATCCCTGCCTGTGCTCTGTCATGGTTCAAAAAGGATAAATGGTGTGTGTGTGTGTGTGTGTGTGTGTGTGTGTGTGTGTGAAGTTGGAAGGGAATCTGAGGGTCATCTACTTCAACCCTACTGCAATGCAGCATTCTCAACTGAAGCATCCATGACAGATGGCCATCCAACCCCTGCTTAAAAACCTCCAAGGAATTCCACCACCTCGCAAGGGTCTCCATCCCAACTCTAACCATCAGAAAGTTGTTGCTTTTTAAAACCATTTATTTTCCACTTTCTGAAAATACAGTGGTACCTTGGTTTACAAACTTAATCTGTTCCAGAAGTCCGTTCTTAAATCAAAGCGTTCTTAAACCAAGGCGTGCATTCCCATAGCAGCGGGGGTGGGGGGAGGACGGGACTCAATTTACAAATGGAACATACTCAACAGGAAGCGGAACATGTTCTGCTTCCAAGGCAAAGTTCACAAACCAAAACACCTACTTCTGGGTTTGCAGCGTTCTTAATCAATTTGTTCATAAACTAAGCTGTTCTTAAACCAAGGTACCAGCACATTTATTTTTTAAAAAAATCCCCCCACCCCACGAGAAACAATGTAAATGCTACAGCCCAACATCAAGCAGCTATGTGCAACAGTTTAGAGTTGATTGTATCAGTTAAGTGCCTTCCATCCTCTGTTTTAACAGATTGTCCCAGAGTGTGTTTTGGTTTGTGCCTTGCTTTCAAATCATAAAATTGGAAGCGACCACAGTGGTCATTCTTTTTGCCCAAGGGAGGCTCATACCTACAACCCTGAGATCAAGAGTCTCATGCTCTACCAACTGAGCTATAAGTTTGACTTATTAAATGCAAACTTAATTGAATTTCTTGCCCACCCCTAGGCATAGCTTAGTGGTAGGGCAAATGCTTTGCATGCAGATGGTACCAGGTTCGATCCCTGACATCTCCCAAGTGGCAATGCAGGAAAACGTCTGCCTGAAATCCCAGAGAGCTGCTGCCAGTCAGTGTAGACAATACTGAGCTAGATGGACCAATGGTCTGATTCAGTATTAGACAGCTTCCTGTGTTTCTTCTCAAACTTTTTTTTTTTTGCGTGTGTGTGTGTGTGGCCAGAATAGCACAGTTGATTAGAGTGTGGTGCTGCTAATGCCAAGGTCAGAGGTTCAATCCCCATACGGGACAGCTGGACATTCCCTGCATTGCAGGGGGTTGCACTAGAATGATCCTTAGGGTCCCTTCCAACTCCCCAGTTCTGTGATAATGAACTCCTGATGGCTTGAGCCACAGAGAAAGTTATAAAGGGGAGGAAGTAAAGAAGCATGTAAATGAGAGAACAGTATTCCAGACAAGGCCTGCTCATTTAATGTGGTATTGTTATGCAGCTCAGCATTCAATAAGACAATCGGGAGGAGATTTCAATTTGCCTAGGACAGCAGAAAAAAAATAAAATCTTGGACTAGCCTTGCCTGTTGCCCTGCTCCAAATGTGCACTGGACTAGCCTGATTACCATTTATCTGGCATTTGCTAAGCATGCTGTCCTACTTCATCTCACGGTAACCAGCAATAAATCAACAGTATTTGCAATGCACATTCTTATCTTGGCAAGCGAGTACACTTTCAACCCTGCCAGCTGAAATCCCGTTACCTGCAATGCAACAACCTGAATCACCACATTTGAAATGAATGAGGCTTGTAATGCCTCGGGGATAATATTTTAGTGGCTGAAAAAATTGACATTACATACATTCGTAATATCTATAATCCCACGGTGATGCATACAGCATAAGGATCAGCAGCTGCAGTCCTCTAGGAAAGGTGGCTTTGAAAATTTGTGTGTGTGTATGTATATGTATATGTGTGATACAGTGGCAAACGAAACAGAAATGTTAAATTCTTATAGCAAAATGTCTCAGCTTCCTCCTCCTTATCAGTTGCTTGGATAAAAACCATGCTGTTTCCAAGATGGCTGTTTAATTCTTTCTTTGCTATCTTTCTAAACAACAACAACAACATTTTCTAACTATTTCTAGTGTTCAGACTTTGACTGCTGTTTCATATGTAGCCGAAATGGCACCGCTCATGCACAAAAGGAAGGGAAGTACAACAAAGAAGAGTGAGGAGGAAAATGTGATACAGCAGGAGAGTGGGTTGAAATGTTTGGCAGGGTCAAGCTGAGTGACAGGTGGAGAATGTTGAGAATGACAGCTGAGAAGTTGTCAGAAACAGAGAATGAGTTGGGACAGCAATTGGGGGGGAAATGAAAACATAGGTAAAAGTTAAGGTAATAGTTAAGGAGGAGAGTTGTCTATTTTAGTTTAATGTGCTAGAAAGCTTCTTTTAGGAGGCAGTAGAGGGAGCTAACTTTGAGAGCTGGGATTTCCTGGCTTTGTGATGCACAGCCAAGTATCCTGGGCAAGATATTTTCAAGAAAGACCCAGCCAATTATTGGATAGAAGAACTGGAAGCTGATGCTGGTAGGATGCCTAAGATTTCTGTGCAAGGCTCACAAGGGAGGGCTGTTATCTTTAAGCTCTGCATGTGGGCTTTTCGGAGAAATCTGGATGGATGTTGCTGGAAACAGAAGGCTGGAGAAGACAGGCCTTTTGGTCTGATCCACCAGGACTCTTCTGAAATCCTTAATTTGGTTTCTGCCTGGCTGCAGATCTAAGCCTCCTGTTCTTCAGTCAACAAGGTGCATGACACCATTTCCAGCCCTTAAAAGAGCAGGCACAGCCTGCCCTCCTGAACAAACTCCACATAATTTTCAGTGTCAGGATCCAGATCATGCTATATGATTTTCAAATGATGGATGATTCCTGTGGCTGGATGCAGCTTGCTCAAGTCAACTACTACAATGCAGTTAGATTTCAATGCACAAAAGAAAAGGGGTTTGGCCAGTAGCATCACTCCATGCTCACATTCTCTTGGAACAACACAGGCAGTTTGCCTAGAGCAGTTTTCCCCACACCTGGTCCTCCAACTGTTTTCAGACTACAACTCCCACCATCTCTAGCTACAAGGACGAGTAATCAGGGATTATGGGACTTGTAGTCCAAAAACATCTGAACATCTGGTGACCCAAGTTTGGGAAACACTGGCCTAGAGCTATGGCCCTTCCTTTGATACACAGACAAACTTCCCCATGGTGCATAGAGATAATCATACATTACAGCTGATTATTTTCAATTTCAGGACTTGCTGTGATTGACAGAGAAAGACACTGCTGAGAAGGGCTGAAACAAAGTGAGGTCTGTAGTTCCTGATTCCCAAGGCAAAGATCAGCACCTAGGTTCAGGACCATGGCTAGCGCTCTTGCAGTATCCAAGTTGTCTTAGCAAGTTTCTGACTAGATAGACATTGACTGGAGGCCCACACCCCTGAGTTCTGTCTCCTGACCAGTAACAGGAGTAGTTGGGTCTTCTGCAGCTATTGGTTTCTGCAGGGTAATCAGGTTTCACTGTGGAGGATCTCTCCTCATGGATTTATTGATTCCCCAAGGAATCTGTGAACTAGCCATGAGAGTCTGGCAGCAGAGATGACTTCTCAGGTTCTGCCTTGATATACTTGCTTTACCCAGTTGCCCCTAGAATGTCTGAATGTGATGATGCAGCACTGCTGGGATGGGGGCTTAAAGGTTATAAAAAAATTGCAGCCCACTGTGTCAGGGTGTTCATAGAATCTTAGAACTGAAGAGTTGGAAGATGGCCAAAGGATCATCAAGTTGAACCCCCTGCAATGCAGACATCACAACTAAAGAATCCCTGACAGATGGCAATCCATCCTCTGCTTAAACACCTCCACTAAAGGAGAGTCCACCACCAGCTGAGGGCATCCATTCCATTGTTGAACAGGCCAGAAGGTTCTTCCTAATGTTGAGTCAGAATATCATTTTTTTGTCATTTGAATCCATTGGTCTGGAATCCCTCTGAAACAGTAGAAAACAAGCTTGCTCCACCTTCCCTTTGACAGTCTTTCAGATATTTGAAGATATTTTAGAGGTTGCCATTTGTATTTATCCAGAAGCTTCCATTAGAGGGATGCTATACAGTCATTTTGGGCACCTTTATCAAGATATGAATACCGGGATCTCATTTTATATCCCCAAAAAGTCTGTTTGTCTGTCTATCTATCTATCTATCTATCTATCTATCTATCTATCTATCTATCTATCTATCTATCTATCTATCTATCTATCTATCTATCATCTATCTATCTATCTATCTAACATCTATCTATCATCTATATTTGGTACAGCACTAAAAGTAAAATGCAGACACCAGCTGGTGCATACTAAGGAGAAGCTGTGATGCTGTCAAGGTGTCACTCGTGAACACTCAGTTTTGCCAACTTACCTCTGATTTTTTTATTTTATTTTATTTTATTTTGCCTATGGAGCATTGTGATGGGAGCATTATTTCAGCATACCCTTAATTCACACCATTCTAAAGGATGATTAGCTTGATCCCACTAACAGAGCTTGGTCTCAAACCAAGCCCATAGCCAATGCTGAATAAATATTCTTAAAATCTCTCTCCCTGTTCCACCCCATCTAAATTTCCACCAGTCGGCTAACAAGATGCATTACATTTGTTAAGATAGATTCCATTTGAGACATAAAAGATTTACCCTGAAAGATAGCTAGAGAAACCCAGAACATATACACTGTGATGCAAATATACCCATGGTGACATTTATTCCACAGTGAATGGTGGGATTGCTCTAGACTAATGAGGTAGAATATGCAAAGTGTTTTAAATATGCCTCTGTTCAATGTTCTCCCATATTGGTTCCTGAATCATAGCTAGTTTCTTTTTTTAAAAGATGCTCACATGTGGTTAAGGTTGGGGTAGGGCAGGGCTGATGTAAGTCTTGCTGAAAGGGAATCAGCATTGCCTTCAAGGATATATAGAAGCAGATACCCAAACAACAAACTTTTTTAGCTGAAAAGGTCACTCTCTTCAAACTCAGCAATGAGCATCAGGGTGGACTCAACTGGCACCATTTCTGGGATGCTTTGGAGGAAGCCATAACTGTGCAACATGTTATGATTCTGCTTTGAATTTATTGTGCAGATTGGATCAATTTCTCCCACTCACCTAAATGGAGGACAAAGAAGGATGTACTGTATGAGTGTATACAGAAACCAGCCTACTGTACTAAGGTAAAATTTTTATTTATTGTTCCATTAGAAATTGTCTCTGGACCCACCCACCAATTGCATGTGGCCTCTGAAAGCTTGCCCCAAATGGAATGTGGCCCTCAAGTTGAAATAGGTTTTCCACCCCTGGTCAAGGCACATTCCAATGAACTGACTCAAAAACAAGCATTATTATTATTATTATTATTATTATTATTATTATTATTATTTGAATCACAACTTTTTTCCAGATTGAGATTTATGGCAGCTGACACCAATTAACACAACAACAAATAAAAATCCATTATATGCCATGCATGGATCTTCCTTGCAGGCTTTTTCACAAAGCAAGGACAATGGAGAACAACGTAACTTAAGGAGCTGAAAAGCCTCTCTCAAATGGAAAGAGCTTGTAAGATGACGTCTTTTGGTACCCTCTTTATTCTGCTGCGCTAACAAGCTTATAAAACTGGCGTGCTAGTCACAGCTGAGACGTCTGTAATTGCCACCACATTGAGAGCACTCGGCATGATGCCTGCCTAACATATCACTTGCAATAAAGGCAGGAGTCTGAACTTTTTGCTGCTAATAAATAAAGCAGAAGGGAGCAACGCCCTGCTCTTTCCTTACCTGTTTTGTTTTTGTGGAGGCTGGAGCAGCAAAATAAATTAATTGTGTACTAAGAGGATATGGCCCAAGAGGCATGCTCACAGCCGTTTCATTTCATGGCGAAAGGCATGCATATAACATAAAGGTAAAGGGACCCCTGACCATTAGGTCCAGTCGCGGACGACTCTGGGGTTGCGGCGCTCATCTCGCTTTACTGGCCGAGGGAGCCGGCGTACAGCTTCCGGGTCATGTGGCCAGCATGACTAAGCCGCTTCTGGCGAACCAGAGCAGCGCACGGAAACGCCGTTTACCTTCCTGCGCCTGAGTGGTACCTATTTATCTACTTGCACTTTGATGTGCTTTTGAACTGCTAGGTTGGCAGGAGCAGGAACCAAGCAACGGGAGCTCACCCTGTCACGGGGATTCGAACCGGCGACCTTCTGATTGACAAGCCCAAGGCTCGGTGGTTTAACCCACAGCAGTGTATGTGTGTGTAACATAGCTACAGTTAATTTGCTATTCTATACTATGAGGCCATTCCCCAGTCTGTAGACCCACTCAGACAGTCATGATGGAGCAGGCTAGAAAGCAGCACAACCCTTCTCAACTGCATCAAAAGCCCTGCATGTCCCATGGATTCAGTAGTGTGAGATTCACTCAACACAAGAGGGGAGCAGAATTTATTTCCCTCCATCTGCTACAGCTGAACATAGGGAGCAACATGATGGAGAAACGCTATCTAGGAAGCTAGATGCCTTATATTAAGTCAGACCATTGGTTCATCTAGCTCAGTATGGTCTACACAGAGTGGCAGAGGCTCACCTCTGGAAGCTTCAGTTGTGGAAGCTTCTCTCAGCTGGAAATGCCGCGAATTGATCGTGGGACCTTCTGTATGCAAATCAGAGGCTCTACCATTGAGCTTTGGCCCTTCCCCAGCTATTACCCTTCTTCAAATGTGCTAGTCTATAGTGTGGTGCCCTCTAGTTATTGTTGGACAACGACTTCCATGGGACTGATGCTTCTCATTAACCTGGGAAGGTAAGCCATCTAGGAGAAGGAAAACTCTGATCCCAAACCTCTTTTGCCCTACTTGGCGCTACATCTTTTTTTATGAGTTCGAATGGTCCAAACCGAACACTCTTATAAGTGTGTCACAGTAGTGGTTGCTGTCCCATTCCATGCTGATCTCCTTATCTAGATCAGGGTGAAACCATGAAGTCAGTCCGCCTGGCTTTTTCTAGCATTGATTGCTCTCCAGGAGATTTGTTCTCCCTCCACTTCCCTGTTGGCATTTCTCTCAGTGGGGAATTTTTCAAGGGCAGTTAAGGAACTCAAATGTAATTGCTGCACTTTCCATTAACGTTTAAAAATGCTGTCCTTTAATGCCCACAGTTTCTTGTGTTCATGGATTATCCACAAAGGAATAATCCATAGGTGAATGAATGGAAAGAATCGAAGAGCTAACTGCACATGGACAGCAATCTTTTTAGATCCTGGTCATTTCTAGAGGGATAGCCATGCTTGTGGCTAAACCCAGGAATAAAGAGATGAAGCACATAAAATGGATTGAACTCTGGCCACATTTCTCCCATCATGCATAAAAATGTCAGGTATAATCATGCTCTGCAGTTCCCGTGGCTGGCAAATCACTGGGATTCATCACGTCCACAGGTGAAGATGCGTGAATCACGTACAATATCCATTTGTGTGCCATGCATGAGACTTTTAATCTCAGAGTCATGGGTTCATTGGGCAAAAGATTCCTGCATTGCGGGGGGTTGGACTAGATGACCCTTGTGGTCCATTCCATCTTTACGATTCTATGATTCTATGTTCTCAATCCAGTGGCCCAGAGAATGGTGCAGATCTGAACGGCTATAGCCTCATCATATGTGCAATTGGCTTCAATGGAGAAAAGCAGCGGGTTCGGTTAACCCACTGGCTGTTTCTTTGCCTGCCATAGTTCTCACAATAATATTCAGAAATATTATTGTCTTTTTCTGGAAAGCCGCCATCATCAACCTCACTGAATGGAAAATCAAGGTATTTGAAACAGCTTTGAATGAGCTCATGCCCATATTCACATCTTCACATGGAAGCATATACACAGAGCTGGGCCTTTGGCATTGTTGATTCACATGTGTGTAAGTGTGCAAGCACCCATACTTTATTCCTACATGTCTCTGGGTCAGGAGAACAGGCTAAATATAAATAAGCAAAGTTAGCTACATGGGAAGTATATAATAAGCTGCTAAAAACTTGGAACGCTGATGTGAAACTTGATCTCCTCCCCCTGCTTAAGTCAGTTATTTATGGTGTTTGTGCAGATTTAATGATGTTTTTTTCCCTTGAAAATAAATACACAAAATCAGAGTCTCTCATCAATCCAGCTGAATCTTCTCATCCTGCTTTTCTGCAGCACAATGACCTTTTCACGCTGTCTGAGTAATGTGTGCCTTACAACATTCGTAACTGATATAGATTGCTTGTTCTCTCCCTGCATGGTGGCCTCATGATTAATAGCACACTGAGAACTAGCTCCTTGCGCTCAATTCATCACCTGTCATAATTGTTCAGTGGTTAAATTATTATAAATCTGAGACTGTCCTGAGACTGTGAGGTTGACAGGGAAGCAGAGGGCAACCATGTTCTCATGTTGTGTTCAAGACCTATAGCCTGACCCTCAGCTTTGCAATATGCTGGGGGCATCCTAATTCTGTTTCCAGTATTTTGCAGATTCAGACAACCAGTTGATACCAGATTCCTGTAAGTTCTCTCCCCCCCCCCCAATTCAGTATGTTGTGTTGAGAAGTAGACTCTAAAGGCCAGAGCAATGGACCATGTTTCTTGCAATTTTCATTGAGAAAATTCCTTTAATTTTTAAAATAAATGACCTGAAAGGTCCACCCCTTATAACCTTATGTAGAATGAGTTTTGGAGACAAGCAAACACTTATAAACCATTTGAAGTTGAAGGAACAACACAAGGAAGGGAGATCTTGCTTTGATTTGATTGGTTCGCATTTCGTTTGACCGCCATTTTAGAAAGAAGGCTGCAAAGAGAGAACAAGTTGGAACTTAACAAAATTGTAAATGCAATGAAGAGATTGGACACTGAGTCATTGCCCCCCCCAAACTGGCCATGCAGTGCAAACCTACCTATGTAGATTTGCTGCAACCACCCAGCCACTCTGTATGGTGACCCGTATTCGGAGAAAGGCAGAAGCTGCTCAAAACCTGAGGAGGAGTTGCTGCACTAATTCTTGGCAGGTAGATGATTGTAGGAGTCCTGAATTAGCTCTGTCAGTCTGTTTGCATAGTCCTGAACTTCCCTCTGCCTCTTCATCCCAGTAAGCAACGATGATTCACCTACTGGAAAGCCAACATAGCTGTTTCCCCACACCTGTTGCGCTGATTCTAGAGAAATGTTGTTGTTGTTGTAGATGATGATGATGATGATGCATACATATCAGTAATAAAACACTGCACAGAAAGAATCACACCAGGATTACTTTTTCACAGTGTTTTATCCATGGGCATGTGTGCATCAGTAACACAGAGGAGAAGAGAGTCTGTATGAATTGAAAGTTGCGACAGTCCATAAATGAACAGCACTCTATATAAATATTGGGTATTTTTTTAAATGGGACTATGGAAAGTTTCTAAAGCATTGGTTCTATTTTGCAAACAAGGCCAGGTGGTCCTGAACTCCAAGATCCAGGAAGAAATTTGGATGGAGAGAAATGATTTTGCAAGCACCTCAGCTCTGTACAGTCCAAAGTAAATGCCTTTTGCATTCTTGATTGTATCAATCAAACGCAGTGTATTCGACATCTAGAAAATCATTTTGAGTTCTATGGGTGGGGGAAAAAAATCCACCACAACCCACCCTCAGGATTGTATTCAACTAACTTCTACTCAGAGTAGATCCATTGAAATTAGCGGACTCAACTTAGTAGTGGCAATTGATTTCAGTGAACCTGCTCTGTGTAAATGCTACTCGAGTTCAACCCTCAAAGTTGTCTTCAAGTCAAAGTTCTTATTAAAAGCGTGACACAGAATAATTAGCTTTTCTCAGCCAGCAGAGGGAGCAGCAAGTAGTAGATCGATGAGAAGGAAGACTCCTTGCTGGGCAAGTCCTAGATCGCAATGCCACCTTTCTGCTATCATCATGTAATACATGAATTTGGGAAACAGATATTTTCCCAAAGCTATGACATGAAAACATAGTTGAGTAAGAACCATGAGTTCAGGGCAAAGTCCAACACACCATCTGTTAGAGTGGGCTGGCAGAAGCTATTATTCTATGGAGTCCTTTTGCAGAATTATGGAAGCATTTAAAAAAAATATCCCTACAGCGATGCTTATGAAAAATGCATCGCATTCCCAATCCTGCAACAAAAGAAACTATTGTCCTACTTCACATTTCTCATGATATTATATGATGAATGAAGAAGAAGAAGAAGAAGAAGAAGAAGAAGAAGAAGAAGAAGAAGAAGTTTGGATTTGATATCCCGCTTTATCACTACCTGAAGGAGTCTCAAAGCAGCTAACATCTCTCCTTTCCCTTCCTCCCCCACAACAAACACTCTGTGAGGTGAGTGAGGCTGAGAGACTTCAGAGAAGTGTGACTAGCCCAAGGTCACCCAGCAGCTGCATGTGGAGGAGCGGAGACATGAACCCAGTTCACCAGATTACAAGCTAACAGGGCCAGTGGTCAGGGATGATGGGAGTTGTAGTCCCAAAACATCTGGAAGGCTGAGTTTGCCTATGCATGGCATATCTCAACTGCATTTTGTGCCTTCTCCAGGCAATACGCACTTTCTCCAGTCAAAACAAAACAAAACAATCCTTCCAGTAGCACCTTAGAGACAAACTAAGTTTGTTCTTGGTATGAGCTTTCGTGTGCATGCACACTTCTTCAGATACACTGAAATAGAAGTCACCAGACCCTTATATATAGTGAGAGAGTGAGGAGGGGTATTACTCAGAAGGGTGGTGGGAATGGGTGATGATGGCTGGCTGGTGGGTGTGGAAAACCTGTTGATGACTGTTTCTCTAGTCAGTATGCCTAGTCTCTAGGAAACTTCCCCCACATCACTTGTTGAGTGGTATGTAACCTGCATCCCACAGGCTACTTCTTGCCCACTGCTTGGTCTTCCATGGTACAGACTTTTTATTTTATTTTTAACCACACAAAACATGCTGGTGGGATGGGGGGGGATGCATCTGACACCCATGGTTTGGCCCACACTTCTGTGCTTGCAACCATTGTCCTATAGGCTCTTGCCCAGGAAGAGCATTTGTCCTGATTTCATTACAAATGCAACTTTACATCGCCAGGAAAGTTCCATTTGTTGATTTCATTACAAATGCAACTTACTGCCAGGAAAGTTCCATTGTGCTGACCTCATTTGATCAGATATATTTGGCTCGCGGCAGCCTTGAGTGGCTGCGCCATCCTACTCTAATGAGAAACTCATGATACCTCGGACGATGTGTCAAATAATCTCTCCAGCAGCACCTTAACTAATGACCACTTGAAATTTTTGAGAAGGCCAGCGCATCAGCCAACCGTATCATTGTCTCTAACCAATTTGGTTTGATTAGCATCCCCTTGACTCTCTCCGGAGGGGAAGCTTAAACTGATATTGCAAAATTAATGCATGGGTTGGGGATGGAAATATTAGCATGAAAAGGTGCTCCAGATGAATTATATTCAGAGGCTGCTCAAATTGTCAAGAGTCTTTCAAGATAGTGACAAATGAAGCAAACCGGTGTGCCTCAACCGCACCAAAGTAGGAGAGTTCAAAATAGATAGTACAATAAAATAATACAAAATAGATAGTGCTCTTCACCCTGATGTAGAATTTTTGGGACCCGCACAACTTTTGTGGGTCCTTTGTTTTAAACTGTTTTTAATGTTGCGTTTTTGATTGTTCTAATCTGCCATGGAACCTTAGGGCGAAGAGGAGGTAATAAATTATAATACATTATATCAAAATGTAGTATCTGAACATTGCAAAATAGATTTTCAGCATGTAATATGCTTAGAGAGAACATTATGAAAATGATGTACAGGTGGTATTTGACAAATATACCATGGACAAAGTAATAAATGCTGGAAATGTAAACAGGTAGAAGGAACTTTTTTCCATATGTGGTGGACGTGCCCAAAGGTAATAGACTTCTGGGAAAAGATTTATAATGAAATGAAGAAGGTGTTGAAAAACACATTTAAAAAGAAACCAGAAGCCTTTTTACTGGGCATCCTAGGCCAAGAAATCCCAAAATGTGATAGAACTGTATTTATGTTTACAATGTTAAGGAAAGAATCAGTTTTTAATGAATAATTTTTGGTTTTTTCTTTTTTGTAGTTTGTAATAATTTTTATTTTTATTTTATTTTTGTAGTTTGTTTGTAATAGCTGTACTTGTATTTGTTTATTGTATGTATTTTGTTTATGTTTTGAAAAAGTTAATAATTTTTTTTTTAAATGAACATTGCAAAATAGCCTCAGGTGCACAGCCAATTGCCCCCCCACCCATGTTTTACAGTGCAAGCCTATATGTGTCTACTCTTAAGTAAGTCCCATTGATTTCAATTGGCTGGATTCCTAGGTAAATATATAAAATGAGTCAGTCAGTGTGGTACAGTGGTCTAGGAACTGGGAGACCAGGTTTCAAGTCTCCACGCAGCAATGAAGCTGGCTGGGTGCTGGTCACTGTGTTTGAGAATAACCTACATTACAGGCTTGTTGTGGGGATTAAATGAGGAGGGGGAGAACCATGGTTGCCATGTTGAGCTCCTTGGGAAAGTGTGGGATATAAACACAATCAATCAATCAATCAATCAAAAATACTCCTTATCCCATCTCCTGCCACACATTTCAGTAGATCTCCCCCACCCCAAATCCGCTTGATCCCCTTCATACAAAAGTCAGAAGTCTCTGCACATATATTATTATTATTATTCATTTCCCATGGAGCCTCTTCACAATACAAGAAAAACGCACAGAACACCATTGCAAATATGAAAACAGTAAAATTGAAAAAAGTATTAAAATAATAACTTACAATCTATTTTCATATTACTTCTGAATACCTCTCCTCTGCATATTCATATATTACACACACACACTTTCCTCTTTCTCTATTTTTCTTCTTCTTTTCTTCTCTTTTCCTTTCTCTCTTCTTTCCCGCTTTCTTTTCCCCTCTCCTTCCCCCGCTTCTATGTTGTCCTGTATCTTATACACTCTCTCTTAGTTATTATTATTACTTTTATTACAACACACCTCTCTCTGCTAATTTCCTTTTTGCGTGCATGTGTCTTTTGTATTTGATTATACTAATAGAATTCCTAATGGATGGGTGTAAGGTAATTAAGTATGTAATCGCATCTAATGAAATGTGTTGTTTTCGTCCCCGTTCACTTTCGGCTTTTCATTATGTAGGCACGTCCCCCACCCCCCTGACAAAAAGAAGCGTTGGTGAGACAATGCTAAGATGACTGGGCCACGTGACAATACAAAAGTGTTTCTTGAAGCTTAAACACACACACACACACACACACACACACATACAGTGGTACCTCGGGTGAAGAACTTAATTCGTTCTGGAGGTCCCTTCTTGACCTGAAACTGTTCTTATCCTGAGGTACCACTTTAGTTAATGGGGTCTCCCGCTGCCACCACACGATTTCTGTTCTCACCCCGAAGCAAAGTTCTTAACCCGAGGTACTATTTCTGGGTTAGTGGAGTCTGTAACCTGAAGCGTCTGTAACCTGAAGCATCTGTAACCCGAGGCACCACTGTATATAATAAAAATCTGTGTCCTGGTGGATGAGGCCAAGTCTTATTGTCCAGCATCCTATTATGACAGTGATCAGGCAGATGTGGATGGGAAGCCTGCAAGCACTGTATGAGTGTGACAGCTCTCTCTCTCCCTGCTTTTGATTCTCAGCAACAGATGTAACCCAGGCCTCAGGGTCTGGTTGAGGAATGAGCAAGGGATTCGGTCCGTTTCTCAAAGCGGTTTGTGAAGCAGTTTTAGTGAGCAAAAAGTGTGTACAAAAATATGCGGTTTAGATTTTTACAAGGGACGCTGGTGGCACTGTGGTCTAAACCACCGAGCCTCTTGGGCTTGCCAATTGGAAGGTTGGTGGTTTGAATCCCCACAACGGGGTGAGCTCCTGTTGCTTTCTCCCAGCTCCTGCCAACCTAGCAGTTCGAAAGCATGCCAGTGCAAATAGATAAATATTGTGGCGGAAAAGTAAATGGTGTTTCTGTGCATTCTGTCATGGTGTTCTGTTGTGCCAGAAGCAGTTTAGTCATGCTGGCCTTAACTGTCCAGGGGTCCTTTACCTTTTCATCTACTATATGTATGTGTATACACACACACACACACACACACACACACACACACATATATATATATATATATATATGCATATGTTGCTGAGAAATGCACTGGAAATGCATATTTTGCTTTTCACAAGGATCTATTCTTATGTATGAAGTCATAGAGTCATTCAACTGTAGAGCTCGGAATCGAAAATGTCAAGGACCAAATGGAGCAAACAGCATGCAGACCTAGTGGTGGGAATAAAAAATCCTTAAATAAGAGACTAGGGGGAATGATCAATGGTCTTCAATGTCTGTATACTA
Organism: Lacerta viridis; assembly: GCA_900245905.1. Lineage (NCBI taxonomy): Eukaryota > Metazoa > Chordata > Lepidosauria > Squamata > Lacertidae > Lacerta > Lacerta viridis. The sequence goes on along the minus strand of OFHU01004224.1, from coordinate 133,881 downwards.
ATGCACAGAGCATGGGAAATAAACAAGATGAACTTGAGCTCTTGGTACAGCAAACTAAATACGACATAATAGGCATCACTGAAACCTGGTGGGATGAGTCTCATGATTGGAATGTAGTAATAGAGGGATACAATCTATTTCAGAGAAATAGACCAAACAGGAAAGGAGGAGGAGTGGCGTTATATGTCAGGGATGTGTATACCTGTGAAGAGATCCAGGATTTAAAACTTCAAAGCCAAACTGAGAGTATCTGGGTCAAAATTAAGGGAGAGAAAAATAACAGTGATCTCATTGTGGGAGTTTACTACAGATCCCCAAGCCAAACTGAGGACACAGATGATGCTTTCCTGGAACAGATGACCAAGCATTCAAAAGGAAGTGAGATAGTAGTAATGGGGGATTTCAACTATCCTGATATTTGTTGGATGTCAAACTCAGCCAAGAGCACAAGGTCGAACAGATTCCTCACTGGCCTTGCAGACAATTTCATTGTCCAGAAAGTGGGAGAAGCAACAAGAGGATCAGCCATTTTAGATCTGGTCTTAACCAATAGTGATGACTTGGTAAGTGGGGTAGAAGTGGCAGGATCATTAGGTGGGAGTGATCATGCTCTTCTGGAGTTTATTATACAGCGGAAAGGAGCAACCAAGCATACTAAGACTCAAATTCTAGACTTTAAGAAAGCCGACTTCAGAAAATTTAGGGAAATGCTGGGTGTGATCCCATGGTCAGTAATACTAAAAGGGAAGGGAGTTCATGATGGATGGGAGTTTGTTAAAAGGGAGATATTAAAAGCACAACTTCAAGCAGTACCAATGAGACGAAAACATGGAAGGTGCCTAAAGAAGCCAGGGTGGCTATCTAAAGAACTTTTAACTGATTTAAGATTTAAAAGGGATATGTACAAAAAATGGAAAAAGGGGGAAATCACCAGAGAGGAATTCAAACAAATAGCCAGCACGTGTAGAGACAAAGTCAGAAAAGCTAAAGCACAGAATGAACTCAGGCTTGCTAGAGAGGTTAAAAGCAACAAAAAGGGCTTTTATGGGTATGTCCGTAGCAAAAGGAAGAACAATGAAACAGTGGGGTCACTTAGAGGAGAAGATGGTGAAATGCGAACAGGAGACAGAGAAAGGGCAGAACTCCTCAATGCCTTCTTTGCCTCAGTCTTCTCCAAAAAAGAAAACAATGCCCAACCTGAAGAATATGGAGCAGATGATTCAGCAGGGGAAACACAGCCCAGAATAAGTAAGGAGGTAATACAAGAATACTTGGCTAGTTTAGATGTATTCAAGTCTCCAGGGCCAGATGAACTACATCCAAGAGTATTAAAAGAACTGGCAGAGGTGATTTCAGAACCACTGGCAGTAATCTTTGAGAATTCCTGGAGAACAGGCGAAGTGCCAGCAGACTGGAGGAGGGCAAATGTTGTCCCTATTTTCAAAAAGGGGGAAAGAGAAGACCCAAACAATTACCGCCCAGTCAGCCTGACATCAATACCAGGAAAGATTCTAGAGCAGATCATTAAGCAAACGGTCTGTGAGCACCTAGAAAGGAACGCTGTGATCACTAAAAGTCAGCATGGGTTTCTGAAAAATAAGTCATGTCAGACCAATCTGATCTCATTTTTTGACAGAATTACAAGCCTGGTAGATGAAGGGAACGCTGTGGATGTAGCCTATCTTGATTTCAGCAAGGCCTTTGACAAGGTGCCCCATGATGTTCTTGTAAAGAAGCTGGTAAAATGTGGGCTGGACAAGGCTACCATTCAGTGGATTTGTAACTGGCTGACTGACCGAACACAAAGGGTACTCATTAACGGCTCCTCTTCATCCTGGAGAGAAGTGACTAGTGGGGTGCCACAGGGTTCTGTCTTGGGCCCAGTCTTATTCAACATCTTTATCAATGACTTGGATGATGGGCTTGAGGGCATCCTGATCAAGTTTGCAGATGACACCAAATTGGGAGGGGTGGCTAATACCCCAGAGGACAGGATCACACTTCAAAATGACCTTAACAGATTAGAGAACTGGGCCAAAGCAAACAAGATGAATTTTAACAGGGAGAAATGTAAAGTACTACACTTGGGCAAAAAAAATGAAAGGCACAAATACAGGATGGGTGACACCTGGCTTGAGAGCAGTACATGTGAAAAGGATCTAGGAGTCTTGGTAGACCATAAACTTGACATGAGTCAACAGTGTGATGCAGCAGCTAAAAAAGCCAATGCAATTCTGGGCTGCATCAATAGGAGTATAGCATCTAGATCAAGGGAAGTAATAGTACCACTGTATTCCGCTCTGGTCAGACCTCACCTGGAATACTGTGTCCAGTTCTGGGCACCACAGTTCAAGAAGGATACTGACAAGCTGGAACGTGTCCAGAGGAGGGCAACCAAAATGGTCAAAGGCCTGGAAACGATGCCTTATGAGGAACGGCTTAGGGAGCTGGGTATGTTTAGCCTGGAGAAGAGAAGGTTAAGGGGTGATATGATAGCCATGTTCAAATATATCAAAGGATGTCATATAGAGGAGGGTGAAAGGTTGTTTTCTGCTGCTCCAGAGAAGCGGACACGGGGCAATGGATTCAAACTACAAGAAAGAAGATTCCACCTAAACATTAGGAAGAACTTCCTGACAGTAAGAGCTGTTCGACAGTGGAATTTGCTGCCAAGGAGTGTGGTGGAGTCTCCTTCTTTGGAGGTCTTTAAGCAGAGGCTTGACAGCCATCTGTCAGGAATGCTTTGATGGTGTTTCCTGCTTGGCAGGGGGTTGGACTGGATGGCCCTTGTGGTCTCTTCCAACTCTATGATTCTATGATTCTATGATTCTATGATACAAAATCTCTAATTGTGGACATTTCGTCTGCACAGACCAGGATGAAACGGACCTGTGAATAAACTCCGGTGAAATGGAAATGGTGTGGAATTAGTTGCTCAGCCAATCCATAGCCTCTGTAGCTACAGGTGGGAGGAGGCCACCCTTCGAGTAACCCATAAGCTAGTGCACCTGGCAAAACTATAGCTATGCACCTGCTATTTATCTAAGAACAGGAAATAGCCTCGAAATAATATTGCAGTCTCTTTAGATGCAAATTTGGGGAGCACTTCACTCTGGAATCCACACCCTGCCTTAGACAAATTGTAACATCCTCCTTCAACCCAACAGTAACGACATTTGACTAGTCGCTCCGTAGTAATATGCCCAGGAGCTCAACTTCTGTTTGATCTGCTTACATGCTGCCAGTTAAGGCTGGCACTGCCCCACCAATCTCAGTCCACTTTTAGCCAGTTCAGCTTTGTCAGCAAAATTCAGGGTTAGGGTGGAAGACTGTATCTGCGTGGCAGAACACCTGCTTTTCATGTACAGCCTTGCATTAAAATTCCCCTGGCATCTCCCGCTAAAGCCTTCAAAAGAATTGTAGCCAATCAGTGTAGACAGTACTGTGGTCAGACTTGTGTAAGACGGCTTCCTTGGATTATTTTATTTAGACTTAAAACTAAATTTTTAAAACTGCACAGGCTAGTTATTTGGATCAGAGTCCTGTTTTGGCTTACAATAACAGCAGCAACCATTTAATAAATCAAGGTGATATTAATCATTTTAACTCTCTAAATACAATAAACAATTTTGTGTTTTTGTAAAAAGCCCTATATCCAAAGCATCCCTTATTGGCCAATATTGCTTTTGGGGGGAAATGAACCTGCTTTTAAAAAATATGAATGAGAACCAGTGTGGTGTAGTGGTTAGAGTGTCGGACTAGGACCTGGGAGACCAGGGTTCAAATCCCCCACTAAGCCATGAAGCTCACTGGATAATCGTGGGCCAGTCACTGCCTCTGAGCCTAGCCTAACTCACAGGTTGCTATGAGGATAAAACTGGAGACAATAAATATGCACACCACCTTGAGCTTGTTGGAGAACAGGTGGGATATAAATGCAAAAGAAAATAAAAAATAAAAGACTATATGACTGCACATTTGCGAGCACATTTAAAAGAAGAAAATGGGTCTAAGCAGTTTTCCTTCCTCAAATTCTTTTTGGCCCCAGTTCCCACCAAAGCAACTTGTATTCTGTCTTTATGAAATCACCCAACAGCATTTCATGTAAAATAGCGTGTTTTTGAGTGCCAGCTTCAGTCTAACGTTCAGGAGAATCAAAAGAATGGAATGGATCGAAGGACATACAGCAATCACCAGTGAACAGATATAATCTTTCCATCTGCTCCTCGCTTGGCAGGAAGGCATTCCAAGCAGCATCTCAGCCACAAAGCTGCAGATGTAGAGCATCAGGAAAGAGATCAGAGATTTAATGGCAGTGATGTGAGCGTCTGTCCTCAGGTCCTTATTGTCCGTCGCACCGTGTCTCATCTCCTTGGTGTGTCTCCACAGAGATGCAATGAGCAAGGTGGATGATACTAGAAAGAACAGAAGAGGGATGACTGCCCATGTCAGGAACATGATGAAACCCTTGAAGTAGGAGATGGTCCCAACGGGGCTGTCAAAGGTGGCATTTCTCAGAAGGCTCCTGGTTGAGTTGCAGAGGTGGCCACTGTAATCCATCCAGATGAAAGGGAGGCAAGAGATCAAAGAGACCAGCACCGAAGCCAGTAGAATCTGCGGAACCATCCTGACGATTCTCAGCTTGATTAGCAGGAAGTACCGCTGGGTGAAAGTGCTGATCTTGGCACAGTAGAACATGCTGAGACACGCAGCAAACCAGAGGCAAGCTGTGCTGGCCAAAACCAGGAGGACAGAGTGCACTCTGATCACGTCCCACTGGTGCATCTTCGGTAAGAGGGCAGAGTGCAGGGTGGTTCCCTGGAGAAGAAGCCGAGATGAACAGAGGCAGACGAGGATCACGTCGCAAGTGGGCAGCTTTTTCCTTTTCGCCCAGTCTGTGTAGCCAACGGCCACAATGAACGCACTGGCAGCCATGCCCACAACACCCTGGCTCATAATTATGACTTGGAAGGTTTTATGAACAGAATCTGACATCCTTGCACTCACCCTTGCCTGTGTTTCTGCCTTGGTGATATCCACAGAAAATCAGCGATTTGGACAATCCTGTCAAGGATCTTCAGGGGTAGCATGTAGCTTTGATTATGTTCAGAAACAGTAGACAGGGCAACGTGGTTCCATCAGTCCTACAGCCTTCCATTCTTTTGGGATCCAGCCAGAGCTCATGCATTGTCCACACAAAAATTCTCATTCTCCTGGTCAAGGAAGTCGCCTGAAATCTATACTGTGTGTTTTATTCTGGTGTTGTTTCAGGGCATGCAAATGATTGGTAGGATTTCCAATTTGGCTTTAATCCCAGCCTTTCTCCTGAACATACATTTGCAAGATACATCTGCTCAAACACATCTCTTGTTACTTTCACCCCTTCCTGGTGTCCTTTCTCTTCCTATAGTCATACTTTAGATTCTAAGCTCTTCGGGGCTGAAAACTATGTGTGTATTTTTTTTCTCTTATGCTGTAAAATAGGAAGGATTGAGAATACCCCACCTTCATGAGCCCATTTGCAGCCCACCAAAAATTAGTGTGTGTGTGTGTTGGGCTGTTTTCAGGGTCAGTGGGTGTATGATTATAGGGAGGGAACTTATCAGAGGAATTCCTTTGGGTGGGTGACTGATCTATCCCCCCCTCCCGGTGCTCTGTTCCTGGGGGGCACCCTTTCTTTACTCTGACCAACTTTTCCTCCAAAATATCATTTGGGCCATTGGGGGACGGGGAGATATGGTGAACCCATCAGAGATGCAAAGGAACTCTGGTAAATTTCAGTCCCTCCTCCCCTCCCTCCAAAAAATATTTGCAGTTCCTGAAAGAGAAGAGGGAGTTTTGCACGCTCCTGCCCATGCAAAAATAAATAAACCAGCCCATAACTTCAAAAGTTTGGCCAGACCTACTGGTGGAGATAAAATTGAGCTCTGATGTTACTGCAGGGGCTGCTTTGACCCATCTATCTGCCAGAAGGGACTATGTAGGCCAGTGGTGGCCAAACATGGCCCTCCAGCTGTTTTGGGACTACAATTCCCACCATCCCTGACCACTGGTCCTGTTAGCTAGGGGTGATGGGAGTTGTAGTCCAAAAATAGCTGGAAGGCCAAGTTTGGCCACCGCTGATGTAGGCAAACAGGCATGATGGCTGTGTTATACCTCCAGTTTCAGAGGCAATATACCTCTGAACACCAGCTGATAAAAATCAGAAGTTGTGAGAGTGCTGTTGCGCTCGGAACATAAGAAGAGCCCTGCTGGATCAGGCCAAAGGCCCACCTGGTCCAGCAACCTGTTCTCACAGTGGCCTGTGGGAAACCAGGGAGCAGAACATGAGCACAAGAACAACACTCTCCCCTCCCGAAGTTCCCAGCAACTGGTATTTGGAAGCATTGCTTCCTCCAACTGTGGAGACAGAGCATGATCATCCTGGCTAGTAACCATGGATAGCCCTCTCCTCCAGTACTTTGTCTCACCCTCTTTTAAAGCCATCTAATTGAAGGTGAAGGAGTCAATGGATGCTCCCATCTGCCATCCCAAGCCCTGTTGGTGTCACCACCCATGTGCAAGTGGATGAATGCATCCGATCACTTTCACCAAGCCATGCTGCTCACACATGTTGTAAGGAGTGCCATGAGTATTTGCAGGGGCCAGGTCCTGAGTGCAGTGAGGAGTTGCAGAACCAGGCCCTTGCTGTGTTTGTCTAGGGGGAGTTGGGTGTGGCCTGGCAGGTATGGTCAGATCAGGAGATGTGCAGCACCTGGAGGCAAGCCCAAGAGGAGTATATAAGGCCAGCATTTACCCCTGATTCTTTGCCACAGCAACGTGGTTTATACTCTGCCGTTGACTGTTCCTGCTTTAGTGCTCCTGTCCTTGCTCCTTTTCCTTCTCCTGTTCCAGTTTCTGTTCCTGTGTTCTGTTCTGTTTCTCATCAAGTTTCTATCTTCCATTGAACTGCTACCATTGTTACCATCTATACCTTGTGTCAGGTCTGGACAGCTGCCGCCTACAACCCAGACCGTGACACATGTTGGGTGGTTTTTTGAGTTCCTTGCAGATCCTTGGATTTAATGAAGTTGTGCCCTCAACTCCATTGATGTCTCATGCATTCATTCCCTGGGGAAAGCAAGACTGGCAAAAGTCAAGAGGATGACAAGAGAAAGAATGGAGTGGGGAGAGTCATTCATGGCATATAAGGGAGGAGAACAAGTACTTTTCACACAGAGCACAATAAAAATTATTGGGCTCACTGTCACAAGATGTGATGGTGGCTCAGGTCGCTTCAAAAAGGTGTTAGGCAAATTCATGGATGTTGTGGAGTTAAGAACCTGCCCCCATGCCCTGGGGGCAGTTCAGCTTCTCCCTTCCATCCAAGCCTAAACCTTGAGTGAGGGCATTTTCAAGATAATACACACACACTCTCACACACACACATACACACCCTGGGATGTGGCAACTATTGTTTAACCCCCTGCCCCAAGTCAGTGCTGAGCATTTTTAATGAGAGCTTTAGAATGCAGTAGGAGAGATCACTGGACTTTCCAAAATATAGTCAACTCCAGGTTCCAGTTCAGAAGCTTTATTAAGAGGAAGGATAAAGGCAAAGAAACAAAACAGTTTATTCTCTAAATATCCTATACCAGACAACTGAAGATAGATGCCAAAGCTTACATGCATTGTCCATGACATTCTGAGATGACAAAGTGATGGCAAGAGGATAAGAATGGATGGCCCATGATAAGCCTCATTTTCATCCCTGGAGTCTCACACATAAGCCTCATTTTCATCCCTGGAGACTCAGGGGAGAGGGCTGGCAGAGGGAAGAGAATCCACCTCTCAGGTGTGACCAGGTGATGCTTGCTGTGCATTTGGTGCATGTTGTTCCAGCAAGTACACAGAGGGAAATGAGCCGCTGTTGTTTTTCCAACTTGAGAAGATGGAAACAAAAGGAGTGCCATGGGAGATATTTCTTATCAACTCCTGGTAGGCAGAAGTTACCAGGAAGGGTGGAATCCATCTCGCTGATGTATAAGACAGAGGACATGCATTCTCTGAAATCGAGAATCTAACTCTTAGGGCCACCTGCAGAGAAAAGCCATCAGTGACTATTAGCCATTGTTTGCAGTATAACCTCCAGAATAGATACCTGTAATGGTTGGGAAACGTTTTCAGCCTAGGTCTGTAGGGCCACATCACAGCGGTGGGTGGAGCCAGAGGGAAAGTGGGTGGAGCAATGAATATAATTTTTGCTAGTTTGCACTCACACTCACATCCCCCTCTCTATCCTTTAGCCAGGCAAGCAAGAGGAATTATGTAAAAGTGCTTTCTCTATGTTCTTTATCTGGCTTCCTATTTACACATCTGCCCTTAAGGTCCAGTTCCCAGGTCCACTATTTAAATTACCAGCAGCAACTAGGGATGGATGGAATTTCAACTGCTCTGCATTTTTAACTGAACCAAGCTAACTGGCACATTCCAAACTAGTGCACAGACCAGAACATAATCATTTTTCAGATTTTGCACTTCTCCAAAATTTTTGCAATACAATTTTCAAAAAAAGTACCAAAATGCATTAACAATTCCTGCATTTTGGGTTTTAAAAATGCATTTGAAATATAAAATGTGTATTTAAATATGTATTTTGTGATAACATGCATACTTAAAAAGTATTTAAGTGCAAATCCCCCATGTATAGATTACAAATCAATGTGGGAACAGGACAAATGGATTTAAGAATGAACATATGGGAGATTGGCATGGCTCCTTCTTTCTGTAGTGGCAACAATGTGCCTTGATTTATCCACCCTGCCATTCACAATTAAAGCTACAATTGTCAACACACTTCCTCTTCCAGAGCTCATGAATCCAATGGAACACACCCCCAGCACCTGCATCTGAAGACCACAGCATGAATCAGCACGAGCTATTTATTGAAACATGACAATATTGTTTGAACGAGGAGCAGGATAGTGTTTCTCAGCTGTTTCTTTTGCAGCAAGTGATCTTTCCTTCAAGCCACATGATAGAGGAATAAGATCATTTCCTCCAGACTCTACCAACGGAGATACAGAGATGTTGCCAAAGGCTGTTTGGCTTCTGCTCAAAGAAATGTCTGAGTAATTTTTAGGGACATTTAAAAAAAGACTTGACTACTAGTAAAATTTCACAAGATGCTTCAGACATCCCTAAGACTGGCTTGTTCCTTTGGGAGTCTTGCAATAGGAAGGTGATATAGTTGTCCACAGTCTCTGACACAGAGGATCACACAAAGTAATGAGGAACATCTGCCTGAGTTTGGAATTTGTGATAATCAAACTGATGGCATGTCCTGAATGATACCCGGCCACCATAACAATGGACAATACCATTGACAAGGGATTGATGAACAACATGAGTGAAATCTCAGCTGCAAAGGCTACAGTGTAGAGGAGAAGGAATGATGTCACCATCTTGACTGCTCTCAATTGAACATCCATCCTCTGATCTCTAAAACCTTCTCTGTTCTGTTGCATCCTCTTAACATGGTGCAGAAGGGAGTGAATCAAGAAGACAGAAGAAGCTAAGCATATAATAAAGGATGGGAATGTCCCTGCAATGTACAGAAGAGCAGAAAATAGCATCCCGGTGGTCTGAACATAACACCTCCCAGAACTGTTACCCAAAGGGACATTTGTCCCATTGCAGCATTGGTAGCAATTTTCAAACCAGTTGAAAGGAAGGGAGACAAGTAAGGAAGCCAACACTGATCCTAGGAGCAGGTGTGGAACAATCCTGCAGATCCCCATCTTAATTTTCACGAGGAGAGGCTGGGCAAAGGTGAGAATTTTCATGCAGTAAAAGGCAGCAAGCCATGTGGCTGTCCACAGGGTAACAGCATTGAAAAATGCCCAGAGGAAAATGGCAGATTTTGGTATGTATTTTGGATTGCTGATATCAGCAAAAACTGAGTAATGGATGCCCAAAGTTAGCCCCAGGAAAAGGAGGCGGGACACACTCAGCACAAACAGGATCATATCGGAGGAAGAGAGAGTTTTGTTTCTGGACCATTCGAGGCCACTTGCAATGGTGATGAATCCATTTCCCATCAAGCCGATGACAACCATAGCTGTGATGACAATGAGAAAGAAAAAATTGAGAGAAGCCGATCCCAACATCTTTCCTCGATTTGTGGACAAACAGAAGCTGATGAGAGACTTCCTGTACCTTGGACAGCAGACTGTGTGTGTGGCTAAGATGCCACGCAGCTCTCTGTCTTTTATCCAAGAGAGGGCTAGAAATGCTGCAGAAATTTATTTAATCTAGGATTGTTTTGCTAGAAACATAAATATTGACAGGGCAGGTAAGCATCCTGTTTGCGACATTTGCATGGTCTTTTCCATGCCGCTGTGTACCTACTGTCAAGTAAATTTGGACGTCAAAGATTCTCGTTTTGGTGGATAGAGTAAAGAGTGGTACAGGAGACAGCAACGAAAACCTCCAATGAAAAAGAAATGCAAGAAAGCAAAGTCTGTCATCCTAGCGGGGGAGAGAAGACTGCCAAGCAGGAAATTGAATATTAGCAAGGAGAGACAAGAGGGCAAGACTCTTTGGGAAAAACCAGAAGCAAGAAAATTGGAGATATGTGGATAAAGGACAAAAGTGGAAAGGACCTAACAGAAGCAGAAGAGGAGTCAGACCAGAGGAATTATGAGAGGTCCCCATATTGGGAGGAAAAGTGATATAATTGGGTCTATTTAAAATTTTAAAAGATGATGCTGTTCACATAGCCAAGCACACCAGAGGATTGGAGAAGATGTTCAGATAATCAGCCAGCACTCATATCAGCCAGCCCATTATCTATCTTAATATCATCTCTGTTTTATGGAATGGTCTTCCCAGAAATGTCCACCTGGCCTTGCCATCATTGCAGCACCAGGAAAAAGTGTTTTGTTTTTTTGTTTTTGTTTTCCCAGGCATGTGGGCAGAATCAACAATATTCTATTCTATTCTATTGCTAAATCTGTTTTTAATATACATGCTGTAAGTTTCATTATTGTATTATTATTTTTACTTGCTTGCAAATCACTTTAGGACTCTATTTCAAGAGTCAGGTGATTTACAAATTTAATAAGCTTATATTTTGTTGCCTGATGTGGAGAACAAGATGGCACCCCTCCCCATTCCACAAAAGCCTGATGATAGAATAGCACCCTGCACAACACCTGGGGGTAGCAGGTTCATTTAGTGGCTCAAGAACAGGTCATGTACATATACAGCTGTGTCCTCAAGAGAGGCCAGTAGCTCAGGAGGAACAGCTGAGAGGTTACTATTGTTGACCTCCAGCATCAGTTGCTGAAGCCAATTGGTAGGCTAGAACACATCTAGAACACATTCATATGCTGCATTTAAATCACAAATGTTTATTATGTGTATTGAATTTCTATACCACCCTTCATCTGGGGATCACAGGGTGGGTTATAATATAAAGCTACAGTTATAGAGTGGTTTAACAATCAATATATTATCACAGGGAACTCTGGGAATTGTAGCTCCATGAGGGGAACAGGGGTCTCCGTACAACTTGCAGCACCCATAACAAACTACAGCTGCCAGAATTCTTTGGGGAAACCTAGAACTGCTTACAGTGGTATCATAGTGCTTTGGGGGACATGGGTGGTGCTATGGTCTAAAACACTGAGCTTCTTGGGCTTACTGATCGGAAGGTTGGCGGTTCGAATCCCCACGACGGGGTGAGCTCCCGTTGCTCTGTCCCAGCTCCTGCCAACCTAGCAGTTCAAAAGCACGCCAGCGTGAGTAGATAAATAGGTACCGCTGCGGCGGGAAGGTAAATGGTGTTTTCATGTGCTCTGGCACTCATCACGGTCCTCCGTACACCAGTAGCGGTCTAGTCATGCTGGGCACATGGCCCAGAAAACTGTCTGTGGGCAAACGCTGTCTCCCTCAGCCTGAAAAGCGAGATGAGTGCTGCAACCCCATAGTCGCCTTTACCGTCCAGGGGTCCTTTACCTTTACCTATCATAGTGCTTTAAATGGATGGTGTAGCCCTACTCTGTTCGGATCATCTCTGCCAGAAAGCAACTCTCCAAGATCTCCAAGATAAGAGTTTTCTCCTGACCCTGCTGTTTGGAGTCTTCTAACTGAAGAGTCCTGGAACCTGAATTTAGGATGTTTTACATGCAAAGCACCACTACTGACTTTTGCCTCTCCAATCCTTCAGACCCTTCCCAACCCACGTCCTCAAGAAACAGACAGGGAACATAATGGATGAACAGCTCAAAAGCAACCAGCGCTTGACTGTCTTACCCTGTTCTATTTTGTTTGCTTAGCTTAAAATGAGTTTTTTCTAGCGCGCCTGATAAATTATCGCAGTCGCCCCAGCCAGCTTTTTTTTTGCTTGCTGAGTTATGAGATTCCGCTGCCCTAAAAAGATTTCTCGAAATGAAAAGCTTAGATAACAGCTTTCTTCTCGAACAGCATTCTCTTCCCAATTCTCCGCACAAAACCCAGGAAAGCAATTTCGATGAAACACGGGACGGTGCTATGCAAAATCCCAGCTGCCGATCCATACACAATACCATAGATGAGATTTATGTAAATGCTGTGTGCACAAGTAATCTGAACACTCGCTGATGAAATCCCTCTCGGATTTGCATCCTCAAGGACAACCAGCGGAAGCCTCTGGGTGTCTTTTCCAGTATATTGTCCTCTGAGCAGAGATTACTGGGATGTTGAAAAGGCATGTTCTGTTATCACCACCAATACTTCCACCTCTCCAAAAGTGACAACATGCATTTAGTGCATTTATCCCCCCAAAGAAGTCTAATTTTCACAAAGGTAGGTCTTGCTGAATGCTTGGTTCACATTCTAGTAGAAGAGCTCAAAGTTGAGGCAAGCAAACTCTCTGAAATTCTTTTGGTAAAACAGTCTACTTGGGAGACTGTTCCACCCATCTCACTCTCCAATCGCCAAATATGCTTCCCGTTCATTTCCATTAAGTCAGAGCCAGCAGCAGTGAAGGTGTACAAGGAAAAAAGACTAGGCAGGTTTTTTCTCCATAATTTCTTTCCATTGCCTCATTGCATTGGGCTATCAAAACGCCTGAGCTTGAGGGCCTATGGCAGATGAAGTTTTCCTACATGGATCCTGCAAATTTTGTTACCCTCTCTCTTAATGTTAGAATGCACTTTGTCAAGAAATGGCCAAAATACTCAAATATCCCATTCCAACTTCACCGCTGATGTGTTTACTGAATATATGGGATGATCAATGGGAAATGTTCAACCAGGGAATAGCTCAGTCGATAGGAGCACAAGACTCTTAAATCTCAACGGCGTGGGTAGCTATCTAAGATAGCTGCTCTTCACTGACTAATTCGGGGATAGCTAACCTATGGCCCTCTGAACGATAAAAGGTTATTTCTTTCACAAAAGTTCATTGATTTCTGCTGATCCAGATGGTAGGACCAGGACCAATGGATTCAAATCACAAGGAAATTCCAATTAAACATTAGGAAGAACCTTCTGGTGGTAAGAGCTGTATGACAATGGAATGAAAGGTGGTGGACTCTCTTTCCTTGAAGGTTTTTAAGCAGAGGTTGGATGGGCATAGGGACCCAGGTGGTGCTGTGGGTTAAACCACAGAGTCTAGGGTTTGCTGATCAGAAGGTCGGCGGTTCGAATCCCTGCCACGGGGTGAGCTCCCGTTGCTTGGTCCCAGCTCCTGCCCACCTAGCAGTTCGAAAGCACATCAAAGTGCAAGTAGATAAATAGGGACCGCTCCAGCGGGAAGGTAAACGGCGTTTCCGTGCGCTGCTCTGGTTCGCCAGAAGCGGCTTTGTCATGCTGGCCACATGACCCGGAAGCTGTCTGCGGACAAACGCCGGCTCCCTTGGCCTATAGAGCGAGATGAGCACCGCAACCCCAGAGTCGGACACGACTGGACCTGATGGTCAGGGGTCCCCTTACCTTTACCTTTACCTTTACCTTGGATGGGCATCTGTCAGAGATGCTTTAGCTGTGATTCCTAGACTGCAGGGGGTTGGAATAGATGACACTTGGGGGTACCTTCCCATTCTGCAATTCTATTATTCTATTGTTCATTCTTATTACAGGGCTCCACAAAACCCTTCTATCCAGGCTGATTTCTTCTCCATCTTCTGTTCCTTCCTGCTCTCTCTCTCTCTTTCTTTCTCTCTCTGTCTCTCTCCCAGCCCAGCCAGGTTTCAATAATTGATAAGCAATAAGAGCAAGTTATCTCTGAAGGGAAACTGTTTCAGTAACTGTGAAATTTTCCTTTGCTGTAATTAAGGTATTCCATAAATAAACAAGCATTTTAAAATGGGCTGAATTATTCATGTTCTCCAGGTTGTTATAGTGATGGAGGATCTCCCTGGCGTGCTCCTGGTTCTGTGCCCAAACGGTAGTGATTGTACATCGCACCTGGAAGCAAAATCTCTAATTGCATCAGTCAGAGCAATAGACCTTGGTGACCCGCTTAACCCAGGGGAGACGGTGACATTTTATGCTGCTAGACAGCCCGTGCTGAATCACGTCAAGAACAGCAACTTAAGGGTTTTCTGGGGCAGAGGCGAGACACAGCCAGGCCACAGCACTCAGCGGAACAATCAGGTCATAGATAATAAGTCAGGTGACAAAGCTTTACACAGGCAGTTGTTCTTTCCAACCCATACAATGAAGCAAGGAAACTCATAGGGCTGAATGGGGGAGGAAGATGGATATGTTAGTAAAGGAAGTTGATGTAATGCTTGATTGCCGAAAGAGTATTTTAAGAACACCTCTGGGGAGACTCCCCCCCCCCCGTATAACAGTGTTATTAGCATAAGATGTTTCTCCTACTCTCTTTGACGCAATAGAATTGTAGAACTGTGGTATAGGAAGGGATCCCAAGGGTACTCAAGTCCAGGCATAGGCAAACTTGGCCCTCCAGAAGTTTTGAGACTACAGTTCCCATCATCCCTGACCACTGGTCCTGTTAGGGATAATGGGAGTTGTAGTCCCAAAACATCTGGAGGGCCGAGTTTGCCTATGCCTATCTAGTCTAACATCTTGCACAGGAATCGTAACTAAAGAATCCCTGAGAGATGGTCATCTATTATGTGTTGCAAAGCCTCCAATGAAGGAGAGTCCATCACCTTCCACTGTCAAGTAAGAACTCACCATCAGAAAGTTATTCCTAATGTTTAAGTTGGAATCTCCTTTCTTGTATTTTGAATCCATTGGTCTGGGTCCTACCTTCTGGAGCAGCAGAGAACAAGCTTGCTCCATCCATCTGTGACAACCAGTGCTTTTTTTTCCCTAGAAGGAGAAGTGCTGGAGTGGCAGAGGGGGGCTTGCTCAGCTGAGCGCTGGGATAATTACTTGCAAAAAAAATAAATTATAATGTGTATTTGGGGCAAAAATGCACACAAGCATCTATATCTTAGGAGAAATTAACAGGAAAATGTGAATTAATTTTGCAAGTAAATTAAAATACAATTAATTTTCAAGTAAATTAAAATACAATTAATTTTCATGAGGATATATATATATATATATATATATTATTTATATATATATATATATACGTTATCTCCTGCCCACCTAGCAGTTCAAAAGCACATCAAAAGTGCAAGTAGATAAATAGGTACCGCTCTGGTGGGAAGGTAAACGGCATTTCCGTGCACTGCTCTGGTTCGCCAGAAGCGGCTTTGTCATGCTGGCCACATGACCCGGAAGCTGTACGCCGGCTCCCTCGGCCAGTAAAGCGAGATGAGCGCCGCAACCCCAGAGTCAGACACGACTGGACCTAATGGTCAGGGGTCCCTTTACCTTTACCTTTATATATACCGTATTTTCCGGCATATAAGACGACCGGGCATATAAGACGACCCCCCAACTTTTCAAGTTAAAATATTGAGTTTGAGATATACTCGACCGCAGATTCTCCACCCAGCGTATAAGACGACCCCTGACTTTTAAGAAGATTTTCCTGGATTAAAAAAAGTAGTCTTATACGCCAGAATATACAGTGTATATATATTCAAACTGATGTGGAAATGTGGAGAAATTAAGTGTTTGGAAAATTGAGAAATGGAGAGTAGCCAAAATTGATAGATCTGTTAGCCCTAGTGAATACTACTTTATTTGAAGGTGTAGGCATAGCCTCACCATTTTCCGGTGCTTCCTACCCACCCACAGTTTTATTATGACATTATTAATGCTGCAGCATTGCTTTGTTTCTGTTCCGGCCTGTTTCACTCAATTAGTAAGTACTGTTTTCTCATCCTTGAGTATTGAGTTTCCACTTTCCAATCCACTTATACTCTGCAACCTCATTTTAGCATTCAATATTCAGAAAGCAGTTGACATAATGAGGTGAGTGAGTGGTCAATATTATTAACTCTGGAAACTAGCAAAGCATTCTATGCATCACAGTGCTTGAGGTGATAGACATCTCACATCTGTGGAGAAGGCTCAAAACCCCCCATAAATAGATCTTTTCAGGGAAGAATTTTGGGGAGCTCAAATTGCAAAAGTGGACTCGCCTAATCAGCACCTCCAGACACACTTTAAAATATGCACTTCTTCTCAGTTCCATTATGTGGCAGTCCAACGGCTGATCCATTTCTTGTTCTTCCTTTATTTTAGAGGTCCTGGCACAGGGCTGGATTTAGGTTTGATGAGGCCCTAAGCTACTGAAGGTAATGGGGCCCTTTATATGTCCAGCTGTCCTTTGTCAACAACAAATTGCCACTGTTTTTTTGTGTTGAATATATGCTATATGGTAATTTATGGACCTAATAGGTATCTCAAGCCATTTGCACATGTTGCCATGCAAGCAGTCCATGCAGAATGTAGGCACCCTATATATAGAAATGAGCAAACCAGTGATATTTTAGGGAGCAGGCTAGCAGGCGGGGCCCATTACTTACATCATAGGAGCCTACACAACACAAAACACTGTTGCTGTATGTAGGTTTTATTTTATTTGTTTTTTATCTTATATTTTGGAAATGTACATTGTTTTTTATTTTTTTTTCCCTTTAATTTTTTTGGGGCCCCCAAGAGAGTGGGGCCCTAAGCTATAGCTTGTTTAGCTTATACGTAAATCCGGCACCGTGACCTGGCAACTGGAGCAGCTACTACACATTTACCGGTAAGCTGCCTTGACTCATCGAATCTTAAGGTCATAGAATTGTAGAGTTGGAAGGGATCTTGAGGATCACCAAGTCCAACCCCCTGCTATGCAGTTGTTGTTGTTGTTACCCACTTTTTAATCTAAGGT
The DNA here is from genome assembly GCA_900245905.1 of Lacerta viridis. Classification (NCBI taxonomy): domain Eukaryota; kingdom Metazoa; phylum Chordata; class Lepidosauria; order Squamata; family Lacertidae; genus Lacerta; species Lacerta viridis. The sequence goes on along the minus strand of OFHU01004224.1, from coordinate 116,604 downwards.
CTCATGGTGGGTTACAACAATTTAAAATCCAGCATTAAAACCAGTTTAAAATTAATTCCAGGCACAAAAGCAAGGTTGTTCCCCCAAAAATATACCAGTTATGTGACAACGACCAGGGTAAAAAGCTATGTCTTCAGCACTCACCAAAAATTGTATAGCAATGATGCCAGATGCATCTCTGTGGGGCGATGGAGTTCCACAACTTAGGGGCCACCACAGAGGCCTTCTCCTGGCCCCCACCACCCCAGCTTCTGAGGGTGGTGGAACTGCCAAGAAGGTCCCTCAGCTGACATATGAAGAGTTCTGCTGGATCTGGCCAAAGGCCCATCTAATCTGGCATCCTGTTCTCAGAGTGACCCAGAAGTTGCCCATGGGAAGCTCATAAGCAGGAGTGTTTTCCAGCAAGTGGTCTACTGTCTCTAACAGTGAAAGAAGAATAGATAGAGAATGTTTATTTTATAGGTGAGTGCACACAAAAAAACCATTTGAGATGAACACGTTTTACATTAATAATTACAGTGGTGCCCCGCTAGACGAATGCCTCGCTAGACGAAAAACTCGCTAGACGAAAGGCATTCGCTAGCGGAAGGCTGCCCCGCAAGACGAAAAAGTCAATGGGCTTGCCTCGCAAGACGGGGAAAAAAATTCCGCGAAAACCACTATTCTGCCTTGGTGCTTCGCAAGGCGAAAAATTCGCTATACGAAGACACTCGCAGAACGAATTATTTTCGTCTTGCGAGGCACCACTGTATGTTTTGACTAAGAACTGTGTACAACACGAATGCAATTGAGGTGCAGGATTTCTTGCATATTCTTGTCATTTAAATTCTACTTAGTATTGAGCCAGAGTAGATTCCAATGTATAGTTAGCAGAGTAAAAATTTAAACATGTTGTGGGATTCCCCAAAAATAGACCAGAGGCAATTGATATTTCATCCAGCAGAGCTTTACTGCTACTGAAGGCAAATGAGCATAATGGTCACAAATCCAATACATTCAGGATTGGCACTGTCCATAAGAAATCCAGTTGCAGCAGACTTAACTTAAACTTACAATAACTTATAATAAGACTAAACCTTAACACTAAGCATACTATGTACAGAACACCACACCGGAAGAGAAAGTGAACCACCAGCTCCTTTTGGCTTATTTTTTATAGTCAGCATGACCTTGACAGAAGAGATAACAGAACCAGTTTAAGCCAGCTGTACTCAGCTTCTCTGAAGGAATAACCCAAACATCATGAACCTTCTGCTTGTTTCTTTCACACAGAGAAGCTTCCAGAACCCTCTTGAATTAATTAGAATAGGAAAGATCTCTACACATCAGATCAATGCTTTCTGCACTAAGAAATGCAAACTGACAATTCTTTCCCAAAAATATCTGAACAGGATGGGATGGAACAGACCATGACTGAGCCCCCGCAAGACAGGAACAGGATGCAATGCTCAGTCCATCCCTGGTCCACCCACATCTCAGACTCAGTTCCACATCCACAGAATGATCCTGTAGCCCAGGGGTTGGCCACCTAAGGCCCATGGACCACAAGTGGCCCATGGGGGTCGTTTAACTGGCCCATGGACCCACGCCACCCTCTCGGTCGGCTCCCGTGCACCGTGCTAAACTGGCGCGGAGCAGAGCGGGGACCGCCTTCCGCAATGCTGGCCGGATTCCCATTGGCTGCAGGAAGCCAATGGGAAGCTGCGCACACTTCCTCCATGCCGGAAGGAGCACCGGAAATAGTGTTTGCACATGCATGTGCACGCACTCCGGCCCACCGCGACGTCTGCAGGACTGTGAACTGGCCCAAGCCACAAAAACTTTGCTGACCCCTGCTCTAGCCCCTTCTGTCGTTCTATCACCAAACTCATACCGTTGTCATTTGTACACGGGCGGTGTTTCCGTTGGGGTTGGAGAGCTGCCCATGTTCTTCTCACTTGGCCAGGAAAGCATCTGAATTATACTCCTCTGCCTCGGGATCCAGCTGCTCAGGTGGTTCGGTAGCTGAATAGGAGGCATGCTGAAAAAGTGGCCGAAACCCATCCAGGTCAGATGCTAAGGCAGATGCCGCATCCATCAAAACAAAAGATGGAGCCAGAAGATGCCTCTTTTATGAACAGCTAGCCAGGCATGATCAAGAAACCCAACAGAAGGGAAGAAATTAAACTCTCTCTGTGTGTGTCTCTTTTTCATCCACACAGCCCTTTTCCTAGCTCCAGGATAGGGAATTAATTTATATCCTTGGAAGAACCATATTCTGAATATGCTACTGATTTGGCAGATGAACCCTTCGGAGGATCTGAACATATGTTTACCAGCCTCACTGCACTCACAGTTGAAGAGACAAACCTACAGCCCTTTCCCTTAAACTCACCAACATCTCTAATCTGCAGGATGCGAAAATGAGATTCTTAAATTGCCCCAACGGGCATAAGGCTTTTGACCAGAAAAGGCTCGAGAGGCTAAAATTCATTAGAAAAGATTTGTTTTAAAGACATGAGCAGAAGGCCACTGTGTGCATTTCAGTTTAGGAAAGATTTGAGCGTAATGATATCAAGCAAATTCAATGGTGCATTATACCCGAATGAGTCTTGAGGAGGGGAGAAAAAAATATGAGTAGGACATGCCAATAATGATTACACGATGAGCAAAACAGAATAAGCATATATGCCGCTTAACTTTTAAACCTTATTCTACTCAGAATAACAATATGCAAGCTTAGAATTAACTACAATTTAACCCTTGCTGATTCCAGCTACTATCAATGGTTGCTAGTCATGATAGCTGTGAGTGCACACTACTAGAATTCAGAGGTGACCCAGATAAGGAATCCAGAAAAAAACCAAACAGAAAATTAGTCCAGCTAAAAGAAAAAAAACGTTTAAAAATAAAATAGTGAAGTCTGAAGCTCACCAAGTAATAAAATAATCAGATCTGTACAAAAGGCATGAGGAAAGCTTAAAGGTAAAGGTAAAGGGACCCCTGACCATTAGGTCCAGTCGCGGACGACTCTGGGGTTGTGGTGCTCATCTCACTTTACTGGCCGAGGGAGCCGGCGTACAGCTTCTGGGTCATGTGGCCAGCATGACTAAGCCACTTCTGGTGAACTAGCGCAGCACATGGAAACGCCGTTTACCTTCCCGCCGGAGCGGTACCTATTTATCTACTTGCACTTTGATGTGCTTTTGAACTGCTAGGTTGGCAGGAGCTGGGACCGAGCAACAGGAGCTCACCCCGTCGTGGGGATTCAAACCAGCAGCCTTCTGATCGGCAAGCCTTAGGTTCTGTGGTTTAACCCACAGCGCCACCCGTGTCCCCGAGGAAAGCTTACCCAATGTAAAATTATGAAAAGCAGCAGGAATTGAATCTAAAAACAAAGTTTTCTCTCAGTGTGTCTGTGTTCCAGAGAGTAGTTAAGTTGCAGTTCAGGATTCCACCCCCCACCAAGAATTCTGGGAGATGTAGTTTGTTAAAGGTACAGAGAGTTACCCTCACAGAGCTACAAGTCCGAGAATCACCTGCAAAGTGGAATTGACTGTTAAATCAGACCCTCCAAGTGTCCTGATTTTCCAGGGACAGTCGCGGATTTACAGAAGCCATCCCAGTTATGGATTTGATCCCGGAATGTCCCGCTTTTCCTTAGGACTTCCCTATTTTCATCAGAGAAATGTTTAAGGGCATGGAGTTATATGACCCCTGAGCCAAGGAGATAAGTAGCTATGCAACCTTTAGAAGACATCTGGGAAGTTTTTTAATGCTTAATATTTTATTATTTTTTATATATGTTGGAAGTTTTCCAGAGTGTTTGGAGCAATGTAGTCAGATGTGTGAGGTATAAATATTATTATTATTATTATTATTATTATTATTATTATTATTATTATTATCCGGGAACTGTAACTCTGTGAGGGGAATAGGGGTTCCCTAAGAACTCTCAGCACTGTTAATGCTCCCAGAATCCTTTGTGGGAAGCCATGACTGTTTAAAGTGGTATCATAGTGTTTTAGATGTGTGGTGTGAATATAGTGCTTTAAATATTTGGTGCAAATGGGGCCTAAGAAAGCTTTCAACCCCTTTTTCCGGGTGGGTGTGCTTTGCAGAATCATTGCACCAAACAAAGCCTCACACAGCTACTCCTCTTCTGTAGGTGTTGAGCAAGCAGAGGAGAGAAAGAAAGAAAGAAAGAAAGAAAGAAAGAAAGAAAGAAAGAAAGAAAGCAGGAATCCTTGGAAATGCTAACACACCTCTGACCTCTCTGTTAATCATCCAAATAATGGCTGCAAAGGTTAGGAGAAAACAGCCCTTCGTGTTCCCATCCCTTCGCCCATTTAGCAAGCGAGGATCATAACCTTCAGAGCAGGCACGGCATTTGGGTAATGAATTCCTGCTGACTGCTTCAGAGGGTGCTTTTGTTTTTGTGGGGTTTTAGCGGGAGGGGAAGGACTTGTCTTAGAAAGTCTCTTTGCTATTGGTGTGTTCACGGAGGAATTGTCCCTAAGTGTCCCGAATGTCAAGAAGCAATAAGCCTCATTGGCTTTTATTGCCTTCATCAGCACTTTGCTCAGCGCTCCATCTTCTTAAAGGCCATAGCCATGCCCATATTTCCAAATAGCGGGAAGTTAACTCCAGCAATAAAGCAAACCACGGTGCTTCTGTGTGGCTCAATCACAACGGCCATTTCAATGGGCAGCAGGGCGTTGCCAGGTACTTAAAAGGCTCCTGCCACAAATGAGCATGACATGAACACAGAGTTACTTTGACAGTGTGGTTAAGTGGTTGCAGCATCAGGCTAGGAGCTGGGGAACCAGGGTTCAAATCCCTACACAGCCATAAAGCTTGGGCCAGTTCCTCTGTCTCAGCTTAGCCTATCTCCCAGGATAAAGTGAGGAGTCGGGGAAGGGATGTGTGCCTGTCAGGGACTGGGCAGAGGAGGAATGGTGGAGACTGTCTCCCCAGCCTCACCCTTCCAGGAGAGGAAGGCAGTTCAGAATTACAACAGGGGTTTGAGGGAGGTTGCAGCTCAGATGCAGATGAGGGGGAAAGCTGGGAAATAATGGGAGAGGAGGAGGAGGAGGAGGAAGAGGAAGCACCAGGGAAGCGACAGCTGATGGACTCTTTAGAAAGCATTCCAGACCCCCAGTCCAAGAATCCGGCGAGCCTTAAAAGTAGGAAAGCAAAGAACTCAAAAGCAGAGGGCACTTTTCAGCACCCGTAGGAAGTGGGAGAGAGGGAGGGGGTGGAGATTCACTCGGGGCAACGCCATTATTCTGAGAGGCTGCATTCCCAAGCCGCTCGCTGTGAATATTGAATAAAAGCAGATGGTAAGAACTTTTCCTTGTCTTCTCCGTTGTTGGCCAACCTGCTGTGGGGGTTGGTTCCTCTGCCTCCTGGCAGTGCCAACTTGAGCTCCTTAGAGGGAAAGTAAGATTTAAAAATGCAATAAATAAATGTACAGATATGTATAGACATATACCGTATTTTCAGGCGTATAAGACGACTGGGCGTATAAGACGACCCCCAACTTTTCCAGTTAAAATATAGAGTTTGAGATATACTCAACCGCAGATTCTCCACCTGTCGTATAAGACGACCCCTGACTTTTGAGAAGACTTTCCTGGATTAAAAAGTAGTCTTATACACCAGAACATACAGTATATATGCCTTTGAAAGGGCTTTTTCTGCAGTGACTCCCCATCTGTGGAATGCTGTCTCTGGCAAGGTTTCCTTGGTGCCTTCACGATATACCTTTAGCCATGCAAAAGTGTTCCTCTTTCACCAGATGTTTGGTTGATTTGATTGATAACCTATGCCCTTTAAAATTTGTTTTGGGGGTTATTGGGTTGTTGTTATTTTTCTTTTTATTATGTACCTTGTGGTTTTATCCTGTGAACTGCCCCAAGACCTGTGGGTATATAAATTCAATTAATAATAATAATAATAATAATAATAATAATAAATAAGATGTTGGGTGGGTGGGTGGAGTCTCGATCTAGTATAGATATAATGGGGATGATGGACGCTGACAGACCTGACATAAGGCAAAGTGAGTCAGTCTGTTCCGTTTGTAGGAGCAGTGACAACTAGGGATGTTGGAGAATTCCAATGGAAATGAGAGCAGAAATTGCCAGTGTTCGCTTATTTCTCCTCATTCGAGAACGGAAACCCGTCCAGCAAATATTCTAGGGTTGCTGCTTCCAGTTTGCAAACCATGCGTAACAGGTTGCATTTCTCCTCTTTTGCGCTGCTTTTCCTTGGCACTGAAATGAATGGGATGGAATAATTGCAATGTAAGTTATGCAATTTCACCACAGCGAACAGTGGAACGATTAACGTAGTTTTCAGCAGAGGACCAAACTGCAGCAGAACGGAAACATTGGTGCGTGCAATTAATTAAAGGGCAGGGCGTGCCATGTATGGTCTCAGACAAAGGCTTCCTACCTGAGATGGGGAACTCTTTCCTCCAAACGAGGAATCATGTGGCAACAAAGAACATCAATCCACCAAGAGCGGGCGAATATTAGCACAGATAACAGCTCGACTCCTTTGTATTCAAAATCATTAATCACTTGGACATGATGAATCTAGCTAGCAGAAGGGAATAAATTCCAGATAATAAGTTCTAAAGTAATGAATAACTCTTGGCTGTGAAGGGACTTAATGACTTTCCTTGTCAGAATTCAGATTTTATTATTAGCTCTGCGGAACAGGCAGCCGGCCTGAAGAGCTACACTTACAAATCAATTTCACTGCTCCTTCATAATGAGTCCCTAATTGACCCCAATTTCTGATAGAGTCGCATATTTCCTTCCATACTTTATTTTAATGACATGTATATTAGAGGATTTAGTGACTGGGCATAAAGGAATTTACTTTAACTCTGTGTTGCCGTTTGCCGACTTAAGACGCGAGCATAAATTACGCCGAGTGCATTTGCTTTGATGGCTGGGAATGTATTTTTTATATCCCTTTTGCAGATAAGATTTGTCTCATTTTGTTACATTAAGCGATTCATTCATCTATCTAATTCTGAAGAAGACAGGTTGGCGAGTAACAAAAAGCACTCTGCTTCCCAGTATAATCTTAATAGTTATGGGCGGTTAAATACTTTGCTTAACTTTCCCTGTATCTCCAAAGGAAGTAGCATTCAAAGCGATTGTCAAATCCCGTACGAAACGAATGTAAGGAGCTCATTACAAGGCCAGATTTATTTCTCTACTATCGTCTATTCCGCTACCAATATGAGTCTGACCAAACTGCGGGAGGCAGTGAAAGACAGGCATGCCTGGCGTGCTCTGGTCCATGGGGTCACGAAGAGTCGGACATGACTGAACGACTGAACAACAACATCAAATTGTCTATTCCAGGGATAAAACATCTTGGGCCTAGGGGACAAATTGCAGGGGGTTGGAGTAGATGAATCTCAGGGTCCCATCCAACTCTTCAGTTCTATGATTCCATACCCTCCAAGATTTCCTCGATGTCCTATTGCATAACAACAGTTGTTGTTGTTGTGTTATTTATGCCCTGCCCATCTGTCTGGGTTGCCCCAGACACTCTGGGCGGTTTCCAACATACCTAAAAACATAACAAAACATGAAACATTAAAGAAACTTCCCTATACAATGGTAAAGTGAGAGCTGGACCACGAAGAAGGCTGATCGCTGAAGAATTGATGCTTTTGAATTATGGTGCTGGGGGAGGAGACTCTTGAGAGTCCCATGGACTGCAAAAAGATCAAACCTATCCATTCTGAAGGAAATCAGCCCTGAGTGCTCACTGGAAGGACAGATCCTGAAGCTGAGGCTCCAATACTTTGGCCACCTCATGAGAAGAGAAGACTCCCTGGAAAAGACCCTGATGTTGGGAAAGATTGAGGGCACAAGGAGAAGGGGACGACAGAGGATGAGATGGTTGGACAGTGTTCTCGAAGCTACCAACATGAGTTTGACCAAACTGCAGGAGACAGTGGAAGACAGGAGTGCCTGGCGTGCTCTGGTCCATGGGGTCACAAAGAGTCAGACACGACTAAACAACAACAACATACAATGCTACCTTGGTTCTCAAACTGAATCCATCAGGAGTCCATTCAACTCCTGAAACTGTTCAAAAACCAAGGCACAACTTCCAGTTGGCTGTGGGAGCTTCCTGCAGTCAAGCAGAAGCCGCGTCGGATGTTTGGCTTCCAAAAAATGTTTCCAAACTGGAACACTTACTTGCGGGTTTGCGGAGTTTGGGAGCCAAAACGTACGAGCACCAAGGCGTTCGAGAACCAAGGTACAACTGTACAGGGCTGCCTTCAGGTGTCTTCTAATGGTTGTATAGTTACTTATCTCCTTGGCTCGGGGGTCGCATAACTCCATACCCTCCAACATTTCTCCAATGAAAATGGGACATCCTAAGGGAAAGTGGGACATTTCAGGATCAAATCAGAAACCGGGATGGCTTCTGTAAATCCGGGACTGTCCCTGGAAAATAGGGTCACTTGGAGGGTCTGTGATTCAACGAAATGTGGCCCTCAAGGCTCTCTGTATGGCCCTTGGGATTTCCCCACACCACCACGCCTCTCACCAGACCATGCCTCTCAGAAGTCCTGCTGGGTTATGGTGGATCGGGCCCCTGGTACAGTCCCTCCCATATACGATCCCCTTCCCCTCAAAAGGAATGCATGAAATAAGCTACCGCAGAATAAGTAGCATGAATACTTACAAATCTAAGCTCCCAAACATTGCAAAATATACAATGAGTTTGTGGTGGTTCACAACTCTTGGCAAAACTCTTGGTCATTCCCTGTGGCTCCTAAGCTATGGAACTCCTTCCTCAGTGCCTGGAACCTTCATTATATATGTGTTTGCTGAAGATTTACCTCTTAACCTTGGCTTTTGACATTCAAGGAGCCTGTTTTAAGGACTTGGTTTGTTTTTTTTATGATTGTAACTTGTTTTAAATTGGTTTTAATATTGTGTTTAATGCTGTAAACTGCCCTGGGATCTTCTGCTGAAGGACAGGTAACACATTTACAACAACAACAACAACAACAACAACAACAGTCACAAGCAAAAACATTTTGCCAACATTGAGAAACAAAAGAAAATACAGTACTCTGAGCACATGCAGTTCCACATTTTAAGCTCACTGGTTTTGCCCACTTCTGGCCTTGGTCCAGTCACCAACCCTCAGCCTAGCCTACCTCACATGGCTGTTGTGAAGATAGAGAAGGCATTAAAAATGGCTTCAGCGGGGGGACTTATTGCTTGCATTATAGACATCAAATTTTGGTTCCTTTAACCAGAGCGCTACATCTTTGTACCATAAAGGGCCATGTTTTCCTGCCCACCCCATGCAAATTAATACAGTTCTAAGGCTTCGGCCAATCTTAATCTGGTCTGATTCCTGGATGGTTTAGGTGCATAGGCGCCATTTGTATTCAGCTGAGTTTATTCAAAGGTTAGTCTGCACAGGGGATTGGTTCTTAAGGAAGAAATCCTCTAGTGTTTGCGTTAAAAAAAACCTTTTTTGCCTGCTTAACTTGTTGGGTTACCAGGTCACATGACTAAGCCGAATGGGTTCAGGATCCAGATTCTTAGGTCATAGAATCATAGAACTATAGACCTGGAAAGGAGGGTCATCTAGTCCAACCCCTGCAATACAGGAGTATTTTGCCCAACGTGGGACTCGAACCCATGACCCTGAGATTAAGAGTCTCATGCTCTACCAACTGAGCTATGCTGAACTGGTCACACCACTGCTACTCACCTGCAATGCTCCTTTTCATCGCTTACTCTTATCCTCCCATCCCAGTTCAGCAGGGTTGGGGGAAATACGCTGAGATTTCCCCATGGCAATTAAAGGTATTCCAGGTATTAAAGTGTCCCCCCACCCTAGAGATGGAGAAGGATTTATTTCAGACCTCATTTTAAGCGAACCAACCTAATTCACACCTTCCAGTCTAATGCATAATTAGAAGGTAATTATCCTTTGAATTTTGTACTTTGCAGAATTGTGTGAGACAGTTCTTGACTTTAAGGGGGGGTGTACTGTTATGTGTAAACATGCATATTTCGGGGGAAAGCATGTTCAGAAATGTGTACATCGAGCTGAAGTGGATATTTAAATGTTAATCTTCATACATTTTTTTTTCCCTTTTAAGATCACAAAATAAAGAGGAAAGGGGATAGACTGCATTTATGAATGAAGGCATGTGAACTTGACCTAGACCCATAATGGAGTGACCTGGGTTGCAATCATTTTTATTAGCTTCAAAGGCTGGTTATTGCTCACTTCTGACACCCACAACATATCACTATCTTCCCCACGCATCTAAATCTATTTTATAATTGTGTGTACAGTGGTACCTCGGGTTATAGACGCTTCAGGTTACAGACGCTTCAGGTTACAGACTCCGCTAACCCAGAAATAGTACCTCAGGTTAAGAACTTTGCTTCAGGATGAGAACAGAAATCGTGCGGCGGCAGCGGGAGGCCCCATTAGCTAAAGTGGTACCTCAGGTTAAGAACAGTTTCAGGTTAAGAACGGACCTCCAGAACGAATTAAGTTCTTAACCCGAGGTACCACTGTATTTTGAGCTTCCAACCTTGTAGATGTTGTTGGACAACGCTTCCCGCTATTCCTGACCATTGAGCATGCTGGTTAGGGCTGGCGGAGTGCAAAATATACATTGGGAAGAGGGGCCATGTTGGAAAAGGCTGCTCCAAGTCCTCAACACCCCGAGCCTGTTGTTGTTGTTGCTGCTGCTGCTGCTGTGCTTGTTGTTTTCCTTCGAATAGCATTTTCCACTTTGGGGCTACATCCCCATGTCAGCTTATTCCATTTCTCCAATTTCCCCCTAACTGACAGGTTCAGGGTTATATCCGAGTTTTCGCAAAACGTAAAAAAGCCACTGCCCAGAAAACTAATGGAATACAGCACAAGTTTAGCACTCATTCCTGTGTTACAGTGGTACCTCGGGTTAAGTACTTAATTCGTTCCGGAGGTCCGTTCTTAACCTGAAACTGTTCTTAACCTGAAGCACCACTTTAGCTAATGGGACCTCCCACTGCCGCTGCGCCGCCAGAGCACGATTTCTGTTCTTATCCTGAAGCAAAGTTCTTAACCTGAAGCGTTATTTCTGGGTTAGCGGAGTATGTAACCTGAAGCGTATGTAACCTGAAGCCTACTTAACCCGAGGTACCACTGTATTAGATTCCAGGGAAAGAATCTGTTTGCAGCCTCCTTTGAGTGGAAAAATTGCGGAAGTGAGACGTTTTGGGGGAGCGTATCAGCATACAGGTCTTTCCTACTGTTTTCATGGGGGAAGAGAAGTGCACATGTTTAGGGGTGTCGTGATTTTGCCCAACGGTGTTCATTGTTTTGCCACACCACACCCTCTGATGTGAATGAAATTTAGTGGAACATGCAGGTGTGTGGGTCAAAAACCCACAGTTCCCTTAAAAAAAAAAAAAAGCATTTATAGTTCACCTCTTTCGCCAAGGAGCTCAAAGTGGCCCACAACCACGTACAGATTCACCTTACAAGAAAGGAGATTCCAACTAAATACCAGCAAGAACTTTCTGGTGGTAAGAGCGGTTCAAGCAGTGGAATGGACTCCCTCGAAAGGTTGTGGACTCTCCTTCCTTGGAGGCTTTTAAGCAGAGCTTGGATGGCCACCTGTCATGGATACTTTAGCTGGGATTCCTGCATTGCAGGGGGTTGGACTAGATGACCCTCAGGGTCCCTTCCAACTCTACAGTTCTATGATTCCATGGCTGAGCAGGGATTTGAACCCTGGTCTCCCAGCTCCTACGTTTGACATTCTAACCACTACACCACACTGCCCCCCTAACACAACAGAGTGAAAGGAGCATTAGAAAACAGGACAGGAGAGCTAGCTTCATAGTCGGGAAAACCAATGCAATATTCTGCATGTCTGAATGCACCCCTAGTCTTTCAGCCAGTTGTTCAGGTTATAACTGAGGGACAGCAGCTGCTTGTATAGTTTTCTGTTGTGGATGAGGTTCACTGCCCCATCCCACCCCCTAATTTTCTCCATAAGTTGTCAAGAACCATTTTATCTATCAGTCCAATCCCATTTATCCTTTCCTAAGAGCAAACCTGACATCTTGATAAGCCAACACAATTTGAAGATGCCTTGGGCTTCAGCAGGTTCTAGACAGATTTAATGTAAGCTTGTTTAATGGAGATGTTAGGAGAACTGGGATGTAGAGATGGGTTGGCAGATAAGCAGAGAAACAGACACCTGTCATCTGTGCCAGAGGTTTTGGCCTGAAATGAATCAGAACAGCTGGAAGAGATGCAATGAAAGGATGGGAAAGTATAGAATTTCTGTTGAGGTACAATATAGGAAGCTTTCTTACGCTGAGTTGGACCATTGGTCCATCTAGCTCAGCATTGCCTGCACTGACTAGCAGCAGCTCTCTGGGATTTTTCATTCATAGCCCTACCTGGAGATGTCAGAGTTTGAACCTCAGACCCTCTGCCTGTGAAGGATATGCCTGAATTATGGCCCTGCATGAGAACCCATGGCTGCATCTGACTATAATTTAGCAAACTTAGCCAGCCATTGCAGAGTGGTTCCTGTATCTTCAATACACTTTCACCCACTTTTGTGAAAAGAGGGCTGGAGGTATAGTCATGTTTCGATACCCCCCATTATAATGAAAGGGGGAGTGGGAAAGAGAGCTGCATTTTTAACAGATCTAATTTGGTCCCCAATAATGAGTCAAATCAGAAAGATACAGAGCAGCTCTGAAACAGATTGGCCGGCTTCCCAAAACTACAGATGCAAATGGAATTCAAATCCTGCGGTCAGCACACACCCAAGTAACCCTGCACACACAATGTGTGTGAATCTGAAAGACAGAAATAGATTCTAAACACCATTGCTAACTCTCTGGTGGTCAGCTGTTTGGCAGTGGAATGGACAACCTGGGAAGGCTCTGGACTTCATTGGAGGTTTTCTAACAGAGTTTGGACGGCATTCTGCCCAGGGTTCCTAGGACAGGTGAACTAATGCCAGTGTACTGGAAGAAGCAAAAATCACCAGTGTCAAAGCAATGATTCTTCAACGTCAACTTCGTTGAACTGGTCATGTTGTGTGGATGCCTGATTATCATCTTCCAAAGCAACTACTCTACTCCAAATTTAAAAATGGTAAGTGTAATGCTGGTGGTCAACAAAAGTGGTTCAAAGATTCTCTCAAGGCAAATCTTAAAACAATGTAGTATAAAAACAAACAAGTAGGAAACACTGGTGTGCGAGCAAAAAATAATTTTTACCTGAAGCTGTCTGGTCTACCATCCAGATAATAATAGGTGTCCTGCCCTGCCATGATCAAATATAATAGTTGTTTGTGACCAGTTATGGACTTTGTATAGCATTGTTGAAATGAATGGCCAAGACCCCCTCAAATTCAAGGATCAAAAAGCATGGGGACTATTAGATGGATTTTTATGGGTGGTGTGGCCTCCCTCATGGGGGATTTTGGAAGTGATGTTTCCAGTGACTGCCACCATTCCCCAACACATACGCTCTCAAGGCAAATCTTTTAAAATGTAGTATAAACACAGACAACTGGGAAACACTGGCCTGCGAGAGCTCCAATTGGAGAACAGCCTTGGGCTTTGAAGACGCTCAAAACCAGGATGAAAGGGAGAAATGAGTTAAGAGGAAGGCATATTAGACAAACCCTCACCAGGATGAACTCTCCCCCCCCACTGGAAACCCATGTCCCCATTGTGGAAAGACGTGTAGATCCAGAACTGGCCTCCACAGTCACTTACGGACTCACTTTTAAAACCGTGTTTATGGTAGACAATCTTATTTGGCTACAAGTGATAAGAAGAAGAAGAAGAAGAAGAAGAAGAAGAAGAGCTGTGATTCCTTCATTGCAGGGGTGTGGACCAGATGGCCCTAACGGTCACTACCACCCCTACAATTTTATGATTCTATGAGTCTAAGGGAATTCAACCTGCAATGCATTGGTGAGCTAGGGGATAGTGCACTGGAAGCCCATTATTTCTAAAGTTTATTGCTAAAATACTCAAGGCATTTCAAATGTTCAGTTTTGAAAAGGTCATAGAAAAAGTAAAGAGAGTTCAATGCAGGCTGTGGGCAAGTACTCGGGTGCCATTTTCATGCATAGCCAATGTAGGCATTCCTATAAATATTGAACTGTCCAGATCCCAAATGTTCCAGTTCTTTTCTCAGGCTGCCTTTCTATCAAATATATCCAGATTTCTACCCACAACCCCTGCTGGTTCTTATCCATCCAGATTTCAGCTGAAGCCTATTATTCAGTTCAGTGAAGCTTTCAATATGCAGAGCTAGGCTTTGCTGGGAGTGAAAACCTTGATTTGTTCACTGCATTTTCAAAATATTTAGCACACTCAAATCCAAGGCATATTAGTGCTGTTTTGCTATGCCACAGAAACCCTTGTGACTGCCCTAATTTGACTATAGGTGTAAGAACCACTCATTAAACCATAATGTCGGGGCCAAAAGCTAGCACAAAGTTTCATTATGCAAACATGAAATTGACTAGGAGGGCTAATGAGGGTAGCAAGATACCCCAGGTGTCAATAGAAAACAATCTATTTCTAACATAGCTCCTCTTTGGGGACATTTCTCCATCTACCATAAAGATTTTGTTTACCGATTTCCTGTTGCTTGTTAAGCAGAACAGCCATGGAGGAACAGAAAAAAAATTGGGAGAATAATTTATTCCTTTATTTTATTATGTAGCAACCATTTCTAAAAGCCCCTTGAAATCCATCTTCCATTTCAATTTTCCATATATGTTTCAAGATTCAAAATGTTGCCCAGGTGCTTTCTCTTAAATAAAATACTCCGACTGTTGTTCACAGTCAACTTGCCCGGGTCGGGCCGGGACCACTGGCAGTTGTAATTAAATCTGAACTAAGTTGCTTGAACTGAAACTGGAAATAGGAGCTGGAAGCTGCAGGCAGAAGGCATGGTTCAACTGTCCAAACAAGGGCAGAAAGTCTGCTTCCTAGTCATTGGCCCATCCGATCCAGGGGATCCACACTGCCTGCCAGTCACAGTAGCTGCACATCTTGTTTTCTCTGCCTGAGTGAAGAGAGCTTTGAGGCTTGACCTCACGGTCCATGGAAGCTCACTAGGCTGTGTACCTGCACCAGACCTCGAACTTCCCAGAACAACCACCTTTTTAAAAGGCAGGGAAGGACATGACCATTCAGATGACCTAGAAAACTAAGGAAGGGCAGAACCATATCATATATATATCATACACCCCACCCCCACACACACAAGCAATATTCCTCAGCTGAAAATAAGGACACTTCTCACTCCCTGGCAACTGACCCTCCTCGACCCAGGGGCAGAGGAAGGGGGTGCGGTAGGGGCACCGTATGAGAGGCAGTCCATACAGGTGCCCATATGGACGGCGCACAAGAGCGGTGCCCATACTGACTGTGTGCGCCCTCGGCCGCTCTACAGCTGGGGAGAGGCAGGGGCCATCTTATAACAAACAAACAAAAAAAAAACAGAGTGGCACCCGGGGCGGCCCACCCCCTCCACCCCTCACTTCGTAAGCCTCTGGTTCTGAGACAGGTTTTAAGGTTTGAGCAGCTTGAGACAATACTGTTGGGTTAACAGAGAAATGTAAAATTTGGTGTGCACACAGCCAATTTGTTTCAAGGTCACCAAACTGCTCCTTTATTTGTTCTGAAATATCCTTTGTGAGGTTAGGTGAACAGAACCGTACACAGTGTGTGTGTGTGTGTGTGTGTGTGTGTGTGTGCGCGCACACACACACACACACACACACATCATAAAGGATGCCAGTTCTGTGTCTATTTCCTTGAATAGAACTGAACAGCTTTGCTCTTTCAGATGTTTCCTCTTTTGTGAGGAAACACTGGGAGCCCCGGGCAGCCACAACTTATGCGCTGCTAATTTGTGTTTGCGTGTGCAGCTTCTGTATTTAACAGATACGCTGACATATTTCACATCTCAGCTTAGCAGCACTGCAGCCTTTGTACCCAAGGGGTTGGTATTACCTTTTGCTATAATTGTGCCACCTTTTGCAGCTTGGTACTTTACCAGCTGTTCGAGAACATATGTTGCAAAGGAAGTTTCTTCTGCCTCCTCCCCACATTTAACGGCATAATCTGCCACTTATTTGGACCTACCTGTGTGATTCATAACCCTATTTCTGATGTGCGGTGTGAGTTATTATTATTTTCACAATGTGCTTAGAATGAGCATAGCCACACTCAGAGTAGACCCATTGAGATGAATGTGACTTGCGGTGCAATCCTAAGAGCATAAGAAGAGCCTGTTGGATCAGGACAATGGCCCATCCAGCCCAGTTCTCACAGTGGCCAATCAGATGCCTATGAGAAACCCACAATCAGGATTCAAACACAATACACACTCTCCCCTCCTACAGTTCCCAGCAACTGATTTTCAGAAGCATTGCTGCCTCCAACTTGGGTGGATAGCCCACTTCCCCATACATTTGTCTAATCCTCTTTTAAAGCAATCCAAGCTGGTGGCTGTAACTGCCTACTGTCTACTCAGAAGTAATGCCTATTGAAGTCAGTGGGGCATACACCCAAGTAAGTGGAGTCGAAATTTCAGGCTAACTGAAGTCCATTAATTTCAATGGACTGATTCCAAGTAGCACTTAGTTGGATCTGCCCCAATGTTTATATATAGTGCTTTTCTGTGGAAAATATCATTTCCAAAGTGGTTTATAGAATTTGACACAGAGTGACAACCATACATACTGATCAATTAAAAAAATAAGTCTACTATACTAGAAAGGGAAGTAAAAACAGCAAGCACCAAGCGCCTATTAAAAGCCTGTGAGAATACAAATCATAGGACTGGATTTAACTAGCTGGCTCCGATAACAGAACCCGATAAGGACTTTCGTTAGTGTAATGGGGAAGGCATCTTTGAAGAAGCACAAACTCAGGATGAAAGGGAGAAATGAGCTAAGAGGAAGGCATGTTTTGCAAACCCTTAAAGTGATCATCTCCTGCCCAGAAGTCTATGTCCCCACTGTAGAAGGATGTGTGGATCCAGAATTGGCCTCCACAGTCATAGACACACTGTTAAGACCATATCATACTCCTCGTATGGAGGAGGAGGAGGAGGAGGAGGAACTTTTCACCCGTCTCCTCCTATGAAACCCTGAACCCCCCTCCCATGGGTAAGTGGTGAGACAAATGGAAGTATAGACAAGCCTTTAGTCTCCAAGACGCGTATGAGAGTTAGAAGCAAGGAGGCCTTGCCGGATCTCTGCTGAAAATAGATTCCACAGCATGGGACCAGAGACACTAAATGCCCAACCTCTGGTCAAGGTCATTTGGGCCTCTGGAACATGAAGGACAACTCACCACACGTCTCTAAGCGATCTCGGTGATTGGGCTGGAATATACCGGGTAATGGCTCGGACAGTCCTGACATGCCACAACAACCCTAAATGTCTTGAAGTTAAAGAAAGCCCCACACACCCTTGGGGTTGTCTGTGCCTGGTTTCATTCCTATTTGCATGATATTAGTGTATCAGCACAAAGGGAGCAGGGAAGCGATGTATCTATTAAAGCAAATGGCTCCAGCCTTAGGAGTCCATTTAAGTAGAAGTGGTCCTGGTTCAGAACACATAAGCAAAATGCTGGATGAGGGCACTGATGCAATCCTGGCATCTCATGAGCAAGTAAGCAGGAATTTTATAAAGCCATACAGAGCTCTTGTCAATAGCACTTTACATTTTACTGACATATATTCCACTGTAATCTGGTTTGCTCTTATTGGAAAATACTATGAATTGCTCCTTTCGTGGCAGTGCAACTTTCCCGGGAGACACATTACCAAGTCAGAGAGAGAGAGAGAGATGGAGAGACAGAGAGAGAGAGAGAAGGGGGGAGGGGGTTGGGGACATTGGTAGTCTGCTTGGGAAGCAAATGAGACAGGAGTTACTTGAGAAGAAACTGCTTGATCCTAGGGTTTAGCTGCTGTGGTGCCATCAGCTATTTGAAATGGCACCAAAGCTCATAACTGAAGACATGGTTCAGAACCAAATCCCTCAAGGCATTGTGATCTGAGCTTCAACGGCCTTGAAGTTCAAGTCCAACTCCCATGGTTTGAAATACTATCAGCCCAAGTATAGACCCATTACATCATTTAAATCATCCAGGGAAACTCTACTCGTGGCAACACACTGCAGCACTGCAAAATGTGGAGAACTGCATTTCAGACTGGTAAAATGAGAAACAGAGAGAAATGGCCCAGAGGTGGAAAGAAGATAAAGTCCCTACCAGAGAAGAATGGCAAATTAAACTGTTGGAATATGGCAACTGTTGGAGTACGGCAAAATGGCAAAACTTCAAGAAAGAATGGGGAAGATTTATACAGTGGTACCTCTGGTTGCGAACACCTCTGGTTGAGCACGCTCCGTGTTACAAGCTCCACTAACCTGGAAGTAGCTGCTCCTGGTTGCGAACTTTGCCCCAGGCTGTGAGCAGAAATCATGCACTGGAGGCACGCAGCAGGAGGCGCCATTAGCGAAAGCACGCCTCATGTTACAAGCGGTTTCCGGTTACGAACGGACCTCTGGAACGGATTCCGTTTGTAACCAGAGGTACCACTCTGTAATTTATTTAGGAGACCACTGTAAGCAAATGAAAACATTAGCAGGATTCTAATAACACTTGTAATGTAACAAATACTGTGGACAATATGGAGAGATATAATATATGGATGATGAAATAATTTGCAGTTGGAAATGTTGACAATAGGAGCCATGGAAGGGATGGTGGGAAGTCTGGAGATTCAGAGAAATCTCTAAATATGAATATGTATTTGGTATTGTTATGACTTTACACTTGTAAATTCAAATATTTTTTTTTAAAAGAAAGAAAGAAAGAGAAATGAAACTGGTAAATCCTTTGCATTCCTAGCTGTACCACGTGGTATGTGTTAGTGTGAGAAGTCACCAAACTGGACTCCTTCACCCTCTTTGCTGTGAGTCATCATATCCCCTCAAAATTAAAGCTTGGGCTTGTCCTAATGAGGGGAATTTACTTACACATTTCTGGCAACAACTCGCCATTTTTTACTTGCCTCCTATCTCCTAATGGATACCTTTCCTTAGATACAGCCCATGGTTGTGCATTCTAGGCAGTAGTGGTACTAAGCCATCAGTCATCTCTTGATGGAGAGACTGGAAAGTGTATCGTGGATGAGACCAAAATCAAGTTTCCACAGGTGAATCCCCAATGTGGACTTGCCATATGGATCCTTGAAAAAGCCATTATTTCATCTCACATCCGAGACTTGCAAAGCTAGTTATGGGAGTTACAATGTTCCCCCGTTCCATTAATGTTAATTGGGAACTGGGAGTCAAAATCTCCCTGGAACTCTGAAGAAAGAAAGAAAAGATGCTCAGCCTGGAAACTAATTAGAAGGAAAGGTTAATCCTATTCAAGGAAAGAAAGATGGGCCATGCTGACACTTAAAATTCTGTGTATGTGTGTGTTTGTGTATGTGTGTAATATAAGCAGACAAGTTGTGTGAAAATGCAGGGCACCGTAAACTTCATTCACATCTCATAATGAGACTTGTGGTCCAAATAACATTATCCTGCCCCTTTCCCCTAAACCTCCATACAATGTCACACAAATTCATGGAAATTATATCTGAGAAAATGTTTTGTTTTTTTTCCACAGGATTGGACACAGCGCCTTTGGTAACCAACACTGGTGGTTATTGTTGAAAATCTGACCCAAAGTGAAAGTTAGACTTGCGCCCTGGTGATTACTTGGAAGAGGAGTTCTAGTATTGTTTTATTTTTTACTGGTCTGCATCAGCTTTGTGTGTACCCCAAATTGTTCAGCTTCTTTAGGGAAGGCTCTCATGATTCCA
This sequence comes from Lacerta viridis, assembly GCA_900245905.1. Lineage (NCBI taxonomy): Eukaryota > Metazoa > Chordata > Lepidosauria > Squamata > Lacertidae > Lacerta > Lacerta viridis. The sequence continues at coordinate 96,675 of OFHU01004224.1, read as the reverse complement.
AGTCAGATTGCACCATAAATAAAATTTCTCGAGCTGGATTCCCTAAGCTTCTGAGTCTTTCTCTGGCCTTGGCTGTCTAAAAAAGATACATGGCTACCCTCTCCCTCCCACCACAAAGAACAAAACCAAGATGCTCGAGGAAACACCCTGGCCTCAAGATGGGGGGTGATTTAGAGGAGGAGAATTTTGTTTTGTTTTTCAGGTCAGGTCTAGCTTTTAATCACAGTTAATTATTTCCCCGGGGCACTCTGATCACAGTGATTTGGGAGGGGAATAAAACACTGTGTTTGTTTGCTTCAGTTCATGCTTTCCTATATTCAAGTTACTGGAGAAATCTCCACTGTAGACCCAAAAATTCCATGTAGAGCGAAGAAACCCACTACCGAACAATGACCATGGATGGTGACATTGCCCTCACCCCAGTCTCTCTTGAGGATTCAGTTGAATCAATATACTCTCTCTCTCTCTCTCTCTCTCTCTCTCTCTCTCTCTCTCTCTCCCTCTTTCCCCACCACAATCCACCCCCTCATTACCAGCTCCTGCTTCTCACATGCATCTGTTCCCTCTCATCAACTAGAGGGGCATCACCAGCTCCAAATTCTTTCTTGATATCTCATTTAACAATACAAAGAAACTCCCAACTAAAAACATGAGAAGAGCCCCACTGGATCTGACCCTTGACCTCTCTTCTCCAGTTTCCTGTTTCCCACTGTTATCAACCAGATGCCTACAGGAAGGTCACAAGCACAGCATGAATGCCATCACACTTTCAACCTTTGTTCCCCAGCAACTGGTATTCGGAAGCATGTTATCAAAGATAGCATATAGCCAGCAATCTTCCCAACAGAAGAATCATCAGTCATTGGTATATGCTACATCTTTGATGTTGGTCATTATTAATTCCATTTGATCTGTGTTTGCAGCTGGGCATCAATTGGGGAGGGTGCTGTTGTGTCCATGTCCTGCTTGGGGGACACTGTGAACAAAGATGGCTTGTCTAGATGGACCTTTGGTCTGCTCCAGTAGAGTTCCTATTATTTTTGTTATGAATATGAGATAATAAGACTTGAACAAGGCCACCCAATGAGGTCATGGCTGAGATGAGTCTTGAAACCACATCTGCGACTAGCACTGTTATCCAGTTGGACCAAAGTTGGTTCTCATACCACTTAATTCTACTGAATAACTAGTTAATCCTCCCTGTCCTGTTCTTATTTACAGCCAGAGGCTTACATTCTTCCTTGCCAAAACTGGTTTCCAAGGCTACCACCGTGTGCTACCTGAAAAATCCAGGCCTGGTTTAAATATATATTTGTCAAGCCATTTGCAATTCAAATGCAAAAGTTTGCAGCAACACTGCAGTGCATCAATCCTGAACAAACAACTCATCAAGCCCTATAAACATGGCATGATCCCAGCAATGAGAAATGAGCTCTCGCAGCAGAAGCCTATAATTATCATGGGACTGACAGGCGCATTGAAACCTTTTGGAGCATATGGGTAATTAATGAAAAACGATGACAGTACCGCATCAGCAAGCGTACCCAAGTGGCTCTTCTAAGGTTTGGCTGCCTCTTGCTGAATTCTGGTACACCACTTAATAACAGCCATGGAAACATTACTTTAACACCAATTGGATGGTAGAAGGTACCCTGGGGCAGGGGAAGGGAGATGAGAAATGGAGGGAGACACCAGCCAAACGATTTGGGTAGGGAGTCCTAAAGTATCTCAGTTTCTACTGAAGTTGATGGCAACATTCCCGCTGACTTCCAAAGCACCAAAATTCCTGGGTAGACTTGCCTTTGAAGTGCCCCCAAACGTCTTACATTAATTGAGCTGTACAGTCCAGGAAGCCTTTTGAACAAGATTCCCAGTATGTTCTTGGGAATTACGCTAGCTTTCAGCAACAGGGGTGTAGCAACAAAAGCAGCCAGAACCCCCAGCACCAGCACCACCAAACCCTTCCCTAGTGCCATGTTAAATAGGGCTGCCATACGTCCAACAGTTTGTCCTGGATCTTAGGCAAGTCAATTGAAAAATTGCCCCTTTTTTGCGTATATGTATATATATATACCTTCACAATTCTGGAGGTTTCCTTTTTAAAAAAAAAAGGACCAGGTGTGCTGGTTTATTTTTTGAAATATGGCAACCCTATAAATATCCCAAGAGAGCGATCTGTCTTTATCCCAAGTCAATTTGTTGGCCCGGTAATGTCTGCTTTGGTTGGCTGTAGCTTTTCATTGTCTCAAGCGTAGCTCCATTACCATCTGCTCCTGTAAACTGGAGATACCAGAGATTGAACTATTTATTCCTTTTATATAATGAAATTTGTATAGTGCTTGATGGTGAAGTAGAACCTCTAAGTAGTTTACTACAAAGCTTGGAAATGTCAGGATTCATAGGCTCTGCCAGCGAGCTGTGACTTCTTCAGCCTGACTCCAGCCACCCAGGCTCTCCTCAAGATGATTGGAAGGGTGATAAATGTTTTCTTTTCAGGTTGGGACTTTGCCTGAGTCTCTGTTCTTTCATCTTGATATCTACCTGTTTACTCAAAGTGTTTTTCAATTGGAGATGTCAGTGGTTCACCATGGAAGCTTCAGCAAGTTCTCTACCATAGAGCAATGGCTTTCTCCAAAGCTCTGTTGACACATAGCTGCTTTCTACTGGCTCAGATCACTGATCTATTTGGCTTGACATCCAGTCTGGTGGACAATGTGTGGTTGTATAGGGTCACATTCTAGCCTTGCCCCCTAAGAATCATTTAAATGGAGAAACCACTACCAAGGGCTGAAACTGGTCCCTCCTGCATGCATAGCATATGCTCTACCAATAAGCTATAATAGAGAAACATGTTAGAAGGCTAGAAAAGAGATTGAAACTAGTATGTATCTCTGCCATAAAGATCACGGACCTGCAATTTGGCAGGCTTACACTTCTTCGTTGGGGCTCCTGTTTCAGCAAATTTAATCTACTCGTGCCAAAAGGGGGAAAGTTCCAGTAATTTTTTAGGATTTCCTATGAGAGTGAATGGGGAACACAACTTTGTTTTACAGAGAGTGGATCGGAGCCCAGATCACAGACTATAGTGGACAGGTCACAGAGTGTTTCAGAAACGGATCAGGTTGTTTTCAAAGTACAGATTCAAGGCAAATCTTGGTGCTCGTGCACACTCCGAGTAAATAGGACAGCTTGTGCATGTGGCAATGTGTACAGGTGAAACTCAAAAAAATTAGAATATCATGGAAAAGTCCATTTATGTAAGCAATTGTTTTCATTAGCTACTGGAGTTTAATATATGAGATAGACTCATGACATGCAAAGCGAGATATGTCAAGCCAGGCATAGGCAACCTTCGGCCCTCCAGATGTTTTGGCCTACAACTCCCATGATCCCTAGCTAACAGGACCAGTGGTCAGGGATGATGGGAATTGTAGTCCAAAACATCTGGAGAGCCGAAGGTTGCCTATGCCTGGTCTAGCCTTTGCTTGTTATAATTGTGATGATTATGGCGTACAGCTGATGAAAACCCCAAAGTTGAAATTGTTAATTTGGGGTTCTCATCAGCTGTACACCATAATCATCACAATTATAACAAATAAAGGCTTGACATATCTCGCTTTGCATGTCATGAGTCTATCTCATATATTAGTTTCACTTTTAAGTTGAATTACTGAAAGAAATGAACCTTCCCATGATAATCTAATTTTTCAAGTTTCACCTGTATATTCTTTAATGTGGTGTGTGGCTAACTTGTGGCCTTCCAGGTGCTGCTGATCTACAGTTCCCACTGCCTCTGATCATGGGCCATGTTATCTGGAGCTGATGGGAGTTGGACTCCAACATCCTCTGGAGGACCATATTTCTAGGCATTTGGCATAGCCGAGGCATATGGCTGCAGGTTTATGAACCATAAGGCTTCATGCCATGCAAAGCCTGCCATTTTACATGCTACTCCTGATAGCTTTACTCCAGAGATAACCCTATAGGCTTTTTAGAAAACAGTGAATGCTGATTACAAGGGCTGTATGCAAACTCTAGTCTAGGCTGTCGTTAGGGAGCAACTACAGAGGCATCTGGTTCGCCAGTGTAGGAAGCAGGGTGATGAACTAGGTTGGGGTGGCCAACATGGAGCCCATCAGGTGTTGTTGAACTCCACTTCCCATCAGTCCCAGCCAGTCTATTATCAGTCATTGTGGGAGTTGTAGTCCAACAATGTCTGGAAGGGACTATGCAGGCAAGTGTGTCCCCGTTTCCACCTGTGAAATCCAGGAAGGTATGCAATTGGTTGCATTAACCCTTTTCTAACACACACACACACCGTGCAATTCTAGACATAAGTACAAACCAATGTAAAGGGAGAGGGGGCCATTTGCTTCTTTTAGAGATGGCTATAAAGCATAAAAACCCATGAGAGAGCTGGCATCAATTATCCATCTGAATATTTACCATTCTCTCTCTCTCTCTCTCTCTCACGCACACACACACACACACACACTGTCCTATTGTTTGTTCTCAGCATTATTTCTTAGGGTGGGCTACAGTAAAAAAAAAAAGGAATAATATCCTATTGCATTTCCATTGCGATCCATAAAGCATGTTGCACAGTGGTCTATTGTGAAAAAGAACAGGATTTATTAACCAGTGAAGAGTGAAGAAATTGTGGAGGAGGGAGAGGAGAAATAGAAGGATTTATTGACCCATTGACCTCATGTTCAATAGTAATGATTTAAACCTAACCAAGCATTATATCCAGCTCTTGCACCTCTATTACGTATTAATATATAAGAGAACAGATGTTGTGTTTATCACTGATGACTGCAGCATCAAGTGATGGTGGGGGGATGAAATTGTTCCCCCCCATTCTGTCTTTGCTGTACTCTTCCATGGATTCACCATGCCCTGTGCTTTCATAGAATCATAGAGCTAGTTGGGACCATGAGGGTCATCTAGTCTAACCCTCTGCAATGCAGGAATCTTTTGACCAGTGTGGGGCCCACCCGCCGGCGCTGCTATGGAGCGGGGCAGCACACATGTGCCGCATGCAACGCATGCGCCATGCGTCGTACGCAGTGATACATGTCATACTGTGTATGACGCACGCTGCGCATGCATGCCGCGCCGCTCCATAGCAGCGCCAGCGGGTGGGCCCCAGATGGGCCGTGGGGCGGAGCGGCCTCACTCCACAGCTTTCTCGTAGGCCGCCAAGCAGGTTGGCGAGCAGGCTGTGGGGCGAGGCTGCCTCGCTCCATGGGTTGCTCAGGGCCCGCCCGCCGGTGCCGCTATAGAGAGGCATGGCATGCATCCGCTGTGCGCCGCACACTGCAAAACATACGCTGCGCACAGTGCACATGACGCATGCAGCGCTGCGTACGGCGCATGACTCATGTGTCACTGCATACGATGCGTGGCGTGTGCATCGTGTGTTGTACACAGCTATGCTGCGCTTGTGCACTGCCAGGCCCCAGGGTTTCCCACCCCGGGTGACCAAGCAGCTTCCTCCGCCACTGCATCAGAACGCATCCTTAATTTTCCCTACCTGCAGGTTGTTTCATAGTAGGTAAAGTTAAAAGGTAAAGGACCCCTGGATGGTTAATCCAGTCAAATTCGACTATGAAGAGTTTGGATTTGATATCCCGCTTTTCACTACCCGAAGGAGTCTCAAAGCGGCTAACATTCTCCTTTCCCTTCCTCCCCCACAACAAACACTCTGTGAGGTGAGTGGGGCTGAGAGACTTCAGAGAAGTGTGACTAGCCCAAGGTCACCCAGCAGCTGCATGTGGAGGAGCAGAGACGCGAACCAGGTTCCCCAGATTACGAGTCTACCGCTCTTAACCCCTACACCACACTGACTATGAAGTATGGTGCTCATCCCCACATTCAGGCCGAGGGAGCCAGTGTCCACAGACAGCTTTCAAGGTCCTGTGGCCAGCAGGACTAAACCACTTTGGGCACAACGGGACATTGTGGCGGAAACCAGAGTGCACAGAAACACTGTTTACCTTCCCACTGCAGAGGTACCTATTTATCTACTTGCACCGGCATGCTTTCGAACCGCCAGGTTGGCAGAAGCTGGGACAGAGGAAAGGGAGCTCACTCTGTCGCAGGGATTCAAACCATTGACCTTCCAATCGGCAAGCCCAAGAGGCTCTGTGGTCTAGACCACAGTGCCACCCACTTCCCTTTTTGTTTCATAGTAATTACATAAGGCCCCTTCATGGATCACTGCCTTGACATGGTGAAGGGGCTTTGAATAACTCCAAGAAGCTGTGAGCTATGCTGTGCAGGGCCACCCAAGACGGACAGGTCATAGCCAAGAGTTTAGACTAAATGTGATCCACCTGGAGAAGGAACTGGCAAACCACTCCAGTATTTTGCCAAGAAAACTCAATGGACATAAAAAGGAGAAGCTTTGAGAAGAAAGTGAGATTTTCCAAGGCATGCTTTGGTTCATGGGGTCACAGAGTCAAACATGACTAGGACGACTAAACAACAACAAATTACATAAGGAGCTAGAAGTGATACAAAATACACTTATTGAGTTCATATACCAGTACATGCCAGCATGTAGATGCCACTGTAATTCTTAAGGCAGCACAGTACTACAGGGCAGCAATCTTGGGTGCACTTACTTGGGAGTAAGCCCCATTGAAATTAGTGAGATTGATCTCTGTGTAGACATTCATTACATCTGGATGCAGCTAGTTTAAACAATACTGGAAATGCGGAGCATTCAAGAACTGGATATAATGTAAAGGAAAACCAATGGCTCCATTATTTTATATTTCACTTCACATACAGTACAAAAGTGTCATTTCCATACAACCTTTACTGACCTTTAGGCTTTCTCAGGCATTGATTCTGAACTTTGAAACAAGACACTTTGGAAAGGTAGAAAAGAAAAATAAAGCATTTGTTTATCGGCTTCCATTTTCTATTTCTTTGGGCGGGGTGGGGTGGGGAGAGTTGTTCCAAAAAGTAAAGCAATTACTATCCCTCGTTTGTGCATCCTGCCCTTCCTCAAGTTGTCATATATTTGGATGATCCCATAGTACCTTCACTGCAACCCTGCGAGGTAGGTTAGGCTAAGATTTAAAATGCCATAAATATTTTTTTACTTTGGGCAATGGAAGAAACAACTGGACTTCCAACAAATTACCACCATAACAATGCACCATAAAACGTTGGGCTCTGAATGTCCCCTCTAATACTTGTACAGTGAGCAAGAATTCCTTGCAATATCCATTAAAAAACAACAATAGTAAGGTTACCAAGCCATCTTATTTTATGTTTGTTGTTCAATATGACCAGCTCCCTTGAAAGGTTCTTTCAAAGCAAGTTTTAAAATGCTTAATAGCACACTTCAGACAAACTCGACACCATCCACAAAATATACAAAGGAACATCAGCCGGGCCATTCCTGAGGGAGGACGTGTAATTATCTGGAATGAAAGAAGGCAGATAGGAAGATATTGACAGAGGAGGGCTTATTGAGTTTCAGCAGCTGTAACTGGACATGGGTGATGAAATTGACTCTCAATAAAGTTTTCATTCAAGGCAAGATTTAATCTGGGATCAAAAAGTGAGAGGAGAGAGAGAGAGAAATCTAAATTGTCAGGTTCTACAGTTTCACTGTTGACCCAACAGAGCAGCAATGGAATGGAACACCTCAAGCAGAATACCGGTACATGCAGAAGCCAGATTTTCACATTGTGACCTATGGTGTTGTTGGAACCCTGTAGGTAGCAGGTGGACCTGCTAACCCTACTAAGGGGGGTGGGGGAAAATGGCTAATTATCAATTGAGGGACTTCGAAATAGAAAGTCTCCCAGGTCAAAAGAATTATCATCCTAGTCTGAGCTAAGCTTATACTCCTATGAATTCATGTTGGGATCAAAATGGGATTTGTCGTCAATGCTATCCAGTTCTTCCCACAACTGTTGTTGTTCAGTCGTTCAGTCGTGTCCGACTCTTCGTGACCCCATGGACCAGAGCACACCAGGCACGCCTATCTTTCACTGCCTCCCACAGTTTGGCCAAACTCATGCTAGTAGCTTCGAGAACACTGTCCAACCATCTCATCCTCTGTTGTCCCCTTCTCCTTGTGCCCTCCATCTTTCCCAACATCAGGGTCTTTTCTAGGGAGTCTTCTCTTCTCATGAGGTGGCCAAAGTACTGGAGCCTCAACTTCAGGATCTGTCCTTCCAGGGCTGATTTCTTTAAGGATGGATAAGTTTGATCTTCTTGCAGTCCATGGGACTCTCAAGAGTCTCCTCCAGCACCATAATTCAAAAGCATCAATTCTTTGGCAATCAGTCTTCTATGGTCCAGCTCTCACAACTACTGATAGCCAATTAGGAAATTATGGCAAGGACTGCCTGTCCCTTCCTTCCGCTGCAGATCACTGGGCAGGGAGGAAGAGAGGAGAGAAACAGAGAAGGGATTGTTGGAGAGAGAGAGAGGGAGAGACCCATTCTGCTCACCCCTCTGGCTTCTTACCTGCTTCCAACAAATTGCCCCAAGGGACTCCCCAACCTTGCAACAGACTAATCTATAATCAGACTATAAATCAGACTGTTGTGTGCCTGAAGCAGGGAGTGGACAGTTAAGCATGCCTAGGGAAGACTGTCCCATCATCTAAGAAGCACCATTTTATATAATCCATAAGCTTAACTGTGCCCTTCAGGATATGGAAGCCGCTTTCAATATGGGCAAAACCTGGAGGAAAATGGGGTGATTTATGTCCCCCCTCCAGTGTCAAAAAGCTGCGAAGCAACTTTTAGTGGCAACAATAAAAATATCAAAGAGAAGATGGTCTGCTGTAAATTGAGAAGCTTGAAATTTATTAGAGCAATACCTTCCTGGTAGGGGAGAAGGGAGAGGAGAAAAATCCCATCCATTTATTATATGTTCACATCTGGTTTTAAGGTTCAAGCAATGGGATTCACATGGGATGTTGCCTGATGCTTTTATGGCCATGGAGATATATTGTCTGTAGCTTCTCATGCTAAAAATGAGAGAAATAAAATGACAGATTTCAGGTCCACAAACTCCAGGAATGCTGAGCGTGGAATGAGAATGCGGCCGCGTTGTGTTGAGGGAAGAGTGAGCCATCAGAAGAACACAGTAATAAGCTAATGGATCAAGTCCATCTAGTCCAGAATCCCTTCTTCTTCTTCTCCTTCTTCTCCTTCTTCTTCTTCTTCTTCTTCTTCTTTGGCGATCACTCGTAATCGAGTAAGATTGTCTTCCATGAATATGGTCGTTACAGTGTGCCCGTAAGTGACTGTGGAGGCCAATTCTGGATCCACATGTCCTTCCACAGTGGGGACATTGGTTTCCGGGTGGGAGTTGATCATGGTGTGGATTTGCCAAATGTGCCTTCCTCTTAGCTCATTTCTCCCTTTCGTCCTGAGTTTGAGTGTCTTCAAAATCCATGACACCTTTGGTAAAGGCTGTTCTCCAATTGGAGCGCTTGCAGGCCAGTGTTTCCCGGTTGTCGGTGTTTATACTACATTTTAAAAGATTTGCCTTGGGAGCGTATGTGTTGGGGAATGGTGGCAGTCACTGCGAACATCACTTCCAAAATCCCCCATGAGGGAGGCCACACCACCCATAAAAATCCATCTAATAATCCCTATGCTTTTTGATCCTTGAATTTGAGGAGGTCTTGGCCATTCATTTCAACAATGCTATACAAAGTCCATAACTGGTCACAAACAATTATTATATTTGATCCTGGCAGGGCAGGACACCTATTATTATCTGGATGGTAGACCAGACAGCTTCAGGTAAAAAATATTATTCACCCCTCAGTGAAATCTAGTTTTAGGTCTAGATCTAGATTCAAATTCAATACCCCCTTTAAGCCTTCGGGATGGAGCAAGCAGCAATCTATTTTAATAATAATAATAAATAATAATAATAATAATAATAATAATAATAATAAATTCTGCCATTTCTCATATCCTGCAAGTTGCATTCTCTCTTTTGAATTCTCTATCAGCATTTTCAATCTAATTCCACAAATCATTTGCATGCCTTTGTCCTGGAAATGTGGCCCTTAACAAGGAGAAATGAGCTTTGATATTTCCCCCCCAAATCATAATAGTCGAAAGCTTACCTACATCATCAAGCTTGCTTATCAGAACTTCCATACCGGGGCTATAGAATGAGATTCTTCAGCAATCTGAATCATCCAGGAAATGGCTGGCAGAAAATCAGGAAGGGATAAATGGCCTTTCCATTGTAATGACGATTAATAACAAGCTACCTCTAAGCTCAGTTAATGTGGATAAGCTTTTAAAGGATTAGGATCCAGCCTCACTGAAATCATTATCCTAATTAGCATAAGATTAGTTTGCACAAACTTTGCAGGAGCGGTTGAATAAAGCCAGCATAAATGCTTGGTCACAGAGACAATCTACCTCCCTACATAATGAAGTCTTGAATAATTGGCTGCTCTTAATGGGGAGCCAATTTTTCAGTAGTTTCCCAAGGAAAGGGAAGTACTAGTGTCCCTACCAAAAGGGATCCGTCATTGGACCCAATTAACCATTGTCAAAACTATTTGCTTTTTCCGATGTTGAGGTGAGTCACAAAGGGGGGAACCCCAATAACACGAAGACCAAGCCTACTGACAGACAAATCAATCTGGTCCACATCACTTTAGCATAGGACTCTCCAATCTAGTTTCTAAATCAATATGCCCTTTAAAACAAGAAGAAGAAGAAGGAGGAGGAGGAGGAGGAGGAGGAGGAGAAGGAGGAGAAAACAAAAAAGCTCTGCACAAAAATTCACATTTAAATACAGTATTGGGATGGAGGAATATTCAGAATCCAGTTACTAGCTTTACAGATCTCAAGTGTGAGATTTAATAATAGTGTGTGTGTGTTTTAAAGGATCCATACAGCCTTTCTACATTGTAATTTACTTTTGGAAGGGTGACTTTGGTTTCATCTAGGACAGGGGTCAGCAAGGCATTCTGGGCATGGGCCAGATCACTCCTACAGAGATCCTCCGTGGGCCGGGCTGGCGCAGCGTGATGCTGAAAATCACATCTGCGCATGTCCACGGCACCGGAAATCGCTTCTGCGCATGCCCAAACGCCGAAAATGACACCTGCGCAGAAGCAATTTCCTGCGCCGTGGAAATGCGCAGACGCGATTTTCAACATCTGGGCATGCGCAGAAGTGATTTCCGGAGCCGCATAAGAGAGTCCCCGCACCACACTTTGCCAGTTTAGTGCAATGCATTGGGACTTTCTGAGCAGGTGACTTAGTTCGGGGACGGCTCATGGGCCGATTAAAGCTTCCGGCCCATGGGCCTCAGGTTGGGGACCCCTGATCTAGGACGTGGTTGCCAACCTCCCCAAGAAGAGATGTCTAGTGACTTCCAGAGCAATCCAAATCCTAAATCTACCATGCTGGAGAGGGTTTGGTTGATGCAGAGATCCATCCATCTCTGCCTAGCTGCACCAGGCTGTGCTAAAAGGGTGGCTCCACTTACCAAAAGTATCTCCACATATGGTAGACAGGAAAAAAGCCACCCTAGGGGGCATTTGGGAGGTGGGGCGAGATCACCAAGGAGATGAAGCTAAGGCAGTTAAGGATCCTCTGGACTCTAAGCTGGCTCTGCAAGCCACAAATTGCACCAGGAGATCTGAGCAGGGTCCATTTGCTGCATTAGCCTTGGAGTTGGTGTTGCAAAGCAGCCCGTTCCCGGATGGATGTGAATGATATGGATGCAGATATGGGGGTGGCTTTGCCACTCCTTTGAGCCCCACTGTTGTCTGTCTGGGCTCAGGATTGCACCCTGGGGTCCTACAATTACCTTATATGGGACATGTGGCCCTCAAGGTCTTGTTGGTCCCTAGCTCCCATAAGCCTCAGCCAGCATGGCCTTGGGTTGGGGATGATGGAGGATGTAGCCCAGTGACAACAGGAAGGTCCCAGGTTCTCTACCCATTAAGGTAATTCACCCATGTAATTCAGGAACAAATGTGTATCAATATGGATATGTGCCTCTGCAGCTAATGTGCTCTCTGTATCCAAAACACCTTGTTAAGTAGTTCTCTGCCTGTCTGCCTCTTGGTTTGTTTAATGGATTGCTGGGTTGTTGTTTTCTGTTAACCAATCTCACAAAGGACCTTACAGAGATCAATAAAATAGTTTAAAGAACTTAATAAGCCGAGCCATGCAAAAACAGTCTATTGGCAGATTAAAAACTGTTTTAAATTATGGGGAAAGAACAGCAGCAACATGTCTCCTGTTAAGGAGCATTCTTGTTCATTTCAGCAAGCAAATGGAGTTGTGGTTTCATAGAATAGCTTCAACAGAGCACTAATAGTTGGAGGCCACTGCAAAGCAAGCCATGCCCTGCATCCCAGCCAGTCTTTCATCCAAGATAGAGAAGACTAGGGCCCAAGCCCGACTTCCTGACTGAAGAGTATGGTGAGGCACAGAATCAGAGGAAGTTGCCTTATACTGAGTTCCCTTATACTGGGAAATGATATATAATGAAATGAAAAGGGTGTTTAAAATAACCTTTGGAAGAAGGAGGAGGAGGAGGTTTTCTTTTGGGAATTATAGGGACAGAACTCCCTAAAATGTATAGGAACTTATTCATGTATGCTACTACAGTGGCCAGAATGTTACTGTGAGGTGAGTGGGGCTGAGAGACTTCAAAGAAGTGTGATTAGCCCAAGGTCACCCAGCAGCTGCATGTGGAGGAACGGGGAAGCGAACCCTGTTCGCCCGATTACGAGTCTACTGCTCTTAACCACTACACCACACTGGTTCCCTTAATCTGAGATGGAGTCACTGCTCCATTTAAGAGCGATATTTTCCACATTGCCTGGCAGCATCTCTGCAGGGTTTCAAACACAGGTCTCTCCCATTCCTGCTTTGACATGGAACCTGGGGCCTTTTGCATGCAAGCAGATGTTCTACCACAGAGCTACAACCCTTCGCCCAGAGAGATTCATGGGCAAGTGAGAATTTGAACCCTGGTCTCCCAGACCCTAGTCTGACACTCGAATGACTACACCACACCGGCTCCACCACAGAGATCACCGTTCATGAAGAATAGCTAAGCCTAGAATAGTTTGAAGGGGAAAACTCAGTGGATGAACAGATTTATCTATGCCAGTGATGCCAAAGTGAGTTTCAGCAATAAAACTGTGTGAATGTGGGTTAGTAGAAGAGAAATGAACACCCGAAGAGATGTTAACGTTAATATGACCGGTATCTAGTTCGCATGGGCTCCTCTCTTGATAACGTGGAGAATCTCTCCAATGATTTATTTTCCATCTTTTCACCAACTAAATGCCCATTTTTCTAAATGGGAGATTTAGAGTGCATTTAAACAGATAAACTCCATAAACCCCACAACGATTAGTTCAGGATTCAGTGAGCGGAAATGGATTGTTTAACAAGGTCTGGAGAAGGAGCCCGTCAGAACAGGAAGCCGTTTCTATCACTTTCAACGCCCATCTTTCCCGCACTTAGGTGCAAATTGAAGCTGTTGCTTCACGAGACTCACTCATTATCTTTTGCTAATTTCACCCTCAAGTCTACCTGATAATTTATTAGGCTGCTAAAAACATTTTACAGCCAAGCAAAGTACTTTTTTTATTGCATTGATTTAATCTTTATGCAAATGTGGATTTCCTGTTAAAATAGGCAAGGTTTCATTCACGGTTATGGGGCATCAGTTTTCTGTTCTTTGTTGAAACTGATTAACATTATGAATAACTTATGGGTTGTTTGCAACGGTTGTGTGAATGGGTAGCATCTTGTAAGGGCCCAGAAATAGCCCTGGTTCATCACAGCAAGGTCCTCTAGTATACCATCCTGTCTAGTGGTTAGATTATTGCAATGCACTCTATGTGGGGCTACCCTTGGGGACATGGGTGGTCTAAACCACCCAGCCACTTGAGCTTGCCGATCAGAAAGTCGGCGGTTCAAATCTCCATGATGGGTTGAGCTCCTGTTGCTCTGTCCCAGCTCCTTCCAACATAGCAGTTTGAAAGCACATCAGTGCAAGTAGATAAATAGGTACCGCTGTGGCGGGAAGGTAAACAGTGTTTCTGTGTGCTCTGGTTTCTGTTGCAGAGTCCAGAAGCGGTTTAGTCATGCTGGCCACATGACTCGGAAAGCTGTCTGTGGACAAACACTGGCTTCCTCAGCCTGGAAAACAAGATGAGCACTGCAATCACATAGCCGCCTTTGACTAGACTTAACTGTCCAGGGGTCTTTTACCTTTTACCTTTACCTTTACGGCGTTTCCGTGCGCTGCTATGTTTTCGCCAGAAGCGGCTTAGTCATGCTGGCCACATGACCTGGAAAAACTGTCTGCAGACAAACGTTGGCTCCCTCGGCCAGTAAAGCGAGAAGAGTGCCACAACCCCAGTTGTTCATGACTGGACTTAACTGTCAGGGGTCCTTTACCTTTTTACCTTTACCTTACCCCTGGGGTTTGTGCGGCAGCTGCAGACGCTGCAAAATGCTTGTGGGATGAACTACCACCAGCATATAACACACTTCCCAAACCAATACTCAAACCAATGCCTAACTATCCTTTTAACTTTGTACCTCTTTAAATTTTTGCAATTCAGTTCTCCAACTAAAAATATGTATAGCAAGGAGAAATTAGAGCAAACTGCATATAGCCTGTACATATTAGGAGAGTTACAGGTACACAAAAGCTCATACCAAGAACAAACTTAGTTGGTCTCTAAGGTGCTACTGGAAGGAATTTTTTTTAAATTTTAATTTTGTTTCTCATATTAGGAGAAATAAGGATGAGTACAAATCTGAAAGCGAATTTAGAGAGTTTTTCTGTAGGCAAACCATTTCAGAGGAAATTTGAGGGGAGCAACAGAAGTGCTCTTAAAACCCATATTATATCTCTGAAGAATCAACACAGCAGCGAGTTGCTTTTACTAATTTGTGTGTGTGTTTCTGAGAGAGAAAAGAATTTCAATAACCATGCCATTTGTTTAAGGGTATGTTTTTCTCATTCCCACCTCCAGAGGCAGTGCAACAGGTTCCCCCGCACTGGGCAACGAGAGGAGAGATTGCCCAGGAAGCCTTTACCTGGCTATAGGAAGGAGGAGGAGAAGAAGAAGAAGAAGAAGAAGAAGAAGAAGAAGAAGAAGAAGAAGAAGAAGAAAGAAGAAGAGTTTGGATTTGATATCCCGCTTTATCACTACCCGAAGGAGTCTCAAAGCGGCTCACATTCTCCTTTCCCTTCCTCCCCCACAACAAACACTCTGTGAGGTGAGTGGGGCTGAGAGACTTCAGAGAAGTGTGACTAGCCCAAGGTCACCCAGCAGCTGCATGTGGAGGAGCGGAGACACGAACCCGGTTCCCCAGATTACGAGTCTGCCGCTCTTAACCACTACACCACACTGGCTCTCAGTGTGGCATGAAGGCTCTGAAAGGCTCCTTCCCAAAGTCTGGTTAGCACTTTCCCAGCTATCAGTAGGAGATGGGAGGGCTCTAGGACCCTGACAGAGTCATCACACCTGCTTCCCAAACCCCAGCAAGGTTTGCACACTCAAGAAACTTGGGAGACCCCATCTATCCCAAGTTGGTTTCAGCTCCCAAAGATCTCAGCGGACACAGAATTAACCTGCGCCTCCATGGACAGCTGTGAGTCCATAATGACTCCCAGGCTGCGCACCAGCTCCTTCAGGGACATAGTTACCCCACTCCGGACCAGGGAGTCCCCCATACTTGCTCGCCCGCCGTCCCCTAAAAACGGTACTTCTGTCTTGTCAGGATTCAACCTACTTCTCCCAACAAAACCAACAGTCCTTAAAATTCTTAACTTTGGTTGAATTATGCCCTTGGAGTTTATAGCGATCACATCTTCATAGTCTCGAGAAGCATGTACTTGACAAAACATGACAAGTTAATGTGGCAAGTGCAGAACAGCATATCTAATTGAAACTTCAGGGGGTGGGAATGGCTGGTGTAATACAATTATCCTTTCTGGCCTTTCTCCAGGACACCTGGGTAAACTCTTGCTGTTACAAGTGGCAGGGTGAGATTGTCCATGACCACATTGGCTCAGGAAGGACATCATTTTACATCATTTCTGATTATGTTAACTCCATCTGACACAGTGGTCCTTCACCCTATGAGTGGGACACTGAATTGCTGCACTATTTTAGTGGGCTTATTTTATGGTACATTTTAATCATGGATTTTTTTTTTAAGTTTTCATGAAACTGACTTATTGTGCAATTGAATTACGTACATTTTCAAAAATATATACAATTGGTTTTACAATTCTAAACCTCCATTTGGACACGTAAGCAGTATATAAATTGTATAACACTAATAATAATAGCGTCTACACCCAGAACAAAGAGATGAGTCACTTGTCATTGGGTTAATTGGGGCCACAATTGTATTAACCTTAACCATAGCAGAGATCTACACTGCATCTTATGACTAGTCTACAGTCTGGATGGGCAAATCTGTTAATTTCAGTCTCTCGTTTTTCAAATTTTAAATTCAGTTCATCATATTTCTGCATCAGTTTGCAGAGGCAGTGTGGTGCAGTGGTTAGAGTGTCTTACAAGGGCATGGAAGGCCAGGGTTTCAATTCCACTAAGTTCTGAAGTTTGCTGGGTGACCTTGGCTCAGCCACCAACTCTCAGCCTAACCTACATCACATTGTGGGGATATTATGGACAGATAGGGAATCAGGTATACAACCTACAGCTCCTTGGAGGAAGGATGGTATACCTATATCAATACAACAATAAAATAAATAAAATTAAAAATTAACATCAACATCGTCATCATCGACAACAGCTCACTGTCAACGGCAGAAGTCAAATACAGGAGGTCAACTACACTGTTGTAAATTTGCAATAACTATTTGGCAGTTAGTTGAGAATTGAGACACTATCTGGGGACTGGAGTCAACATTCTCAGAAGACAATTTTTGGGGGGGGGGGCTATTGAGATCAAATTTATTTCACCTCCAGTGGAGATGCCACTTTCACAATCGGCACATGCCATAACTGTTGCTACCCGTCTCCAGGCCCAATTTGCTGTTGCTCATTACACTCACAATTGGCTTAATTGCACATCATGTTCTCCATTCAACAGCTCAGCCAGCAGCATTATACAGTATTGTTGAGCACTGTATGCATAAATTGGCCTTAACTGTGCAATAGCTCGTTCATTCAGTTGCCACCGACTCTCCCCCTCGCTGCTGATCTGAAAACACTGTTTGCAAACCTGCTCTTTCTCTGACACCTTTATTTGAAAAAAAAATTAATTTTGTGAGCTTTCCTTTGAAATCTTCTCCTTTGATACCTAGGTGGAAGCCTACAGATATTTGTGGAATCCCCAGGCCTCCGTTGCTTGGTGAACACATGGTAGAAGATGCGTATTCTACGCATTCTGAATAGGAATGTGTGGCCAGATGTTACTGGACTCCAACTCCCATCATTCCTGACCATTGACCATGCTAGCTGGAGTTGATGGGAGTTGTAGTCCAACAACATCTAGAGCAGGCATCCCCAACCTGCGGCCCTCCAGATGTTTTGGCCTACAACTCCCATGATCCCTAGCTAACAGGACCCATGGTCAGGAATGATGGAAAAAGTAATCCAAAACATCTGGAGGGCCGAAGGTTGGGGATGCCTGATCTAGAGGGCCACAGGTTCCCTGCCCCTGTTGAAATGAGGGTTGCCAGACCTCTGAGATGAAGTCTCTAGGTTTGCCTGTCCCCTTCCAATGACGGAGACAGGCACATCTCACTAGGGAGGGCATTTCACACATGAGGAACTGACACCGAGAAAGGTCCTGTTATGTGCCAGCACCAACCAAACAGCGTTCAGTGGTGCCACCACCAACAAGGCGTCTCCAGCTGCTCAAAATAGTTGATATTGGGAGATGTGGTCTTTTAGGTACTTGGGTCCCAAGCCATTTAGGACTTTGGGGGGGGGGGTCTGACTTTCCCTTTCCTCAATTAACTTCCATCTTCAGGACCTGCCCCATGAAATCACTGGGGAATGACTCCATGACATCATCAGGGGCTTTACTCCCAGTGACATCACCAGGGGCTACCCCTAGTTCTCAGTTTTTGGATCCTGAAAACTCAGGGTCTGGGATGTTCTTGACCTGGGAATCTTAGCTGCAACAACTGTTCTTGTTCACCCAATCACCTGATGGCTGAACAATACTGCAACCTTGAAAAATTGTAGGCTGTGATGTGACGTGACTGTTTTTAATGTTTTGGATGTGCTTGTTTTATTTCTAATTATATTATTTTGCTATATTCTTGTTGCTGTCCTGAGCTCCTTTGGGTGGAAGGACAAGATAGAAAATTGATACACCATAATAATTAAGAATTCAGCTGCCAGTCCAGTCAGCATCTGCCCACGGACTGCAGAGGGGACGCCATTTTGTCCTTCACCTCATGCTGCAAAACATCTTGGGTCGGCCCTGAGCTCCCCAGAAGCATCTGGCTGGTCTCTGTTGGATGTTGGCTATCAGACTAGATGGACCTTTGGTCTGATGCAGCAGGGTCCTTCTCCTGCTCTCCTCTCTTAGAAAGGGAAAGATGAGCAGTAGTTCTCAAGATATTCCCTTTGAATTAAACTCACTGACCTATGAAGTGTTTACTGTTTTACTGTAAGCAAACAGCCATCTGGTCTGAGTTAATGATGAACAAGGGAGTTCGAGCAAAGCGATATTTCATGCATAGGTATTTTATAGCCGGCATATCATAAACATTACACAGTTGGGAAAACAGTTGATGCTTGAACCATCGAGCGGAACAACAGCGAAACAAAAGCATCCCATTACTGGGAGGTACCACTGGCACGCATTTCTCAACATACTCGGTGGAGTCCAGGATGCCAAAAGAGGAAAATCTGGGCAGGATCCAAGAAACTGCAGATGGAGCCTCTGCTTGTGCAAGAGAACTTCTCCCCCATCCTCTTGGACCTCCCCTCCCATTACAAGCTTTCCCAAAAAACTACTCTTAACCGGGATACTTTTACTCTTCAAGTCTCGGTGAGCAGTGGCACAGTTTCTGCAGAGTTGAAAAAAGAAATCCCGAGAACACTGAGGGCATGTGCTTGGATCTTTGGAAGCTAGCCTATCTTTGTAAACCATGTGATTTTATATATAACATTTTAATATTAGTTTGCTGTTTTATTGTTTGCTGTTCCGGGCTCCTTTGTGAGGAAGAGCAGGATAGCAATGGAATAAATGCTGCTGATAATAGGATTACTGGTGAACTCTGAAAGAAATGAAGACCGCAGGCACTTTAAAGGAGACTATCCTTTATGCCAAATGTATACTGGAATCCAGATCTTTTTTGGCCTGGAAGGCAGATCTTTATCCTCACCCGTGAGCCAACTTTGACAGGTGGGGCCATGGCAAGAAATAATGACCAAGCAAGATTCAACTCCCCACACAACAGCTGGTGCACGTTGCCCAGTCCTGCTTCCTGTGAAGTTCAAGTGTGCAAAATAGTTTTCTGCAGGGAACTCTGTCACACACCTGGATCCTGCCTGATGTTTGACTGTTCCACACCTGATGTCATATATGAAGTCAGGTGTGGGGCAGGTGGATATGGTTTGGGGAAATTGGCATTGCAGGCCAAATAAGGAGGCAAGGCAGTCCAGATTTGGCCCATGGGTTGGAGGTTCCCGCCCCCTGCTTTTCCACACAGCCAGGGATGGAAGTAGCTGTCAGTTTTGGTTCCTCAGTGCTTCCAATTTTCCAACCATCAGCATCATTGGTGCACATTTCCCCTAATTTTGTGTGCAAAAATGTCTATATTATACCCTGAAACATGGGGGGGAGGGCTGTGTTTCAATTCACATACTCTTTGGGGAGGTTTCTCGCCCCATAAGACGCAAGCACGTTTGATCACCATCTTCCCCTGCTTTAGTGAGATGTGTTGTTTTTTCTGCTTAAATTACAGTAATTAGTTGTAGATCTGCATATCTACATATAAATTAGCATGCGCAGATTTTATGCAAATTGGTGTCACCTCCTCCTCCTCCCTTCCCACCCCGTGTTTACACTTTTCCTTGTTTTTGCCAATCCATAAATGGACAACCTAGCTGCAGCAAACCCCCTGGAAGTAGCTACAACTTATTAGCCATATGTGGTAGACACATTAGAAACATCAACGTCATTGGATTTCAAAGAAGGTTAGACAAAATAGTGGCCCTGGTGGATATGTTGGATCTCACTGTCTGAGGCAGTGTGTTTCTGAGTACAGTGCTACCTTGGTTCTCAAACGCCTTGGTACTCAAACAACTTAGAACCCAAACACTGGAAGTAAGTGTTCCGGTTTGCGAACTTTCTTCGGAAGCCGAACGTGCTCCGTTTTGAGTGTTGCACTTCCGTTTTGAGTGCCACACTTCCGTTTTGAGTGTTACGCTGAGATCTGTCTGTTTTTGCTATTTATTTTGCATTTTCGTTTTTGCAGCACTTTTTTATTTTTTATTTTGGTGACTGTGTGGAACCCAGTTCAGCCACTGATCAGGGAACCAGGCTGAGGGCCTTTTGGAACGGACTTCTGGAACAGACTAAGTTTGAGAACCAAGGTGCCACTGTACTAGTTGCTGGGAATCACAAGTGGGGAAAACGCTGCTGAGCTCAGGTCCTACTTATGGGCTTCCTCTGGGCATCAAGAGGACCATGGTGAGAACAGGATGCTAGGCTCTTTCTATGTTCTCCTGAGCTATGTTCTAGTTTGAGCCTGGTGCTATTCTAAAATCAAATGGCCTATTCTAAAACCTGCTCTAAAATCAAAATAAAGTCAGGCCTATTCTAAAATCAAATGGGACCTTTATGAACATTTTCTCTATGCATTCTGTGGTTTTCGTGTTGGTTCCATTATGAACATTTTCTCTATGCATTCTGTGGTTTTCGTGTTGGTTCCATTTTACATTTCCAGTTTTAAGTCTCCAGGCAACTCTCTAAAACAACTCTTCTGTATCATATTGCGTTTTTGTTGGCTTTTAAGCTCACCGATGGGAAGAGAGGTGGGTACATTCTAAAGGAGTCACTCATCTACCTAATGGCATTCTAATTTTGCCCAAATTGGAGTGCAATATAAAATTTGGAAGTGAGAGTCATTTGGGCAAGCCTCACAAATTCATCATTCTCTTCCTCTCTGCTTGTTTAATGGCAGCAGCTTGTGTGCAAGGGAAGAAGAGAACTAATGACTTAGCAATGGCATGCAGTCCACAGCAAAAATAGAAAGCTAGGATGAAATCTTAGCCAGGGTTAAAATCAAGAGGTACCTACCAATATTAATGCAAGGAGCTTCTTTCACCTGGATATGGGCCTCAGATGTGCATATGAGATGCGCTGGTGGACTCAACTGCTCTCGCAGACAGGAGATGATGGGGTGTTTTTACATCTTGTGTGCGAGTTTTACAGAGACACGTAGTTCCTTGCTTTGGGGAACAGGATGCTTAATTAGAAGGAGTAGGATCCATGGGACGGGCCATTTGTTGATCCAGCAGGACACTCCTTATGTTCTCAAGACTGGATCAAGCCTAAATAAAGGGAACCCACATTGTTCAGCAGCACGTCCAGCATGAAGAGTTGGTGACGTATGTAACTGTTATGAGGTTTGAATTTAGATGGAAGAAAAAAGGGGGACAGGGGGACCTTTTCCCATATGCCTCTTTCAACACCAAATACTCTGTTGTTTCAACCCCAAGTGCTTTTGCCTGGTTGGAATGTGTCCTTGAATTCTGCTAATGCCTCTTGCTTGTCTGAATGGAGGATAGATAACACCGGTCCTGAAAGATCATCATTGGCTCCCAGTATGTTTCTGAGCTCAATTCAGAGGGTTGGTGCTCACATTTAAAGCCCTAAATGGCCTCAGCTCAGTATACCTGAAGGAACGTCTCCACCCCCATCATTCAGCCCGGACAGAGAGGTCCAGCTCCGAGGACCTTCTGGCGGTTCCCTCATTGCGAGAAGCGAGATTACAGAGAACCAGGCAAAGGGTCTTCTTGGTAGTGGCGGCCGCCCTTTGGAATGCCCTCCCATTGGATGTCAAGGAAATAAACAACTACCTGACTTTTAGAAAACACCTGAAGGCAGCCTTGTTTAGGGAATTTTTTAATGTTTGATGTTTTATTGCAGGCTTCCCCAAACTAAGATTCACGGGCCGGATGCGGCCCGAGGTACTCAGTTATCCGGTCCGCGGCTCCCCCTGCTGCCCACTGCCACCACCCACTCTTACTGGCGCGGCGCGGTGCACTTTTGGGGCGGTGGAGCATCAGAAATAGCTTGTGTGCATGAGCAAGCGTCATTTACAGCACACTTCCGGGTCTGCGGAGCCCTGTGCACACACGCACAAGCTATTTCCTGTGCTCTGCCAACCCAGAAGTGCGCCGGAAATGACGCTTACGCATGTGCACAAGCTATTCCCAGCACTCTGTCGACCCAAAAGTGCGCTGGGAATAGCGTGTGGGCACGTGCTCCCCTGCCCTCCGGCCTGCTGTGTGATCGGCGCTGGAGGAACCGGCCTGAGGCCTGGTAAGTTTGGTGGCCACTGTTTTATCGTGTCTTTAATATTATGTTGGGAGCCACCCAGAGTGCTGGGGAGGCCCAGCCAGATCAGTGGGGTATCAGTAATAAATTATTACAGTGGTACCTCGGGTTGCAGACACTTCAGGTTACATACGCTTCAGGTTGCATATTCCGCTAACCCAGAAATAACGCTTCAGGTTAAGAACTTTGCTTCAGGATAAGAACAGAAATTGTGCTCTGGCGGCACAGCAGCAGCGGGAGGCCCCATTAGCTAAAGTGGTGCTTCAGGTTAAGAACAGTTTCAGGTTAAGAACGGACCTCCGGAATGAATTAAGTACATAACCAGAGGTACCACTGTATGTGTAGAAGCTAGCCGTCTACAAAATGGTGAAATTTATCTTAGTTGTTCTGCCTTCTTTTACCTCTGGCACCACCCACCACTTGGCATGTGGCCTTCGGGGGGGGGGAGGTGTCCCTCAGATTTTCCACCTCTGATCTAGCTGCTTCTCCTCCTAGACCGCCACCCCCTGCTCCTCAGATCAACTCTTCTCCTGAACTAAAATGTAAAGATTTTCACATTGTCCCCGGGGAGCATTCCTTGATTGTAGCTAATTGTGAGAATTTCCATCGGCTTTTTAAAAAGGGAAAAGGGAAATACTCATCTGCACAGTGGAGGAAGAAAATCCTCTGAACGCACATTCAAAAAAGCAAGCGAGAAGTGCTGAACGTCAAATAAATCCCACACGGTTGGGTTTTATAGCAGTTGACCTAATAGACTGTTTAGACTCCGCAGAATGCTTGTACTTTTTCATGTAAATCTACGGTAACATGGATTATTGGCCAAAGGGACTCGGTGAAATCCTCTGGGTATTGCTAAGATCTATCATGTCCTTGAGTATTTAGGAACTCTTTCCCACACAGATCAATGCATAATTGCCTGCAAGCGCTTCAGCAGAGCTATTGCTATATATTGCGTTATGGTGTGTGTCATTTTGCCCCGTAGGCTACTACATTATCGCATTTCTTGTGCATTTTTGAAGCAAGCGGATTAGCTTGCTGAATTTTGCTTGGCTAAAGAATATATGTAGTTTTGATTTATTTCTTTGCAATTGTTTGCAGCGCACAGGGTTTTTTTTCCGGGGGGGGGGGAGTCCCTTTTTTGCAGATGTGGGAGTCATCTCAGCTTCAGGTTAGTGAGTGAGGTGAATCCTCATGAGAGTTGCATTTTTGCAATACTTCCAACTTCTGCATAAAACCATTCTGCGTTCTCACAAGTAGCTCAAATCTCTTGATGCCAAATTAACTATATTTGAGGTGTTGTTTCTTAGCTTTATCTGAAGGCTGCTGCCACCCATGCAAACATGTCTATCAATTACAGTAATCAGAAATCCTACTGTGTGCTCCACCACCAAATGTGGTGAAGACAGCAATAGCCTCAGAGAGAGTCTTCTCAGTAATAGCACCCTATTTGTGGAGCTCCAGAATATAAGAAGAGTTATATCCTGCAGATGTTTTGGTCTACAGCAACTACCGTCAACCTCAGCCAGAAAGGGCAGTGGTTAGGGATTATGGGAATCCAAAATATATGGAGGGCGGCACAATGAGCCTGGAAGGGAGAGAGAGAGGAGGGAGGAGGGAGGGAGGGAGGGAGGGAGGGAGAGAGAGAGAGAGAGAGAGAGAGATTTGAGAAAACCAATGTAAAGCCTGGCTTACACATGCAGAAATGGAAACTGAAATAGTTCTCATGTGGTCGAATGGACTATGTTCTTTAACTTTGGGTCCCCAGATGTTGTTGGACTACAACTCCCATCATCCCCAGCCAACTTAGTCAATGGTTGCAGATGATTAGGAACAACATCCTGGGGACCCAAGGTTAAAGAACACCGGGCTATACCACTCCAGACTGCACATAGGTGGTGTTACTTTATTGCTGTTCCTCAATGGGTAGAAAACTAGTGCGTAATAGTTTTATTTTTGTAGGGAGAACTTTTCCTTCAACATGGAGGGGTTAGGCAGTAGAGGAAAAGGCAGCAGGTGGGGGCAATGGAACTGTTGGCTAAAATCTGGTGGACATTGAAGCTATGGGGTCATATCACTGTGGCCATTCTCTCCCAATAGAAATCTCCTAGTTGCTCAAAATTGAACTGTACCGGTACTAGATAGGGTATGCTGTATAGAAGGTCTAATGGAAGGGGCAGAAGGTCCCCCAAAGGCAAGGGTTTGTTCAATGTTTTGATATCTAGGACAGCCTTTCCTAGCCTAGTATCATCCAGACGCTTAGGACCAAGCCAACATGGCCAAGGACCAGGGATTATGGAAGCTGTAGTCCAACAACATCTGGAGTGCGCCAGATTGGAGAAGACTTGAGTTTCTCACTAATTAGTTATATATTAAAATTGAAAACAACTGAATTCAATATTTCATAGTATTTGATGGTTGGCATGAGAGTGGATAGCATTTTACAGATAACACGTGGTGATACCTTAGTATCTAAAACTGACAGCTTATTGGATTTCTGTTGTTAAGCCTGCCAGTCTGAAAAGCATTTGAATTCTGAATTTTGGGGGAAGACATTCTCACGCTTTCAACATTCAAAAATGGGTATTCCAAAATTTTCAATGAAGATATGCAAACTGCATGGGGATGAGGGAATTGCTGAATTGTTAATGTTTCATTTCATCTCTGTTCCTATCCCTGCCCAACTGTGGAGACAATTTGGAAAGTACAGACCTGAAGGGGGAAAACGTGACTCAAAAAAACCATATTGCACTGTGACCGCAAACTAGTAATGCCATGAATGATTTGTAGATTACAATAGTCTACGCAAGACTATTCTTAGGAGGATGCAAGGAGACAACAGGTTGCAGAGAATGTGCAAATATGGGGCAAATATGAGACAGTAATAAGAATTTTAAAAAACCATGATTCCATGTGACTGTATACTAGAAATGGCCTGCACAATTTTTAGTAAACAATAGTCTATACATTATGAATATTTTGGGGAGAATTCAAGAAGTCAATAGTCTTTAGATGTAGACTGTAGACTGACATGAATGCGCCTGTCATATCAAAAGCCAGGTGGTTTTACTTCAAGGGTAAAGAAAAAGAAGAAGTCATGCTGGTTTCATTTAGAAAATGAAGTCATACCATTCAATGAGAATTCGATTCAGCAGGTTGGAGTGTTGCTGTCCAAAACCTCCTTGGCAATCAGCTTTTATTCACAGACTTTTAACCTGCAATGATTCGGGTCAGCTTTTCCTTTACAACATAACAGACTCCCCTACTTGTTCTTTAGACACCGCTCGGCTATTAACTAGGTGTTTCAAGCATCTCTCCACTGACCTTCAGTTCATACTAAAAGCCTGAACTAGCAGGAGATGCTGTTGCGGCTGTTTGAGAGGAGGAGGCTCTCTTTCAATGGCAGATCTTGCGATGCCGCATTATGGGACGGGTCATAAGCGTTCCTCCTCGGTATTTTGAAGGTCTCTGGTTTGTTCTTTGGCATTTATAGCCACAAGGAATCTAAAATAGAAGGGCTAATAAGACTTTCTAGATGAAGAGAAGAGAGAATACTGGACTAAATTATTCTGGGTCCAAATAGGGAGTTTTTCCTGGCATCCTTTGCAGTTTTTAAAATCCAACCTGGAAAAGTATCTGTAAGGAGCACTGGGAAAATTACAGTTCCCGTTGCTCCTGGTACCTGCCTTGCCAAGGGACAGGGAAGGGAGATCTTACCCTCTTCCAACCATAGAGGCAGAGCAGAGCCGTTGTGAATAGTAGTAGTAGTAGTAGTAGTAGTAGTAATAATAATAATAATAATAATAATAATAATAATAATATAATATTTTATTTATACCCCGCCCTCCCCGGCCAAAACCGGGCTCAGAGCGGCTAACATCAAATATATAACATATTAACATAAAATCAATTAAAATACATCCTAAAATCAAATCAGAATCAAAGTGAAATTCAATCAGATGGCAATCCACAGATTAGGGTTGGGGACCTTAAAGGCCTAACTATTTGTACTGATCTTATATGAGCCTGTGAGAAAAGTTGGGGGGGGCACTTTCATACAAGTTCTTATAAGGAGAGAGGGGGAGTCAAACTGGACCCTGATCAAAGGCCTGGCAGAGCAGCTTCATCTTGCAGCCCCTGGGCAAAGATGTCATATCCCACAGGACCCTGGTCCATGGTAGAGCATTCCACCAGGTCAGGGCCAGTGCTGAAAAGGCCTTGGCTCTGGTCAAGGCCAGTCTAATCTCCTTGAGGCCCGGGACCTCCAAGATGTTATTATTTGCAGACCATAGCCATTGATAGCCCTCTCCTCCAAGAAATTGTCCCATCCTATTTTAAAACCCTCTAGGTTGGTGTCTACCACCACCTCCTGTGGAATGAAATTCAATACATTGTGTGAATAAGTAGTTTCTTTCTTCTGTCCCGAATCTTCCAACATTCAGCTTCAGATCTTTATTTTCCTTCTCTGGCTATCATGCCCTTTCACTGGAAAGAGTTATTTAGTACCACTGCAGCTTGGACTGGCAGATCTTATTTTTTTTATATATAACAGTGCAAAATCTTTAACACTATATCATCTTTTCTTTAAAAAAAAAATAGAAGTCCCTCTTTTGTCAATTTTCCTCCAATTTTTAATTGGCTTGGAAGTTAATTGCAGGCAGGATGAGATCTTCAGGTTTATCACAGTTTAATTTATAATTGCACATGCATCTGTTGCGAGTGGCAAAGGGAAGCTGAGATCCTCGTGGCCCAGAAAAAGGAGAGAAAACCCAACTTTATTGAGAAGTAACATCACCAAAAGTAACAATAATGCACAGTGAGGAGAAAAAGCCATATGTCAGAGTTGCAGAGACTCCAGGATATGTGAGTGTAAATAGTGAAAGGATGACTTCACTGGCAAGGAATTACTTAGCAGAGTCGACAACAAATCCAAAAAACAAAAAAATATTCCCTAAGACAGCCAACATAGTCTATTGGTTAGAGTGCTGGACTAGGACCACCTTCTTCTTCTTCTTCTTCTTCTTCTTCTTCTTCTTCTTCTTCTTCTTCTTCTTCTTCTTCCCACCCATCTGACTGGGTTGCCCCAGCCACTCTGGGCGACTCCCAACGGAATGTTAAAAATGCAATAAAACATCAAACATTAATTTTTTTTCCCTAAACAGGGTGACCTGAGGCCAGTCTTAGTTTCTCAGCCTACATCACAGGGTTGTTGTGAGGATCAAATGGAGAGGAACAGAACCATGAATGTCACCTTGAACTGGGCACAAGGGTTCCTAAGTTGGGGGGTGGCAGTCTTGGTCACTGTTTGGATGCCAAGTACCATTTTGAATCAGGATGGTGCACTGAAACATGACTTCGGAATAACTTCCGGAGTTTTTTGTCACAGATTTGATTGCCATTCAAGGTTTGACTGCCACCAAATTTGGCATGGGAGTTCGCAAGGTGGGGGTCTTCATTGATGTTTGGATGCTAGGCACCATATTATTGAATCTAGATGGAGGAATGAAACGTGACTTTGGCATGGTTTCACCCAATTTTTTTGGCACAATGGGCCCAAACTCACAAATTACACTATCCATTTTTTAAAAAAAAAACACAATACGTGTTGGTTTCTTAAAAATCCTGGGCAGTACCGGGAACACCCTGCTACGGAATTATATCCTAAACCTCTTGCTACGTCAAAATGGTCTTGGATGATACCAATGGATTCAGTGTACACATTACAATATGTGTGTTAATTAAATGTTTCCAGCTGACTGAATGGTTTTGTTATAATCTCTACAGACATTTCAGCTCTGCATCCTTAATTGCCGTGTCTCGGGTCAAGTAGATAATAATGCATTTTCTCTAGTGGAAGCAAAGTAAAAGAAAAAGCTGGGGGAGAAAAATGTACCCCTTGAATCTCACTGCTGAGCACAGTACATGCAGAAGCAGAGAAACCCCTGCAATATGATGTCAATATAATGAGCTAATTGTTCCATTCAGAGCTATTTGCCTCAAATTAAATACACTCTTAAATTATTTTAATTTCTGCCTCTTCTAATTAGCACAATTTGGTATCTGTTTCATTCGAGCACAGTGGTTGCACAGACTCACTGCTTTCACCTTCAAGTGTGTTTGTTGCAGATGAGATCTTAAGGGACTTCTTGCAATTACAATGGAATTGATTTGATGGCATAATTCTCTGCCAAAAAACGCCCCCTCCCCACCCAAAATTGACTGAGTTTTCGAAGTATTTCTGGCTCTCAGAAATATTCCAGAAAATGACTTTCCTCCATCTTTCATGGGTAAATTAGTGGGAGCCTGTAGGACGCTCCCCTTCCCACACCTAACCACCGTAGTGACCAAATTAACCTATTTACATATCGTGAACAAATAGGTCAAAAATTCCTACTTGGCTCCCAAGCAACCAAGTGAATCACACTGCAAATCAGGGAGGGAGGGTGGCTGCCACCACAAAGAAGAGAGAGTAAGGAGCAAACAGACTGCCCCTTAAATAGGATGCTAGAACTGGACGGCCCCCATGCTATGCACAACACAGTGTCAGAGGGGGCTAGCTCTTCCAGCCAGGCAGGCCACAAATGTTTCCCCACTCGATGCTGGGTGGATCAGGGTGTAGAATGGGGCATCTCAACGTCCCATTATATGTGATCAGATCCTTTTCAAGCAGAGGTGCTGCAGGTAAGAGTTCATATTTTGAGCTCCCCCAAAGCCCAGTTTTAAGTCTCACACCATCTTGACCCGGCTTTAAAGCAGGGATTTCAACTTAACAGAGATGGATCCATTTTGAGGGTTTTCTCCACACCAGCATTCAGCAGCTGCGGAAAGGGAAATCCCACTGTGATCTCTTCTGTTTGCAGCAGCCATCTGCTTCAGGCTCCCCTTCCACCCACACAAAAACAGAAATTGGCACAAAGGAGGCTGCGGAGAAAATCTGATGTGGTGGAAGGTGGTTCAGAACCATAAGGCTGTTTATAAAATGTTCCAGTAAGGTAAACACACAGATATAGTTCATGTGATGGAACCATGCAAACAATTTCAAGCAGCTTGCAAATCTCATTTAGCAAACAACTATGATTGTCTCTGAGTATGGGTAGGAATGCAGGGGGTATTGTCCCATCAACCTTATTCTGCCCTCATCAGGGGAAAGGAAGCAAAGAGAAGGAGGGTTTGGTCAGTTGCCACGTGTGTGGGAGAGTTTAATACCTTTCCTTATCAATGGCTTCTAGTCATGATGGCTATGCTTTGTCTCCACAGTCAGTGGCAGTAATGCTTCTGAATACCAGCTGCCGGAAACAGCAGGAGGGGAGAGTGGCCTTGAGCATGGGTCCAGCTTGTGGATTTCCCAGAAGAGGCATCTTATTGGCCACCATGAGAAGAAGATGCTGGACTAGATGGGCCAATGTTCTTAATCTGTGAAGCTGGGGTTTGGTGTTATGGGGCAAAGGTGAGAGCACCTCTTCACCACCAGAAAGTAATATAGAAGGGAAAGGGAGAAGGAAGGGGGTGTCAACAGAGGAGATTTCCCTGTGCAAGGAGATGAGATGCCTTCAGGGTCCAAAAGATTTCTAAGTAGTCAGGTGAAAAGAATCATCTCTTGTGCTAGAGATGGGCTCAGAAATAAACATAGAAACAAAGGCCATACCGGTAGATCCCATCTTCCACATAGTGAATGGGTGTTAAAAAAATATTTCCCAATATCCCCTCCAAAAAATAAAAATAAGACTGTGAACAACAATAGCTGGGTTATGTAACACAATCTCCACCCCCACCCCACCCCCCCAAAAAAAATTACATCGAGTATGTAGTGTCATTTCAAGCATATTCTTAATACATTAATGGTGAAAATAGCCTCTCCACAGGCAAAACTGAGTAGTTGGTGGGATAGAATTATTACCGTCTTCTCTAACATATGAAAAGAAAGAAGACCGGGCTTCTACAAAAGTATTTCTCTGTGTAACACCTATTGCTATGCTTCTAAGTCAGGTTAAAAAAGTTTTAAGGTGGTGCCAGAAAGAGTTTATCTTTAAAAAAAAAAAGTTAGCAAAGTGGCTTGTGGGGGGCGGGAATTATTCTGTGGTTCAGGTGAAATGGGGGGAAAGAGATTAACATATCTTTTGGGCTCTGCTGAGAAGAGCCTCTGGCTATTGAAACTTCTTGATTTGTAACTGTGGGGGAGAGACATGTCGGTGGCCATATCTTGGTTGAAGGAGTCTGGTGCTCTTTTGTTTACTTTTAAATCTACAAATGGAAAGGGAGGGATGGCAGAGATTTATAGTGAAAGAAGACAATGAATTTACCGGTACCAGGTGTTCTTGCAGCCAGGAACATCTGAGCCTGGCTTTCTGTAACAGTGTCTTGCTTGAGATCTTTCCAGACAGGCTTGAAACTTACTTCTGAGGTGGAAGCTGTTATAGCAAGAGCTGAACATATTTTAGGGGTGCTTCATAACAACCCCCAGCAGGCTGATGTATTACAATCCAGCAAGAACTTTGATTAGGTTGATTGTGTAAGTCGGTCCTAAAACAGATAGGGCTTAGAAGAAAGAGGGAGGATTTTTCAGTTGATAGGACAGTGATAAGTAGGATGAGCAAGTTTTAAAAGGTCTAGATGTGTTTAAGGGGGACAACAATTTTGATGTTTGTGGGTAGAAACAAGTCAGAACTCCAATTGATGACTTTTAAAATTGTGTCTTTAGACTAGTTAACAGTCTCGGGCTATGAAGTTTTCCCCATGCAAACTTCAGGTAAAGTAATGTAATGCAGACAGAAATTATTCTGCAAGATGCCATTTCAGTACCATGGACAGTTCACTCTGATATGAATCCAAATGTGCTATTTGCATCATCTACATGAAGATCAAAGTTGCTTGTCATGTGTGCAGTCAGGTCTGCTCCTAAAGTGTGCATGTCAAGTCAGACATTATTTTTACATCATTTTGCAGAACCAGGAAAATAGCAGGGGCATCAGGAGTTAGAAGTGTGCTCCAGAATTGGCTGAATCCTGAACCAAATTGGGCGGAGAACAAAATATTTCTGCAGATTTGATTTAAATCTGACTTCCCTTTTTCTTACCGAGCCTGATCCACATATAAACAGAATCCTTATAGACTTAGCTATATAGACCTAGCCAAATTAACGGATGCAATCAGAGGATGCAGCATTCAAAAATCTCAACAAAGTTGGGGGGGGGGAATTGGAGAATATCTGGGAAAACAATGCCCCACCTTGAAAGCTTGGATCCATTTCTAAATGTCTAGTACTGTAATTATCGGTTAAAAGAGAGTGATAGGTGAAAATATAGGTATAAGAAGTATTATAGTAGCGAAAATGAATTATCAATATCCCGAGAGGAAGACAAGGGTAAGTCGGTGAGTGGGTAAAGATCAAGAAGAGGGAATCAAAATGATTTATTAGAGATATATAAGAAAGTGAAGATAAATAATTGTACATTTAAAGGATGGAATAGAATCTGATTTTGATTTCATTTTGACTAATTTGGAGTTAATTTTGACTAATTTGGATTTAACATTGTTTAATTTGGATTTGGATTTATTTGATGTATTGGATGTTTACTTTTATGTTTTTATGGTTTTGTAATGTTCTTGGGTTTTGTAATTTTAAGTTACTGGTAACTTCAATAAAGATAATTTTAACAATTAAAAATAAATAAAATAAAATAAAATAAACAGAATCCTTCTATCTATGTCTTGGCCTATGTTTCCATTTAGACAGAAAACCATCAGCCAACGATTACTCCCTCCTTACAAGTTGAGGCTTGGTATTTGCAGGTGCAACAATCACACCCCATGCCCCACTGTGCAGGGTTCACCAAGATGATTTAGAAGATTGATGCTCTGCAGGACCTCTATCTATCCTGCCTTGCAGAAGCCAAGGGTTACAAAATAATGTGAAGGCCCTTAACCAAACAGTCAGCTCCTCTAGGGGAGTGTAGCCTAACACGCTACAGGTCTAGTCAGTCGATACTGGACTTCAACTGGACTCTAGCTTCCTGCAGAGAAAGCTGCTCCTGTAGCAGCAAGGTTCCTTGGAACAGTCCCAAGTCCTGAATATTCCCTGCTTGACTTGGACACTGCAGGCGATATGAAAGACATCTGTCCCTTAGAAAGCTGTTACCAGTCAGAGTAGACAATACTGAACATGTGGGGGGGAAAACTAGGAAGCTACCTTATATCAGATAAATCTAGGTGTTTAAGAACCTTGCTAGATCAGACCAAAGGCCCATCTTGTCCAGAGCATTTCTTACTATGGCCAACCAGATCTCTCCAAGAAGTCCATGAGCAAGCCATCTCCTATAGCTGTTCCTTAGGAAAGGGTTTCCAGGGGAAGATATCCTCTCAACATGGACCTTCTAAATCTCCATTGGAAGGCCTAGCCTCTATACAGCTGCCTCCATGTCCAGCTTCTGCACTGTTAGGTTTTTTAACTTCAACGGGTCTACTCTGAGTTGCATACCACCCAATGTGGCTCTGAATACCAGTTGCTGGGAATCACAAGTGAGGAGAGCATCACTCCACACAGGTGATGGAGGCTTTCCACAATGGTTAGCCATTGTGACAACATAGTGCTAGATCAGATGTGCCTTTGACCTTATCCAGCAAAAATGCTCCCTTTGCTCTTCTGAGATTGCCTTCCGTATCAAAAGGAGGTTTCTGTAAAGAGATTATAAACCCAAGACTTCTTAGAAAAGCAAAAGTAGTTGCAGTTCTTTGGATCCCAGCTAATATTTTGGAGACTCACAAATCATTCTTGAAAGCACCTGTAGGATTACCCGCCTTTCCTGAGGAAGAGAAAAGTAAAAAGTACCTTTGTTTCCTATTGTGTCATCTACAAAGGACTGTCAGTTAACAGATTGTTCTTTCCCCTCTTTTGTTCCTACCTGATTATTCAGAAAGACCAGCATGATAAGGAGTTGCCCACTTTGTCATTCTCTTTTATCCCCTACAGCGAGATTTGGGTAGGTACCACCCCCCCCCCAGTTCTCCATTCTTTTTACAGCTTATTATTCAACAACGGTACCCCACCCACCTCTCTCTCCCTTGCCTTATTTTCCCTTCTTTTGGATGCGGTAACTTGATTTGACTAAAAGCAGGTTTAAAATGTCGTTATTTCCCTCTGTCTACATTGGCTGACATGCACTTTGCTGGAGCATGCAAAGGGGGGCATCAACGGGGTGTAAGTCAGAATTTCCTTCCTAAGTCATGGCGCCCATATTTCATGCTCAGCAGAAAGTTGCAACAGTGCAGATCTTCATTAAGGAGTTTCAGGTCAGCTTTTCTGTCAGAGGAGAGAAAGAGCCCTCCGCCCCTTCTTTCTCTCACAGCCCCTCCAGCTGCTAACCGTGTGGATTTTTCTGCCTGGAGATGGGTGAGAGGAACCACCTGGCCATAGCAATTATTTTGGCTTGGGATTGGCTGAGCAGAGCAAAGAGCCAATTGGACAGAGAATGGATAGAGATGTCTCCAGGAGTCTCTATGTTGGAAAACTAAGGAGAGTGTGGGAAACAGGAAATACCACGGCTTTGTATTATTTAATTATTTATTTATTTATTTATTTATTTAGACACACACATATTGTTAAACTGGTATGACAGCACATCAGTTACTCTAATGGACCAGCCTCCAGTGCCTTCGTATGAGTCATATGGTTCTTTGAACTTCTTCTTCTTTTTTTGCAAACCGCTGACCCAGTTATTGCTGTTACTATCACATCCCTGGCCCTGGAATGTATGGAATGTATGGAAGTGAGAGCTGGACCATAAAGAAGACTGATCGCCAAAGAATTGATGCTTTTGAATTATGGTGCTGGAGGAGACTCTTGAGAGTCCCATGGACTGCATCCTTAAAGAAATCAGCCCTGAGTGCTCACTGGAAGGACAGATCCTGAAGTTGAGGCTCCAGTACTTTGGCCACCTCATGAGAAGAGAAGACTCCCTAGAAAAGACCCTGATGTTGGGAAAGATGGAGGGCACAAGGAGAAGGGGACGACAGAGGATGAGATGGTTGGACAGTGTTCTCGAAGCGACTAGCATGAGTTTGGCCAAACTGCAGGAGGCAGTGAAGGATAGGCGTGCCTGGCGTGCTCTGATCCATGGGGTCACGAAGAGTCGGACATGACCGAACGACTGAACAACAACAATCACATCCCTGGCCCTGGATGATGACTCAGACTCTGATCGTCAAGATGTGGGGTCAAAGTTCATGTGGTTCCAGGGCACCCAAACTCCTTTCTAGGTAAAAGCAGAGGGGCTTCAGTGCAACCATCAGTTGAGGGAAAACCAATTATGGTGGTTCACACAGTCCATGGACATTCCAAGCCCTGCGAGCTGCCTCACCCATTGATCAAAATCTCATATACACCTGCTTGTTTCAGCTGAATGTTGAGCGCAAGTTTGTTTTGATTCTATATTAAACGAGAACTCTTTTCAGGTAGTGAAACGCAAGTTGACAAATGGGAGCTTGGGATCCTTTGTCAATGGTTGAATTGGTCATGTGATAGCTTTACTGTGCATCAAAGTCTTGTTGAACTCAGGTTCAACATTCTGTTCTGGCCAGCTGGATGTTGCTGCAAATTCTTCTCATAGTTACCTGGTACATGCTGGTATTAACCAGGTTCCTAATGCATATTAGCAACAAAAGGTTCAATGACGTTCCTTTGCTCTTTAATATCTAGCACTACTGGAAATCTGGCCCTTTTCATTTTGCTCTCTTAAATATAGAATCTCCCACCAATCTGCCATTGGACAATTGAATCGGTTGCTGCAGACAATGTTCAAGCCACAACAGCAGGTGGACATTTAAAAAAAAAACACACACACACTATAAACGTTCAAAACCAGGCTTTGCTGTTTTCTAAATGTGCTTCAAAGATGTTCCATTGAAACTGTGCCTTCCTATTATTATTTTGACAGACAGACGAGGGGAACAGAAGATTGAAAGGATTGTAGGAAGCTGCCGCTTTTTTAGAAAGCAGCTTTAATAAAAAGGAGTTTATTTCTCTGGAGTTTCTTATTTTCTGGGTTTGGTGGGCATTTAAGAATGCTTCTTTATTGCTCTCTGCTTCCCTATTCGGAGAGATTGGGGCATCAATTGAGGCGAGACAGTCATGGATCACTATAGGTCGGGTTGGATAGCTCCTAGTGATCTGAGGGTATCAGGGCATCAGGTGGGGAAACCCTTGAACCAGCTACATCTTTCCAGGCAGGGGCGTCGCTGGGGAGGGGCGGTGGGGGCGGTACGCCCCCAGTGACAGGGTGAAAAGCGGCGGGTGGGGGTGACGAGCGGCGGCCCCTCCCGCCACTCCCACGCGCCGCTGCTCCCTCCTTCACCCAGCAGCACATGGAAGGGGTGCTTTCCGCCGCTTTTTTTCGGCGGGGGGGGGTCGACCAGCGAGGGAGGGTGTCACGCTTGTCACCCCTCCTCGCTAGTCGACCCCCCCGCCGAAAAAACCCGCGGGGGGGCGCGGGGAAAGGAAGCAGAGCCGGGGCTTGAATGCAGAGCGCCGGCTCTGCTTCTTTTTTCCCCTTTCCGCCGCTTTTTTTCGGCGGGGGGGGTCGACCAGCGAGGGAGGGTGTCACGCTTGTCACCCCTCCTCGCTAGTCGACACCCCCCCGCCGAAAAAACCCGCGGGGGGGCGGGGAAAGGAAGCAGAG
Source organism: Lacerta viridis (assembly GCA_900245905.1). Lineage (NCBI taxonomy): Eukaryota > Metazoa > Chordata > Lepidosauria > Squamata > Lacertidae > Lacerta > Lacerta viridis. Next base: position 60,446 of record OFHU01004224.1, on the reverse strand, counting down.
CCGGGGCTTGAATGCAGAGCGCCGGCTCTGCTTCTTTTTTCCCCTTTCCGCCGCTTTTTTTCGGCGGGGGGGGTCGACTAGCGAGGAGGGTGTCACGCTTGTCACGCCCTCCTCGCTGGCCACCACCCACCGCCGAAAAAAAGCCTCGGAAAGGGGGAAATTCCCCCTTTCTGCACCCACGTGCGTCGTGACGTCATGATGACGTCACGACGCGCGCGTCGTGCCCCTCCCCCAGGGGGGTTCCTCTGCGCTGCCGCCGCCCCCAGCAGCGCAGAGGCTAGCAACGCCACTGTTTCCAGGAGAAGGTAGGGTGCTCCCTGACTATCCTTCCTGCCTGCCACCCTATCCAGCAGGATTGCTGCCTCCAGTCAACAGCTGTTGAGCAGAGGCATCCGTTCTGCAGAATTTTGGGTGCTCACAAGCAGCTTTGTGAAGTGCACCCAAAGCAATTGAAACCCATCCCCATTCTGGGGTAGGGGAGATGCAACTTCTCCTTCCCTCACCCCCTCCTGGACATGTATTTAATCAGGGTCCATCTGTCCCCCCCCCCCGGCCACCATAATTAAAGTTTAGCCCTGCCCCCTAAATAATTTGGGACTGGATCCGTGATGGGACAAGGAGGTTCCTGAGTTGGACAAGGGCAGGTTGTGCTGATTGAGGCCGCTCCAGACTAGAGCCATGGCGAAAAGCAGGGTGAGGATCTTTGTGCAGCTCTGATTTTTGCGCACCAAAACTGCACCGCAAACTCTAGAGAAGTGTGCAATCCAGCTAGGAGTTGCATTTTGATCTTCAAGCAAATTCAGGAATGGCACATTGGGTAATCCACAGCAAAATGGACTGAACAATTTTCACCACCATCCCTATTTACCAAAATAGGCCTTCAGCTGATGCAGAGGGTAGGGACTATTACTATTACTGTTTAATGGGGTCAAGGTATGTTACATATGCTTCTTAGGAAAATATTTCCATCTCTGCCATGCATGGAGATAAATCAGTGTTCAATAGCAGAAATCTCCATGACTTAGCTGTGCAGATTCCTTGAAGCAAGTTGAAATAGATTGTGGGTGGAGAACAAAGGTTTCCAAAGTGGGTGTCTTCAGTCAAACATCCAGTTCACAGACCTACCCATGGACATTGATTGCAAGAGAGCAGAGCCCTCTTCAGGCCAACCCTTTAAAAGCAGCCAACAGGCACCCTTCACATCAATGATCTCAAATCCCACAGTATCTGAAATTTGAACCCAATTTGTGGCTTCCACTTCAGGCAAATCTCAGCCTGAAAAACAAACCTAACTTGCTCTAAGTCTCTTTGCACATGAGCAGAGCCCTCCATGGGTATTGCTTTCCATGCATGTATGGCAAGGCTTAGTCACTTTTCCAAAATCAGTAGAAACTCTTCAAGATTCAGGTAAGTTGAGGTTCCTTGTTGTTTAGGGCTTTATCCTTAACCCAACCTAGATCATCAGACTAGGCCTTGTCCTGTGTGATATTTTTCAGGTACAACCTGCCAGTGGCGTAGCAAGGGAGGGGCGTAGGGAGCGGGGCACCCCGGGTTCCAGGGGAGGGGGTGACATACCTGGGCCCCTCCCGCCCCTCCCCGTCACCCAGCACCCCGCCCCTGTTGCTCCCGCGGTGACCGAGCAAACCACCAAGCAAGCGGCTGCTCGTGGGGCTGCCCCATCCATAAAGCAGCACGGATGGGGCAGCCCACAAGCCACTGCCTGCCTGGCGGCACACGCAGTCACCACAGGAGCAGCAACGCTCCTCAACAGGGAGAGCCAGCGTGGTGTAGTGGTTAAGAGCGGTAGACTCGTAATCTGGGGAACCGGGTTCGCGTCTCCGCTCCTCCACATGCAGCTGCTGGGTGACCTTGGGCTAGTCACACTTCTCTGAAGTCTCTCAGCCCCACTCACCTCACAGAGTGTTTGTTGTGGGGGAGGAAGGGAAAGGAGAATGTTAGCCGCTTTGAGACTCCTTCGGGTAGTGAAAAGCGGGATATCAAATCCAAACTCTTCTTCTTCTTCTTCTTCTTCAACGCCAGGCCAGATGCATTGCACCTGCCCAGAAATTCCGGGCATGAGCAGTGCATCCGAGTCAGCGCGGGGGCAGATGGGGGTGCCTCCACGCCGCCGCCCCAGGTAGCACGGAGGCTTCCTCTGCCACATATCCTGCATTTGGGGGTCTCTTGAACATGACTGTGACTTCTTGTATGAATTCAGATATGGACTGACCCACCTGAACTAACACGCACAGCAGAATGTTATCAACTCGTTTTCACACTTGCAGAATGTTGCGACTCTCAGATAGAAAAAGCAAACTGAGGTACATTTAAACATGCATGCATGGAGAGGAAATGCATTTAGAAAGGTTCGTTTGATGAGGAAATGCTTTAAAATGCATATTTAAATGACATTAAATCGTGAATTTTCACACAGAGTTTGAAACCCCCACACTCTCAAAGAATAATGAGACCAAAGTTTGCGGAAATCGTTATATTTGTTACAAATTATGTTCCTGTGTTTCCAATTTTGACCAAATTGGGCTAGAGAGGAGCTATAAGGTTAATCGGTCTATAACTGGCAAGAGAGAATCAGGCTTTGCCATCCCCAGGGCTCACACTCCATCCCTACTTACCTGTTCCATTCTGACAAACAAGCCCATTATGACTCTAGAAAGACAGACTATGCCAAATGCATACTTTTCTCCAACAGCTTTACTCCACACAAATAATAACTTCTCACTAGTTCTGACCAGTCATGTTACTTAGGATGCCTGCCAATGCAACTGTGTCTTTGTTTGGGTACCATCTGTCACTTCCATGTAATGTCCCAGAAATGAACTTGCTTGGCACCTTCTGTTGAATCGTTCTGCACACCTTAAGGATTCGTAAGAATTATACATTATTATTTTTTTGTTCAACTTTGAGACATTGCCAAGTCAATTGTTGTGTTCCAGCCTGGCAAAGTACAGATATTTTGAAAATCATTTTATCAACAACACCCTTAGCTCACCTAGCGCAGCTCAGAGGTTTTTATTTATGGGCTCTCCCAACACATGAATGGGGCTGCCCTGACTGGTTACATCTGCTAGCATCCATGCATGAATCATGGACATCTATAAGGATGGAGCCTTTGCACACACAACTGTACCTGTAAAAGCTTCCATGCAGCCCTAAATGATAAGTGTTCCGGATCACAGTGAATTTTTTGCAGGGATAGTGTGACATCGGGGTGGAAGCAGCAAGTGGGGAGAACATGTTGGGAGAACACAGAATTAAGCCTTTGAATAAGGTCCCTTGTACAGTGGTACCTCAAGTTATACGAACTTAATTCAATCCGGAGATCCGTTCTTAACCCAAAACTGTTCTTAACCTGAGGTGTGCTTTTGCTAATGGGGCCACCCACTGCTGCCGTACGATTTCCATTCTCATCCTGGGGCAAAGTTCTCAACCCGAGGTACTACTTCTGTGTTAGCAGAGTTCGTAACCCGAAGTGTTTGTAACCTGAAGTGTTTGTAACCCGAGGTTCCACTGTAAAATACAAAAGTTATGGTGCATTTTCCTGAAACACCAGATGGGGCAGCAGAGTTTATTTACTCAGGACTGCTTTGTTAAGTAAGACTGCTGAAAAGTGTGTGTGTGTGTGTGTGTGTGTGTGTGTGTGTGGACAACAAAAATGAGGCTAGCCTGTTCGCCAGGGGGCAGTTGTCTTTCCACAAGGGCTGACATTGATGCCGAAATCCAGCATCGCCTCAGCTCTGCAAGTGAGGCTTTCTCCTGATTGAAGTGCCCAGTGTTTGAGGACCGGGACATTCTCAGCGAAACCAAAATGCTTGTTTACAAAGCTATTGTACTACAAACCTTACTGTATGCCTGTGAAACATGGACCACTTATGAACACCATCTCCAACTCCTCAAAAGATTCCATCAACAGTGTTTCTGAAAAGTTTTACACATCACTTGGGAAGACAGGCAAACTAATTCCAGTGCACTGGAAGAAGCAAAAATCACCAGTGTCAAAGCAATGATTCTTCAACATCAACTTTGTTGGACTGGTCATGTTGTGCGGATGCCTGATTATCATCTTCCAAAGCAACTACTCTATTCCGAACTTAAAAATGGAAAGAATTTGTATTCCACAGAGGAGGCTTTTCAAAAGATTTATTCAATGGAAACAGACTTTTGCAAAGAGCTGGAAGATGTGTTGGAAGGATGGTTTGAGATGACTGAGCAAATCCGATTGGAACAAGGACCGATTTCAGGGGGTGGCAGTAACCCTGAAACGGAAAGATTTTTAATATCCAGACTCCGAGGTGGCAGCTCGGGGTCGAGGGACATAGAATTAAGATTTCTACAAGAAGAAGAATTTTGGTACAAAGTCACGGAGAAGCTCAGAATGGAGAGGATGAACATCTTGGAGCTCGATGCAGGGTTTGTTGTGGTTGCAATCTGGATCTGTGGACACTTAGAAGAATACGTTAGGGGATTCGGTTCTGGTGAAAGACAGGAGAAGATAATGGACAAAAGGGGAGTGGGTTGAACCAATTATCGTATACTATAGATGGTCTGCCATGGTATCCGAAATCGGAGTGTGAAGTCTGTTAATTATAAGTTTATTTTAAATAAGTAAGGAGATATTCAATTTAAGTTAAAAGCAGCATGTTAAATGATAGAAGAAGTAAGTTTAGCTCTAAGAATATTTGGTTAAGTTTTAGGTTATAATGTAAAGATTAAGATAAAGGTGTTTTTTCTTTCTTTATCAAGTTAAGTTAAACTTTTATAGAGAAAAGTTGTTAAGGAAATAGTGTATTGTTTTAAAACCGAAGGTGTATAGGCGGGGGAAGTCAAACGTCAAGATTTGGAACAAGAAATTTTTTTTTCCAGCAAGGTATACAGATAAGAAGAAGAATCCTGACATTATGTGTATTTGTATTTGTTTTGATATTTGTAGGTGTGGGGGTTGGGTTTGTGTTATTTTGTGAAAACGTCAATAAATTCTGTTAAAAAAAAAAAAAAGGAAAGCGTAATGCTGGTGGTCAACAAAAGAGGTTTAAAGACTGTCTCAAGGCAAATTTTTAAAAATGTAGTATAAACACCTACAACTGCGAAACACTGGCCTGTGAGTGCCCCAATTAGAGAACAGCCAATGGTGTCATGGGCTTTGAAGACACTCAAACTCAGGACACAAGGGAGAAATGTGCTAAGAGGAAGGCACGCTTGGCAAATCCACACCGTGATCAACTCCCGCCCGGAAACCAATGTCCCCACTGTGGAAGGACGTGTGGATCCAGAATTGGCCTCCACAGTCACTTACGGACTCATTGTTAAAATCCTGTTTATGGAAGACAGTCTTACTTGGCTACAAGTGATTGCCAAAGAAAGAAGAAGACAGACTGAACACACCCCAAGCAATGATGTAGGACAGAGTGCAGCAGAAATGAGACCATAAAAAAACAGAATAAATGAGTGTCCAAACTCCAATGGTTCATTGAGGTACTGCATGAAACTTTGAGGAGAGCATAGTGATAGAAATGTTGAGAAATCTCAAACTGCAGTTAATGGCACAAGAGCAGTTCACAGGGGAGGCTTTTCGTGGTCAGCTGGCAATCCTAGCTTAAAGAGATGGAGCACGCAGCAAATTATCGAGTAATAGAAATTGACTACTTAAGTGAAGCATAATGTTAAGACTGATAGCTCAGTCTTTGCCATATTGGGAATCTCACTAATTTTTGTAATTCTCCTAGCAAATGCCCACAAAACACTACGAAACATTGAGGAACGCCCTTTTTCTCAAACGCAAAAGTTGCCCTTGCAAGAAAATCATTGCTGCTATTCTTCTGAAATTTGACAGGATTCATTCCCTCAGAAGGAGAACCTAGCCTGCAAATTTAATCCAATTCTGCCCCCAAAATAAAAGAAGTAAGGACTGTTCTTTTTTCTCTCTCGGGGTGGGAGGGTGTCACTTTAGAAGTAACCAGCACATAACCCCCAAAGAAATGCTTTATACATTCTGGAAGAGCTAGTATGCCTGTGAATTTTATTCACTTCTATAAAAAGAGAGAGGTTATGACTTTTTTTTCTTTGTTTGTTTCCAAATAGATGAAGGAGGGAGGGCTAAGCAGACTTGGACAGCCAACAAAGTGCCTAGGAACTGAAGCAGGCTGTTTTCCAATGTGCTAAGCTGAAGTTCAAACAAAATCTCATAGTCAAGGCACACTGCTAGCATGTACACACCAGGAAGTCAATGGTTCAAAGACAGATACATAGGAAAGCTGAAGAGAATTGGTGGTTGTGGGATAGGTTGAACCATACCAAAGTGATCACACAACCACTTTGCCATGCATGCATATCTACAGGTGAAACTCGAACAATTTGAATATCGTGGAAAAGTTCATTTATGTAAGCAATTGTTTTCATTAGCTACTGGAGTTTAATATATGAGATAGACTCATGACATGCAAAGCGAGATATGTCAAGCCTTTATTTGTTATAATTGTGATGATTATGGCGTACAGCTGATGAAAACCCCAAAGTTGAGATTGTTAATTTGGGGTTCTCATCAGCTGTACGCCATAATCATCACAATTATAACAAATAAAGGCTTGACATATCTCGCTTTGCATGTCATGAGTCTATCTCATATATTAGTTTCACCTTTTAAGTTGAATTACTGAAAGAAATGAACCTTTCCACGATATTCTAATTTTTCGAGTTTCACCTGTCCACAACTCACACTCTCAAAAGACTTGGGTGTGTGCGGGTGTGGGTGTGCGTGTGCGTGTGCATGCGCATACGTGTGTAAACTAGATGTATAACCTTTCAACCTTTGTGTGTGGGGGGGTATTTCCACTGTCCCCACCTTGTCACTGCATCGTTGAGATTTTTATAGAACCTGGGTATCACCAGTACTATTCTTAACACTCTAACCACTATGTCATACTGGTTTACAAATCCCTTGTTGAAAATAACCAACCAGAGTTGATGGCATTGATATATTTGTTTGGAGAGTTCAAATCTCTTTTGGAATATATAAGTTTGCTGTTAGCAATAAAGTTCCCAGCTGCTACATTGTGAAACTGCTCCTGTAATCAAAGCCAATCCACAAAATCCCGCCCCCACCCCACCCCACCCCTGCCATGGATTCAAGGCTGCGAAATGAGAAGCTAACCTTTCATGACAAAGCATCTTGTTTTCAGACAATGTCCAAGAACAATGGGGACATGAGTGCCCTTTGAATTCTCACCACTTGCATTGGCTTATCATTTGGAATGCGGAGGATAATGGGAGAGTAATCAAAGCTTCTGCTAAAGCAGACAAGCTATTCTAATCTCTACATTGTCATGGAATTACTGGGGTGATAAGGAAGAGAGGGTGTATAAAAAAACATATCCCAAAACAACTCGGAACAAAGAAAAATTAAAGCCGAAGAACAGCAGGCAGGAGAGCCCTAAACTTAATCCAGTGTATTGCTATATAAAGACTTGCCATCTGGAGCCTAATTTCCAACTTTACTGCTGGTATGTATCATGCTGTTCCTTTTTTTATAAGAAAAAAAGCCATATATATATATATATATATATATTCTCATTAGAGTGATGGGTACCCAAAATGCCACTGCTACTGATTATATTTAATCTTCAGCTATTATTTTGAGAGAGGGGGAAACTGACGCAGTCTATAAATAGAGGGCTGTCTAGAAACAGTGCACCTGTTTGGATTTTGCAATGCTTTTCTTTCCTCCCCACCCCTTAGTTTTTCTGACAAGATGTGTCCATGTAGCACTACTACTACCATTAATGTAATACTCAGCCTAACATCTGTTCCAGGTAATTTGGTAGAAAACATTATTAAAGAGAGAATTTATGATGTGTACCAAAGAACAAGCCTTCCTGGAGAAGGATTAGCATGGCTTCTGCCACGAGAAGCCCTGCTTCAGCAGCCTTTTAGACTTCCTTGAATGTGCTAATAATCAGGTCAATAAATGTGGTCTGACATACATTATGGGAGAAATTCAATGTTGCTCTAAGTTAGAAGTCTGTTCGTGGTGCACTTGTTGAGATAGCAGAATAGACTGTGCAAGAGAAGGGCAGGATGCCAGCATGGTTCTTGTGCCTGGTTGTGCAACAGATTGCAGTAGCCCCAGCACTTCCAGTTGCACAACCAGTTACACAGCAAGCACCTGCTAATATAGTTGTTTCATGGGATTTCTTATCGTGCAAATGTTATTCTTACCCTTATGCTAGTGCAACAGTCCTTATGCTAGCAGTCAGAGAAAGCTGAATCTGAGCCTATGGGTTGTACCCAGAGTACTACTGAGTAATGCATCCCATCAGAAGATTTCTGCTTGCCCAATGGGACTTGCTGCCTCTCCTCCCCCATGTACCCCTTAAATCCATTCTAGAGTTTTTCTGAACACTCAGGAACTGATTTAGGAGGGGCAGGGGGCACATGTGGGGGCAGAAGAACAGGGAAGTTCCATTGCATAATACTAATACTAATACTAATTTATACCCCATCCATCTGGCTGGGCTTCCCTAGCCACTCTGGGCGGCTCCCAACAGAATATTAAAAACACGATAAAACGTCAAACATTTAAAAAAATCCCTAAACAGGGCTGCCTTTAGATGTCTTCTAAAAAGGAGAAAACATTGCACTAATGGGATGTTTAGTTGGATACTACTCAGTTTTCTTGGGCTTTGAAAAAGCTTTTGACAAAGTAAAAGGACAGGTCCCCAGTTGAATTAGCAATGTCAAGAAAGAGGGTGGAGAAGGGACTACAGCTCTGTGGGAGAGCATCTGCCAGTCAGTATAGACAGTAATGAGCTATTCTAAGCTGCATCAACAGAAGTATACTGTCCAGATCAAGTGAAGTAATAGTTTCACCCTATTTGGTCTTGGTCAGACCACACTGGAAATACTGTGTTCAGTAGAGCGCAACCAAGATGATCAACGCTATGGAAACCAAGCCTTATGAGGAATGGTTGAAGGAGCTGGGTAAGTTTAGCCTGGAAAAGAGGAAACTGTAGGCTTACATGGACAGTTTTTGTTTGGGAGTCAGTGAATCACCCAAAGAGCTGTACTGGGACCTGTGCTATTATTCACAAATGACCTGGTGAGCAGTGAAGTGGTCAAGCTTGCAGATGACGCCAAATCACTCATAGTGAAAACCCAACTAGACTGCAAAGATCATCCAGAAGATGTCTCCAAACTGCGCATATGGGCAAAATAAAATGGCAAATGGGTGTCAGTGTAAATGATGTATGATGAGGAAACAAGCCCAAACTCCATATGTATACTAATGAGATCTGAACTGTTGGAGACTAACCAGGAAAGACAGTGTGGAGTCATGGTGGATAGTTCCATGACAACATCAACCCAGTATGGAATAGAAATAAAGTAGCTTGTAATATGGTGCCTTAACCGATTGACTCAGATTTAGATATGGCCTTTCTGCACTAAGTGCCAAACATGAATAAGAACAATAGGTAATAAAATACAAATACCATACCAGGAGAAGGTAAAGCAGCATACATGCAAAGAGAGAGATGTGTCCTGGTTTTTACAATATCCGTTCATCTTTACAAACTGAAGTAAGGGATCACATAAGCAGTATCACTTCCCCCAAAGATACCAGCAATGTCCCAGGATCCCAGCATTCACCAGCCTACCTTGTACAGTAAGGCAATTACATCAATGGCCATCCAGATGTTGTTGCACGCCAACTCACATCAGCTCGGTCAGCAGTTTAGTATGATGGAAGATGTAGACCAGCAATAGGGGTCAGTTAAGGTAATCAGTTAACAGTATACCCCAACAAATGATTCTTACAGAGGAAACTTTCTCAGGTCAACTGCCTCCTTCTTTTGGAGAGGGGAAAAAATCACCTTACATAATAAAGGTGTTTATTATGTAAACTGTGTTGGTGGTTAAGCCCAGGAAAGGCTGCAGTGTGCATCAGCAATTTTTGGAATTCTGAAGCAAAACCAATATTCCTTCAACAAAAGTGTAGCTTTATTGCAAAGGGAAGTAAGCCAATATAAAGTAGCCTCACGGGTGTTGAAGACACTATTTCAGCATAAACCATTTGGAAAGATTAGGTGATATTTCTCCGCTCAGGACACTGTAAAAGTTGTCTTTGACTTGGTAACCAGGATTACTTTAACTTGCCGGTAGCATTTCAAAGAATCGTAGCGCGAATCAACAAGTGCCTCAAGTTATTTGCAAAAAGTTGAAGCTGCAGAGAAATCCACACTGCAAACACATGCACTTTTGGAAAATTTAGCACACCTAATCCAACAAACTCCAGCGTACTCAAGGACCTTGAGGTTAATATCTTAAGTGCACTCCACTGTGGACTGAATTCTCACTACCAGAAAGACTTCTCTAAAGACACCATATATAAAAAAAATTCCTTCCAGTAGCACCTTAGAGACCAACTAAGTTTGTAAGTGGTATGAGCTTTCGTGTGCATGCACACTTCTTCAGATACTTCTTATCTGAAGAAGTGTGCATGCACATGAAAGCTCATACCAATAACAAACTTAGTTGGTCTCTAAGGAGCTACTGGAAGGAATTTTTTTGTTTGTTTGTTTTAACTACGGCAGACCAACACAGCTACCTACGAATTTTTGAGACACTGCAGATAAGCCGGTCGGGCGGCAAGATGGCGAATGGCACCTAGTCAGCGTGAGCTCTCTGATTTTATCTTTTAAAGATTGTTTTAATGAGTACAGAAGTTTGATAAATTTTAGGCACTCCATAGCACTTTTTAGCCTTTTTAGTTTATTAATTAGGGGGATTCCTTTCGTTATTTTAGGAGATATCTACTGACCTTGAAGCTTTGAGGCCTGTAACTACCTGTAACTAGACACCATATATAATCAGCAAAATCACATGACCAAGTTTTTTTTTTTCTGGGATCAACATACCATATCAAGCTAGAGTCAGAAAGCCCCACGTCCAGTCACTCTTTCTCCATGACATGACATTTTTCTAGTTTGTATTCTGTGGGAGAGCATTCAGACATACTCTGCTGCCCCCCCCCACCATCTTAAAGTGGTACAATCAGGTGGTACTTTGTTCTGCCTGTATAACACAAGCCTACCTTGGGGGAGGGCAGAGAAGAAGTCCTACTAAACTCAGTGGAGTTTTCTTAAACATTGCAAGATTCCTTGAGTACTCACTTTAATGGGACCACAGCAGCATGAGCCAACAATTACGTCACACTGATAGGATACTTTGCCCTGTGTCTTAATCCTGTAGCATCCCTGAATCCACCTGTGTTTTGGAAAGAGCCACATCAAAGGAACTTCACTGCCTTTGATAGCACATTGCTCGAGTTGCATTTCCACCACCCCCTCCTGCCACAGCCCTTCAAGGGGGCAACATGAATGCTAAGTCTTTGATGACTTGGTATTGGTTGCATTTTACAGAAAGTCCACCCTCCCAAAGCTTAGCCCGAAAACTTTTCCCCATCTTGATTTGTGATTCTTAAAAGCAGGCACCACCTAAGATTAACTGCTCTCGCCACATTCCCCCACCCTGTTAGAAACAGCAAAGCATGTTGCAAGCTCTTAACAAGATCAAAGTTAATTGAAAAGTCTGCTGATGACAGCCAGATCTTGCTGCAAGATGTAACTACCCCTGGTGCATGGGAAGGGCTTGAAACAAAAAAAACAAGAGAACCAACTGATAAAACCCTTGTACATAGCTACATGTGAGCAGTCAATTAGAAAACGCTTTGCTTTCAAAGTATGATTTTCAACCCAGTTGTTAGCTTGCCCTGATGCACAGACCAAACCATCAGTTTGTGCTGAATAATGTCATTACACCGGTCGCTCAGTCCAGTCGCTTAGCATCAGGGTCTGTGGCTACTCAGGGGGAGACCCTTGGCGATTCCTTCCTACCGTGGTGACTTGCTAAATCCAGCAGCTTGCGACAGGGAGTTGTGCACAGCAAGATCACTCTCCACTAATGAGAAGCAGGCAGCCACAGGCATTTGACAAGAGAATTACAGGCAAAGAGGATGGCAAACATACCTTGAGTCGTGGATTTCCCCCACCTTTCAAGGCAGCCAATGTTCTATGCCGGTGTATGCCCCTGATGTGCCTGGAATGCTGCTGAAAGTGTGCTCAGCATCAGTGGCACTTTTTGCTGTTGACAGGAGGTGCGGAGAGGTCCTTTTGAAACTTGCCTGCAGGGTGGCTGCTGTCTCCTTCCTCCCAACAGGATCAGACAGTGGCTTCTCGCCCTCAAGCCAGGGAGGCTGGAGTCCTTTCCCCAACTGCAGTTGCTAATGCTCCACTCTCATGGAAAGCGGCGAAGTATGTGTGTGCCGGCAGTAGCAGCGCACGCTCATCAGCCAGCCACGAGCAGGGAGATGTGAGATGCATGCCGAAAAAGCCACAGCAAGGAGAAGCAGGCTCCTGGAGCGCAGACTCTCTTTTTAATCCCGCTGCTAATTACACCCTATTGACCTCCCCACGATAGATCACCAAGGACTTGATCAGTCAAGAAAGAGAGAGAGGTTTCGTACAAGCGGATTCTGCCTCCTTCATTATTACAGACACCTGTCAGAGAGGGGAAAGTTTCAGGGTTGGGTTCTCCCCCCCTTTGCTGGGGTTGTGGCATTTCTTATTCATCAAGCCTTTCCTTCTCAGAGTGAATCCCCACAGTGCTCACCGCTGATCTAGCTCAGTTGGTCTGAACAATGGCAGGGAGCAAACAGCCTCTTAGCTTTACAGAAGAAGATTCCTTGAAATCTACCAGGGCAATAACTGAGAGGCACTACAACACATTGTTTGTCCTGGCTGGAAAATCTCGAGGGAAGCTGACTCGCTTGCCTGCAGTGGAGCAGCAACTAAATCTTCAACCATGACTGGAAAGGAAATGATCTGGGCTACGCTTTTCTCTCTCTGCTTTTTCACCCCTCTTCCCCCTAACAATTTTGATCGAATGCAGAACTGTACTGGGCATTTTCTAACCCTCTCTCTGTTCCTGAACCTTGAGACCGAAGTGCAACAGATAGCATTCTGCTCGCTAATTTATGGAATTCGCTCCCACAAGAGACACGATGATGGTCATCATGGCCACCAAGTTGGAAGACTTCAAAGAAGGATTAGACACTTTCATGGAACAGAAGGGTACCAATAGTTATGATAGCCATGTTCACCAATGAAAACATTGGATAACAGTTGCTGGGAATCAGAAGCGGGGAGAGTGCTGTTGCACATGACTCACGTTTGGGATTTTCCCATGAGTAGGCCACTATGAGAACAGGAAGCTGCGTTGGATGGGCATTTGACCTGATCCAGTAGGGCTCTTAATAGGCCAGGGTCCTGGAATTTAATGTACACCAGGGCTAGCCAGTCCAGAGACTTCATATTGAAGGGAAGTCCACAACATCCCAAGGGAGTCCGCTCTACTGTCGAACATCTCTTACAGCCAGAAAGTTCTTCCTGATGTTTCTTACAAAGAAATTTGTCCAACTAGTTCAGAATTCTCCTGTCTTAGATGATATCCCTCATGGGGTATAGGACCCCAAGAATTGGAAGGGACTTGAGGAATCAACCAGACTGACCCTCCTCCACACACACACACACACACACACACACACACACACACACACACACACACACCAAAGAAACCCCCCACAGTATCAGGAAATGGGCCATCTCCCCATCACAGGGCATGCGGAACAACCACCCATTTCCCAGGTTATTTTTTTTATTTAGAAAAACCCAGCTGCCCCAAGAATTCACTGGGCTAAAGAGAATCTAAGAGAGGTAGAAGCACCTAGCTCAGAGTGGTGGTGGAGAGCAGAGCTGCAATGCTAGCTTCCTGTCAGGTGTGTCGCTGCTGCTAACATGGAAGGGAGAAGCCACAGGGAGACTGATACAATGTGGGGGCACCTGAAGAACAAATATGACACTCCCATTGTTGTGCTCGTGCTGCACCAACCTCCCTAACACCTCTCTCTCTCTCCTCCTCCTCCTCCTCTCCTTCACGATAAGTCATCGTGACACAGCTGCTAGGAAGCTAGCATTGCAGCTATGACTCACTGGGCTAGCCTCTCGTGCAGGCAGCCTTTGCTCCATTCCATCCAGTGCTTCTCTCACCAGAGATGAAAGAGATGATCGGCAGCCCCTTCTATAGCTGTTGGGCCCTCTGGAATCAATGGGAGCATCCTTGGGGGGAAGCAGTGGGATGTGACTACCTTTGCACCCTTACTGCCAGACTCTTGTGGCAAATTCCTCCTGTTGTTAGTCCTTACCATCTGGTATTGATAGGAGGGAGGTCCAAATTCCATAAGAGTCATTTGGTATACGTACTCTCCATAGAATGGCCATCCCTGGTTTTCTGCGTCTTCTCCACCATCCCCCTAGTACAGAGCATGATGGATTGTCTCATTGAACTGGTTATGGGATTAGAAGGATATTATTAAAGAACATAGAATGGTGGGTTTTAATGATCCCATTAATATTTTAGGCCATGTCAGTACTTTTTTTCCCCCGTGTCATACTGACAGGTCTTGGAATGAAGTTTCACTCTCTAGAGAATCTCCGTCCATGCACTTTCAACAGTACCATCCTAATCATCATCATTGCCTTCATTATCCCCACCTCTGGCTCGAACTGATTATGCTTGGATGTCAGACTGGGGACTGCTTGAAATGCTCAGCAGAATCATGCGACAGAATCCTAAGGTGGTAGAGTGGACCGTACCATTTCGTTCTGCAGACCACGGGGGGAGGGGGGGCTGCTGCCACTTTGAATATTTCTCCATGCAAAAGCTCCCTGGAAGCAAAGCAAGGAGGCATACAGAATGCAGCGGGGGGGGGTCCACTTCCACAACCTGCTGTGCTAGTCTCTTTTATTTTATTTTTTTAACAAACAAACAAAAAGAGAGCCATTAAAAATATCTTTTCCCACATGCATTATGAAGTGGTACAAATCTATGGTATTTTTCGGGGGGGGGGGAGAGGTGCCAGAACTCACCATGAACTCACCCTTGTTCTCTTCTAACGTCAGTGGCACCCACCTGGCAGGTGCCAGAAATGAATTCCAGTGAGTTCTGGCTGGGGGAAAAAAAGCCCTGAGCATGACCATATTTGGAATACTCTGTATAGTTCTGGTTGCCCCATTTCAAAAAGGATATGGTAAATTGGAAAAGGTTCAGAGAAAATCAACAGAAATGATCAAGGGCATGGAGTGATTCCTCTATGATGAGTAGCATTTGGGACTTTGTAGTTTGAGAAATGTATGTAGTAATGTATGGAAGTGAGAGCTGGACCATAAAGAAGACTGATCGCCGAAGAATTGATGCTTTTGAATTATGGTGATGAGTTTGGCCAAACTGCGGGAGGCAGTGAAAGATAGGCGTGCCTGGCGTGCTCTGGTCCATGGGGTCACAAAGAGTCGGACACGACTGAACGACTGAAAAACAACAAGTTTGAGAAAGGGCGAGTAAGAGGTGACATGATCGGCGGTTATAAAATCATCATGGCATGGAGAAATTGGATGGAGGACAAATCTTTTCCTGGAACACTGGAACTTATGGAAATCCAATGAAACAGAATGCTGGAACATTTGGGACAGGTATAAGAACGTCGTCATAGAATCATAGAATCCTAGAGTTGGAAGAGACCACAAGGGCCATCCAGTCCAACCCCCTGCCAAGCAGGAAACACCATCAAAGCATTCCTGACAGATGGCTGTCAAGCCTCTGCTTAAAGACCTCCAAAGAAGGAGACTCCACCACACTCCTTGGCAGCAAATTCCACTGCCTGTCAGGAAGTTCTTCCTAATGTTTAGGTGGAATCTTCTTTCTTGTAGTTTGAATCCATTGCCCCGTGTCCGCTTCTCTGGAGCAGCAGAAAACAACCTTTCTCCCTCCTCTATATGACATCCTTTTATATATTTGAACATGGCTATCATATCACCCCTTAACCTTCTCTTCTCCAGGCTAAACATACCCAGCTCCCTAAGCCGTTCCTCATAAGGCATCGTTTCCAGGCCTTTGACCATTTTGGTTGCCCTCTTCTGGACACGTTCCAGCTTGTCAGTATCCTTCTTGAACTGTGGTGCCCAGAACTGGACACAGTATTCCAGGTGAGGTCTGACCAGAGCAGAATATAGTGGTACTATTACTTCCCTTGATCTAGACGCTATACTCCTATTGATGCAGCCCAGAATTGCATTGGCTTTTTAAGCTGCTGCATCAGCTAAATTATGGGTCTTGCTCCCATGGGAGGCAATGATGGGCACCAATGTGGATGTGTTCAAAACAGGACCAGGCAAATTCATGGATGGTACGGCTATCAATGCCTACTAGCCATAATGTCTATGAGTTATCGCCACAGTTGAAGGCAGTAATGCTTCTGGAAACCAGTTGCTGGAAGCCGCAGGAGAGGACAATGCTATTGTGCCCTGCTTAACAGTTTCCCACAAGCATCTGGTTGGCCACTTTGTCTCAATGGCTTTTCTTAAGTTCATGTGTACAGTTCATGCAACCGCTTCAGGAGTCTACCTTTTCATTTCCACCTCATTCTACCCAATGTGTAGATCAGGCCTTAGGAAATGGCTGTCATTGTATTTTCTCAGGCCAGAGAGAACTTTTCACGCACAGAAGAGCCTACCATAAACACCATACTGGGATGTTCAGGTTGTGAGTGTTGCCCCTCCATTCAGACCCTTGCATTCTATGTGTAGACAATAGGCGGAGAGACTACATAGCATGACCCCACTGCCTGCTCTCATGTGCTAGGACACTTGAATATGGCTGATGAACCTCTGGAATCTTCCCAATATTATCCTTGGATTTCCTTTGTCCAATAATTGATTGGACCCTGGTTTACTTATAAAATGTGACAAGATTATGGTTCAGGTTGCTTTGGTTGATGACCATGGTGATAAACAGTAGGAAGCAAGCAGATGTCAGCATCACATTTTCTGCAAAACATTAAGGGAATAGCTTCTTAGCAGGAGAAGGAATTCCTTACCCTAGAGATCTAAACTATTGTTTAATAAAGTCTTTATACTCCTTGCTGGATATGAGGCATACTATGTACCACATTATAAAACAGCATTGTTCTCCTAAAAAGACATCACATGGGGTTGTTCCAGAATTCCCCTCCTCATCCAAAGTTTACCCTGGATTTGTGGGGTTCTGAATTTCCTGGTCTGTTTTTACAAAGTGAGACCAATGTAGCAGAACTTCTCCATCATTCTGCTTTTGTATTTATATTCTCAGTTATTCCTTAATCCTGACTCCTGATTTCTTTTGTGATTCTGACTTACTCTTTGGTTTTGATTGCTGGCTGCTCCTATGACTCTTCATTTCCATGTCTCACCTTAGACTGCTTTCCATGGGGGGGGGATTAATTAATTATCCACAGTGTTTTTGTTTTTTGTTTTTTAAATTGATTTTCAACAACACATACATATGAAAAGCAAATAAACACTGATACACTTACATAACCAAAATGTCTTGATTAAATATAAGTTAAGATATTTGCAAATAATAATTTCCTAGCCTTTCCTTTCATAACAGAAAGGATAGTTATATATTAATATATTTATATTAGACTTCCTAATCTCATCTCTCCATTAAACAAATTCAAATAAGTTTAAACCATAGAAAAATAAAAAATATGACACTGACATTGACAACTCTATTGCGTTATTTCATTCATATAATTTCACATATCGTTTTACCACCATATTAAATCAGATTTGGACAAGGGTTATTCCAATGCAAGGACCGTGTTGATGTTACACCGCTTTTTAAAATAATACAGAAAAGAAGAAGAAGAAGAAGAAGAAGAAGAAGAAGAAGAAGAAGAAGAAGAAGAAGAGTTTGGATTTGATATCCCGCTTTATCACTACCTGAAGGAGTCTCAAAGCAGCTAACATTCTCCTTTCCCTTCCTCCCCCACAACAAACACTCTGTGAGGTGAGTGGGGCTGAGAGACTTCAGAGAAGTGTGACTAGCCCAAGGTCACCCAGCAGCTGCATGTGGAGGAGTGGAGACACGAACCCGGTTCCCCAGATTATGAGTCTACCACTCGTAACCACTACACCACACTGGCTCTCTATTCCATTCCTCAATAAATCTATTCCTCGGTTTATGTTTAATTTTTTCTGAAAGGTCAGCCAACTCAATATATTCTAAGATTTTATAAAAACCATTCTTTTGTGCTAAGTGTTACTTCACTCTTCCAATGTGACGCTACTAAGATTCTTGCAGCTAAAGAGGCACACAAAAAAGAAATTCCTCATCTAGTTGGGTATATCGGGGGTTGTTATACCCAAAAGGTATGTTTCTGCTGATTTGGGAAATCTAATTTTAAGGATTGTTTCAAGTTCTGAGTGTATATCATTCCTAAATATTTCTATTTTTTTTACATTCCCACCAGATATGGTATATACTCCCCACCTACCCACATCTCCAACAAGCGTCACTTACAGTTTCAAAAAATGGGGGAGAAACTAGATCAGAATGTTAAAGTTATGGAGCTCTTATCAAAGCAGGTTGAGGAACTGGCTAAAAAAAACTCTAGAGCTTAGACTGCTTTCCATGGGGGGGAAATTAATTAATTATCCACAGTGTTTATTCGACTTCCGAAAATGTTTGACAACCAAAGCACGGCTTCCGATTGGCTGCAGGAGCTTCCTACACTCAATTTGAAGCTGTGGAAGCCACGCCAGATGTTTGGGTTCCAAAGAACATTTGCAAACTGGAACACTCACTTCCAGGTCTGCGGCATTCAAGAGCCAAAAAGTTCGACTTGCAAGGCATTCGGGATCCAAGGTACAACTGTATATGGAAAGAATTGGAGAAACCCACCAGACTTGGTGAATGCTGTTGGACCACAACTCCCATCATTCCCAGCCAGTGTAGCCAATGACCCAGGATGATGGGATTTGTAGTCCAACAACCTCTTTGGACCCAAGGTTGAAGAAGGTTGCTTCTAAAACACACCCCAGAACCTTCTCCAAGAGAAGAGATCTTTGGCAGATGAGTCCTAAACTGAAAATTTACAACTGCACTAAGAAGAGATTATGATAAGTGAGGTGAATCTTTCATTCAGCTGCTGAGTTTCCCTTAGCATTCCACACTTGACTTTCTAAAGATACTGTTGACTTTACTTTCTCTTTAACTTTCAAAGCAAGGGTACCTGAATGTCATTCAAGACAGGTTGTGTGTTTAACCTAGTAGACGGCATTTTTCCTCTTTCCCAGGGAACATTAATAATTTACCTTCCAAGATATTAGAATGGCATTAAATTCCCCTCATATTTTTACAAGATTTGTATATGACAGTTACGCCTTCCGAGTCTCTTTCATGAACAAGGCTCTTTTGAAAATGTGTGTTTCTCCTACCGGCTCTGAATAACGAGGAGGCCTAATCTGGAGTAAAGCCCCAATTTGCATTTATGACAGTTGTTGCCAGCTGGTGAAGAATGGTGGATTAGGAGCAACACCTAACAGAAAACTTAAAAAAAAAAAATGTTGGAGAAAGTGTAAGTGACTTGTGAGCTGACTGGCTGATGACTTCGTGCTCCTCTGTTGGGATGTGCAGGAATGCTGGCCCCAGCAATTGATGCCCTTGGGCAGCTGCAAGAGCCCAAACACTCATCTAGGGTCCATAGAATCATAGAATTGTAGAGTTGGAAGCCACCCCAAGGGTCATCTAGTCCAACCCTCTGTAATGCAGGAATTCTGTCCACAGCCATCTCTGGGTGGGCTCAAACCACCAACCTTCTGGTTAACAGCCAGGCGCATCAGGCCACTGTGCCACGTTCATCAATGCTGATGCCTCTTTACATCTTCCCACCCTCTTGCTCCCTTGGTTGGTCATGGGCTCATTTGGCAGTGATGGCTGGGTTTGGGAAGCCAGCCTCACCCTTGAGTTTTCTACACTGCTCCAGATTACCAGACATAGCATCACTCCAGGGCATTGTGGGAAATTCAAATGGTGGGTGGCTTTCCAGACAGAATAAGCTTGCGAATGGGAACTGGGCACTTTGCAGGGTCCCCCTTCAGCCCTGAGAAGATATACAGTGCTACCTTGCTTCTCAAATTTAATCCATTCCAGAAGTCCGTTCCAAAACCAAAGCGTTCCAAAACCAAGGTGCACTTTCCCATAGAAAGTAATGCAAAATGGATTAATCCATTCCAGACTTTTAAAAACAACCCCTAAAACAGCAATTTAACATGAATTTTACTATCTAACAAGACCATTGATCCATAAAATGAAAGCAATAAACAATGTACTGCAGTCACACAATCAATCAATCAGTAGCTGAACTGGGTTCCACACAGTCACAAAAACAAAACAAAAAGAGCCGCAAAAACAAAAACGCAAAATAAATAGCAAAAACAGACAGACCTCAGCATAACACTCAAAACAGAGGCATGGCACTCAAATCGTCAGCGTAATGCTCAAAACGGAGAATGTTCGGCTCCCCAAAAAAGTTCGCAAACCAGAACACTTACTTTGCAGCATTTGGGTTCCAAGTTGTTCAAGAACTAAGCTGTTCCAAAACCAAGGTACCACTGTACAGAGCCCTAAAACATTTAGGCCCAAACAAATATCTGAAGGAGCACATACCAGTACTCCCATTCTGAAGATCAACAGGAGAAGCCCTTGGAGTGGTGGACTTTAAGTTGTAGAGTTCCCTCCCCTCCAAGGTGTGTCTAGCACCATTATTATCTTCCTTTCACCAGCAAGTCAAGAGGCAACTCTTGGGAAGTAGATGAGCGGTGCACATACGTTGCTGGCGCCTTGCTCAGTATTGTCTACACCAGGGATGGCCAACTCCCAAGAGACTGCGATCTACTCACAGAGTTTAAAACTGGCAGTGATCTACCCCCTTTTGGAGGGTTCAAGTCAAGGTTGTTGAGCTTTTTATTTTAGGAAGGAAAGCCCTGTTTTTGGGGGTTCAGGTCGAAGTTGTTGAGCTTTTTAGGGAGAAGGAAAGCCCCGTTTTTCAGGAGTTCAGGTCACAGTTGTTGAGCTTCTATTAGGGAGGAGGAAAGCCACATTTTGGGGGGTGCAGGGCAAAAATGTTGAGCTTTTTTAGGGGAGCCAAAGTTGTTGAGCTTCTTTGGGGAGAGCCAGGGATCTACCACAGACGTCCAGTGGTCTACCGGTAGATCACAATCTACCTGTTGGACATGCCTGGTCTACACTGACCTGCAGTGGCACTCCAGGGTTTCAGGCAGGAGTCTCTCCTAGTTGTTGTTGTTGTTGTTCAGTCGTTCAGTCGTGTCCCACTCTTCGTGACCCCATGGACCAGAGCACGCCAGGCACGCCTATCCTTCACTGCCTCTCGCAGTTTGGCCAAACTCATGTTAGTAGCTTCGAGAACACTGTCCAACCATCTCATCCTCTGTCGTCCCCTTCTCCTTGTGCCCTCCATCTTTCCCAACATCAGGGTCTTTTCCAGGGAGTCTTCTCTTCTCATGAGGTGGCCAAAGTACTGGAGCCTCAACTTCAGGATCTGTCCTTCCAGTGAGCACTCAGGGCTGATTTCTTTAAGAATGGATAGGTTTGATCTTCTTGCAGTCCATGGGACTCTCAAGAGTCTCCTCCAGCACCATAATTCAAAAGCATCAATTCTTCGGCGATCAGCCTTCTTTATGGTCCAGCTCTCACTTCCGTACATTACTACTGGGAAAACTAGTTGTACCAAGTGATTGAACATGGGACCTTCTTCAAGCAAAGGTCCTTCCCTAAAGCTAGCTCTGTCTACTGCAAGAATCCCTCTAAACTAAATGCTCTAAACTAGTGGACTTTTCCTTTTTCTCTTTTGTGCAAGCTTACTGGGTCTCTACTGATGATCAGGACTCGCGGTTTCCATGGCTTCCCCTCCAAACAGACTCCTTGACCATCAGCCTGTGAGCACCAAGATCACTGTTAGTATAGAAGCTTAATTGGATCTATTGGGAAACAGTCATTGTTTGCTTCATCTGTCACAGGCAATCGCAGCACCTTCCTTTGTATCACAAAAAAACTAATAATATGTGCATTGCTGGCTGGGTGCTCGGCAGAAGCGGAGTAGCTTTATTAATACCCTTGATCTTTTCATCCTTTCAGCCTTGTGTGTAATAAACCCAAAGAAGATCTCATTAACTGGAAACTTTTTTTTTCCAGGGGAACGTCAGGGAATATAACGGAATAAAGATCCCTTGTAGGCACCATCAACATCATTATGTGCAAATGCGGCATCTGTTGTAAGATTTAACAAGGCCGTTTTGGAGCACTAATGGGCATTCCAGCAGGATGGGATGATGTTTCTTCCACCACCTGAGAATGGGTCAGTGTTTTCATTACTCCTGGACAAAACCCAAATAGTCCCAGGCACTGGAGAAAGTGTAGACTACAGGTGTCAGAAAGAAAGATCTTTTATTTTTAAGTAGGTCTGCAACAAAGGCTTCCTTATGGAGACACCTTAGAAACTAATCTTTGGTGGTTGAGTCAGGCTGAATCCTTCAACGAACTCAGATGAAAGGAATGAGTCTATTCTCTAAATCATCTGAAAGCTGTATATATGGAAGGGTGTGTGAGAGAAGGAGAAGCCTTATGCATGTCCTGGAAAAATAATCTGCCTGTCTTCTTATATGAGCTGGACACCTCAAGCAAAAAATATACTTTATATGAAGCTCAACACCCACATTTTTTTCAGCCTTCTTGCTTTCTAGCTTACAGTCTTCCTGCTATTCTGGATCCTGCCCCTTTCCCAGCAGCAGCAACAAACATGGGAGTATCCCGGGGGGGGCAGCTGCCCCCCCCCAGAAGCAAAAAAAATAAATAAATGGTTATCAGCAGCCTAAAAGGAAAAAAAAGCTCAAGACTGGTCTTTCTCCCCCTCCCAAAATCTCAATAACAATTGAGCTCTTCCGCTCTTGCTGAGGCAGTTGGCCACTCTCTCTCTCTCTCTCTCTCTCTCTCTCTGTGTGTGTGTGTGTGTGTTTGTGTGTGTATGTGTGTGTGTTGTGCTGGCTGTTTCCCCCTCCCTCATGCCGACAAAGAGCTGGCGTGCCTATCAGAGAGAGCCTGCACCCTGCTTGGTCAAATGGGGATGCAGGCTGAGACTTGGGCAGTGTCAGGGGGCGAATTCATCGTTGCCGGGATTCATCGTTGCAAGGGAGCTTGGCAAACTGAGTTCCCTTGCATGGTGAGTAGTTCCTTTGCGAGGACTGAGGATCCTGGGAAACTGAGTTTTTCAGCCATTTGGGGCTTTCTGTTTGGGGGGGGGAGTTTTTCTGTTTTTTGAAGCTGTTTTTGTTTTTTGAAGCTGTTTTTGTTTTTGAACCTGAACGACCATGGCTTGCCCCCCCCCCCCAGTTTTGATCCTGGGTACGCCCCTGGCAACAAATATACAATCTAGAAAGGTTCAGAAGTATTTAGAGGCTGAGGTTGAGTAAAAATTATTAGGAATTAAGTTTGATGTATGATTTTGTTTAAAAAGATAAGGAGAAAATTTATTGTGATGTAAAATTAGAATTGATTGTGAATTTGGAAAACTGGTAAATAGCATAGTTTTTTAATTCAACAGGGGGGATTTGAGGAAGTCAATCGATAATGAAATTGAGAAAAGTAAGAATGCCTGACCTAGGAAAAGGGCCAGGCTTAAGCAAAGATTTTTCTATATGTTAATTTGTTAAATTTGAAATGTATAAATATGTGCTCCTGTGAGAGGGGGGTTTGGATAATTGCTCCCCTTGGTGGGAGAGGGGGGAGTATGGAAAAATTTAACTGTTATGTAAAAGTGCTTAAAATTGTAAAAACCAATAAATTTTTTGGGGAAAAACAAATATACAATCTAAATATGTCTTTGCAGAGAAGGGGAGCTATGAATGGAAAGAGAAGTAGGGGTTTTCATATCTGAAGAAGTGTGCATGCACACGAAAGCTCATACCAATAACAAACTTAGTTGGTCTCTAAGGTGCTACTGGAAGGATTTTTTAAATTTTGTTTCAACTAGGGGTTTCCATGTTAATTGTGCACAGTGGCAAGCCTTGGAGAAAGTAGGAGAAGGGAAAAAGGGTAAAGGTCAAGGACCCCTGGATGGTTAAGTCCAGTCAAAGGCGATTATGGGGTGCAGCATTCAACTCGCTTCAGGCTGAGGGAGCCGACGTTTGTCCACAGATAGCTTTCTGGGTCATGTGGCCAGCATAACTAAACCGCTTCTGGCACAACGGGACACCGTGAAGAGTGCCAGAGCACACAGAAATGCCGTTTAGGTTCCTGTCGCAGCAGTACCTAATTATCTACTTGCACTGGTGTGCTTTCGAATTGCTAGGTTGGCTGGAGCTGGGACAGAGCAATGGGAGCTCACCCCATCGCGGGGATTCGAACAGCCAACCTTCTGATTGGCAAGCCCAAGAGGCTCAGTGGTTTAGACCACAGTGCCACCCACTCCTGCAGGAGAAGGAACTTCAGCAGAAGGAGATAGGAGAAGCCCAAAGGAGGGTCCTGTGATAAACAAGCCTCCCGAGGTCTGAGAACAAAGGACACCCCCCCCCCCAGTTCTGCTCTGAAAACAAGAGTAGCTTGGTGTTCTTAGGGACCTCAAGGGGAGGGGTGAGAGGAGAGACCAGCCCACAGTGAAGTGTCACAAGGGGCACTAGGAGAAGTATGAAGACAAGAGCCAAGGGTGCATGAGAGCCCCCTCCAGTGACAGGAGTGGTAGATGCTGTCTATCTGACTTCAGTGGGTTTTAAACCTATTGCACCACACACACACACATATTACCAGTTAGAAACTTTAATAATCACAGCAAAAGAACAACGAACACATCTCCTAGAAATGACAGTGCTCCCAATTAAGGATCACACCCCCTTCCGTCCCTGTTAATCTACATCACTCCTATGTCTTGTAATCTGAGCTTGTACCCTCTGTGCTTTCTGTTCTGAGACTTTCTGAGCTCTTCTTGACCTTGGGCTGAGCTGAAGAATGCTGTCCAGAGACTGTGAATCTGTTAACCTTCTCTCTTCCAGTGTTTCTTCTCCTAGCTGTTCCCCATCCAGTATTTCCCAGCTTCTGCCTTCTGAACTATGCCCTCTGCAAACCACTGTTCCAAATCTATACTGTCCTCCTGCTCCTGGGAAGATTCAGGATCTGGATCTGGAGCAGGCGGAGGGGGTGGCTCTCACCATTCCTCCTCAGTGCAGTCCTCCGCAGCACAGTACCTGACAATGGGGCGGAAGAGGCCAAGCGCAGAGCTGAGTGCGATGTGGCTTCAGTGGCTGGCTCCTCCTGAGCATGAGAGAGGAGGACCCACCAGCCATTGAAGCTGTGCCACGCTGGGCTCCATGCTTGGCATCTTGCACCTGTTTCATATCCCAAGAGCTCCTCTTAACAATGACCAATGACCAGCCGTTTCTAAGGGGAGGACTGTAGGCTCAGTGGCAGAGCATCTGCTTTGCATGAAAAATGCAAATGTCCCATCCACAGCATCTCCAGAAATGACTTGGAGAAACCCATCTGAAACCCTGAAGAGCCACTGCTAGTCAGTGTTGACTGGACTGAGCTACAAGGTCTCATTTGGGATTAGACAGCTTCCTATGAAATACCGGTAGGTTTTCACCAAACTACCCTCTTATGGTCAGCAGACCTTAGGGGATAGGGAAGATCCAACAGTCCTTGGGCACTGGGAGGTTCAATCCTTTGGACAGCTCAGTGGTAAATCATTTGTTTCAATTCCCAGTATCTCTAGGTAGCTGAAAAAGACTCCTGCCTGAAATTCTGGAGAACCACTGCCAGTCATTTTAGACTATGATTAGCTAGATGACCCAGAGTTCCAACTCAGCACAAGGCAACTCCCTGTATTCCAAACTAAGCAGTCAACCACTTTCTCACGCAGAAGTCCCCAAAGAGACTGAGCTTTTATGGGTAGCA
Organism: Lacerta viridis; assembly: GCA_900245905.1. Lineage (NCBI taxonomy): Eukaryota > Metazoa > Chordata > Lepidosauria > Squamata > Lacertidae > Lacerta > Lacerta viridis. The sequence goes on along the minus strand of OFHU01004224.1, from coordinate 34,541 downwards.
CCCACTGGGTTTCTCTGCAAGTTGCTCCCATGGAGACAGCTTTCTTTCAACAGAGCTTGTACCCAATAAGTGGTGTTAGTATCACAGCTCCAAAGTGCTGTATCAATGATTGATAAAGACGCCTCCTGCTAGCCCAACGCAATGATTGCCGAACCCTATATCCCCTGTGTAAATAATTTAATTCACGTTTATTGAACTCAAATGCCAAGGCATGTGAATTAGTTTAAACTGCTTTAAGGTGGGTGGAGAATTAAAATAAAATCAATGGCAGGAGCGTTGGGCTTTACTGTTCCTCGAGGTGTGTGCGCACACACAAACACACAAAAGCACTGGAAGTTTTGGAAATTAAATGCTCCATCATTACCTAAATAGGCAGAGGTAACTGTCTGGGTGATTAATATCGGAATCAGCTTGCGCCGTGGAGAGGCCATTCCATGCGGCAAAGTGCCCCGTTTTATCAGATCTTTCCCAGACTGCGCAAGAGTCTCTGGGAAACCAACCAAGCAATAAATACATCAGAGAGCAGCGGTAAACAAAATCATAAAACACCTGATGTGACAACTAAGACACCCACGAATATATAAATATGTATGAACCAATGGACACTTCCGGAACACCCCAGTAGATTTTGACTGGAGGCCTACTGTTTGGACTGCCCAATCAAATCATTGTGTATTCATAGGCTCAGGTGCATGGAATTGATGTGGCTTTAAAAAGGAGATAATAGAGAAGTGGACATGTTGTATATTTCTGGTAGCCTTGTTTGGTTTTAGATTGCCATCAATACCCTGGAGAGAGGAGGAGAGGGGGATGTTTTATATATATATAATCTGCCTCAAATATTCTTGTTCTCAGAATGAGACTGTTTTAAGAATGCTTTAAGTGACTAGCAACAAATAATACATTAAAAATTAAATGCAAAACACACACACAAAAGAGGCCATTTTTGTTACATTTATTTTGTTACCATTAAGGTTGGGAATCTGGCATAGCATGTCGCCCACCCACCCACCCAACCAAAAATCCCTGTCCATGAAGGGCTTTGCAGAGTGAACAATTATGAAAGTTTGCCCATTCCCCTAAAGCATTGAAGTGTGTTTTTTTATCTCTTAATGTCTCGGGGTCATGGGTTTCAGGCCCACGCTAGGCAAAAGATTCCTGCACTGCAGGGGGTTGGACTAGATGACCCCCATGGCCCCCTCCAACTCTACAATTCTATTATGATTCTATGAAAGCAGTGACCTTATGCTTATAAGACATTCTTGGACATTGTTGCCTTGGGAACTCAACTTGGTGTTTGCCCTGCCCCAATCCCAGATTTTCCCATTTTCAAGAGCCTTGTTTATTTTAATTAGAGGTGGTAAATAGTGTTCAGTTAAGTTTTGTTCAGAGTACACATATTGGAATTCATGAACACAACTAAGTTAGGTCCATTAATTTCAGTGGATCTACTCCGAGTAGAATTTAGCTGAATGACACCCAGTATGCCTCTGAATACCAGTTGTTGGAAATCAAACATGGGGGGAGCATTGTTGCACTGAGGTCCTACTTGTGAAGTTCCCATAGACATCCAGTTGGCCACCAAAGAACCAGGATGGTGGACCTTTGGTCTGATCTAGTAGGGATATTAATAGAATCAACTGTTGAGTTGAATGGGGACACCAAAGGGACATCTAGTCCACTGCCCTGCTATGCAGGAATCCCGACTAAGGCATCAGTGACAGATGGCCATCCAACCTCTGTTTAGGAAAGAGAGTCCACCACCTTCTAAGAGAGACTATTCCACTGTCATTCAACTCTTAATATCAGACAGTTCTTCCTGATGTTTAATCAGAATCTCATTTTCAGTAATCAGAATTGATTAGTTTGGTTCTACAGGCTTGCTCCATCTTCCAGATGATAGCCCTTTAGATATTTGAGGATGGCTATCCTATCTCTTCTTAGTCTCCTCTTCTCCAGGCTAAACATACCCAACTCCCTCAACTGTTCCTCATAAGCCTTGGTTTCCAGACCCTTGATCATATTGGTTGCTTTCCACTGCACACATTCCAGCTGGTCAATATCCTCCTTCAAGTGTGGTGCCCAGAACTGGACACATTACACCAGTACCCAGCAGAATACAGTGCTACTATTATCTCCCTTGATCTGGAAATTATACTTCTGTTGATATAGCCTAAAACTGTATTCGTTTCATTAGCTGCTGCATCACAGCATATTCGTCTGCTATTATGTTCAGTACTCAGCTGAGAATTGGGTGGCTGAGTCTTTTGGTGTTGTTTAGTCGTTTAGTCATGTCCGACTCTTCACGACCCCATGGACCAGAGCACACCAGACACTCCTGTCTTCCACTGCCTCCCGCAGTTTGGTCAGACTCATGTTGGTAGCTTCGAGAACACTGTCCAACCATCTCGTCCTCTGTCGTCCCCTTCTCCTTGTGCCCTCAATCTTTCCCAACATCAGGATAGGAGCCACCTTTTAAATTTCCCGCAGTGCCTCCAATACAACAGGGAGTATTGTGGGAAATTAAAATGGTGGTCCCTGGGCATAGCTGCCTGGTGCTGATTGGAGCCCTGCCACGCTCCTTATACCTCCTGTTTTACAGAATGTGCCATTGTCAGACTTTTCTACAAATTCAAAGACACCCTGGAGAGTGTGCAGCAAATTTCGGCTTCCTGTCTTGTGAGGAGTTTCTCCAACAATGCTGATAGCTCCTTGAGTCTTATTAGGCATTATAGGACAAGACTTGCCCAGGAGCAGTAGACGTTATTTGTGTATGCAACAACAGTGACTAGGATCAAAACAAAATAAAATAAAAAATTCCTTCCAGTAGCACCTTAGAGACCAACTAAGTTTGTTCTTGGTATGAGCTTTCGTGTGCATGCACACTTCTTCAGATACCAAGTGTGCATGCACACGAAAGCTCATACCAAGAACAAACTTAGTTGGTCTCTAAGGTGCTACTGGAAGGAATTTTTTATTTTGTTTTGTTTTGACTATGCCAGACCAACATGGCTACCTACCTGTAACAGTGGCTAGGATGTTACTAGCCCAAAAATGGAAAGATGACAAGATGCCAACTAAAGAAGAACGCAGAAAATTGTAGAGAAACAAAAACTCAGGCCACAAGGGTACTATTGTGTAGAACCGGTGATTTAAATGATTCAAGCTTTTCAAGTCTCTTATGGATAGATTTATTTCTTGAAGTTTATAGGCCAGATGGAGTTAATATGCCAGGACAAGGCCCTACTTCGGAGATTCTTCATCAGCTAGTAAAGTCTGTATACCTGAAGGAACGTCTCCACCTGTATCGTTCAGCCCGGACACTGAGATCCAGCGCCGAGGGCCTTCTGGCGGTTCCCTCACTGCGAGAAGCAAAGCTACAGGGAACCAGGCAGAGGGCCTTCTCGGTAGTGGCGCCCGCCCTGTGGAACGCCCTCCCATCACAGGTCAAGGAGATAAACAACTACCTGACATTCAGAAAATACCTGAAGGCAGCCCTTTTTAGGGAAGTTTTTAATGTGTGATATTTTTGTATTTGATTTTTGTTGGAAGCCGCCCAGAGTGGCTGGGGAAATCCAGCCAGATGGGCGGGGTACAAATAATAATAATAATAATAATAATAATAATAATAATTATTATTATTATTATTATTATTATTATTATTATTATTATTAACATCTTAAGGTCATTGTGTACTAGTTGCTTAGAATAAGAGGATGTTGAGGGAAGTCACGGGAAGGTAGGGGGAAACGGTATTCTTTTTTGTTTCTATGTTGATTGTGATGATTATAAAACTGTACAACTTAATAAAAAATATTATTATTATTTTTTAAAAAGATGGCTCCATGAGTTAGCCCGCCAGCCAATCACATGCCGCACTTGAAACATAAACACAAACTCAGACTGGGATTTGCTGGGAGATAAACCAAGGCAATAAAGTGAGACCTCGAGGTTAAGGCGAGACCTTAAGAATATTTCCCCTGCACTCAGTAGGACTCTTGACCTAAGGATGCTTCATTTTGCAGAGCACTGCTTTCTGTGTCACCATGGGGTTGCGTAATAACTGTTTTTACCCCTATTGATCACTTAAAGCGGCAGGAGTCCCTCCCAGGGATTGTCGAACATGGTACTCTTAACATTTCAAAAAGCACTTCAAGGAGAATCACAAAGACAAACAAAGCCGTGCGGGGAGATTTGAAATGAATGAAATAAAACCAAAAGCTACTTCAGTAATGGGGGGGGGGGTGCCTGCTTCTGAGATGTGGTGAGGGAAACAGGAAGACATCTCAGTGCTTTCCAGGAAAACGCCAGCGTCGCAGAAACCAATGGGCAAGCAGGGGTGAGGACACGCTACTTGTTTCGTAACAGGAGTGATGATGTCATCTCCTGGAGCACCATTTACCGAACATCTGCATGCCGAATAGATAAGGTATTTTTTTTCTTTTTCTCAGAGAGAAACGCAACAAATAAGTGAAGCAGAGGGAGAGGCAGGTTGCTGTCTTGCTTTTACTATCTGTATTTTAACATATTTGCTTTTTTATATTTTGTTTTAAAACTATTAGAGTTTAACTATTCTTAAATGATGGTCTTGTATATCTTTTTAGCTTTTTGTATTTTATCTGTGTTGTTTTAGATTCAAGTAGGTAGCCGTGTTGGTCTGCCGTAGTCAAAATAAATTAAAACAATTCTTTAAAAAGATTTCAAAAATAAATCTTAAGAACAATCTTAGTTGGTCTCTAAGGTGCTACTGGAAGGATTTTTTTTATTTTTTGTTTCGTTTTAAAAAGATAGTTTAAAAGACCCAGCCGGATGGGCGGGGTATAAATAATAAATTATTCTTATTCTTATTATTCTTTTAAGGGAGTTTTTAGGTTTTTAAGAAGAGTCTTTTTAACTATCTTTTTAAAGATTTGTGTTGTTTTAGTTTTTGAGTCCCAGTCTGGGCAAAAGGCGGGTTACAAATTAATTTAACCACAGCAGCAGCAATTGCATTAGCATGCAGGCCAGTTTTGTTGCAAAAACTTCCAAAATCCCTTTATTATGGCCAACCAAAATGTCAGATAAATAGCCATTTTACCCAGGGGAAAAAATACAATTTTTACACATTTGATCCTAGTATAGACATTTTGGTATTCGTTTTAACCAAGGTAGGCATTGCCAGTGCATTTTGGAACATGCCATGTCAAACAAGTGGCCACCTTTCTAAGGGCTGTCTGAATTGGCAAGCAGTGTGGCTCTGGAGAATTTCTGGCAGGGTTCTAGCCTAGCCCTACCTGAAGACACTGCGGATTGTAACTATGGCTTTTCCTCACAATTAATGGGTGGAGAATTTCTCTGAATGGCTTTATACATCTCTAATGCTGTCTTCCACCAAGTGAATATTGCCTATGCTCCGCCACAGAACTGAATTCAAAATAAGAAAGGAATAAATAAAATCACGATACATTACTCTCCCTTTTTGATCACAGCAAGCTTCATTTGAGCCCATTAGCCCAATTACTTCCTTTCCGCTACACTTGTTGGTTTCTGTTTGCTGCGCTTTAGTGTGTAAAAATAGAACCAGCGCGAACAGGTTTTCTCTTAATGTACCAATTTGGCTCCAACATGGATTAAGCCAGCAGCTGTTTAGATAACCTTTGGCTCAAATGCCATTGGCTGAAACTGTCCTATCTTAACAGGCCCAACAGTGCTTCTCTCTGTATATGTGATGCTAGAACGAGGTGGTCATTTATGCGATTGGAAGAAAATCTTGTAATTGTGGAAGTCCCCTTCCCAGGACCAGTGCTAGGTCTTCTTGCGCCCTAGCCGAAACACCTTCTGGTGACCCCCACCCCCCTGCCAAAGCCTGCTTTAGTGGGAGGTGGGGGTGGTGGAGAGGCAAGCAGCAGTTTCTCCGCTGTAGCGGAGAAGCTGCTGCTCGCCCGCCCCGCCGCCCGCCCCCCACCAAAGCCTGTTTTAGCGGTAGGTGGGGGTGGTGGCTACAGCGGAGAAGCTGCTGCTAGCCCGTCCCGCCCAAGCCTGGCCAGTGCCCCCTCCATTTTGGCGCCCTAGGCAATTGCCTAGTTCGCCTAAATGGATGCGCCAGCCCTGCCCCTTCCCACCTAGCATTACCAAGGGAAATATCCTTGTTTAAGAATATTGACAAAGGTGTGTGTTTATACACATATAAATTTCTAACGAATGGGATCAGTTAATTAAGTATGCATTCACGTCTAATGAATTGTATTCTTTTTCTCCCCATTTACTTTCAACACTTCATTATTTAGGCACCCCTCCTTGAAAAAAAGCAGGGACGTGGGTGGTGCTGTGGGTTAAACCACAGAGCCTAGGGCTTGCCGTTCAGAAGGTCAGCAGTTCAAATCCCCATGATGGGGTGAGCTCCTGTTGTTCAGTCCCAGCTCCTGCCCACCTAGCAGTTCAAAAGCATGTCAAAGTGCAAGTAGATAAATAGGTACTGCTCCAGCAGAAAGGTAAACAGTGATTCCGTGCAGCGGCGTAGCAAGGTAAATTGGTCCGGGGGCAAAAAAAAATTTCAGCCTTCACGACATAGGAAAACAGCCAAGTAAACAGCTATTTTGGTGGAGGAGGGTCAAGATATTAACCTACATGCATGAAATTGCATATATAGCTATATAATCCCTAGTATAGTAGTATAGTAAGATAAAACCTTTGGAGCAGGCATTTTTTTTTAAAAAAAGGTTTTTTTATGAACCACACTAGTATAGCAGTAATTGTTCCTTGATAATTTGTCATCCCCTCCATTATGGAACTTGGGGCAACCCACCCCCTACGCCCCCCTTGCTACACCCCTGTTTCTGTGCACTGCTCTGGTTCACCAGAAGTGCTTAGTCATGTTGGCCACATAACCCGGAAACTGTACGCCGGCTCCCTCGGCCAGTAAAGCGAGATGAGCGCCCCAACCCCAAAGTTGGACATGACTGGACCTAATGGTCAGCGGTCCCCTTTCCCTTACCTTTTACCTTGAAAAAAAGCAATAATCTGACAGTGCTAAGATGTCTGAACCACATGACAATACAGAAGTTGGAATGTGTGCAGAGGAAGGTGGACAAGGGGATAAAATGCCTTATGAGGAATGGTTGAGAGAGTTGGGTATGTTTAGCATGGAGAAGAGAAGACTAAGAGGTGATAAGATAGCCATCTTCAAATATCACATATGGAAGATGGAGCAAGCTTGTATTCTGTTGTTCCAGAGGGTGAGACTCAAGCCAATGATTCAAATTACAAGAAAGGAGATTCCAACTAAACAACAGGAAGAACTTTCTGACAGTAAGAGCTGTTCGACCATGGACTGGACTACCTCAGAATGTGGTGGAATCTCCTTCATTGGAGGTTTTCGACAGAGGTTGGATAGTCGTCTATCAGGGATACTTTAGCTGTGATCCCTGCATTGCAGGGGGTTGGAATCGATGGCCCTTGGGGTCTCTCCCAACTGTACAATTCTATGATTCTTTCAGGGATTCTTTAGCTGACCCTTGGAATCCCTTCCAGCTATATATTTCTATGATTCTATATGTGCATTCTTGTGGTTTATTTATTTACTAGTTGCTTATTGTACCTTTCCTACAAGGTGCTTGAGAGAGTATTTATTGTTCCAGTCCTGGGAAGTAATATAGACTGAACCATTGGAGCACTGCTCTGGTTATACTAGCCAACATCAGTGCCCATAACAGAATATTTGACAATGGATCTATGCACATATCTATGCATTCTACTGAATCAGGAGTGGGGACCCCAGGCCAGAGACAGGCAACACAGTAAACATGACTCTCATCTTTGTACAAGGGGCCACAGTCCAGCCACGCAAAAGTCTGAAGTTTCTCTGCATATACCTCTCCATCAAGGCAAGCAAGAAGCATTTTTGCTAGGACCTGGGATGGAATGGGACTGACCCAAACCTAAGGAAATCAAAAACCAACTGAAACTCTAATTAAACATGCAGTCAGGGGGAGACAAGAGAGAGATGCAGACTGCCTGTATGCCTCCTTCCACCACCCCACGTGCTTCCAGACCTCCACCCTTTTGACAGCCCCAGATTTCTCCAGGGGGATCTGATGCAACCCAGGGTGATCAGGGGCTGCCTCAATGTGACTTGGCCGAATCCTGGGTCAACCAAAATAGTCCAGATTCCTTTCAAAACCTGGGATCTGGTAGGACCCTAATTACTGCAGTTCAAGGACACATTCCAGCCAGGCAAAGGAACTGGAGGAGGGTGGGATTCAGGGACAGTGAGGGGTGTGTCCTGCATAGGAGGTGTGGCCTATGGGAGTCTCAAGGACCAGGTAGAGAGACAGGGAGGGCTACATATAGCCCCTGAACCAGCTCAGTTGCTAGAACATAGGGCTCTTAATCTCAGGGTTGTGGGTTTCATCCCCACATTGGACAAAAGATTCCTGCATTGCAGGGCATTGAACTAGGTGACCCTTGTGATCCCTTCCAGCTCTACATTTCTATGATTCTCACCCATATACTAACTTCCCAGGTGTCAGTGGTTGTAGCCAGAGGACACATGAGCTATTCTGGAGAAAGGGACTTCTAGAATCATAGAATCATAGGGTTGGAAGAGACCACAAGGGCCATCCAGTCCAACCCCCTGCCAAGCAGGAAACACCATCAAAGCATTCCTGACAGATGGCTGTCAAGCCTCTGCTTAAAGACCTCCAAAGAAGGAGACTCCACCACACTCCTTGGCAGCAAATTCCACTGTCGAACAGCTCTTACTGTCAGGAAGTTCTTCCTAATGTTTAGGTGGAATCTTCTTTCTTGTAGTTTGAATCCATTGCTCCGTGTCCGCTTCTCTGGAGCAGCAGAAAACAACCTTTCTCCCTCCTCTATATGACATCCTTTTATATATTTGAACATGGCTATCATATCACCCCTTAACCTTCTCTTCTCCAGGCTAAACATACCCAGCTCCCTAAGCCGTTCCTCATAAGGCATCGTTTCCAGGCCTTGGACCATTTTGGTTGCCCTCCTCTGGACACGTTCCAGCTTGTCAGTATCCTTCTTGAACTGTGGTGCCCAGAACTGGACACAGTATTCCAGGTGAGGTCTGACCAGAGCGGAATACAGTGGTACTATTACTTCCCTTGATCTAGATGCTATACTCCTATTGATGCAGCCCAGAATTGCATTGGCTTTTTTAGCTGCTGCATCACACTGTTGACTCATGTCAAGTTTGTGGTCTACCAAGACTCCTAGATCTTTTCACATGTACTGCTCTCAAGCCAGGTGTCACCCATCCTGTATTTGTGCCTTTCATTTTTTTTGCCCAAGTGTAGTACTTTGCATTTCTCCCTGTTAAAATTCATCTTGTTTGCTCTGGCCCAGTTCTAATCTAATCTGTTAAGGTCATTTTATATATATATATATATATATATATATATATATGAATTTTATTGGTTTTATTCAAAACAAAGAACAACAAAACACAAACAAAATAAATACCCCTGCAGTAAATTATAACCTAGCCCCCCAAAAAAAACCTCCCCAGATTTGTTTTTGGGTGTTTTTTGCACTACACTATAAGATTAGCAATCGCTTTCTTGCACTCATGTTGCATTTGTGAAACAGATGGAGTTCTGAGCATAAGAGGGGCCATAAAAGTTGTTGATCACCGGGACAAAACACATTTGTTACAGCATGTCAAAGGAATACAGTGTTTGGAAAGTCAGCGCTCAACATCATTTCCTGAACATAGATACTTGATTTATTTCAGGGAGGATATTGAACAGTGCAAGGTGTAATTCTGGCAGAGCTTTTCTGAGCGAGAAAACTGGCCAGCAAAGCCCAGCTTACACAGGGTACGTACTGTTCAGAAATGTCACCTGTACACACACCTGCAGCCCAAAGTGGTACAATCCATTCATCTTCATCATCTTCATCAAGTTTGTCTTTTAAGGAGAATCAATACGTCTTTCAAACCAAGTTCCTTGTTCTCTCCACACTGTGACAGCACCTTTTATGAATACGACATTTTAAAAGTTTGAACTCTTTCTATTTCAGTTTATTTATTTATTTCGACACTGCAGGATTGCTATCAAAGAACAAGAGCACAACATCTTAGCTATTCTTTTTCCATGAGAAATTGATTGCTTATGAAGTCCTCCTTTTGGGTCTTCACAGGAATATTTTCATTCTGAGCAGAATTAGAGCAACCCGGAGCATTTTAATGTATGAAAATGGTATTCCGGCTTCATATATATTCCACTGTTCCCGTTTCCAGCCACAGACAATGTTTGTCCCCAGCATCCCACTGGCAAATAGATTTCCTTTGATCATTGTAGCATTAGTGATTTGAGTGATAAATATTACATCAACCAATACTTCTTCCTTTTGTCTGCTCAGTTTGAGGCTTTCAAGCAGATGCCTCCTTTGAGCCCAAACAAATTTATCTTACTATTAGTTTGGTTTGGCTTTATGCAGTGATATTTGCATTGCTAAATACACCTAGAGAAAAAACACAAAGGCCCTCTTCTCGCTGAAACTGTAAATCCATGTCAGGGCTGCAAATGGGGTTCACATTTGCGTACAAAATCCCCCACAAATATGTACACGCAATAATACACAGAGAGAAAAACCACAGGAGTTCTAGCTTGGCCCTTTGCCTTGTATGCTACTTTTCTATGTGCAGGGATTCTGAGAGAAAGAGAGGGCTCGTCCACACTTCTGCTTGTCTTATGCCTAGAAAGCATGGGTCCAAACGGTTTTCCCACTTGCCCCCAGTCTTTTCCCAGGGAAAACCTGCTTTCTAGCTTTAAATCAGAACAAACAGCAATACAAGGAAAACTTAATTGCCAATTTGTGCTAGAGAGCAGTTCCTCCCACCCCCCCCTGGGGGGGGAGCAAGAGGCAGCAGCGGAGCAAGCTAATAGGGTGCCTGGGGCAGTGCACGTGCCCTGCACCCAGGGGTGGAGCCAGCCACCTGCGGGGCGTGGCGCAAGCCAGGGCAGGACACTCCGTGGGGCGTCTGAGGAGTCCGCCTGCCTTCTCCCACTCAGCCGCCCTACAGCTGAGGAGGAGAGTGGACCATTTGGGGCAGAGCGGAGCCTGTTGGCGCCCAAGCCACTGTATCACTCCCAGGAGAGATGCGTGGCTCGGGCATGCTGCAGGCCCCGTGGTGAGTGCCGCCCAGCATTTTGTCACCTCCCCCTCAGTGGTGACATCTGGGGTGGACCGCCCCTGCCACACACCCCTTTCTTTGCCCCTGGCAAGGGGACAAGTGTGTGTGAGAGAGGGGGGGTTATAGTATGTTAAGGGTGCTGGGAGTTCTTCCCTTCACAGAGCTACAATTCCCAGAGTACCCTGGGAAGCAAGATTGATTGTTAAACCCCTCTGCAAATTGTAGCTCTGTGGGGGCAAAAGTGTGGGGGTCTCCTAACAACTCCCAGCACTCTTGACAAGGTACAGTGGACGCTCGGGTTGCGAACGCAATCCGTGCGGGAGGTGTGTTCGCAGCGAAGCGTGTTTTAGTGTTTGTGAGCAACCCGAAAACACGTAACCCGCAGCGTTCGCAACATGAGTTATGACTGTACAGTTCCCAGGACTCTTTGGGGGGAAACATAACTGTTTAAAACGGCATGATATTTATTTAAATGTATAGTTTCTCTTCAGATCGTATAGTGCATATGAGACCATTTCCAAGATGCTGTCCTTTGTGCTGCTATCCCGCAGCAAATGGTGAGGGACAGCCGAGTAACATTTCAGCATATGAAGGAGAGAAAGAAGCCAAAGGAAGTTGATGCCTGTATTGGGGGGGGGGGGAGGCAAAAAAAGAAATTGGTAAGAAGAGCATCAACATCCAACCGGTGTTTGGTATGGACAGATTCAAGGACAATCAATATTATATTTTTGGAATCATTCGTGTTCTTATGTAGCTGCATTGTTTTATACTTTCTGGATGCCCCATGATCATGTTATAAAGTAGTTGTGTCCTATGTTATAAATCAAGGACTGCAAGCAAATTTTTAATCTGAAAAGTGTGGCCCAGAGAAAAAAGTTTTGAGAACCACTGCTCCAAACCAATATAGGCTGTGATCCCTTTGCATTCTAAGAGGCCCTTCAAATGCTAGACACAAAATCAATATTTGTGAAAACTAGATACAGTGGTACCTCTACTTAAGGCCGCGATTTGTTTCGGGGTGCCGTTTGAACCCCGAAAAGTCTGTAAGTAGAGAGCCGCTTCTGTGCATGCGCGTCACGCGATAGAGCACTCCTGTGCATGCGCAAAGTGGCGAACCCGGAAGTAAACACTTCTGGGTTTGCCATGTTCGTAACTTGAAAAAACGCAACGTGAAGCAAACGCAGCTCGAGGTATGACTGTACACATGCTAATGATACAATTAGGGATATTTCTCCTCCCCCCCCACAACAACAAAAAAAACCAGAAAAAGGCATTCCAATACTGTGATAATTTTTATCAAGTGCCGTCTGACAGAATTTGTCCGAAAGCTTTCCAGGAGTCATTATATTCTTCTCGTATTCACTCCCCCACACTCTGCATGCCATCTCTTCTGTTTTTCTGCCCGCTGCAATTATTTCTGAATTAATTATGGACCATTTGTTCCTCTTTTTCCTTTCCCATAGCTCATGGCTATCAGTTGGTTATTTACACTGGATTTTACTTCTGTAATGCTTTTAACTGTTAGATGTGGACTCACTTTAACGGCACGACTGATGGAACAAAACTCTCTGCAGGATCCAGGATATTTTTGCAGGCCCTCTGCCTGGTTCCCTGTAACTTCACTTCCCGCAGTGAGTAAACCACCAGAAGGCCCTTGGAGCTGGACCTCAGTGTCCGGGCTGAACAATGGGAATGGAGATGCTCCTTTGAGTATACAGGACCGAAGCTGTTTAGGGCTTTAAAAGTCAGCACCAACACTTCAAATTGTGCTCAGAAACACACTGGGAGCCAGTGAAGATCCTTTAGGACCAGTGTTATACGGTCCTGGCAGGCAGTCCCAGTCACCAGTCTCGCTGCCGCATTCTGAATTAGTTGTAGTTTCTGAGTTGCCTTCAAAGGTAGCCCCACGTAAAGCGCATTGCAGTAATCCAAGCAGGAAATAACCAGGGCATGTAGTACTCTGCCGAGACAGTCTTTGAACAGGTAGGGTCTCAGCTGGCGTACCAGTTAAAGCTGGTAGACAGCTGTCCTGGACACAGACTTGACCTGCACCTTCATGGACAGCTGTGAATCCAAAATGACTCCCAGGGGCACAATTACCCCATTCAGGACCAGGGAGTCCCCCACACCTTCCTGCCCTCTGTCCCCCAGAAACAGTACTTCTGTCTTGTTGGGGTTCAACCTCAATCCGTTGACTGCCACAGAAGGTGGAAAATGTAGTTTGGCAACATCTGAAGGGGGCTCACTACCCGTGAGCTAGTGAAATCCTTTTCAAAGCTTCTCCTATTCAAACTTTGACAGCATCTCTAAGCTCTAGCCAAAACAGCTTTGCCCCTATTATCTTCCATTCCTTGTTAGAATACAAAGGCATGTCTTGTTAACAGCAGTACAACCGTTATATAACTCTGCACATCAGGGTCTACTTAACTTTGAAAAGGATCTTGTGAATAATAATATAGACATTATAAATATCACAGTGGCAGATCTTGATTGACAGGATGAGACAGCTCTACCCATTAAGACGAGCCACAAAAGCTAGCGGGGACTTCAGAGGTAATCAGACTGCAAAGCAGAACTTCTGGCCTTTTTCCATTATAGAGATGATAAAATCCAGCTACTGTTGTTCCCCCGCCCCTCCTTTTTAATATTTCAGTGTTGGAACACTTTAATTTAATTAAATGCTCTCTCTGAAAAGTGAACTGATTTGCCATCTGTATTAAACGGTCTCTTACCCAAAGGAGCAGATGATTAGCTTCGTTCCATTTTCGGTGTCAAGGAGATCCAGAACTGGGCAGCAGAAGGGGTAGGGGAGATGATGAAGGACGATGAAACACATCCTGCAGCTGTAAAGCAATGCCAGATCCCACCTCCAGGGAAATCCCATGGTAGACTCTGTTTTAGAGCAGGTAAGGACGCTTTAAAATAGAGAGAGGTGATTCCAGTGAGGTCTTCTCTGTTAGGGCAATCAGGGCACTACCCGACCAACTTCATGCCACAATCACACCATACACTTAAAGCATTATGGTGACACTTTAAGCACTCAGGCTCCCCCCCCCAAGAAAGAATTCTGGGAACAGTTGTGTGTTAAAGGGTGCTGAGATTTGTCATGAGGCCCCTATTGTCCTCGCAGAGCTCCAATTCTCAGAGTTCCCCATGAAGGAGAATTGAATGTCAAACCATTCTGATTATTGCAGCTCTGTGAGGGAAGAAGAAGAAGAAGAAGAAGAAGAAGAAGAAGAAGAAGAAGAAGAAGAGTTTGGATTTGATATCCCACTTTATCACTACCCGAAGGAGTCTCAAAGCGGCTAACATTCTCCTTTCCCTTCCTCCCCCACAACAAACACTCTGTGAGGTGAGTGGGGCTGAGAGACTTCAGAGAAGTGTGACTAGCCCAAGGTCACCCAGCAGCTGCATGTGGAGGAGCGGAGACGTGAACCCGGTTCTCCAGATTACAAGTCTACTGCTCTTAACCACTACACCACACTGGCTCTACACCACTAGGGGCCTCCTAACAACTCTCCAGAAATATTTTTGGGAAGCCATGACTGTTTAAGGTGGCATCATAGTGCTACAAATGTATGGTGTGGATATAGTCTCAGTCTTTCTTCAGTCAGCTCCCACCTCCATGCCTTCTTGCTTAAGACCAGCCCAAGAGCTGGGACCAGGGGTGGAGGAAGCCCAGGAGTGGGGCAAGCTGCCCATAGGGGCGGGTGCACCATGGGGCTTCTGGAGTCTGGAGTCTGCCTGCCTCCTCCCAATCATCCGCCCTACAGCTGGGGAGGAGGTAGTGGGTGGACCATTTGGGCAGTGTGGAGCCTGTGTGCGCCCAAGCCACTGTGTCTCTCCCAGGAGAGATGTGTGGCTTGGGCGAGCTGCAGGCCCCACTGTGAGTGCTGCCCAGCTTTTTGTCACTCCCCAGTGGTGACACCTGGGGCAGCCCACATCCACCACACACTCCTTCCTCCGTCCCTGAGTGGTGCAAACTGCCAGCTTCCTCCTCTTATGTCTCAGTGCTGCCCTTGTGGAACTCTGTTTCGGCTCCTTGCCTTCTACCCTTCCAGTCCCAATGGGCACCAGCCACAACTTCAGATTTATGGTATCCAGCATGCTTTGGAAACCACACTTTGCGGTTGGGGAAGGTACCCTGGGGAGTGTGGCTGAGGAATGGGATGGGTGTGAGGCCTGGTCTATGGGCAGTAGTTTCACCAGAGTGAGGGGACAGCTCAGGCCAGAAAGCAACCAAGGGTTAGTGAAGGCTGTTTTAAAACTGGAGATATCTGTCCCCCTACACCTACTTCTTAACAGTAATCTAGATGCTGTCCATGGTACCAACTGGGGTTTCCAAACAGCCTTCAAAGGAAGCCCCACATAGGCTATAGCTCATTCCACAATCCAAGTGAGATGTTATGTGAGCATGGCCAACTGGCCAACTGGTGCAACCCTCTGATGGCAAGTCATCCTTCATGCCACACTGCCACAGGGATCACTTCGACCTTCAAAGTTAAAAATGGATCAGGTAGTCTCCCCAGGCTGGGATGGCCCTGACCTGTTAGGGAAGGGCCACCCCATCCAGAAGAGACTCAGTTAAGATGCAATGTTTAAGGTGCAAATCGATTTCAGTCCATTGACATCAGTCAAATGGAAATCAATTGGACCCACGTACTTGAAGTGGGCTCTAAAATTCTTGGCGTCTGATCCAAAATCCCAGAATTGGAGCTGGGTGGATGAATCTGTCAGTTTCAGTTTCCCTCTGCCTCTCTCTCCCCACCCCCCACCCCATCTTAAGTTTAGTTCCCCACATTTCCACATCTGATTGCATTTTTTAAAATCCTCCTGAAAATTGATCAGCATTTCTGTGTGAATTTCTCTCAACGTGCACATTTTTTGTATGTGATGTAGCCTAAGATAATGCATTTTTGTATTTTATTTTCACCAACACGTGCATTTTAATGCCTAAAGGTAAAGGTAAAGGGAACCCTGACCATTAGGCCCAGTCGTGGACAACTCTGGGGTTGTGGTGCTCATCTCGCATTACTGGCCGAGGGAGCCGGCGTACAGCTTCCAGGTCATGTGGCCAGCATGACTAAGCCGCTTCTGGCGAACCAGAGCAGCGCACGGAAACGCCTGTTTACCTTCCCGCCGGAGTGGTACCTATTTATCTACTTGCACTTTGATGTGCTTTCGAACTGCTAGGTTGGCAGGAGCAGGGACCGAGCAACAGGAGCTCACCCATCATGGGGATTCGAACCGCCGACCTTTCTTTCTTTTCTTTTCTTTTTTACTAATTTTTTTTATTAAAAGATAAACACAGTTTTACTTGGTTTTCTGGCAACACTCTTAAACTCAGGCAAATAGGTTTTACAGTGGATTCCCTCCTGCCATTGATGAATCTCGCATTTTTGCACTAATTAAGCAGAGGCTGTTAGATAATGAATTTCAAAAACTTCATCCCTTCCAGCCCCCGGTATGCTCCCCTGCTCATTTAGGGTTGCAACCCCATCATGGAACGATGCCCAATTATTTTTATAATTTAGAGACCCCTTTACACCGTAGAGTATTTATGTTGGCCCGTTTGAATGCCTTTCCGTCCTCCGTGTTGTTTGGAAGACTCAGAGGCATTCCTTACCAGAATAGACTCTGCACCTGTGGCCAGAATGTACCCGATTCTCTAGACCACATAATTCTGGACTGTCCTCTTTTTAACATCCTCCGTGCTGATTTTATAACGTCCTCTCTATGGCTTTTTTTTTTTTTACTTACTTACTATTTATTCAGAAAATGTATATACCGCTTAACAAAAATCTGCAGCTGATTTACAGAAAAAGAATCAAAGTACAATAAGATATGCACAAAGTTCAGAATACAATTAATACATTTCGAATGCGTCATTTAAAACAGCCACTGAACAAGGTAGCGCTCTCAAACATCTCCAATAGACCTGAGTAAACAACCAAGCTTTTAGGAGACTTTTTTTTCCCCTTCCCCCTCCCCTCCCACCCTCCCCTCTGGACAGACCTTCGTTCTTCAGATCTTTATCCATGTACACAGTCTGTTCATTCGAGCTTGTATGTTTGGGTTGGCTTCACCCCTTTCTATCCAATTCCTGTAAATTGCCCATTTATTTGTAATTCTTTGGCATTTATTTTCCCAACTATCCTCTGCCGCTATCTGTGCAAATATTTCAGATTGTACGTATTCAAAAACATAATCATTCCATTTTCCCATTTCCCATTTAGCCTTTTCTTTCCATCCCAGTGCAATAACTGCCATTCCGGCTAGAATCATAATCTTATACAGCTCTTGCATATTACTTTTTACTTTGTTATTTCCCAGTATTCCCGAAAATAGTAAATCCCTATTCACTTCTATATTTATTTGAAATAATCCAGAAATTACCTTTGTAATCTTTTGCCAATATTCCTTAACCAGACTGCATTCCCACCACATGTGGGAATAAAATCCTTTTTCCTGACCACAATGCCAACATTTGGGACTAAACCCTTTCACTATATACGCCATTTGTGCCGGAGTTCTATACCATTTTAATAAAAAATTTCTACTTAGTTCTTTAAACTTTTCTATTTTAATATTGTTTATATTCTTCATCAGTTCTTGGACCGTATTTTGATGGATCATACCTTCCTGCTCCCATTTAATCTGGATTATCCTTATCATTCTTTCTTTGTCACTTATCATCAATTTATATAACATCCCTGCTATCCCTTTCTCCATTATTTGTCTTTTGTTCAGCACCATATCTATTTTCATTTTTGTCCTCATCGTCTCCTCTGCTCTTTCTGTTTTTATCAAATCATAAAGTCCTTCCACTTTCAACCAATATTGTTTTCCTATTTTTTCCAAAAAAACATTTTTTTAAATTAAACTCCCTTCTTCATCATACATATTCCCCAATCTAACAAATCCCCGATCCTCCAATCTCCTCCACCAGCCAGGTTCCCCCTGACTCTCCTGCATATATTTTAACGGCATCCATCTTGAGAGAGTTGGCATCCATTTCGTATTCCATTTCTTCCAGATTCCTAGCGCAGTTTTTCTTGGTCCTATTGTCTTCTTACAAGCCATGTTAATATCTCTAATAAATATCCCCTCTCTTCCTATTCCTTCATTTATTTCATTTTCCAGCCTAATCCATTTAGTCCTATCCTTATATCCAATATCTATTAAATTTTTCAGTTGGAACGTTTCATAATAAAATTCTAAGTTCGGTATTCCCCATCCCATCTCTTCTTGCGGTGAGTAATTTACTATGTCTGGGGTTCTAACTCTTTTGCTTCCAAAAATCCAATTTTTAAATACCTTATTCCATGTTTTAAACCATATTTTCCTAATGGGTAGTGAAATTACTTGAAATAAATATAATAATTTCGGTACCAGAAACATTTTAACTGCTCTAATCCTACCTAGAATAGATAAATTCTTATTTTTCCATGATTTTATATCCTTCTTGATCTTCCTCCATGCTTCTTTGTAATTTACATCTGGAATCCTAGCAATATTTTTTATGATATTTACCCCCAAATATTTAATTTTTTTCTTATTAATATCCATCCTTGTCATTTTTGCAATTTCCTTCTTCTCCTCTTTATTTACGTCCCAAAACAGAATTTCAGACTTTTCCAAATTTACTCCCAATCCCGACTCCTCTTTAAAGTCCTTCAGGATTATCATAAATTCTCTTACGCCCTCAAGGGGGTTTGTAAATAATAATAGGATATCATCTGCATACATGTTCAACTTGATTTCCTCCTTTCCTTTCTTATATCCTTTTATCCTTACTGAATTTCGTATCCTGTCTGCCAAGTACTCCATACCCAACACAAATAGTAGTGGTGAGAGTGAGCATCCTTGTTTAACTCCTCTTTGTATATTGAATTGATCTGAAACCCCCTCGTTCACTCTGACCACAGCCTTCCCTTCTCTATACACTTCTCGGATTGCTTCCACAAAGTTTTCTCCTAATCCTACCTCCCGCATGATGTTCCATAAGAACTTATGTCTAATCGTGTCAAAGGCCTTATACACATCCAATTTTAAAACCACCAGTTTACCTTTTACCCTGCTTGTTAGTACGTTTAATACGTTTCTTATAGGATGGCCTATGTATCTTCCCTTAACAAATCCATATTGATCTTCCTTAATTATTTTAGGTAGTACCTTTTCCAATCGTCTTGCCAGGATCTTTGTAAATATCTTATAGTCTTGATTTAATAGACTGATTGGTCTGTATGACCCCACCTCTGTAGGGTCCTTTTGTGGTTTTTCAATCACTACTATTTCCGCTAGTTTCCAAGTATCTGGGGCTTTCCCCCCTTCTAGGATATTATTAAATACTTTTTTTAGTTCTGCGCCCAGGATATGAATTGTTTCTTATAAAAGATCAGCAAGCCCTAGGCTCAGTGGTTTAACCCACAGCGCCACCTGCGTCCATTTAACGCCTACCTTGGCTCAATATATGCATTTTTGCACACGTTGCTTGGCTTGCCTGGCTGGATAACTGCACTGCAAAACTGCAAGATGTGAGAATTTCATGGGTCTGGTGTCTCTCCATGTTTTGGAAATGGCAAATTTGGTAGGTTCACCTTTAAACACTTAACTGAACTGGATTTCTCCCCCTGCCCTGCTCTCAGGTAAACATAAATAGGACTGCAAGGCTATGAATCTCAAATCTTCCTCAAACTAAAAATCCACAGGATCTTTTTTTCCATTTTCTGTCCTTACCTGGTATCCCTGGCAAAGGAGGAGTTAAGTACCCAAGACTCCACAGACCTACAAACTGTGGATTTCGATGTTATGAGCAAATCACATTAAGTTCTTTTTTTTTATTGGTACAAGCCAGAGCAATTCTAAATGAATGGTTGACATTAACACATTCCTCTTTACCTTGATCTCTCCTAGGATATACTTGTAAACAAAGCATTTTATAGGAATGAGGTTTTACCTATAAAACCTTTGCTAAATAAGTTTCTTCTGACTGCCTTGTTAAAAGCTCCCTTGGTCAAGGTAAATTAAGGTTTGCCAGACAAAATAAGGGAAGAATAGACTATTTCTAAGAAGGGATTTTTTTTTAAGGTCCCTAAAGTTAAAGCAAACTTTCCATCCACCATTTTGAAACTGAACCGATCTTTTCTTGGCACTGTCATCAGTTGTCAAACCATCAGTTCCAACAGATGATATTTGACAGCAGCTTATTTATATTACTTAGTAGTTATCTGCATGACTGTATTTTATGCTAGGTATTTGTATGCAAGTGCCCAAAGGAACAAAGAAAAAAAAATTAAACTTAAAAACAATTTGACACACAGACATATACAGCACAGTCAAATCTCGGTTTTCGAACGTCTCAGCTGCCAAGCCGGAGACGTTCGAAAACCCAGAAGTGAATGCTTCTGTTTTTGAATGTGCCTTGGAAGTCAAACAGCTTCCAAGGCACATTTTTTCATCTCTCCCCACATTGACTTTGCAGCCAGCCCTTTGATCCTCAGTTTTTGAGTATTTCAGAAGTTGAATGGACTTCCGGAACGGATTACGTTCAAAAACCAAGGTTCCACTGTAATCACATTTGATAAATGGAGGGCTGGGTGAAATTTTTATATGTATTTCAGCTTATTCATTCATTTACTAGCTGGCCCGGCCACACCATGCTGTAGCTCTTCCCCCCCTCCCCGTTCTCGCCTGGTTCCCCACAGCTTATCCCCACGAACTTCCGTGTGCCCCATTTCAGTCTTCCCTCCCCCCGTTTTTGCCTGGTTTCCCACACGTTATCCCGATGAACTTAAGCCTGCCTCCTCTCAGTCTTTCTCTCCCGTTTTCACCTGGTTTCCCACAGCTTATCCTGATGAACTTCTGCGTGCCTCCTCTCAGTCCCCCCCCCCGTTTTTGTCTTCCTCCCACTCACGCGGCATGATTTGTTCCCCTCCCCCGCACTCTCCGTGGTCACTCCGAAACTGTGTTGATCTCCTACCTCCCTTCTCTCCGGTTCCCCCCCCCCGGTTTCGCCTGGCTCTCCACAGGTTGTTCTGTTGAACTCCTGTGCTGTGATTTGTTCCGTCACCTCCGCACTCTCATGTCTGTTGCTCACTGTTTTAAAATGGGAATTGGCCGAGCCTGAGGCAAGGAGTTGTTATGGCGGTGGTAGCTAAAGGTTGATTCGGCCCCTCCCCGCCAACAGCCTATTGGCTGAGGCGACCTCAAGTTCTGCTCCCCCTCCCACCCTCTTCTGAAGTCTGTTGTTGTAAAGCGTGTGTTCCTTTGATGTCCACTGGAGGGCGCTGTTTTTTGCACAAATTCACGGATTTACCTGGGAAAGGTGTGATATTTTTGCAATCTAGGTACCTAAGAACCTTCCCATATGGCCAAGGAATGTTGTGTCCAAATTTGAAGGCAACCGGTCAAGCGGTTACAGAGCAAGGCCTTCGCATCTGTGTACCCATCTTGAACATTTTTATATACATAGATTAAAATAATTATTTACAATTTTGATAGCCCACCAAATCACCAAAGATTTCTGAGATGTCTTACAAGATGCAGTCACAAGAAGAGGGGGGGGACAGATTATTATGTTTTTAAAGAAGGGTTGGAAGGGACCCCAAAGCTCCTGATCAAATCAGTTTCTTTAAATGAAATGCCCATGGAAACCAGAAGTATTTTATCTTGTAGTCAAAACTCATCAGAGCAGGATTATAGCAGTAACCTGGAGAAGTATGACCAGAGATGGTGGGGTGCTCACAAAGGAGGCAAATGAGAAGGTGGAGGTACTTGGGTTAGTATCTGAGTTTGTCATTCCATGGCAGACTTAGACTCATAGAATCATAGAATCATAGAGTTGGAAGAGACCACATGGGCCATCCAGTCCAACCCCCTGCCAAGCAGGAAACACCATCAAAGCATTCCTGACAGATGGCTGTCAAGCCTCCGCTTAAAGACCTCCAAAGAAGGAGACTCCACCACACTCCTTGGCAGCAAATTCCACTGTCGAACAGCTCTTACTGTCAGGAAGTTCTTCCTAATGTTTAGGTGGAATCTTCTTTCTTGTAGTTTGAATCCATTGCCCCGTGTCCGCTTCTCTGGAGCAGCAGAAAACAACCTTTCACCCTCCTCTATATGACATCCTTTTATATATTTGAACATGGCTATCATATCACCCCTTAACCTTCTCTTCTCCAGGCTAAACATACCCAGCTCCCTAAGCCGTTCCTCATAAGGCATCGTTTCCAGGCCTTGGACCATTTTGGTTGCCCTCCTCTGTGAAATGAAACTCCCTCCTCTTCTCTCTCCTGCAGGCTGTCCATGTTCACCCTCGGAATCTGAGGAGGGGAAGGAGAAGTCCCACTGTTTGAGCAAATCTCCATACATACAGCATTGGGATACAACTCTCAGATCTTAACAACTGGACAAGTTTATATGAAAGAAAGTGGTCCTTTAGGTATCCCAGCACCAGGCAATTCAGAGCTTTGGGGGACAAAACAAAATTGTGTTTTGAATTTAAATTGTGCCCAGAAAAAAATAAAATAAAATAAGTGGATAGCCAGGGAGGTTACCATTCCTCTGATTTTTATCAGCCACCTTGCAGGTATAATCTGAGCTGATTGAAAATTTCCAAGCAATCTCCCTAGGCAGTAACATGCACTGTGCATCACCAAAATCTAACCATTGCATAATCTTAGGGATAGTTTGGGATGCAGCAACTCTGAGAAGAGCACGATGCCAAATCTGATAGGATCTGGTTGTCCGGCTCTGTGACACAATCTGTCAAATTAATTTATTCTGATACTTTTTTGGCTTTTTTTTGAAATCCTTACATTCTGTATGAAGATACGCTTTCAGCGGTGATATGCAATACTGTAGCTTTGGAATGAACACCCCGCTGGGTGTGATTTAGGCACTAGTCCATCCAATTTGCAACACCTGATGAAAGATCCTATCTGATGCCTTGCAGGAGACAAGAGCTAAGATATACAAAGCAGGTACCGGGGAGAGATTTGGTTCAACATGCCAGTGATTATTGGAAACTCGGATTTTTCTCCCTGAAGCCACATCACACGAAACGAGAGAGAGAAGGAAACGGAGAGCAATTATTTCCAAAAAAAAACCCTGAAATGTCTTTTCCTAATGTTTGCCAAACTGTGTTTAGATGCTGCTTTAACTCACAGGAGAGATAGCCATAAGAAACATTTGCTGTAAGTGGAACTGACTTGGGGAGCAATCTTAAACTGGCATAAAATAAAGCTAATGCAAAGTTACACCGGATCCAAACTCTGTTGAGCAGCATGGCTGCTGTTGCTGCTCAGCCTAAGATGGGGGAGGGGGGCTATGCCATGTTCCCAGACCATGTGACTCAGCTGAATGGGCTTAAGACCCAGCCTAAGTCCTCCCGCCCCCCACCCCCCGGTCCCGGTCCCAATCCCTCTGTTTCCTTGGAACACCCGCTTTGGGGGACTGGTTGATTCCTGGCTGAATGGTTAAATGAGGGAGCAGGAGAACGATGTATGCCACCTCTAGCTCCTTGGGGAGAAAGCGGGGAGTATAAATGCAATGAATAAGTAAATACAATTTAAATAATGCATTTTGCGAGGATGGGGTGGAAATAGAGGATTAATAGGAGCTGATTAATAGATCCCTTCCAACTCTACGATTCTATGATTCCATATGGAAACAGGATGGAAAGGAATTTTGAGTATAATATGACATGGAGTACAAACAGATGCCTTCCCATAATATGTTGGCTGGATGTTGTATTTACATGACCCACCCACCCCACCCCCTTGCCAGAGACACTCGTTTCCCTCCTTTCAAATTCGGCTGACCTTCCAGAGATTGCAAGAACAGTGTTTTACCAGGACACGCGAACCCCAGAAAGAGATTGTTTGTCCTCTCTGTTTAGTTCAGTCAAGCAATATCAGGCAACCTCCCAACACTGTCATTAATCACCACAAAAAAGGGTATGAGGACAAGAAAAGAAAAGAAGAAAAGAACTGCAATCAGATAGAAGGTTCTGGAAATTGAAGGAGAGAAAGAGAGAGGGGGAAAGAGCCCGTGCCTGATAGAGGAAGAAGTAAACCAGGCCTGTCAGGCTGTTTGGATCTGGAGAGTCCCCTTTGTCTCGCGCGATGCTTTTAGCCTCCCTCAAAGTGATCGATACAAAAATCAAATGCATGATCTTTGTTTACATCCCAGGCGCAGCGGTGTGAAAATCTTTGCTTGGCTAAGGAGCCTGGCATCATGTGATGGATGCCCTGTTTAAATGACGACTTTGAAAGCTTTCGCAAAACGCTCTGACAGAGGACTCGCTGGAGAATAAATGACTTCCCCTTAAATTACAAGTGCCTGGGTTTTAGCAGACATGCAGTGTGAATGTCGCCCTATAAATTCAATATATTCCACCGCTGCTGGGGGGCGAAGGAGCCATTCTCAGTAGAGGGGAAAGGCATCTGAAATTGTCTCCTGACCCAAGGTGATTTTCAGTGAAGAGGATGCAGAGGGGAAAGAAGGGCAGAACTTTTCTTTTCTTTTCTTTTCTTTTTACCCTCCCATCTTACACAACTTGTTTGTGACAAACAACCCAAATTGCGCTTCAAGCTTCATTTTGCCATGCCAGCTCTCGGCGCAGAGGGAATACATTAAAAATCCATTCAATGCATTCAAGTGTGTACGGTGTGTTATGCTTAAGAATAACTCCATTGCATTCCAATGTAGCTGTCTGGTATGTGAAGTCTTTCGTGGAAGTTTAAGCCTTAAGGTGATGCAACTGAAGTCACTGGGACGTCTGTACTCCTTGAAGTAGGTCCACTTCCTGCCCTACTAGCTGCATATCTCTCTTTCTCTCTTTCTTGTTTCCTATTAAAGTCACCCATGCTCCAGGCTGTGTTATAGATGTAATAATGGTTGCTGTTTTGCTCCTTGGTGCATCTGCCTGAACATGCACCTCCAGGACAGCATTTCTGAGAATTTCTAGCTGCCGAGTACTTCTGCCCTCTGAACCCATATATAAACAAGAATTCTTGCCAACACGTATATATGAAGCCAATGGTTATGGTCTTCTGCTACTGTCAGAAGCAGTATGCCTCTGAATACCAGTTGCTTTGAAGAACCATAGAGTTGGAAGGGACCTCAAGGGTTATCTAGTCCAATCTCCTGCAATGCAGGAATCTCACTAAAGCCTTCATGGCAGATGGCTATTCAACCTCTGCTTAAAAACCTCCAAGGAAGGAGAGTCCGCAACCTCTCAAGGGACACCATTCCACTGTGTAACAGCTCTTACCCTCATAAAGTTCTTCCTGATGTTTAGCTAGAATCTCCTTTCTTCTAACTTGAAGTCATTGGTTTAGGTCTTACCCTTCGGAGGAGGAGAAAACAAGATATTTTGGAGTGTTCATGTTATGGGCCCCTCCATCACATGCTCAGGTTGCATATATGTGTAAATAAAACCAATGACAACAAAACTTGTCCAACTAGTTCAGCAACCTCCTCTGTTCGATTCCAACCTTTCTACCCCTCAGAGCAGGAGAAAGCAAACTTGCTCCATCTTCCATGTGACAGCCCTTCAGATATTTGAAGATGGCTCATCATATCTCCTCTTTGTTGTTGTTGAGTCGTTTAGTCGTGTCCGACTCTTCCTGACCCCATGGACCAGAGCACGCCAGGCACTCCTGTCTTCCACTGCCTCCCGCAGTTTGGTCAAACTCATGTTAGTAGCTTCGAGAACACTGTCCAACCATCTCATCCTCTGTTGTCCCCTTCTCCTTGTGCCCTCAATCTTTCCCAACACCAGGGTCTTTTCCAGGGAGCCTGAGCTTCAGGGTCTGTCCTTCCAGTGAGGCACTCAGGGCTGATTTCCTTCAGAATGGATAGGTTTGATCTTCTTGCAGTCCATGGGACTCTCAAGAGTCTCCTCCAGCACCATAATTCAAAAGCATCAATTCTTTGGCAATCAGCCTTCTTTATGGTCCAGCTCTCACTTCCATACATCACTATTGGGAAAACCACAGCTTTAACTATACAGAACTTTGTCAGCAAGGTGATGTCTCTGCTTTTTAAGATACTGTCTAGGATATCCTCTTAGTCTCCCCTTATCCAGGCTAAACATACCCAACTCCCTCAACTGATCCTCATAAAGCTTGGTTTCCAGACCTTTGGTCATCTTGGTTGCCCTCCTCTGCACATGTTCCAGAGTGCAGTGTTGTTGCACTAAGGTTTTGCTTGTAGGCTTCTCATGGGCATTATATTGGCTGTTGTAAGAACAGGATGCTGGACAAAAAGGGGCGTTGGTCTGATCCAGCAGAGTTAGAGATTCATAGTCATAGAATTGTAGAGCTGGAAGGGACCCTGAAGATCATTCAATGCAAACCCCTGCAATGCAGGAATATGCAGCTTTCTTCTTATGTTCTTTGATTTGAGTCAAAACATTGGACACAAGGGTTACCCAAAGTATGGAATCCAAGCTTGTCTCTCCAAAATTCTATGATAGCAGTCTGAAAGTATCAGAGGTTTTCTCTCTTTCAGCAAGCCACAAGGGGGAAAAAACAATTTACTTTATATGATCTCTTCAAAATGCAGTTGAGCAAACTAGCTGGTGAAAGACGATGGCCTCAAGGATCTGTAAGGCATTTGTCAGTTCTCTATCAGCATCACTGGAACTGCGATTCAGTGACACATAGATTTTATTTATCCAGCTGCTGGTTCATTTGAGACCAACGCCTCACGCAATTCCAACTCACTCTACTAATGTTATTCTAGAGTAAAGAAAATGCTGCAAATAAAAATGCAAACCTATTTCACAAACCCCATCTTTCCCTTCCAGATAGATTAGTCACCACATTTTATAGATTCAGAAACACAGCTGAAGCATAACCATATAGAAAGATTACATTAAAAATCCATTGAACACATTCAAGTGTCTATGACATATATATACATCTTAAAACATCACTCAAAATCCATTCCAGCTGGAAAAGGTACTGGGGAGGGGGGATGTAAGTGAAATAATCATCTGTATGTCTACTCAGATGCAAGTAAGGTTCAGTGCCACTTCAGACATCCTTTCTATTCTGTATGCTTGATTTTTTGTGCTCCTGATGCTACAGGGAAAGGTTAAACATTATCCTGCTTTCAATATTACTTACAGCAGAAAACATTCAGGACAGAGATTTTGGTGCCTGTCTAGTAGCTTCCTGCAGAAATTCCGCAACTTTTCGTAGCACAAAGATTCCAGACTTATTTGCCTTGGTTTTGTTGTGATACAACACAGGATGCCAGATGGCATTGATGTGGTAGCATTGGGGAAGAATCATGGAAAAGCTAGTGACATAGAATGACGTCCAGAATAACTCCATGACTAATGCACTATTACTGCATCAATGACATGTTGCAGAATACAACAGGGGGGGGGGAAGCATCCCACAATAGTCTGAATCATAGAATTGTAGAGTTGGAAGGGACCCTGAGGGTCATCTAGTCCAACCCCCTGCAATGCAGGAATCTCAGCTAAAGCATCCATGACAGATGGTCATCCAACCACTACTTAAAAAACCTCCCAGGAAGGAAAAGGAAAAGAGGTTGCCATGTTTAAAACAGGCACTTAACATGGGTGTTGGAGAACACAGCCATTATTACAGGTATGTTATAAAACAAATCTCTTCCTGTATTCCCACAGCAGACATTTTGAATATACTGATTGTTGTAGCATTTATGTTTTTTACCAGCAGCAAAGTATTATAATTAGGTGAATGGGAATTTGTGGCCGCTTAACCCTCACCCAGATGAACTAAGTTAAGGATGATGCACTTTTAGAACAAAGCAATAATGGGAGTGCCAGATCACCTCATTTGTCTCCTGAGAAATCTCTATGTGGGACAAGAAGCTACAGTTAGAACTGGATATGGAACAACTGATTGGTTCAAAATTGGGAAAGGAGTATGACAAGGCTGTATATTGTCTCCCTGCTTATTTAACTTATATGCAGAATTCATCATGCGAAAGGCTGGACTGGATGAATCCCAAGCCGGAATTAAGATTGCCGGAAGAAATATCAACAACCTCAGATATGCTGATGACACAACCTTGATGGCAGAAAGTGAGGAGGAATTAAAGAACCTTTTAATGAGGGTGAAAGAGGAGAGCACAAAATATGGTCTGAAGCTCAACATCAAAAAAACTAAGATCATGGCCACTGGTCCCATCACCTCCTGGCAAATAGAAGGGGAAGAAATGGAGGCAGTGAGAGATTTTACTTTCTTGGGCTCCATGATCACTGCAGATGGTGACAGCAGTCACGAAATTAAAAGACGCCTGCTTCTTGGGAGGAAAGCAATGACAAACCTAGACAGCATCTTAAAAAGCAGAGACATCACCTTGCCGACAAAGGTCCGTATAGTTAAAGCTATGGTTTTCCCAGTAGTAATGTATGGAAGTGAGAGCTGGACCATAAAGAAGACTGATCGCCGAAGAATTGATGCTTTTGAATTATGGTGCTGGAGGAGACTCTTGAGAGTCCCATGGACTGCAAAAAGATCAAACTTATCCATCCTTAAAGAAATCAGCCCTGAGTGCTCACTGGAAGTGTGGGAATGTTAAGGGATGTGGGGGAGGATATATTGTTTAAGATATCCTGTCCCAACTTGTGTTTACAAGTTCTATAATATCTGCAGAGTTAACATTCCCTTTTTAGCACACACACACAGCGGATAGCTTGCACAGACTCGCTAGAGTCATTAGAAATATTATCCTGGTGTCTTCCCCTTTTAATCCCTCTTTTAATAAGACACTACACAGTCTTCAGTAAAGTATAAAACGTTTACTCACAAGAAATCATCTGTTCACACAAAGGATCCCAGAGGCAGACTTAAAAGTTACTAAACATGTGGTGACTATCTCCTTATGGGAGAAAGTCCCCCTTTTCTTCTCTTGGCCTAGAGCCAAGGGTGCATCTTAGTAATGCTGCTGTTAAGATGGCAATGAGAGAGAGAAGACTGAAGAGACAAAATGGAGGCCCGGCCTGTGGTTCTTCAAGGAGAGGCCGCACCCATCTCAAGTTACATACAAGGAAGTTTTGTCTCAGTCCAGGAAGGCAGGAAGTTCCGGCTGGAGGACTGAGACAACCTTTATGTCTACTCTAGCAAAAGTTGTGTTTGACTGCTCCTGTCCTTTTTACATCCCACAGGAAGGACAGATCCTGAAGTTGAGGTTCCAGTACTTTGGCAACCTCACGAGAAGAGAAGACTACCTGGAAAAGACCCTGATGTTGGGGAAGATGGAGGGCACAAGGAGAAGGGGGCGACCGAGGATGAGATGGTTGGACAGTGTTCTCGAAGCGACTGGCATGAGTTTGGCCAAACTGCAGGAGGCAGTGAAAGATAGGCGTGCCTGGCGTGCTCTGGTCCATGGGGTCATGAAGAGTTGGACACGACTGAACGACTGAACAACAACAACAAAAATAACTTTATTTACACTCAATGAAGTTACAGCTTAGTGGTTACTTTGGGGAGGCTAAACACTTTGCTTCAAACAAACACTCTCTACAGAGATGATGATGATGATAATGATGATACCTTTATTGTCATTGTACAACCTGTGTACAATGAAATTAAATGAGCCCTCCCTCCCCCCCAAACACTCAATCTCTTATCAAACAACACACCACCTCGCAAGTCAATTTTGCTATATTATTTTTCGTTCAACATCCTAACAGCCCACGGATAGAAGCTATTTTTTAGCCTGTTGGTACAGCTGATTATACTTCTATATCTCCTGCCTGAGGGTAGAAGATTAAAGAGGTGATGGCCAGGGTGTGAGTCATCCCTGAGAATTTTTCTCGCTCTCCTAAGGCAACGATCCCTTGCGATGTCATCTAGCGGACTCAAGGGACAGCCCATGATATCATGTGCTGTATTCACCACCCTCTGTAGAGACTTTCTGTCTGTGGCTGTCAGGCCAGCATACCACACTGTGATACAATATGAAAGGACAAATTTCTATTGTGGACTGGTAAAAGGAGTTCATCAGTTGTTGTTTAACATTATTCTTTCGTAAGACCCTGAGGAAATGGAGTCTCTCTTGAGCCTTTCTGACCACCTGAGTTATGTTGATTTTCCAAGTGAGATCCTCACTAAGGTAAACTCCCAGGAATTTAAAGGAGGAGACTCTCTCCACACAGCCCCTCCCCCCGATATACAATGGGGCAGGTTCCCCTCTCTTCCTTCGCAAGAGATCTTTATGATCAAGCTTTAATCCCGTCATTGGACAGAGAAATTCTTTCGAGGTTGTCTATTATCTTACATTACCTGTAAAGCACTTCCAGCCCCATCTAGAATCCTAACCTTCTTCTCAGGTAGGGGAAACCTCTTCTGACCACAGACCATCCCCATCTCTAACTGAGACAATTCACTCTCTGACCCCGTTGACAGATTAATCCTGTCTGAGTCAGATGAGTCAGTTCTTATCTCTAATCCCAGACCCCTGCCTAACCCACAGGCAACCCCTGTCTGCACTCTTCTCGGAAATTCCCTATCTGTCAGCATCTAACTTCAGTTCTACTCTTTCTCTCCAGATTGGCTGATCAACTCAACCAACTCCCATTGGTTGCTGGGTCACCAGGAGGCATGTGCAGAGCCTGTTTTGTCACCTCTCTCGCTGGTCTCTTTGTCTTCCACCCTACCAGTCTCACAGAGTCTGGTTCTGATAGGAGCTGGAGTCCGATAATTGGAAGCTTTAATATAAATGTCAAGCCTCAGAACAAATCAAGTGCATTTCATGAAGCTCGATAAGAATGGGAACCTTCCTTCCAAAATGTTGGTGTCATGTTCACTGCTTGTAGAGCTCAGATCTCCCTCGCACATGTTAATACCAGGCTGGATTTATTGTAAGAGTGTTTAAAACGGCTACGCTGTCAGGTGCTTTACGAAGTGTGAAATTGTGTCAACGGAGCAGGGAGAGTGTCACAAAGTTAAAGGTGATCAAATAAGGAAACGATACACAAGCAGCACCTTCGGTGGTTGATGAACATGCAAACCAGCAAGGGTGGTGGTGTTTTTCAGCATACAAGAAGCTCAGCCAGAGATGAACGGAAGGCAAATGGATGGTTAAAATTAATTGAGCTGGAGCAAGCCTAAGGACTAGGCAGGCTGTTGTATAATGGATGGTTGCCAGTGTATGTTAGAGGCTTGCCATCTTTCAGCTTTGCTCCCATTGCTGGGAAAGTGGCCAATCTGAAAAGAAGGAAAGATCCAAGAGGAATGTGATCATGTGATGCCTGTTTCACCCCTACAGTGAATCAAATGATGGCTGTAGCCTGTACATGATTTGGGATATTTCAACAGAATTGCATTAAACGTAAGGAGGGGAAGCGACCTGATCCATTTAATGGGGAACCTATGTCATTCACACTTCCCAAAACAATACGCAAACCATCCTTCGCAGCCTTCACTTGAAATTTGCTCTTATACTAATTTTGCAGTGCTAAATTGTAGTCAATGAATGTGTACAAAAATACATATGCCGTGGTATAGTGTCCCTAAATATGGACATACTAGTGAAAGTAACATAAAATTGCATTGTATGTGTATAATTGGCAAGGTTGCATACGAATGTGTAGATTAGGAGAAATTTGCATGAAAATGCTGGTGAATTTTCAGAAGAAATTCTTTTTTAAAAGAGCCCAATGTGATGTGGAAATGTAGAGGGCTGAACTTAAAATGGGAAAAATGAGAGACCGACCAAACAAGCTATGCAACTTAATGAATGAATGGGTAATAAACTTTCCTATTGCAATGTTGAGGTTGAAAGCCAAGCTAAATGAGACATGGGGTTCCACGTCTCTCCTTTTGTTTATTTATTCTTGAAAATATATTCTTGGTGGTTGCCATTCAACATGGGATAGGGAAGGGTGAAGATTTTGTTTGGTCTGCATTTTGCAGCAGACCAACCTGCTCCAACATTCCCAAGTTTGCTTGCAGATCAGGACTCTCCTGTCTGAAATCCCGAAGAGCTGCTGCTGATCAGAGTAGACAATACTGAACTAGATGCACCAATGGCCTGAGTTGGCAAATGGCAGCTTCCTATGTTCCAAAAAAGAGAATTAGAAAACAGAAAAGGGGCTGAGGTCATCATAACCATGAAGCAATGTACAAATGACAGTGCAAACCCTCAACCAACTTTCTGTGTTAAAACTGAATTTTACCCCCACCCAAAAAAGCATTCTGTCTGGTGTGTGAGTGTGTGTGTGTTTTCCCGCAGCAACCGCTCACAATTATGAAAGCATAACTAAGATGAAAAGGAAAGTTACTGGGAGAGCTGTTTTAAAAACTGCTTCACATTTGTCTTCATACAAATATGCCAGGGAGATAGAACAATAGTTATACCAGGGGCTGTGGGGCTGAAAGTGCCCCTCCAAACTTCTGACTCTGGCTCTTTGGGCTCTTCAAAGGCCACACACCTTTCCCGGCCACACCTCCTAATGTCCCTGCTTCATACCTGGCTCTGCTCAACCCTGTGAGTTAGGTTAGGCTGAGAGTGAGGTCTCCCAGTGAGCTTCGTGGCTGAGTGAGGATTCAATCCATGGTCTCCCTGCATGTCCCATAGACATCTGGTTGAGCACTGTGAGAACAGCATGCTGTTGAAATGAGCTGAAGTTTCGGGGCTATTTCCAAGGGCAATTGCTTGTGAAGTCCTGCTCACATTAAAATAGGAGACATGAGGCTATCATCTGGTGGTGTCATGAAAACACCATTAACTATGAAGTGGGTAGCCATGGTGCTGGAGTCACTGTGGCTTTCCAGTAGAGTAGAACAAGAGCCAAAATTCACTCAAAGGAATGTACAGTCATACATTGGTTCTCAAACAGAATCCATTCCGGAAGTCCGTTCAACTTCTGAAAATGTTTGAAAATCAAGGCGCAAATTCCGATTGGCTGCAGGAGCTTCCTACACTCAATCGGAAGCTGTGGAAGCCACATAAGACTATCGGGTTCCAAAGAATGTTCGCAAATCGGAACACTCACTTCCAGGTTTGCGGCATTCGAGAACCAAAACGTTCGAGTCGCAAGGCGTTCGTGAACCAAGGTACCAGTGTGGTGTAGTGATTAAGAGCGGTAGTCTCGTAATCTGGGGAACCGGGTTCGCGTCTCTGCTCCTCCACATGCAGCTGCTGGGTGACCTTGGGCTAGTCAAGTGTTTGTTGTGGGGGAGGAAGGGAAAGGAGACTCCTTCGGGTAGTGATAAAGCAGGATATCAAATCCAAACTCCTCCTCCTCCTCCTCCTCTTCTTCTTCTTCTTCTTCTTCTTCTTCTTCTTCTTCTACAACAACTGTATAGGGAAATGGTTTTAAAAGTTCTTTCCCCCTTTCTAAACATGGCCATTATTCCCTGAGAGAAAGAAATTGATGAGCATACTCTGGGCCCAACCCCCATGTGGGGGGTTTGATTAAGATTTACACAATTTAGTAATCAATAGCCAGGAAGAGGGGAGAACACATCATTTGCAATGTCAGGAAGAAGACCTTTACCAGGAAAAAATGTATTTCATGTAGCACTAATCCGTGAATTATACGGAAGTATTTATTGCTTTTAAATGGCCATTGTATAAAAATGGTTTGATAAACACCATCATCATTACTGTTATTTTTGGTTATTTATTTATTTATCACGGGTTTTTTTTTAATGCTCCTGTGCCTGGATTTTATGCGTTATCCCTCCCCCCCCCCCATTTTTTTGTTCCTCAAGCTATTTTCTCTTTTATAGCAAAAAAAGATATGCTTAGATGAATTGCACATAAAATTTGTTTGTTGCTCTTTAAATCTTCAGAACCCTGAAGTGGGGGTGGGGTGGGCAGAATGGACAGGCTTTACCATAATTCTCATTCAAATAACATGAACATCCCTCTATTTCCCCTCAGTTCCATGCTATAATCTGCACTGGCAACTGTGGTGTGTGTGTGTGGGGGGTGGCCATTGGGTCAACCTCCTGGGGACCCAGAGACCAACCAGGGCTGGATTGGATATCAGCCAATCAGGTGAAAGTGTGGAGTTAAAAGTTAGACCCTGGCAGTTAAACTGCCAGACATGGAGTCTGGAAAAGGCTTGTTTAGGAGTTAACTGGGCAGGACAACAGGACAACCTCCCCCCCCCTTTTTTTTTTGTCTGAGGGGAAGACAAATATTGTTGAAGTGTCTGGGAGTGTTTTACTGGCTTAGTAGAGCAAAATAGTCACAGCATCATGGAATTGTAGAATTGTGGAGCTTAAAGGAGGAATCGGTTTATTAAGAAACAAAATAAAGTGATTTAAGTAAAGTTCTTAACCATGGGTAGGCAAACTAAGGCCCGGGGGCCAGATACGGCCCAATCACCTTCTAAATCTGGCCCGCGGACGGTCCGGGAATCAGCATGTTTTTACAT